>CM055125.1:10784746-11495516 GCA_029206835.1 Rana muscosa | reverse complement strand
TTAGCACAGTGCCACCTACTGGCAACTGATAAGAACAGATTTTTTTTCCTTCAGCATGAATCGCATACTCAAGATTCCTTCAAGCAAAAACCTTCCAGAGATCAAAGCAGCGTTCCTTTCATCATTTGGGTAAGTATTTTATGTAAAATACGCCAGTTTAAAAGGGTAACAACATTAAAACACACAGAAAATACAAACTTTAACTCACAGAAATAACAACATTAAACACATAAGATTAAAACATTTCCCACCCCCTTCCCTCATCACACCCTCCACCTCCCAAAATTCCAAAAAACATCTGCCTCCTCCTCACCCAACATTTTCCTATCATATAACAAAACACAATACAACTTACTCAAAACCCAATCTTCACATTCCTCCTCAGACACCAGAAAATTTCCTTTCCTGTAACCGCATCTTGCCTCCCAGACCACTTCTTTCATAATTGCAGACAAAATCCATCCCCTCCTTTTCACTTCAGATCCACCACCAACCAAACCATATAAACATAACTCAGGTGTGACATCCTCCACTTCCAAAACATTTTTCACAAAACCCACCAACCTTCCCCATACATTCTTCACAAAACTACATTCAAAGAAAACATGCCTTACAGTTTCCATACCTCCACATCCCTCTCTTACACACCTTTCATTTCCCACCAAATCTCTTGCCTTCAGAAACACCATCGTCAATAAACATTCGTGAAAAGACATCCAAACAATCTCTTTTTGTTTGTTCGTCACCCCTTCTGTCTTTAAGTTTTTCCAGCATAACTCTGCTTGTCTTGTCCTTAGGTCGGCAATGTTTGAGACCACCGCCTCCTTTCTTAACCATTTAATCAAAGGGGCTTTGTTCATTGCACCCTCCCCCAAATCTTTCAGGCCATGCTCGTCATTCCATTTCTTTAGTTTAACATAGTAGGGAGGAGGCACCAGGGCCACAGGTCTAGTCAAATCCCGGGCCCCCCAACCCCACCCCACCACAAACCATCCCATCAGATATCTTATGAAGCACATTGCCCTACCTCCACCTGCAAAAACTTTAAAATGCAGTAACCAGAAATGCATTCCTAAAAAGGTCTCCACGTTTGGAAAATTATATCCTCCCAACCTCTCCTCCTTCATTACTGTAATCCTTGTTACCCTCTCCATTTTAGATCCCCAGAAAAAACAAAACAATAATCTGGTGAATTTTTGCATCCACCTCTTGTTAAAAGGGAAAATTACACTGGAATATAATAATAACGGCAGACACACTGCTTTAACAACCAAGGTTTTCCCTGTCAGCGTTAGCCGCCGTAGCTTCCATAACGCTACCTTCTTTGACAATTTTGCCAAACATTTTTCCGCATTCACCTGATTTTGTAGGTTCCTCTCAAAATGGACTCCAAGTACCTCTATGGTATTTACTTTCTTAATTTTGCTAGCAGAAAAGTCCTGCAATCCACTAAGCATACAAAAGGCACCTTTGTCCCAATTAACCCACATCCCAGCCATACTTCCAAACAATTGTAATTGAAGTTCAACTCTGGCCAGATCTCTCTGGGTTTTGCACAAAAAAACTGTGTCATCCATGTAACACAGAGACTTCAACTTTTCCCCTTTACCACCCGGGACAAAAAACCCTTCAAAAGCTTTATCTAGCTGCACATGCTGTAACAGTGGCTCCATGAAGCCAATAAACAACAGGGGAGACAGAGGACATCCCTGCCTCACCCCGGATCTCACCTCAAAGGGGTCGGTCAAAAAACCATTGATCAAGACTTTACTACTCACCCCAGTATATAGGCATCCCACCATCTCCACAAAGTCTGCAGGAAAACACAGTTTTTTCAGTACCTGAAACATAAAACGATGGGATACCCTGTCATAGGCCTTCTCAAGATCAATCCCTGTGACTGCTAACAATAAATTATTGCTTTGAGCATAGAAAGCCAAATCTCTGAGAAGCATCAGGTTACTCGCAATCCTCCTCCCCGGAATGGCGCACACCTGCCAATTTCCGATGATCCCGCCAACCACCTCCTTCATCCTGTCCGCTAAAACTTTGGCAAAAACTTTATAATCTACGTTGAGGAGCGTGATTGGGCGCCAATTTTTGACCTCCCTCTCATCCCCCTTTTTATAGAGTAACACAATCACCCCTTCCTTCATGGAGGCCGACAGTCTCTTCTCCGTCATACAACATCTCATCACTTCCAAGAAATGTTTCTTAAGGATTTCCCAAAATTTAATGTAAAACTCCACTGGAATTCCATCCCCTCCTGGGGTTTTATTCTTGGCCATCCTCTTCAATGTGTTCAGGATCTCCTCTTCTCCCACCTCTTCTGCCAAACAGGCACCTTCCTCCTTTCTCAACGCACCTGGCAGCACATTACAATACTCATCCACTTCTCCTATTGTGGCGCCGTCTTCTTCTCCATACAAGTCCATATAGAAATTCCTTATGACGTCTCTCATCCTTTTTCCTCTTACTTCGTCTTGCCCATCCATCATAGTTTTCATCGTTTTCTTTGGGCTAAAGGCTTTCTTGAAAAAAAAACGCGAACACTTTTCATCTTCCTCCATCGCCTGGACCTTCGATCGAAACACGATCCCCTTTCCTTTCTCCTTTATCATCTTCCTCCTCTCCTCCTGTGCTTCCTTCAAATCTTCCTCCACCTCCATTCCCAACCTCTTGCACTGATATAGGAAATTTATTTTTTCCAGCCACCTTCTCCCTGTCTCT
The DNA here is from genome assembly GCA_029206835.1 of Rana muscosa. Lineage (NCBI taxonomy): Eukaryota > Metazoa > Chordata > Amphibia > Anura > Ranidae > Rana > Rana muscosa. The sequence goes on along the minus strand of CM055125.1, from coordinate 11,492,786 downwards.
CTCCTTTCCCTAGCTTTCTCCGCCCCCACCTTCTTAAAAAAAGAAGGCACCTGATTTTTAAGCCAGTCCCACCACACCAACAAGTCTTTAAAACTATCTTTTTTCATTTCCAGGGTCCGGAAAAAGGAGGCAAAACACCCAGCAATCTCCTCATCCTCCAACAACAGGCTATTTAGTTTCCATGTACCTCTCCCCACCTCCACTCCCACCTCCAAAACAAAGGAACACAAAATCAAAGAATGGTCAGAGAACAGAACAGGAGATACCTTATAAGTCTCCCCCTTCAAAAACTGGGATAAAAAAATAAAATCAATACGGGATCTAACTGTCCCTCTATCAGACAGGTAAGTAAATGTAGCATTTCTCCCCTCCACCTCCAAAGCTACGTCATGCAATGTAAAGTCTTCTACCATGTCATTTAACAGTTTTGATGTTATATCCATCCCACCATCACTACCCGTCCCCTGTCGGTCTCCACTCCTCCTCACACAATTAAAATCACCCACCAGGACTGTTGGAACCCTCCCAGGTAAGTACACTCTCAGGGCTTTAAGAAAACTCACTCTTTCTTTCTTTCCAGCCGGAGCGTAACAATTTATCACTCTTACTTGCTGGCCCAAAACATCGAGTGTCACCACCTGTAGCCTTCCAGGGACCAGCACCTCATGCGCCACAATTTTCACATTGGGATTTTTTATAATCACTCCAACTCCCTCACTTCTAGATTCACACGCATATGCCCATACGGAAGGACCCCATGACCACTCAGCCGCAGGATCGCTCATTATGCCACATTCTTGCAAGCATAGAACATCCACATTGAAATTTCCCAACTCTTCAAAAACCACCACCCTCCTCACTTTTGCAGAAATACTCCTAACGTTGATGGATCCTACTGTTAGAGCCATCAAAAAAAGAAACAAAGACACAGCCATGATAAGGTCCTTAATAGTCCATCTCCGCCTCATTCATCTCAGCCTTCAATCTCCTCTGGGGAACCGGAGAGCTGGCAGATTCCTCCTCGGAATCCCCATTTCCAACCACAACACCAGCACCCTCCACCCCACCAGTCCAGGGCAAATCCGCCCTAGCCCTCTTACTGGCAGAAGTGTCCGGTAATTCTGGTGCATCGAAAGTCTCGTCCATCCTCTGGCCACACTCAATACTGCTGACACTGTCCATTTCACCTTCTTCTGAGTCACTATCTGATAAGCTACCAAATGACAACCGTGGCTCATCCATGATGGGTACCGCCACATCCTGATCAGCCCCTTCCTCTCCGGTTGGGGCATCATCTCCACATCCATCTTCCTTCTGTCCAGAGGGATCCAGGACTCCACCACCACTACCTTCACCTGGAATGACATCAGCGGTACCAGAGCTGACACTGCCACCAGCCACTTTATTCACAGCAGCGAGGCCTCTGCTGCTTGGGTGGTCTCTGCTCCTTTGGTCCGGGTAGCACAGTAGTCAACCACTCCTTCCTGGCGGTCTGGTACTTCCTACACTGTTTGGCCATATGTCCAGGCTGCTTACATATGTCACATACCCTTCCCTCCTTGCAGTTCCGAGCCTCATGACCTTCCTTCCCACAAAACCGGCACCTCAGCTCCTGGTCACATTCGCTACTGACGTGTCCATACCGCATACACTTCCTACAGTATCTGGGCTGTCCAGGGTAAAAAAGAAACCCTCTTTCCCCACCAATAGTGAAAACAGCAGGGGGTCTTCTAACCCCTCCCAAACAATCTGGATCGGATATAAAGTTTCCATAGAACCGGTACTTCCCTGACCAAATCTTAAAATTGTTAAACACCTTCTCACCACCTCTTAGATTATTGCAGTAATTGCTCAAGAAGGCCCTTACCAGATTTATGTCAGCAAAGGGGTTGTACAAATGTACAGTTATCACCTTTTCCTCCTGCATGAACAAGGGTTGGACTCCAAACTTCTTCCCGATATCACCTTCTTCCACCGACTTGAACCTCTCGTAGGTATTCCAGGCAACCTCAGTTGAAACAAAGGTAACGTCATATAGTCGCTGGTTAGGGAAGTCTTGTAGACACAAGATATCTCTTACCGCTAGGCCCAGCACGCCCGTCAAAAGATCCACGACCACCGTCCTCAGCGTCACGTCCTTCTCGAAACCTGTCCGAACCAGGAAGCGCAGCGAATCCCGAATTCCTCGAGCCGCCATCTCTGCACCGTCCAAGGGTACCCCAAAAGGGGCCCCCGAAAAATGCTCTGGCCGCCTTTAGAAGGGCGATCGCTTCTCGTTGCCTGGGGACTAATCCTAGGGCCAATAGCAACAAGGGGGGCCTCCGAAGAGAACGATCCCCCCAAGGCCGACCTTCGGGTACCCCAGGCACCTCTCGACTAAGTCTAATGCAGCAGAACTACACTCGATCTTAGCCAAAAGGCCGAGAAGCGAATCTTACTGAGTATTCTTATTGAGTCATATGCAGATTTTTTTTGTTTCTCTGATTGGCCCAGCAGGAAAGTGGGTGGGATCTAATAGCCAAGCTCCTGAAAACAAAGTGCTACCTGCATATCTCCTAAACTCACAAGTCAGCGGCAAACAGAGTCAGATTTATAGACAAGGCAAACTTTGTGAAGTATTTTTCATTTTAATTCACTTAATTGTATCATTGCTTATTGTCTTCTCCAGCATTTTTTAGAAAATATTTTCTTGCATTGTTTTTCTGTTCTTTTATTCAAACGAAATTAAAAAAAATTGTAAGCTAAATTGTAGAATGATTTAATCAATAATAAAAAAAATCATCTTACCTCTTGGAAGAAAGGTACCTATTGTAATCTCTGTGAAATACCTGTCTGGGTGTGGCAGCAAGTATTACAAATCTTTTTTTAAGTGAGAACTACAAAATCAGGTGCTGCGAATAGCGCGTGTTTCTATTAAATCAAGTGGTGGTGGCTTTAGTGTGGATGTAAAGGGTTAATGGTGTAGTTACCCTTCACCAATGACTATCACTCTCACTCACTGGCGATTATATTCTTTCCCTAGAGCAGGAATATCACTGCACAGGGTGGTATTTTAGAGTGAAAACATTATTATTTTTCTACCCCATGATCTTAGGATGTTCAAAGATATTGTTTGGAAAATATTTATTCCGGCCTTCAATATTTCATGGTCTGTGCTAGCCAAGCTGAGTACATAAACATTATTATGAACCTGCAAACCAAATAACCCCACTTTGCTTTTTTGACATTTGCACAATTGCTCCTGTTGCACAAGAGCCTTTTAAACAAATAGTAAAAGAGCTATTACACACTCTCTACAAGCGTTGAGCAAAATACTTAATTTCCATTCAACCCTTGCAAATTATGGAAATTGCCATTTAATCAACATTCTAATAAAATTTATTTTATAGATATATTTTTAATATAGAATATCAATAGATACTCTCTAGCAATTAAAATATGTATGTTTCATTTAAAAACCTAGCAATATTTATTGTCATAGGCCAGAAAATATTCCAGAATCTTACTGAGTAATCTTATTGAGTCATATGCAGATTTGTTTCTCTGATTGGCCCAGCAGGAAAGTGGGCGGGAACTAATAGCCAAGCTCCTGAAAGCAAAGTGCTACCTGCATATCTCCTAAACTCACAAGTCAGCGGCAAACAGAGTCAGATTTAAAGACAAGGCAAACTTTGTGAAGTATTTTTCATTTTTAAATCATTTAATTTTATCATTGCTTATTGTCTTCTCCAGCATTTTTTAGGAAATAATTTCTTGCATTGTTTTTATTGTTTTTCTGTTTTTTTATTCAAACGAAATTAAAAAAATTGTAAGCTAAATCTTAGAATGATTTAATCAATAATAAAAAAAATCATCTTACCTCTTGGAAGAAAGGTACCTATTGTAAACTCTGTGACATACCTGTCTGGGTGTGGCAGCAAGTACTACAAATCTTTTTTTAGGTGAGAACTACAAAATCAGGTGCTGCGAATAGCGCGTGTTTCTATTAAATCAAGTAGTGGTGGCTTTAGTGTGGATTAGGGATGAGCTTCGAGTTCGAGTCGAACTCATGTTCGACTCGAACATTGCCTGTTCGCCGAACAACGAACAATTTTGGGTGTTCACGGCAAATTCGAAAAGTCTATGGGAGAAATCTAAAGTGCTAATTATAAAGGCTTATATGCAAGTAATTGTCCTAAAAAGTGTTTGGGGACCTGGGTCCTGCCCCAGGGGACATGTATCAATGCAAAAAAAGTTTTAAAAACTGCCTTTTTTTTAGGAGCAGTGATTTTAATAATGCTTAAAATGAAAAAATAAAAGTGAAATATTCCTTTAAATTTCGTACCTGGGGGGTGTGTATGATATGCATGTAAAGTGGCGCATGTTTCCCCTGCTTAGAACTTTCCCTGCACAAAGTGTCATTTTTGAAGGAAAAAAAGTCATTTAAAACTCACTCGCGGCTATTAATGAATTGTCGGCTTTTATCAATACATAGAAAAGTCATTGATTTAAAAAAAAAGCGTGGGGGTTCCACCAAATTCCATTACCAGGCCCTTTAGGTCTGGAATGGATATTAAGGGTAACCCCACTGCAAATTTAAAAAAAAATGGCGTGGGGTTCCCCCTAAATATCCATACCAGGCCCTTGAGATCTGGCATGGATTTTAAGGGGAACTCCACCCCAAATGTAAAAAAAAAATGGTTTGGAGTCCCCCCAAAAATCCATACCAGACCCTTATCCAAGCACGCAACCTGGCCGGCCGCAGTGGAAGAGGGGGGACAAGAGAGCGGCCCCCCCTCCCTCCTGAACCATACCAGGCCACATGCCCTCAACATGGAGAGGATGTCCCCATGTTGATGGGGACAAGGGCCTCATCCCCACAACCCTTGCCCGGTGGTTGTTGGGGTCTGCGGGCGGGGGGCTTATCGGAATCTGGAAGACCCCTTTAACAAATGGGACCCCCAGATCCCGCCCCCCCATGTGAATTGGTAAGGGGCACATTGTACCCCTACCATTTCACGAAGAAAGGGTAAAAAAATGTAAATAAAAACACACACACCTTGGAAAAGTCCTTTATTAAAAAAAAAACATTCCAGCGATGAAATCCAGTGTCCCACGGCGATCCCGATGTCCAGCGCTGTCCGTCATTGGTTGTGCCTGTGCGGACCTGATGGGGAACTTCCTCCGCTGTGTTTTAAATGTATAGACCCGTCTCTTCTAAAGTTCTAAATTTAAATTACACAGTGAAGGAATTCCCCGCTCAGGCCAATTTTTGGTTGAAAAATGTATACTTTATTTTGCAAAGAAAATATACAAAAAAACAAATACATCAACAGGGTACATTCCACACTGTATTGCGACGCAGCGCATAAATACACTACATAACAGTACAGTTCCAAGCTTACAATTAAATTACATTCATCCATCCTGCGGTATGATGCCTGATGTGTTGTGCAGAGTAAAGTACCCTGAGCCATCACATCATGCATGACGCCGCATTACCCTGAAATCAGTATTTCAAAAAAACATGTCACAATATTACAATTTTTCAAGTCGTGTTGCTGTCAAAGAATGGCATTCAAATGGGCAATGGGTGTGATGGGGGGGGGGAGGAGGTGGGGTGGGGGAGAAAAAAATAGTTCACAGGCCCGAAGCTTTATTGAACTGCCATTGGGTACACATAGGTGGGAGGGGGGAAGGGGAGATCTTCAGACGTCCTCTTCCTCCTTAAAGTCCATCAAGTGATAGTCTCTGAGCAGGCTGTAGACCAGTCTGCAACCGTCCTCGATGGACATCCTCTCCCTCTGGTGGATGAGGAGCTTTCTGGCGCACCATACAGCGTCCTTGAAGCAGCACAGCACCCGCCAGGCACTGTCAATGTCCTCCTGTGAATGAGTTCCACAGAAGAGTCAGTTTAACACACCAAAGTGTGTAATGGCAGTCTGGGGAACAAAGTTTTTTAAGTTCAGGTTCCAAAGCCCTCAACAGGTCCTGTGCAAAGGGGCACTCCCAGAAAACATGAAAAGCAGTTTCCTCCTGGATGATGCAAAAGGGGCAGTGCCTGTATCTGCACAGGTTTCTGGCATGCATGAATGTCCTGAGTGGCAATCCCCCTTGGATTGCCATCCATGCCAGATCTTTGTGCCTGTTGGTGAGTCTCTTTGAAGAAACATTCCTCCAGACCACTTTGCAAGTGGCTGAAGGGAGGCCTGGGACAGTCTCAAGAATGTCCGATGCTCTAATCAACTTGTGGATAGTTTTTGGCTTCCACAAGTCGGGCTTCACTCCATGCAGGCCCAGCTCCTTGATAAACTTGAAAGTGTCCAAGTAATACCAGGGAGTGTCCCAGTTGTAGGGGACGGAGCTGTCCCATTTGTCCCATCCTAGGGACCTCCAAAGAGGCAGGAGGAAAAAACGGGACATGGAGTTACCGCCAGAGTCCACAGTTCTGTCAACCAAAGTCCTGCGGATGCAGTTACAAGCAAAGAAGACCCTCAATAGGGTGGCGATGTCGGGCACGCCCTTACCGCCCTTGAGAGGGTCCTTGAACATAACCGCCCGCTTCACTCTGTCCATTTTGGAGCTCCAGATGAAGTGAAACACAGCCCTGGTGATGGCCTTGCAGGTGTTGACCCGGGGGGGCCAAGCCTGGGCGAGGTACTGCAACACAGGGAGAATCTCGCTGCGGAGTACCAGTGTTTTCCCTTCGATGGTGAGTTCTCTGAGGCTCCAAAGTCCAAACTTCTGTCTCATCTTCGCCAGTCTTTCCTCCCAGGACTTCAGGGCTGCGCCCTCCGCTCCAAACCAGACTCCCAAAATTTTGATGAAGTCTGCCTTGATGCTGAAAGGGATGGGTGCAGAAGAAGGCAGGAACCACTTTCCGAAGAGCATGACTTCCGACTTCCCGCAGTTGACCTTTGCCCCTGAAGCTTGGCCGAAGTCCTCACACGTCTGGGCGAGTGTGTCGATGGAGCGCCGATCAGCACAGAACACCGTCACGTCGTCCATGTAGAGCGAGCACTTGACCTCCCGTCTTTCTGGTCCTGGTGCGGTGATCCCTCTGATCTCTGGGTTTCGTCTGATGCTTCGGGCAAAGAGCTCTATACAGCAAACAAAAAGCAGAGGTGAGAGAGGGCAGCCTTGTCTGACCCCAGAGAAAATAGAAAAGGGGTCAGTTTTCCAGCCATTTACCAACACCAAACTACAAATGTCCTTATACATTACATTCACATACGAACAAAACAGTTCCCCAAGACCCAACCTGCGCAGAGTTCTGCACATGAACACGTGGGAGACACGGTCAAAGGCCTTCTCCTGGTCAAGACTGACCAGGGCCGCGTGCACGCGGTGGCCATGAATGTACTGGACCGTGTCCCGGACAAGCGCGAGGCTGTCCGCAATCCTGCGGCCAGGAATGCCGCAAGTTTGATCCGGGTGGATGATCTGTCCGATGACTGATTTCAGCCTGTTGGCCAAAACCTTGGCGAGGATTTTGTAATCCACGTTCAAAAGAGAGATCGGACGCCAGTTTTTCAGGTCCGATCTCTCCCCTTTGCGCTTATACAAAATCGTGATCATCCCCTCCCTCAGTGACGGAGGCATTCTGCCCTCCACCACCATCTCCTCGTACAGCTCGAGCAGGTCCGGGCCCACGAGATCCCACAGGGCTACATAGAGCTCAACTGGGAGACCATCGCAACCCGGGGTCCTGCCTTGCCTAAAGGATTTAGCGGCAGAGTGCAGCTCCTCCAACACCAAGGGGGCGTTGACGGCCGATGAACCTGCAGGATCAATTGGGTTAGAGATACCTGACAGGAACCTGTCGGCTGCCTCCGTGTCTGTTTCTTTCGGGGAGTAGAGATTGGTGTAGTAGTCTTCGACTACTTGCATCACAGCCTCCTTCCCCTTCTGGAGTGTTCCGGTCTCGTCACGCAACTCCGACAAGGGGGTGTGTCCTGAGTGAAGTTTCCTGAAAAAGAAAGAGTTACATTCTCACCCTTCTCAAGATTCTCCACCTTGGCACGGAAGACAATGTGCCTGGATTCCTCCTCAAAGTGCCCTTTCAGGCTCTTCTTGGTGTCCTCCAGGTCCTGCCTAACGTTCCAGCCACAGTGATGAAGGTCCTGCAGTGACTGCAACTGACGTTGCAGTCTCCTGAGTTCCCTCTTCCTGGCACACACTTGCTGGCGTCCCCTTGCCTGAAAGAAGCTGCGCAGCTTAACTTTCACAAACTCCCACCAATCACTTACCTTTCCGAAGAATCTCTTTTCCTCCGTTCAGGAGGCATAGGCTTCCCGGAGTTCCCCCATCAATTCCTCATTTTCCAGCAGGGTACTATTCAGCTTCCAGGAACCTGGTCCGTGGGCAAAGCCCTCGCCCAGGTTACCCCGAAAGTGAATAGCCCTGTGGTCAGAGAAAAAGCAGGGGATCATGGAGAACTCACGATGCTTAACTGCTCTTGAAGTAAGCACGAAGTCAATCCTGGAACGCACCGATCCGTCGGGCCGGCACCATGAATAGTTCACGGTACCTTGCCCTATGGATCCTACGGCGTCCTGCAGGGAAGCCTCCGAGATCATCTCCCTGAGCAGCCTAGATGTAGCATCAAGTTTTGCATACATGCTAGAGCTGCGCCCATCCTCCTCTATCGGACAGTTAAAATCACCGCCGATCACTACTGCTCTGGTGGTGACGAGTTGGGTCCGCAGGGTCTGGAATAGTTCCAGCCGCGCACTCTTATCTGGGGGGGCGTACACGTTGATGAGCCTAATTGGCTCTCCCACCCACGAGCCGTCTATGACCAAAAGACGGCCACAGACTAGCTCATGGATAGAGTCAATCGTGAAGCGCCCACCCCTGATAAGAATGGCTACCCCAGCGGATTTACAATCGCCACCCCTGGACCAGTAGGAGGGACCAAAGGTCCACTGAGAGGTCAGATGGGTGTACCTTCTCAAGGGAGGAAGAGCGCATTCCTGGAGCATGTAGACATCACTCTGATGAGTGGAAAGAAAAGTCAGAACTGCTTGCCTTCTAGAGGTATCCTTGATACTCCTCACATTAGTGGAAAAGATTGAGATCTCCGCCATAATGAATAAGGGTATGAGGTCTAGTCAGCAAGAGCCCGAACTTACCTCCCCGGAGGGGGGGGGACTCTTCCATTGCCTCAGGTGCTTGAAATACTTGTCCTGTGTTCGGGTCCGGGATTATATCCAGCTCCACCAGGACTTCGTCTATCATTGGGTTGCGGTTGATGGAGATGGAGGGGTCCGGCGTGGTTTCTGCCATGATCTCCTCCTCTTCCTCCTCTCCCGCAGACTCAAGGTCCTCCATTACTGTCACTGGTCCATCGCTGTCGCGATGGTCCCCGTTGGGCCGTTTGGTGGAGGCAGCAGGTGCCTCTGCCGCTGGGCTCTGGGGCTTCCGTTTCCGGCTTCCTGTTGGGCCACTGGTGGGGGTGGGAGGGGGGAGGAGGGGGAAGTCCTCCGGAGAGGGTGGGGGTGGGGTGGGGATGGTCTCCTCTGGCACCGAGGGGGTGGGTGGGAGTTACCGGGGGTAGGGGCAGGGACGGGGGACGGGGGCCGGGGCAGGGACGGGGGCCGGGGCAGGGGTGGGAACAGGGGCAGGGACAGGAGCAGGGACAGGAGCGGGGACAGGGGTGGGGACAGGAGCGGGGACAGGGGTGGGGACAGGGGCGGGGGCAGGGGTGGACTCACCTGTGGCCTTCCTAGGCTCTTTTGGTTTTCCTTCTGGCGGCTTTCTCCCGGCGTTAGAGGCTGGCTTACCCTGGATCAGGGCTCCAGCGTAGGTCCGGGTCCTCTGGGGGCAGTGCCTGAAGACATGTTCTGCCAATCCGCAGAGGTTGCAGGCCTTGGACCTCGGACAGTCCTTGGTCTCATGGCCTGAAACCCGACAGAACCTGCAAGTAAGTTCTGTGCAATCCTTACCCATGTGCCCAGGATGGCCACATCTGTTGCAGGTGAGGGGCATCCCGGGGTAGAAAAGGAGTCCTGCAGATGATCCCAGGGAGAAGCATGGCTGCAGGTGCTGCATGTCCCCCGACGGGTCTTTCCTAAACTTGCAAAGCACAGACCACTTACCTATCCAGAAGCCGTTGGTATCGAGTATTCGGACTGGGTCCTTTACCACGGTGCAGAACCTCTGGAGGTAGGTGGCTATGTCCTTGCCTTGGGTATGGGGGTTCCTCATGGCCACCGTCACCCACTTCTCGTCCCGTGTTATGGGGCAGTTCGCGATGAACTTCCGGAAAGGGGATTCAGGGCCACTGGTCTTCACCATATCCCAGTATCTTCTGCAGACTTGGAACGACACAAAAGTTATGAAGAACACACCTCTTGTGAAGGTCTGCACGGACAGCGTCTCCGCTTTGCTGAAACCTTGCTCCAGGATCATCTTCTTTCCAAAGATCTCCGGGGTCATGTCGGGGACTCTTCCGTCCACCTCTTTCAGCTGCAGCACGACCGTCTGCTTCATCCAGGGCTCCAGGGTTGGCAGCCCGTCTGCGGTCAGGTACGGCTTGGCTGGTCTCGGTTGGCTGGCGCCGGCCGGGGTAGGGGTGGAGGTTGAGGCAGCGGCATTCTCGGGGGCTTCGGAGGAAGTGGCTGGAGCAGGGTTCTTCTTCATCTTGTTCTTATTGTCGGTCTTCTTCTCACTCTTCCCCATCGTCAAGAAGTTTAGGATGCCGCTCAGGCCAATGACGTAGGCAGACATACCAAGGGGGTGGACCTGATGGGGAACTTCATTCACTGTGTAATACATGTATAGACCCGCCCCTTCTCATGTTCCGCATCTGGTCCGCTGAGCGGACCTGATGGGGAACTTTAGAAGGGGCGGGTCTATACATTTAAAACACAGCAGAGGAAGTTCCCCATCAGGTCCGCACAGGCACAACCAATGACGGACAGCGCTGGACATCGGAATCGCCGCGGGACACTGGATTTCATCGCTGGAATGTTTTTTTTTTAATTCTTTTTTTATTTTTTAATAAAGGACTTTTCCAAGGTGTGTGTGTTTTTATTTACATTTTTAAAATCACCGCTCCCGTAAAAACGTCTATTTTTTTAAACCTTTTCTTTGCATTGATACATGTCCCCTGGGGCAGGACCCGGGTCCCCAAACACTTTTTAGGATAATAAATTGCATATTAGCCTTTATAATTAGCACTTTAGATTTTGAACGTTCGAGTCCATTGTATTTAATAGGGTTCTAAAGTTCACACGAACATTTTGTCTGTTCGCAGGTTCTGGTGCGAACCGAACAGGGGGGTGTTCGGCTCATCCCTGGTGTGGATGTAAAGGGGTTAATTTTTTGGTTGAAAAATGTATACTTTATTTTGCAAAGAAAATATACAAAAAAAACAAATACATCAACAGGGTACATTCCACACTGTATTGCGACGCAGCGCATAAATACACTACATAACAGTACAGTTCCAAGCATACAATTAAATTACATTCATCCATCCTGCGGTATGATGCCCGATGTGTTGTGCAGAGTAAAGTACCCTGAGCCATCACATCATGCATGACGCCGCATTACCCTGAAATCAGTATTTCAAAAAACATGTCACAATATTACAATATTTCAAGTCGTGTTACTGTCAAAGAATGGCATTCCAATGGGCAATGGGTGTGATGGGGGGGGGGGAGGAGGTGGGGTGGGGGAGAAAAAATAGTTCACAGGCCCGAAGCTTTATTGAACTGCCATTGGGTACACATAGGTGGGAGGGGGGGGGAAGGGGAGATCTTCAGACGTCCTCTTCCTCCTTAAAGTCCATCAAGTGATAGTCTCTGAGCAGGCTGTATACCAGTCTGCGACCGTCCTTGATGGACCTCCTCTCCCTCTGGTGGATGAGGCGCTTCCTGGCGCACCATACAGCGTCCTTGAAGCAGCACAGCACCCGCCAGGCACTGTCAATGTCTTCCTGTGAATGAGTTCCACAGAAGAGTCCGTTTAACACACCAAAGTGTGTAATGGCAGTCTGGGGAACAAAGTTTTTAAGTTCAGGTTCCAAAGCCCTCAACAGGTCCTGTGCAAAGGGGCACTCCCAGAAAACATGAAAAGCAGTTTCCTCCTGGATGATGCAAAAGGGGCAGTGCCTGTATCTGCACAGGTTTCTGGCATGCATGAATGTCCTGAGTGGCAATCCCCCTTGGATTGCCATCCATGCCAGATCTTTGTGCCTGTTGGTGAGTCTCTTTGAAGAAACATTCCTCCAGACCACTTTGCAAGTGGCTGAAGGGAGGCCTGGAACAGTCTCAAGAATATCCGATGCTCTAATCAACTTGTGGATAGTTTTTGGCTTCCACAAGTCGGGCTTCACTCCATGCAGGCCCAGCTCCTTGATAAACTTGAAAGTGTCCAAGTAATACCAGGGAGTGTCCCAGTTGTAGGGGACGGAGCTGTCCCATTTGTCCCATCCTAGGGACCTCCAAAGAGGCAGGAGGAAAAAACGGGACATGGAGTTACCGCCAGAGTCCACAGTTCTGTCAACCAAAGTCCTGCGGATGCAGTTACAAGCAAAGAAGACCTTCAATAGGGTGGCGATGTCAGGCACGCCCTTACCGCCCTTGAGAGGCTCCTTGAACATAACCGCCCGCTTCACTCTGTCCATTTTGGAGCTCCAGATGAAGTGAAACACTGCCCTGGTGATGGCTTTGCAGGTGTTGACCCGGGGGGGGCCAGGCCTGGGCGAGGTATTGCAACACAGGGAGAATCTCGCTGCGGAGTACCAGTGTTTTTCCTTCGATGGTGAGTTCTCTGAGGCTCCAAAGTCCAAACTTCTGTCTCATCTTCGCCAGTCTTTCCTCCCAGGACTTCAGGGCTGCGCCCTCCGCTCCAAACCAGACTCCCAAAATTTTGATGAAGTCCGCCTTGATGCTGAAAGGGATGGGTGCAGAAGAAGGCAGGAACCACTTTCCGAAGAGCATGACTTCCGACTTCCCGCAGTTGACCTTTGCCCCTGAAGCTTGGCCGAAGTCCTCACACGTCTGGGCGAGTGTGTCGATGGAGCGCCGATCAGCACAGAACACCGTCACGTCGTCCATGTAGAGCGAGCACTTGACCTCCCGTCTTTCTGGTCCTGGTGCGGTGATCCCTCTGATCTCTGTGTTTCGTCTGATGCTTCGGGCAAAGAGCTCTATACAGCAAACAAAAAGCAGAGGTGAGAGAGGGCAGCCTTGTCTGACCCCAGAGAAAATAGAAAAGGGGTCAGTTTTCCAGCCATTTACCAACACCAAACTACAAATGTCCTTATACATTACATTCACATACGAACAAAACAGTTCCCCAAGACCCAACCTGCGCAGAGTTCTGCACATGAACTCGTGGGAGACACGGTCAAAGGCCTTCTCCTGGTCAAGACTGACCAGGGCCGCGTGCACGCGGTGGCCATGAATGTACTGGACCGTGTCCCGTACAAGCGCGAGGCTGTCCGCAATCCTGCGGCCAGGAATGCCGCAAGTTTGATCCGGGTGGATGATCTGTCCGATGACTGATTTCAGCCTGTTGGCCAAAACCTTGGCGAGGATTTTGTAATCCACGTTCAAAAGAGAGATCGGACGCCAATTTTTCAGGTCCGATCTCTCCCCTTTGCGCTGATACAAAATCGTGATCATCCCCTCCCTCAGTGACGGAGGCATTCTGCCCTCCACCACCATCTCCTCGTACAGCTCGAGCAGGTCCGGGCCCACGAGATCCCACAGGGCTACATAGAGCTCAACTGGGAGACCATCGCAACCCGGGGTCCTGCCTTGCCTAAAGGATTTAGCGGCAGAGTGCAGCTCCTCCAACACCAAGGGGGCGTTGATGGCCGATGAACCTGCAGGATCAATTGGGTTAGAGATACCTGACAGGAACCTGTCGGCTGCCTCCGTGTCTGTTTCTTTCGGGGAGTAGAGATTGGTGTAGTAGTCTTCGACTACTTGCATCACAGCCTCCTTCCCCTTCTGGAGTGTTCCGGTCTCGTCACGCAACTCCGACAAGGGGGTGTGTCCTGAGTGAATTTTCCTGAAAAAGAAAGAGTTACACTTCTCACCCTTCTCAAGATTCTCCACCTTGGCACGGAAGACAATGTGCCTGGATTCCTCCTCAAAGTGCCCTTTCAGGCTCTTCTTGGTGTCCTCCAGGTCCTGCCTAACGTTCCAGCCACAGTGATGAAGGTCCTGCAGTGACTGCAACTGACGTTGCAGTCTCCTGAGTTCCCTCTTCCTGGCACACACTTGCTGGCGTCCCCTTGCCTGAAAGAAGCTGCGCAGCTTAACTTTCACAAACTCCCACCAATCACTTACCTTTCCGAAGAATCTCTTTTCCTCCGTCCAGGAGGCATAGGCCTCCCGGAGTTCCCCCATCAATTCCTCATTTTCCAGCAGGGTACTATTCAGCTTCCAGGAACCTGGTCCGCGGGCAAAGCCCTCGCCCAGGTTACCCCGAAAGTGAATAGCCCTGTGGTCAGAGAAAAAGCAGGGGATCATGGAGAACTCACGATGCTTGACTGCTCTTGAAGTGAGCACAAAGTCAATCCTGGAACGCACCGATCCGTCGGGCCGGCACCATGAATAGTTCACGGTACCTTGCCCTATGGATCCCACGGCGTCCTGCAGGGAAGCCTCCGAGATCATCTCCCTGAGCAGCCTAGACGTAGCATCAAGTTTTGCATACATGCTAGAGCTGCGCCCATCCTCCTCTATCGGACAGTTAAAATCACCGCCGATCACTACTGCTCTGGTGGTGACGAGTTGGGTCCACAGGGTCTGGAATAGTTCCAGCCGCGCACTCTTATCTGGGGGGGCGTACACGTTGATGAGCCTAATTGGCTCTCCCACCCACGAGCCGTCTATGACCAAAAGACGGCCACAGACTAGCTCATGGATAGAGTCAATCGTGAAGCGCCCACCCCTGATAAGAATGGCTACCCCAGCGGATTTACAATCGCCACCCCCGGACCAGTAGGAGGGACCAAAGGTCCACTGAGAGGTCAGATGGGTGTACCTTCTCAAGGGAGGAAGAGCGCATTCCTGGAGCATGTAGACATCACTCTGATGAGTGGAAAGAAAAGTCAGAACTGCTTGCCTTCTAGAGGTATCCTTGATACTCCTCACATTAATGCAAAAGATTGAGATCTCCGCCATAATGAATAAGGGTATGAGGTCTAGTCAGCAAGAGCCCGAACTTACCTCCCCGGAGGGGGGGGACTCTTCCATTGCCTCAGGTGCTTGAAATACTTGTCCTGTGTTCGGGTCCGGGATTATATCCAGCTCCACCAGGACTTCGTCTATCATTGGGTTGCGGTTGATGGAGATGGAGGGGTCCGGCATGGTTTCTGCCATGATCTCCTCCTCTTCCTCCTCTCCCGCAGACTCAAGGTCCTCCATTACTGTCACTGGTCCATCGCTGTCGCGATGGTCCCCGTTGGGCCGTTTGGTGGAGGCAGCAGGTGCCTCTGCCGCTGGGCTCTGGGGCTTCCGTTTCCGGCTTCCTGTTGGGCCACTGGTGGGGGTGGGAGGGGGGAGGGGGGGAAGTCCTCCGGAGAGGGCGGGGGTGGGGTGGGGATGGTCTCCTCTGGCACCGAGGGGGTGGGTGGGGGTGTGCCGGGGGTAGGGGCAGGGACTGGGGCCAGGACGGGGGCCGGGGTGGGAACAGGGGCAGGGACAGGAGCGGGGACAGGGGTGGGGACAGGAGCGGGGACAGGGGTGGGGACAGGGGCGGGGGCAGGGGTGGACTCACCTGTGGCCTTCCTAGGCTCTTTTGGTTTTCCTTCTGGCGGCTTTCTCCCGGCGTTAGAGGCTGGCTTACCCTGGATCAGGGCTCCAGCGTAGGTCCGGGTCCTCTGGGGGCAGTGCCTGAAGACATGTTCTGCCAATCCGCAGAGGTTGCAGGCCTTGGACCTCGGACAGTCCTTGGTCTCATGGCCTGAAACCCGACAGAACCTGCAAGTAAGTTCTGTGCAATCCTTACCCATGTGCCCAGGATGGCCACATCTGTTGCAGGTGAGGGGCATCCCGGGGTAGAAAAGGAGTCCTGCAGATGATCCCAGGGAGAAGCATGGCTGCAGGTGCTGCATGTCCCCCGATGGGTCTTTCCTAAACTTGCAAAGCACAGACCACTTACCTATCCAGAAGCCGTTGGTATCGAGTATTCGGACTGGGTCCTTTACCACGGTGCAGAACCTCTGGAGGTAGGTGGCTATGTCCTTGCCTTGGGTATGGGGGTTCCTCATGGCCACCGTCACCCACTTCTCGTCCCGTGTTATGGGGCAGTTCGCAATGAACTTCCGGAAAGGGGATTCAGGGCCACTGGTCTTCACCATATCCCAGTATCTTCTGCAGACTTGGAATGACACAAAAGTTATGAAGAACACACCTCTTGTGAAGGTCTGCACGGACAGCGTCTCCGCTTTGCTGAAAGCTTGCTCCAGGATCATCTTCTTTCCAAAGATCTCCGGGGTCATGTCGGGGACTCTTCCGTCCACCTCTTTCAGCTGCAGCACGACCGTCTGCTTCATCCAGGGCTCCAGGGTTGGCAGCCCGTCTGCGGTCAGGTATGGCTTGGCTGGTCTCGGTTGGCTGGCGCCGGCCGGGGTAGGGGTGGAGGTTGAGGCAGCGGCATTCTCGGGGGCTTCGGAGGAAGTGGCTGGAGCAGGGTTCTTCTTCATCTTGTTCTTATTGTCGGTCTTCTTCTCACTCTTCCCCATCGTCAAGGAGTTTAGGATGTCGCTTCAGGAGTTCTTAGGCGGCTTCCTTCTGGTTCCTCGACGTCTTCACTCTTTTCGTAGCCTTTACAAAGGCTCTAGCATCCACTGCCCGAAGGTAGTAATGCGGAGTGGGGGGGAGAAGGGTAGATCGCAAACTCGTTCCAAGTGGGGGCTAAGCCTCTGCCCAATAGCAGCAAGTAGGTGAAGCTGAATTAAATCAACGATCCTACAAGGCCGAGCAGAGGGTACCCCAAAATGACCAATTGGCTTGGATAGATACAAGTGGTTCTCAACGTCCTAGCTGTAAAGCAGAGACACCCCTAAGGGCTAAAGTCGATACTACACTTGATCTTAGCCAAAAGGCCGAGAAGCGAATCTTACTGAGTATTCTTATTGAGTCATATGCAGATTTTTTTTTGTTTCTCTGATTGGCCCAGCAGGGAAGTGGGCGGGAACTAATAGCCAAGCTCCTGAAAACAAAGTGCTACCTGCATATCTCCTAAACTCACAAGTCAGCGGCAAACAGAGTCAGATTTGTAGACAAGGCAAACTTTGTGAAGTATTTTTCATTTTTAATTCACTTAATTTTATCATTGCTTATTGTCTTCTCCAGCATTTTTTAGAAAATATTTTCTTGGATTGTTTTTCTGTTCTTTTATTAAAACGAAATTAAAAAAATTGTAAGCTAAATCTTAGAATGATTTAATCAATAATAAAAAAAATCATCTTACCTCTTGGAAGAAAGGTACCTATTGTAAATTCTGTGACATACCTGTCTGGGTGTGGCAGCAAGTACTACAAATCTATTTTTTAATAAAGGACTTTTCCAAGGTGTGTGTGTTTTTATTTACATTTTTAAAATCACCGCTCCCGTAAAAACGTCTATTTTTTTAAACCTTTTCTTTGCATTGATACATGTCCCCTGGGGCAGGACCCGGGTCCCCAAGCACTTTTTAGGATAATAAATTGCATATTAGCCTTTATAATTAGCACTTTAGATTTTGAACGTTCGAGTCCATTGTATTTAATAGGGTTCTAAAGTTCACACGAACATTTTGTCTGTTCGCAGGTTCTGGTGCGAACCGAACAGGGGGGTGTTCGGCTCATCCCTGGTGTGGATGTAAAGGGGTTAATGGTGTAGTTACCCTTCACCAATGACTATCACTCTCACTCACTGGTGCTTATATTCTTTCTCCAGAGCAGGAATATCACTGCACTGGGTGGTATTTTAGAGTGAAAACATTCTTTTTTTTCTACCCCATGATCTTTGGATTTTCAATGATTTTGTTTGGAAAATATTTATTCCGGCCTTCAATATTTCATGGTCTGTACTAGCCAAGCTGAGTACATAAAGATTATTATGAACCTGCAAACCAAATAACTCCACTTTTCTATTTTTGACAGTTGCATAATGGCTCCTGTTGCACAAGAGCCTTTTAAACAAATAGTAAAAGCTATTACACACTTTCTACAAGCGTTGAGCAAAATACTTAATTTCCATTCAACCCCTGCAAATTATGGAGACTGACATTTAATCAACATTCTAATAAAATTTATTTTATAGATATATTTTTAATATAGAATATCAATAGATACTCTCTAGCAATTAAAATATGTATGTTTCATTTAAAAACCCAGCAATATTTATTGTCATAGGCCAACAAATGTTCCAGAATCTTACTGAGTGTTCTTATTGAGTCATATGCAGACTTTTTTTTTGTTTCTCTGATTGGCCCAGCAGGAAAGTGGGCGGGAACTAATAGCCAAGCTCCTGAAAACAAAGTGCTACCTGCATATCTCCTAAACTCACAAGTCAGCGGCAAACAGAGTCAGATTTATAGACAAGGCAAACTTTGTGAAGTATTTTTCATTTTTAATTTACTTAATTTTATCATTGCTTATTGTCTTCTCCAGCATTTTTTAGAAAATATTTTCTTGCATTGTTTTTCTGTTCTTTTATTCAAACGAAATTAAAAAAATTGTAAGCTAAATCTTAGAATGATTTAATCAATAATAAAAAAAATCATCTTACCTCTAGGAAGAAAGGTACCTATTGTAAACTCTGTGACATACCTGTCTGGATGTGGCAGCAAGTACTACAAATCTTTTTTTAGGTGAGAACTACAAAATCAGGTGCTGCGAATAGCGCGTCTTTCTATTAAATCAAGTGGTGGAGGCTTTAGTGTGGATGTAAAGGGGTTAATGGTGTAGTTACC
The DNA here is from genome assembly GCA_029206835.1 of Rana muscosa. NCBI lineage: Eukaryota > Metazoa > Chordata > Amphibia > Anura > Ranidae > Rana > Rana muscosa. The sequence continues at coordinate 11,473,880 of CM055125.1, read as the reverse complement.
CTTCACCAATGACTATCACTCTCACTCACTGGTGCTTATATTCTTTCCCCAGAGCAGGAATATCACTGCACAGGGTGGTATTTTAGAGTGAAAACATTAGTTTTTTTTCTACCCCATGATCTTAGGATTTGCAATGATTTTGTTTGGAAAATATTTATTCTGGGCTTCAGTATTTCATGGTCTGTACTAGCCAAGCTGAGTACATAAATATTATTATGAACCTGCAAACCAAATAACTCCACTTTTCTGTTTTTGACATTCACACAATAGCTCCTGTTGCACAAGAGCCTTTTAAACAAATAGTAAAAGAGCTATTACACACTTTTGACAAGAGTTGAGCAAAATACTTAATTTCCATTCAACCCCTGCAAATTATGGAGACTGACATTTAATCAACATTCTAATAAAATTTATTTTATAGAATTTTTTTAAATATAGAATATCAATAGATACTCTTTAGCAATTAAAATATGTATGTTTTATTTAAAAACCCAGCAATATTTATTGTCATAGGCCAACAAATGTTCCAGAATCTTACTGAGGATTCTTATTGAGTCATATGCAGATTTTTTTTTGTTTCTCTGATTGGCCCAGCAGGAAAGTGGGCGGAAACTAATAGCCAAGCTCCTGAAAGCAAAGTGCTACCTGCATATCTCCTAAACTCACAAGTCAGCGGCAAACAGAGTCAGATTTAAAGACAAGGCAAACTTTGTGAAGTATTTTTCATTTTTTATTCACTTAATTTTATCATTGCTTATTGTCTTCTCCAGCATTTTTTAGAAAATATTTTCTTGCATTGTTTGTCTGTTCTTTTATTCAAACGAAATTAAAAAAAATGTAAGCTTAATCTTAGAATGATTTAATCAATAATAAAAAAAACATCTTACCTCTTGGAAGAAAGGTACCTATTGTAAACTCTGTGACATTCCTGTCTGGGTGTGGCAGCAAGTACTACAAATCTCTTTAGGTGAGAACTACAAAATCAGTTGCTGCGAATAGCGCGTGTTTCTATTAAATCAAGTGGTGGTGGCTTTAATGTGGATGTAAAGGGGTTAATGGTGTAGGTACCCTTCACCAATGACTATCGCTCTCACTCACTGGTGCTTATGTTCTTTCCCCAGAGCAGGAATATCCCTGCACAGGGTGGTATTTTAGAGTGAAAACATTATATTTTTCTACCCCATGATCTTAGGATTTTCAATGATTTTATTTGGAAAATATTTATTCCGGCCTTCAATATTTTCATGGTCTGAAATAAAGCCTCCTCCCTTTGACACATACAGCCAAGTATTGGGAGGTCAGTGCACACCAGACTACTGTCTCCATCCAAGTAGAGGGAATCTACACCAAGGCCCTCCTGAATACTGGAGCTCAAGTGACCCTCCTCTACAGAGACTCCTATGACATTCACCTCAGGCACCTGACATTGCAGAAGAAGTTAGAAGAGCTAGAGATATGGTGCATTGGGACTCAGAACTTCCCCTATGATGGCTATCTACCAGTTAAGCTGACCCTTGATCCCTCCGTGGCTGGGAAAGCTGAAACTTTTGACACTCTGGCAGTGGTCTATCCTTTCCCACCCGGGGGCCAGTAAAGCCCTGTACACACGATCGGATATCCTATGGATTCTAATCCGATGGATTTTTCCATCGGAAATCCGATGAAGCTGACTTCCATCAGTCTTGCCTACACTCCATCGATCAAAAATCCGACTGTCCCAAACGCCGTGACGTAAAACACTCAGACGAGCCGAGAAAAATGAAGTTCAATGCTTCTGAGCATGCATCGACTTGATTCTGAGCATGCGTGGTTTTTTTCTCCAATGGAGTTCCACACAGACGATCGGAATTTGCTATCTTTTTTTTTCCCATCAGATAAATTTAAATGTTCTATTTTTTCTCACCGATGGAAAAAAGACCGATGGGGCCCATACACGATCAGTTTGTCCGATGAGAAAAGTCCATCGGACTGTTTTCATCGGTAAAACCGATCGTGTGTACACGGCATAAGAGTTCTCTCATCATAGGGACCAATACTGATCTTCTCAGAAGGCTGTTGAAACCTCTTGTTCTGGAACCGGGTACTTCAATTACAAGTGTGTACCCCATGCTGAGACAAGCCTAGCAACATCTGGTACAAGAACAGAAGGCCCCAGCTGAAGGAGTGGGAAGATTTGAGAGCCGAGCCATCGCCGATGTTCGATCAATTGGTTCTCAATGCAGAGGGGCCGGGTAAAGATGCAGCATCAGACCCATGTTGTATCCACAGGTAAGGTAAGTATAAAAGGGGGGAAAATAATCCCATACTTCTCTTTTAATAATAGCATGTAAATGTACTGATGAATATAATAAATTGTGGGAAAATTATATTGCAAAACTGTGAACCAAATAACTTATTCTTCTACCAATAAACCAACAGCTATAAATAAATATAAACCTCAAAGTGATATAACAAAATATTAATTATAGCGCTGATTTAATAATATAAATTATTCTTTGTGAAAATTAATGCACAATAAATCATTCCATAAATATTGTGATCAAAAAAAGTCCTCCAAACCAGACATGAATTTTTTTTAACCAAGATTTGTTTCAAATAAAATAGATTCAAATAAAACCATCTGTTAGTGTAATGACTAAAAAGTTTTCATCACCATTATTATTCTTCTAAGTGTAAAGTGACTACCATCATTATGGGAGAGGCTATTAAAGAAGTTTGCTGAGTGAGCCCCCTCTTTTCTCCCCCGGGGTCAATTTGTGGGCATCTGAGTTGCAGCTTGGCTGCTGTGCTCATGGCCTGCCAGGAGCCTGGGAGCCATTGCTGTCACCACCTGGAAGGGATCGCCTCGCTGTGCAACACCAGGGGACCCTTAGCCCTACGGCTGGTGAACAAGATGGTGAACAAGATGCTGTGCCAAGTGTACAATCTATGACCGATGATTCTACATCCATGCTGCATCCATCCTTGCCCTGGCTGGGGTAAAGACTCTTTATCACTGCCTGTGTGTGCTGACTGCCTTCAGGATCTAGTGAGCGGGCTTCCCCCCAGCAACATACAAAACATGGACACAGCATAATATGGATTGCTGAGGGAATCACCCTTTTGCCATATCCACTGTTTTTACCTGTTGACTGCTAGAATCTTCAATTATTTTCTTGAGAATTACCCTTTCCTACATTTTGAGCTCCAATGTGCTGGTGAAGACTGCATTCAGGCCTGTTTTGTTTGTATTTGAATGTAATGTATGAGGACATTTGTAGTTTGGTGTTGGTAAATGGCTGGAAAACTGACCCCTTTTCAATTTTCTCTGGGGTCAGACAAGGCCCTCTCTCCCCTCTGCTTTTTGTTTGCTGTATAGAGCTCTTCTCCCAAAGCATCAGACAGAACCCAGAGATCAGAGGGATTACCGCAGCAGGACCAGAAAGACGGGAGGTCAAGTGCTCACTCTACATGGATGACGTGACAGTGTTCTGTGCCGATCGGCACTCTATCGACACACTCGTCCAAACTTGTGAGGACTTCGAACAAGCTTCAGGGGCAAAGGTCAACTGCGGAAAGGTTCCTCCCTTCTTCTGCACCCATTTCTTTCAGCATCAAGGCGGACTTCATCAAAATTTTGGGAGTCTGGTTTGGAGTTGAGGGCGCAGCCCTGAAGTCCTGGGAGGAAAGACTGGCTAAGATGAGACAAAAGTTTGGACTTTGGAGCCTCAGAGAACTAACCATCGAAAGAAAAACACTAGTACTCCGCAGCGAGATTTTCACTGTGTTGCAGTACCTTGCCCAGGCCTGACACCCCCCCCCCGGGTCAACACCTGCAAGGCCATCACCAGGGCGGGGTTTCACTTCATTTGGAGCTCCAAAATGGACAGAGTGAAGCCTGCGGTTATGTTCATGGAACCTCTCAAGGGTGGTAAGGGCGTGCCTGACATCGCCACTCTACTGAGGGTGTTCTTTGCTTGTAACTGCATCCGCAGGACTTTGGTTGACAGAACTGTGGACTCTGGCGGTAACTCCATGTCCCGTTTTTTCCTCCTGCCTCTTTGGAGGTCCCTTGGATGGGACAAATGGGACAGCTCCGTCCCCTACAACTGGGACACTCCCTGATATTACTTGGATACCTTCAAGTTTATCAAGGAGCTGGGGCTGAATGGAGTTAAGCCTGAATTGTCGAAGCAAAAAACTATCCACAAGTTGATTAGAGCATCGGACATTTTTGAGACTGTTCCAGGCCTCCCTTCAGCCACTTGCAAAGTGGTCTGGAGCAATGTTTCTTCAAAGAGACTCACCAACAGGCACAAAGATCTGGCATGGATGGCAATCCAAGGGGGATTGCCGCTCAGGACATTTATGCATGCCAGAAAACTGTGCAGATACAGGCACTACCCTTTTTGCATCATCCAGGAGGAAACTGCTTTTTTTTTCTGTGATTGCCCCTTTGCACAGGACCTGTTGATGGCCTTGGAACCTGAACTTAAAAACTTTGTACCCCAGACTGCTATTACACACTTTGGTGTGTTAAACGGACTGTTCTGTGGAACTCATTCACAGGAGGACATTGACAGTGCCTGGCGGGTGCTGTGCTGCTTTAAGGACACTTTATGGTGCGCCAGAAAGCGCCTCATCCACCAGCAGGAGAGGATGTCAATCGAGGACTGTCGCAGACTTGTTAACAGTCTGCTCAGAGACTATCACTTGATGGACTTTAAGGAGGAAGAGGACGTCTGAAGATTTCCCCTTCCCCCCCTCTCCCACCTATGTTTATCCAATGGCAGTTCAATAAAGCTTCGGGCCTGTGAACTCTTCTTTCCCTCCCCTACCCCACCTCCCCCCCCCCCATCACACCCGTTGCCCAGTTGAATGCTATTCTGACAGTAAAATGACTTGAAATATTGTGACATGTTTTTGAAGTACTGCTTTCAGGGTAATGCGGCGTCATGCATGATGTGATGGCTCAGGGTACATTACTCTGTGCAACACATCGGGCATCATTCCGCAGGATGAATGTAATTTATTTGTATGCTTGGAACTGTACTGTTATGTAGTGTATTTATGCGCTGCGTCACAGTACAGAGTGGAATGTACCCTGTTGAAGCATTTGTTTTTTGTATATTTTCTTTGCAAAATAAAGTATACATTTTCAACCAAAAAAACATTTTATCCATATGTATCTTTTATAGTATCTGTATACATTCTAATCGTATAAGTTTATCATGTTTATCATTATAAGTGTTTGAACTGTAGCCTTTTTTTTTATTCTTGATGTTTGTACTTTAACCACTTGCCGACCGCCACACGACTATGTACGTCGACAACATGGCACAGGCAGGCAGATTGGCCTACAGGTACGTCTCTTTAAATCTTCCGTCCAGCAGGCACGGGTCCCGGGAACTCGATGTTCCCGGGAGGCCCGCGATTGCGGTCGGCAAGGGCAGAACAGGGGAATGCCTTTGTAAACAAGGCATTCCCCTATTCTGCCTAGTGACACTGTCACTGATGACCGTTCCCCGTGATCGGGAACGGTCATCATTGACGTGTCACATGTAGCCATGCCCCCTAACAGTAAGAATCACTCCCTAGGAAACACTTAACTCCTGAAGCGCCACCTAGAGTTTACCCCTTCACTGCCAGAAAGAGGGAGTTACCGCTCAGATGTGACTAGTGACTCATTCACAAGTTCCAGAGCTGTGGGTGCAGGCAATGCACATGAGAATGCAAAAAATCTGAGGAAAACGCTTGGACAGCCGCACTCCAAAAAAGGTTATTTTATTTAAAACAAAAGCACAAATAACATGCCACAGCACAGCACATAGCTCATGATTAAGCACTGAATCGCAGTGCGAAACGTCAGCTCATACTTGCTGTTTTTGCTGTGGCATGTTATTTGTGCTTTTGTTTTAAATAAAAGAACCTTTTTTGGAATGCGGCTGTCCAAGCGTTTTCCTCAGATTTTTTCCCTTCACTGCCAGTGTCATTTTCACAGTAATCAGTGCATTTGTATAGCACTGATCGCTGTAAAAATGACAATGGTCCCAAAATGGTGTCAAAAGTGTCCGATGTGTCTGCCATAATGTCGCAGTCACGATAAAAATAGCTGATCGCCGCCATAACTAGTAAAAAAAAAATTATTAATAAAAATGCCATAAAACAGTCCCCTATTCTGTAGAAGCTATAACTTTTGCCCAAACCAATTAATAAACGCTTATTGCTATTTTTTTACCAAAAATATGTAGAAGAATACGTATCGGCCTAAACTGTGGAAAAAAAATGTTTTTTTATATATATTTTTGGGGGATATTTATTATAGCAAAAAGTAAAAAATATTGAATTTTTTTCAAAATTGTCGTTCTTTTTTTGTTTATAGCACAAAAAATAAAAACCGCAGAGGTGATCAAATACCACCAAAAGAAAGCTCTATTTGTGGGAAAAAAAAGGACGTCAATTTTGTTTGGGAGCCACGTTGCACGACCGCGCAATTGTTTGCTAAAATCATTTAAGTTAACTTTTTTTCCTCATTAATGTACACACAGCACCCCATATTGACAGAAAAACACAGAATTGTTGACATTTTTGCAGATTTATTAAAAAATAAAAACTGAAATATCACATGGTCCTAAGTATTCAGACCCTTTGCTGTGACACTCATATATTTAACTCAGGTGCTGTCCATTTCTTCTGATCATCCTTGAGATAGTTCTACACCTTCATTTGAGTCCAGCTGTGTTTGATTATACTGATTGGACTTGATTTGGAAAGCCACACACCTGTCTATATAAGACCTTACAGCTCACAGTGCATGTCAGAGCAAATGAGAATCATGAGGTCAAAAGAACTGTCTGAGGAGCTCAGAGACAGAATTGTGGCAAGGCACAGATCTGGCCAAGGTTACAAAAAAATTCTGCTGCACTTAAAGTGGTTGTAAACCCTTTTAACTTTTTTTTTTTTTACTAACCTGCAAGACAAAGCTATAATGAGCTAGTATGACTAGCATACTAGCTCATTATGTACCACTTACCTTCGATCGGGGCCCCCGAAGTCGTCCGTGTCCCTCCTCTAGCCGCATCCATCGCTGCGGCGATAGCCGGAATGTTACTTCCGGGTATCGCCGCTGCAGCCAATCACAGCGCCGCTCCGGCGCTGTGATTGGCCGGAGCGGCGAAGACGTGACTCCGCGCATGTGCGCGTGAGCTGTCGAATTCGGCTACGTCGTCGAATGTTGCGACCTAGCCGAATTTGTGAATGGGGTGACGTCAGCGTCGCCGCATTTACATACAAATATCTCCTTAACCGTGTAGGTTAAGGAGATATTTCATGCACCTACAGGTAAGCCTTAATCTAGGCTTACCTGTAGGTCTTTGTTTAAAAAGTGGGTTTACAACCACTTTAAGGTTCCTAAGAGCACAGTGGCCTCCATAATCCTTAAATGGAAGACATTTGGGGCGACCAGAACCCTTCCTAGAGCTGGCCGTCCGGCCAAACTGAGCTATCGGGGGAAAAGAGCCTTGGTGAGAGAGGTAAAGAAGAACCCAATGTTTACTGTGGCTGAGCTCCAGAGTTGCAGTCAGGAGATGGGAGAAAGTTGTAGAAAGTCAACCATCACTGCAGCCCTCCACCAGACGGGGCTTTATGGCAGAGTGGCCCGACGGAAGCCTCTCCTCAGTGCAAGACACATGAAAGCCTGCATGGAGTTTGCTAAAAAACAGCTGAAGGACTCCAAGATAGTGAGAAATAAGATTTTCTTGTCTGATGAGACCAAGATAGAACTTTTTGGCCTTAATTCTAAGCGGTACAGTAGGTGCTGCCGATTTTGTGTCAATCTCGCCTCTTCTAGCGGCGAGATTGACACCCTACGAGCCCCGTCGCGAGAGCCAGCGCTGAGCTGTCTCGTCATCGGGAAAGGAAAAATTTTGTTTTTCCTTTCGTAATGAGCGACACGCATTGCTGACATTGAGGCCGGTGGACGGAGATCCAACGTGGATTCCCGCCAATACCAGGCACTGTGTTTGGTATGAAGAAGGGAATCCCCTAAGCCAAGAAAACAGCGTGGGGGTCCCCCTCAAAATCCAAACCAAACCCTTATCCGAGCACGCAACCTGGCAGGCCACAGGAAAAGAGGGGGGGTGAGAGAGCGCCCCCCCCTGAACCGTACCAGGCCGTATGCCCTCAGCATGGGGGGTTTGGTGCTTTGGGGCAGGGGGGTGACCTGCGGCCCCCCCACCCCAAAGCACCCTGCCCCCATGTTGATGGGGACAAGGGCCTCTTCCCGACAACCCTGGCCATTGGTTGTCGGGGTCTGTGGACGGGGGGGCTTATCGGAGTCCGGGAGCCCCCTTTAATAAGGGGGGCCCCCAGATCCCAGTCCCCCAACCTATGTGAATGAGTATGGGGTACACAGGTTTCTAAAGTAATTTATTACACAGCTCCGGGGGTCTTCTTCAGATTTCGGGGGTCTTCTCCCGAATCCGGGGGTCTCTTCCGACTTTGGGGGTCTCTTCTTCTGCTCTCCGGTTCTTTCTGCCTTCTTCCGGGCACCTTCGCTATCTTCTTCCAGCCCTTTTGCTAGCGGGGGCCCGGTCTTCTTCATCAACTTCTTCCCTCTTCTCCTCCTTGATGTTCACTCGGTGCTTCCTCCCGCTGTAATGCTGGGTGTGCGGTCCACAACGATTTATATAGGCCTCTCATGACGTCAAAGTCACATGCTCCCATGACGTCACAGTCACATGCTCCTGGGCCACCCGGAGCATGTGACTGTGACGTCATGAGAGGCCTATATAAATCGTTGCGCACCGCATACCCGGCATTACAGCAGAATAAAGCGACGTGTCAACATCGAAGAGGAGAAGAGGGAAGAAGACACAGACGGCCACAGGAAGACCGGGTCCCTCCACTAGCAAAAGAGCTGGAAGAAGATAGTGGAGCAGCCCGGCAGAAGGACAACGGAGAGCGGGAGGAGACGACGGGGAAGACCCGGCCTCTCCGCTAGCAAAAGCACTGGAAGAAGTTAGCGGAAAAGCCCGGCAGAAGGAAAAAAGGCACCGGAGAGCAGAAGAAGACCCCCGAAGTCGGGAGAAGACCCCCGAAGTCGGAAGAGACCCCCGGAGTCGGAAGAAGACCCCCGGAGCTGTGTAATAAATTACTTTAAAAACCTGTGTAGTGTTTTTTTAATGACATTTTTTTCCACCAGGTGAATGGGTAGGGGTATGATGTACCCCATACTCATTCACATAGGGTGGGGGCCCCCCTTATTAAAGGGGGCTCCCAGATTCCGATAAGCCCCCCGCCCGCAGACCCCGACAACTAACGGCCAGGGTTGTCGGGAAGAGGCCCTTGTCCCCATCAAAATGGGGGCAGGGTGCTTTGGGGTGGTGGGGCGCAGGTCGCCCCCCTGCCCCAAGGGACCAAGCCCCCCATGTTGAGGGCATGCGGCCTGGTACGGTTCAGGAGGGAGGGGGCGCTCTTATCCCCCCTCTTTTCCTGCGGCCTGCCAGGTTGCATGCTCGGATAAGGGTCTGGTTTGGATTTTAAGGGGGACCCCATGCCATTTTTTCAGCTTAGGGGATTCCCCGTCAAATCTATACCAGACCGAAGGGCCTGGTATGCTCCTGGAGGGGAAACCCATGCCGGTTTTTTATTTAAAATTTGGCGTGGAGTTCCCGCTCAGGATTCATACCAAACACAGTGCCTGGTATTGGTGGGAATCCACGTCGGATTCCCGTTCAATACAGTGTCGCGTTGCCTTCTCGCTATTGCAGCGAGCGCGAGATGTCGGCACCCTGTCGCCGAGATGTCGGCACCCTGTCGCCGAGAATCTCCGCTATGGGATCGCGATGGATATACAATGTCGGCGGCACCTACTGTATGTGTGGAGGAAACCAGGCACTGCTCATCACCTGTCCAATACAGTCCCAACAGTGAAGCATGGTGGTGGCAGCATCATGCTTTGGGGGTGTTTTTCTGCTGCAGGGACAGGACGACTGGTTGCAACCGATAGAAGATGAATGCAGCCAAGTACAGGGATATCCTGGACGAAAACCTTCTCCAGAGTGCTCAGGACCTCAGACTGGGCCGAAGGTTTACCTTCCAACAAGACAATGACCCTAAGGACACAGCTAAAATAACGAAGGAGTGGCTTCACAACAACTCTGTGACTGTTCTTGAATGGCCCAGCCAGAGCCCTGACTTAAACCCAATTGAGCATCTCTGGAGAGTAGTGATGAGCCGAACACCCCCGGGTTCGGTTCGCACCAGAACCCGCGAACGGACCGAAAGTTCGCACGAACATTAGAACCCTATTAAATACAATGGATGCGAACGTTCGAATTCTAAAGTGCTAATTATAACGACTATTATCCATGTTATTGTCCTAAACAGAGTTTGGGAACCCGGGTTCTGCACCAGGGGACATGTATCAATGCAAAAAGAAGTTTTAAAAACGGACGTTTTTCGGGAGCAGTCATTTTAATGATGCATAAAGTGAAAAAAAAAGTCAAATATTCCTTTAAATATCGTACCTGGGGGGTGTCTAAAGTATGCCTGCGAAGTGCCACGTGTTTCCCGTGTTTAGAACTGTCCCTGCACAAAATGACATTTCTAAAGGAAAAAAAAGCCATTTAAAACTGCTTGCGGCTTTAATGTAATGTCTGGTCCCGGTAATATGGATGAAAATCTTTAAGAAAAATGGCATAGCTTAGGTGTTGGTGTTGGCACAACACTGTAAGCACTCACAGTTACTCTTGGTGGGTGCTGGAACGCCCTGCTGTCAACTATTATATCAGGAATTGTAATAACATATAATTGTTGAACAGTGGTAGTAAAAATTGGGCCTTTGATGGTGGTGCTGGTGCCACAACACTGTAAGGCCTGACAGTTACTCTTGGTGGGCGCAGCAATGGGCCCTGCTGTGAATTATTAGATCAATAATTATAATTGCATGCCCCTGTTGAACAGGGGCTGAAAAATTGGGCCTTTGGTGGTGGTGGTGGTGGTGGTGGTGTTGACACAACACTGTAAGGCCTGACAGTTACTCTTGGTGGGCGCAGCAATGGGCCCTGCTGTGAATTATTAGATCAATAATTATAATTGCATGCCCCTGTTGAACAGGGGCTGAAAAATTGGGCCTTTGGTGGTGGTGGTGGTGGTGGTGTTGACACAACACTGTAAGGCCTGACAGTTACTCTTGGTGGGCGCAGCAATGGGCCCTGCTGTGAATTATTACATCAATAATTATAATTGCATGCCCCTGTTGAACAGGGGCTGAAAAATTGGGCCTTAGGCACTGGTGGCACAACACTGCAACCCCTCACAGATACTGTACTTGGAGCACAGCAATGAGCCCTGTTGCAAAGTATTGCATAAAAAATTGTAATTACACGCCCCTGTTAAACAGGGGCTGAAAAATTGGGCCTTAGCCACTGGTGGCGGCACCCATAAACCAAAATGATCTTCCAAGCTATCATCATTAATCGGATCATTGAGGAGGAGGAGGAGGATAGCCAGTCAACATAACAGCACAGGCACTCAGCATCAGCATCAGTCTTGAAGGGATGTGACATTTTAAAATCAATTAGTCTGTTATATCAGCATCAGGTGTGTGGTAGCTGGTGGTGATCCAAGCCTGGTTCATCTTGATGAAAGTCAGTCGATCAACCGAGTCGGTGGACAGGCGCACCCTGTGATCCGTGACAAATCCTCCAGCAGCACTGAATGTGCGTTCTGAAAGAACGCTGGATGCAGGACAGGCCAGTAGCTCAATTGCATACTGTGCAAGCTCTGGCCAGTGATCCATCCTCAAGAACCAGTAAGCCAGAGGATTTTCGGTGGTGAAGGTGTCCAAGTCTGACCTTGCCCCTAGGTATTCCTGCACCATGTATATCAGACACTGGCGATGGTTGCTGGAACCGATCATACTTTGGGGCTGCGGACTAAAGAATTGTCTGAACGCATCGGTCAGACGGCCACTTTCCCCACCGCTCCTTCTTTGACTGCCCGAAGCCTCAGCAACTCGTTGTCCAGGACCAGGAGTTTGTAACCTCCCAGTCTCTGGGAACGCGTTGCACAGACCTTTCTGCAAGGCCTCCCGGAGTTGTCTCATCCTCTGCTCCCTCTGCGACGGTAACATAAGGTCCGCAACCTTACCCTTGTACCGTGGATCAAGGAGAGTGGCCAGCCAGTAATGGTCCCTCTCCTTGATCCGAAGAATACGAGGATCCTTCCGCAGACTTTGCAGGATCAGGGAGGCCATGCAGCGTAGGTTAGCTGAGGCATTCAGTCCGGAGTCCTCTGGGTCACTAAGGACGAAATGATCCGCAGCCACCTCCTCCCAGCCACGTACAAGTCCACTGGTTTCTTGGGACTGTAAATCATCCCTAAAAGACTGCTGCTGATGATGCTGAGTGCCAGCCTCCACCTCCATGCTGACACAATCCTCCTCCTCCTCCTCCTCCTCCTCTTCCTCTTCCTGTGCGATGGGTGGGACAGAAGGAACACTGTCTGGGTAAAGGGGGCCTTGAGAGGCAAGGAAGTCCTCCTCTTCCTGCCTCTGTTCTGCCTCAAGTGCCCTGTCCATTATTCCATGCAGCGTGTGCTCCAACAGGTGGACAAGAGGTACAGTGTCACTGATGCATGCACTGTCACTGCTCACCATCCTCGTGGCCTCCTCAAATGGTGCCAGGACAGTGCATGCATCCCTGATCATGCCCCACTGGCGTGGTGAAAAAAACCCGAGCTCCCCTGACCCTGTCCTGGTGCCGTAGTCGCACAGGTACTCATTGATGGCCCTCTGCTGCGTGTGCAGCCGCTGCAGCATGGCCAACGTTGAGTTCCACCTGGTGGGCATGTCACATATAAGGCGGTTCTTGGGCAGGTTCAACTCCTTTTGCAGCTCAGCCAGGCGAGCACTGGCATTATAAGATCTGCGGAAATGCACACAGACTTTCCTGGCCTGCCTCAGGACATCCTGTAAGCCCGGGTACCTGCCCAAGAACCGCTGCACCACCAGGTTAAGGACGTGAGCCACACAGGGCACATGGGTCAGTTGTCCCTGTCGGAGGGCGGAGAGGAGGTTGGTGCCATTGTTGCAAACCACCATTCCTGGCTTAAGCTGGCGTGGCATCAACCACCTCTCGGCCTGCCCCTGCAGACCAGACAGGACCTCTGCCCCAGTGTGGCTCCTGTCCCCCAAACACACCAGCGCAAGCACGGCATGGCATCTTTTTGCCTGCGTACTTGCGTAGCCCCTTGAACGCCTACGGAGCACCGCTGGTTCCGAGGACAAACCACAGGAAGAGGCCATGGAGGAAGAAGAAGAGGAGGGGGTGGAGGAGAGAGGTGTGTCACAACCAGTAGTAGCATTTTGGAGGCGTGGCGGTGGAACAACCTCCAACACTACTGCACCTTGTCCTGCATCCTTCCCAGCTGCCAAAAGAGTGACCCAATGGGCCGTGAAAGAAAGGTAACGTCCCTGTCCATGCCTGCTAGACCATGAGTCAGCGGTAATATGCACCTTACCGCTGACCGCCCTGTCCAGCGAGGCCAAGACATTGCCTTCCACATGCCTGTAGAGAGCCGGAATCGCCTTCCGTGAGAAAAAGTGGCGTTTGGGAACCTGCCACTGAGGAACCGCACATTGCACAAACTCACGGAAGGGGGCCGAGTCTACCAACTGAAAAGGCAGCAGTTGAAGCGCTAGCAATTTAGAAAAGCTAGCATTCAACCGCTGGGCATGTGGATGGCTGGGAGTGAACTTCTTTTGACGGTCCAGCAGCTGGGGCAGGGAAATTTGCCTGCTAGAATCGGACGTCGGTGTACTACTAGCAGAGTGGCCGCAAATACTTGGCTGTGACACACCTAATTCTACACCTTCATTCCTCTCAGTGCAGGTTTCAGAGAGGACTGAAGGTATAGTGGGGTTGGAGATCCCAGCTGATGCGGTGCAAGGAGAGGTCCGCTTTGTTCTTTGGTGTGGGTCTTTAAGGTAGGCTTGCCAACGAGCTGCATGGCAGGTCAACATATGTCTGATCAAGCATGTGGTGCCCAAGCGGCTGATGTTTTGGCCACGCGATATACACTTGAGACATATGTTGCAAACAGCAGCTGTGCGATTTGATGCACTCGCCTCAAAAAAGGCCCACACCAAAGAACTTTTTGAATGACGGGCAGAGGCAGCGCCCTGCACAGGCGGAGCTCTGCGGTGTGATTCCGTCGGTGTGCTGCCCATGCGCTGGCCACCCAAGGGCATCCTGCCTCATTGGAGATGTGCCTCCTCCTCATCCTCCTCCTCCTCCTCTCTCCTATTAGGCACCCACGTGGAGTCAGTGACCTCATCATCCCCTCCCTCCTCATCACTGGAGCCAATCTGGCAGTATGCTGCAGCTGCTGGAGCATGACTGCCAGATTGGTGTCCTTCTTGAGCATCCCCTCTCTCTGCTCTCACGCTACTGCCTTCCTCTAGCTGGGTATCATCATCAGATCCTTCGAAACGCTGGGCATCCTCCTGGAGCATGTACCCAACACTGTGCTCAAACAGTTCGGGGGACTCCTCAGGAGGAGGACATGGTGGGTCTAGGGAAGGAGTGACTAATGATGACATTGATACCAGAGAAGAGGACGCTTTGGCAGCTGCTTTGCCAGTACCCTGAGCCTGGGTGAGAGAGGATGAGGAGGATGAGGTGGGCTTGGTCATCCACTCTACCAAGTCTTCGGCATGATGTGGCTCAACATGTCCAGCTGCCGAAAAGAAGGACAAGCGTGTCCCATGGCCATGTGCTGATGACAATGCACCGCGTCCACGACCAGCACTGTTGCCCCCAGACACAGAGCCTGCTTGCCCTCTTTTTTTGCCTCCTGACTGTCTGCCTCTCCTTGTTTGCCTTCCAGACATTTTAATGGATGGCCTGCAGGGAGATGGGAAAAACAGCAATAAGGGCTACCTTCAGGTGTATACTGTGCAGGAGGCTTAGCAACAATGACACTGACACTGTCCCCTGCCTATCCTTCTCTGTCCCTAAACACAAGGATTTGCAATATGCTTCAGCAAGATTGGTTTAGCACAGAATAGCACACTGACAGTTTCCCTCACTGTCCTTCTCTGTCCCTACAAACAAGGTTTAGCACAGAATAGCACACTGATAGTTTCCCTGAGTGTTCTTCTCTGTCCCTAAACTCAAGGATTTCAAATACGGTTCAGCAAGATTGGTTTAGCACAGAATAGCACACTGACAGTTTCCCCGAGTGTCCTTCTCTGTCCCTAAACTCAAGGATTTCAAATATGGTTCAGAAAGATTGGTTTAGCACAGAATAGCACACTGACACTTTCCCTCACTGTCCTTCTCTGTCCCTACAAACAAGGTTTAGCACAGAATAGCACACTGACAGTTTCCCTGAGTGTCTTTCTCTGTCCCTAAACTCAAGGATTTCAAATATGGTTCAGCAAGATTGGTTTAGCACAGAATAGCACACTGACAGTTTCCCTGAGTGTCCTTCTCTGTCCCTAAACTCAAGGATTTCAAATATGGTTCAGAAAGATTGGTTTAGCACAGAATAGCACACTGACACTTTCCCTCACTGTCCTTCTCTGTCCCTACAAACAAGGTTTAGCACAGAACAGCACACTGACAGTTTCCCTCACTGTCCTTCTCTGTCCCTACAAACAAGGTTTAGCACAGAATAGGAAACTGATAGTTTCCCTCACTGTCCTTCTCTGTCCCTACAAACAAGGTTTAGCACAGAATAGCACACTGACAGTTTCCCCGAGTGTCCTTCTCTGTCCCTAAACTCAAGGATTTCAAATATGGTTCAGCAAGATTGGTTTAGCACAGAATAGCACACTGACAGTTTCCCCGAGTGTCCTTCTCTGTCCCTAAACTCAAGGATTTCAAATATGGTTCAGAAAGATTGGTTTAGCACAGAATAGCACACTGACACTTTCCCTCACTGTCCTTCTCTGTCCCTACAAACAAGGTTTAGCACAGAATAGCACACTGACAGTTTCCCCGAGTGTCCTTCTCTGTCCCTAAACTCAAGGATTTCAAATATGGTTCAGCAAGATTGGTTTAGCACATAATAGCACACTGACAGTTTCCCCGAGTGTCCTTCTCTGTCCCTAAACTCAAGGATTTCAAATATGGTTCAGAAAGATTGGTTTAGCACAGAATAGCACACTGACACTTTCCCTCACTGTCCTTCTCTGTCCCTACAAACAAGGTTTAGCACAGAATAGCACACTGACAGTTTCCCCGAGTGTCCTTCTCTGTCCCTAAACTCAAGGATTTCAAATATGGTTCAGCAAGATTGGTTTAGCACAGAATAGCACACTGACAGTTTCCCTCACTGTCCTTCTCTGTCCCTACAAACAAGGTTTAGCACAGAATAGGACACTGATAGTTTCCCTCACTGTCCTTCTCTGTCCCTACAAACAAGGTTTAGCACAGAATAGCACACTGACAGTTTCCCCGAGTGTCCTTCTCTGTCCCTAAACTCAAGGATTTCAAATATGGTTCAGCAAGATTGGTTTAGCACAGAATAGCACACTGACAGTTTCCCTCACTGTCCTTCTCTGTCCCTACAAACAAGGTTTAGCACAGAATAGCACACTGATAGTTTCCCTCACTGTCCTTCTCTGTCCCTACAAACAAGATTTAGCACAGAATAGCACACTGATAGTTTCCCTCACTGTCCTTCTCTGTCCCTAAACTCAAGGATTTCAAATACGGTTCAGCAAGATTGGTTTAGCACAGAATAGCACACTGACAGTTTCCCCGAGTGTCCTTCTCTGTCCCTAAACTCAAGGATTTCAAATATGGTTCAGCAAGATTGGTTTAGCACAGAATAGCACACTGACACTTTCCCTCACTGTCCTTCTCTGTCCCTACAAACAAGGTTTAGCACAGAATAGCACACTGACAGTTTCCCCGAGTGTCCTTCTCTGTCCCTAAACTCAAGGATTTCAAATATGGTTCAGCAAGATTGGTTTAGCACAGAATAGCACACTGACAGTTTCCCTCACTTTCCTTCTCTGTCCCTACAAACAAGGTTTAGCACAGAATAGCACACTGATAGTTTCCCTCACTGTCCTTCTCTGTCCCTACAAACAAGATTTAGCACAGAATAGCACACTGATAGTTTCCACGAGTGTCCTTCTCTGTCCCTAAACTCAAGGATTTCAAATACGGTTCAGCAAGATTGGTTTAGCACAGAATAGCACACTGACAGTTTCCCCGAGTGTCCTTCTCTGTCCCTAAACTCAAGGATTTCAAATATGGTTCAGCAAGATTGGTTTAGCACAGAATAGCACACTGACACTTTCCCTCACTGCCCTTCTCTGTCCCTACAAACAAGGTTTAGCACAGAATAGCACACTGACAGTTTCCCAGAGTGTCCTTCTCTGTCCCTAAACTCAAGGATTTCAAATATGGTTCAGCAAGATTGGTTTAGCACAGAAAAGCACACTGACAGTTTCCCTCACTGTCCTTCTCTGTCCCTACAAACAAGGTTTAGCACAGAATAGCACACTGATAGTTTCCCCGAGTGTCCTTCTCTGTCCCTAAACTCAAGGATTTCAAATACGGTTCAGCAAGATTGGTTTAGCACAGAATAGCACACTGACAGTTTCCCTCACTGTCCTTCTCTGTCCCTACAAACAAGGTTTAGCACAGAATAGCACACTGACACTTTCCCCGAGTGTCCTTCTCTGTCCCTAAACTCAAGGATTTCAAATATGGTTCAGCAAGATTGGTTTAGCACAGAATAGCACACTGACAGTTTCCCTCACTGTCCTTCTCTGTCCCTACAAACAAGGTTTAGCACAGAATAGCACACTGACAGTTTCCCCGAGTGTCCTTCTCTGTCCCTAAACTCAAGGATTTCAAATATGGTTCAGCAAGATTGGTTTAGCACATAATAGCACACTGACAGTTTCCCCGAGTGTCCTTCTCTGTCCCTAAACTCAAGGATTTCAAATATGGTTCAGAAAGATTGGTTTAGCACAGAATAGCACACTGACACTTTCCCTCACTGTCCTTCTCTGTCCCTACAAACAAGGTTTAGCACAGAATAGCACACTGACAGTTTCCCCGAGTGTCCTTCTCTGTCCCTAAACTCAAGGATTTCAAATAGGGTTCAGCAAGATTGGTTTAGCACAGAATAGCACACTGACAGTTTCCCTCACTGTCCTTCTCTGTCCCTACAAACAAGGTTTAGCACAGAATAGGACACTGATAGTTTCCCTCACTGTCCTTCTCTGTCCCTACAAACAAGGTTTAGCACAGAATAGCACACTGACAGTTTCCCCGAGTGTCCTTCTCTGTCCCTAAACTCAAGGATTTCAAATATGGTTCAGCAAGATTGGTTTAGCACAGAATAGCACACTGACAGTTTCCCTCACTGTCCTTCTCTGTCCCTACAAACAAGGTTTAGCACAGAATAGCACACTGATAGTTTCCCTCACTGTCCTTCTCTGTCCCTACTAACAAGATTTAGCACAGAATAGCACACTGATAGTTTCCCTCACTGTCCTTCTCTGTCCCTAAACTCAAGGATTTCAAATACGGTTCAGCAAGATTGGTTTAGCACAGAATAGCACACTGACAGTTTCCCCGAGTGTCCTTCTCTGTCCCTAAACTCAAGGATTTCAAATATGGTTCAGCAAGATTGGTTTAGCACAGAATAGCACACTGACACTTTCCCTCACTGTCCTTCTCTGTCCCTACAAACAAGGTTTAGCACAGAATAGCACACTGACAGTTTCCCCGAGTGTCCTTCTCTGTCCCTAAACTCAAGGATTTCAAATATGGTTCAGCAAGATTGGTTTAGCACAGAATAGCACACTGACAGTTTCCCTCACTGTCCTTCTCTGTCCCTACAAACAAGGTTTAGCACAGAATAGCACACTGATAGTTTCCCTCACTGTCCTTCTCTGTCCCTACAAACAAGATTTAGCACAGAATAGCACACTGATAGTTTCCACGAGTGTCCTTCTCTGTCCCTAAACTCAAGGATTTCAAATACGGTTCAGCAAGATTGGTTTAGCACAGAATAGCACACTGACAGTTTCCCCGAGTGTCCTTCTCTGTCCCTAAACTCAAGGATTTCAAATATGGTTCAGCAAGATTGGTTTAGCACAGAATAGCACACTGACACTTTCCCTCACTGCCCTTCTCTGTCCCTACAAACAAGGTTTAGCACAGAATAGCACACTGACAGTTTCCCTCACTGTCCTTCTCTGTCCCTACAAACAAGGTTTAGCACAGAATAGCACACTGATAGTTTCCCCGAGTGTCCTTCTCTGTCCCTAAACTCAAGGATTTCAAATACGGTTCAGCAAGATTGGTTTAGCACAGAATAGCACACTGACAGTTTCCCTCACTGTCCTTCTCTGTCCCTACAAACAAGGTTTAGCACAGAATAGCACACTGACACTTTCCCCGAGTGTCCTTCTCTGTCCCTAAACTCAAGGATTTCAAATATGGTTCAGCAAGATTGGTTTAGCACAGAATAGCACACTGACAGTTTCCCTCACTGTCCTTCTCTGTCCCTACAAACAAGGTTTAGCACAGAATAGCACACTGATAGTTTCCCTCACTGTCCTTCTCTGTCCCTACAAACAAGATTTAGCACAGAATAGCACACTGATAGTTTCCACGAGTGTCCTTCTCTGTCCCTAAACTCAAGGATTTCAAATACGGTTTAGCAAGATTGGTTTAGCACAGAATAGCACACTGACAGTTTCCCCGAGTGTCCTTCTCTGTCCCTAAACTCAAGGATTTCAAATATGGTTCAGCAAGATTGGTTTAGCACAGAATAGCACACTGACACTTTCCCTCACTGCCCTTCTCTGTCCCTACAAACAAGGTTTAGCACAGAATAGCACACTAACAGTTTCCCAGAGTGTCCTTCTCTGTCCCTAAACTCAAGGATTTCAAATATGGTTCAGCAAGATTGGTTTAGCACAGAAAAGCACACTGACAGTTTCCCTCACTGTCCTTCTCTGTCCCTACAAACAAGGTTTAGCACAGAATAGCACACTGATAGTTTCCCCGAGTGTCCTTCTCTGTCCCTAAACTCAAGGATTTCAAATACGGTTCAGCAAGATTGGTTTAGCACAGAATAGCACACTGACAGTTTCCCTCACTGTCCTTCTCTGTCCCTACAAACAAGGTTTAGCACAGAATAGCACACTGACACTTTCCCTCACTGTCCTTCTCTGTCCCTACAAACAAGGTTTAGCACAGAATAGCACACTGACAGTTTCCCTCACTGTCCTTCTCTGTCCCTACAAACAAGGTTTAGCACAGAATAACACACTGACACTTTCCCTCACTGTCCTTCTCTGTCCCTACAAACAAGGTTTAGCACAGAATAGCACACTGACAGTTTCCCTCACTGTCCTTCTCTGTCCCTACAAACAAGGTTTAGCACAGAATAGCACACTGACACTTTCCCTCACTGTCCTTCTCTGTCCCTACAAACAAGGTTTAGCACAGAATAACACACTGACACTCTCCCTACCTATCCTTCTCTGTCCCTAAACACAAGGAATCCAGGATTAGTAAAGGAAAAAAATGACACTGTCCCTGCCTATGCTTCTCTTTCCCTGCCCTGGAACACACTACACAAGGCCGCCGCGCTGGCGGCCTTTTATAGTGTGGGGCGTGTACTAAACCCCCTCAGCAATAATTGGCCACAGGCATCCTGCC
The DNA here is from genome assembly GCA_029206835.1 of Rana muscosa. Lineage (NCBI taxonomy): Eukaryota > Metazoa > Chordata > Amphibia > Anura > Ranidae > Rana > Rana muscosa. The sequence continues at coordinate 11,453,193 of CM055125.1, read as the reverse complement.
TGTGGCCAATCATTGCTCTCCTCGCTGCCGGCGCTGTGATTGGCCAAGCATGCGGGGTCACAGTGCATGCTTGGCCAATCACAGCGCCTGGATGACACTGCGATGGCGTAGTGCATTGTGGGCCGTTCGCGTCACTCGAATTTGGCGCGAACGGCCCAAATCGTTCGATCTTCGTCGAACGATCGAACAGCCGATGTTCGAGTCGAACGTATGTTCGACTCGAACACGAAGCTCATCCCTACTGGAGAGACCTAAAAATGGCTGTTCACCAACATTTACCATCCAACCTGACAGAACTGGAAAGGATCTGCAAGGAGGAATGGCAGAGGATCCCCAAATCCAGGTGTGAAAAACTTGTTGCATCTTTCCCAAAAAGACTCATGGCTGTATTCAGACCCTTTGCTCAGTATTTAGTAGAAGCACCCTTTTGATGTCAAAAGGGTGCTTCTACTAAATACTGAGCAAAGGGTCTGAATACTTAGGACCATGTGATATTTCAGTTTTTCTTTTTTAATAAATCTGCAAAAATGTCAACAATTCTGTGTTTTTCTGTCAATATGGGGTGCTGTGTGTACATTAATGGGAAAAAAATGAACTTAAATTATTTTAGCAAATGGCTGCTATATAACAAAGAGTGAAAAATTTAAGGGGGTCTGAATACTTTCCGTACCCACTGTATATATACAGTAGTGCCGTTGTCCAGACTTTGAGCTGGCACTTAACCACTTCGCATCCGGGCCAATTCTGACACTTCGCTCCTACATGTAAAAAGCCAAATTTTTTTGCTAGAAAATTACATATAACCCCCAAACAATATATATATATGTTTTTTTAGCAAAGACCCTAGAGAATACAATGGCGGTCATTGCAACTTTTTATCTCGCACGGTATTTAGGCAATAATTTTTCAAACGCATTTTTTTTGGAAAAAAAACGGTTTCATGAATTAAAAAATATTAAAACATTAAAGTTAGCCCAATTTTTTTGCATAATGTGAAAGATGAAGTAACGCCGAGTAAATAGATACCTAACATGTCACCCTTCAAAATTGTACACGCTCGTGGAATGGCGCCAAACTTCGGTACTTAAAAATCCTCATGGGCGACGCTTTAAATTTTTTTATTGGTTACATGTTTTGAGTTACAGAGGAGGTCTAGGGCTAGAATTATTGCTCTCGCTCTAACGTTCGCTACGATACCTCACATGTGTGTTCTGAACACCGTTTTAATATGTGGGTGGGACTTACGTATGCGTTCGCTTCTGCGTACGAGCTACCGGGGACAGGGGCGCTTTACAATTTTTTTTTTTTATTTATTGTTCATTTTACACTTAACTTTTTACTTTGACAGTTAGAAAAAAATAATAAAATGATCACTTTTATTCCTATTACAAGGAATGTAAACATCCCTTGTAATAGGAATAAGCATGACATGTCCTCTTTACAGTGAGATATGGGGTCAATAAGACCCCACATCTCACCTCTAGGCTGGGAAGCCTGAAATAAAAAATAAAAAAAAACGATCACCGCTTCCTAGCCGAAGCGGAGCCGTTTTTTTGAATGCAGAGGCCGGGCGTGACGTCATAACATCGCGCCCGGTCTCCGAACGATCAGAGAGACTCCGGCGACCATCTGGTCCACCGTAAATCTCTATTGTAAGAAGCCGGGGCCGGCGGATCCTGTCACCGACTCACCGATCGCTCAGGTGAGTCGGTAGAAGCACCGGAGGGCGGCGGGAGGGGGGACGTCCCCTCTCGCCGCCTGTAAGAACAATCAAGCGGTGGAACAGCCACTATGATCATTCTTACGGTACAGAGAATCGCCGGCTCTAAAAAACGATATCTGAATGATGCCTGTAGCTGCAGGCATCATTCAGATATCCCGGCTCAAAGTCAAGGACGTCCATGAACGTCCTCAGGCGCGAAGTGGTTTTAAAGACCTTCTATGTGATGAAATATCATTTTGATTTATGTGTTTTATAGATCTTAAGATGTAGGTTTTTTGTTTAGTATCTGGCTATAGATTATGTCTATTAGTGATGAGCCGAACACCCCCGGGTTCGGTTCGCACCAGAACCCGCGAACGGACCGGAAGTTCGAACGAACATTAGAACCCTATTAAATACAATGGATGCGAACGTTCGAATTCTAAAGTGCTAATTATAACAACTATTATGCATGTTATTGTCCTAAAAAGGGTTTGGGAACCCGGGTTCTGCACCAGGGGACATGTATCAATGCAAAAAGAAGTTTTAAAAACGGTCGTTTTTCGGGAGCAGTCATTTTAATGATGCATAAAGTGAAAAAAAAAAAGTCAAATATTCCTTTAAATATCGTACCTGGGGGGTGTCTAAAGTATGCCTGTGAAGTGCCACGTGTTTCCCGTGTTTAGAACTGTCCCTGCACAAAATGACACTTCTAAAGGAAAAAAAAGCCATTTAAAACTGCTTGCGGCTTTAATGTAATGTCTGGTCCCGGTAATATGGATGAAATTCTTTAAGAAAAATGGCATAGCTACCCCATGACCCCCCCCCCCCTACCCCAGCCCATTACCAGCCCCTTTGGGTCTTGTATGGATATTAAGGGGAACCCCGCACATAAAATAAAAAAGGCCCTATATACTCTGAACAGCCGTATACAGGCGGTGCATACAAGACAGGGACTGTAGGTTTGTTCTTATGTAGAATCTGTTTGTAATTTTGAACAGGTACATTGTTGAAGTGTAGCTCCAGCCCAAAAATCTATTTTTAAACTTTTTGGAAAACATAGGTAAGGGTTATCACCCCTGTAACATTTGTTTTGCTGTCTGTGCCCCTGTTCAGAACATTTCACCTCACTTTCCGTCCCAATGACAACTGTTTTTGAAATGTGGTGTTTTTCTTGAAACAAGGATTGCTGATAAAGCATCAGTACAGAGGAGACACCTTTCTCCCATATTTATTCTTACAGGAGAGAATTTTCCTTCCTAGTGGTAGATTTCCTCTCACTTCCTGTTGTCTTCTTGCGTTTGCAAGTAGGAGTCGTTTGTAAGTTGGATGTTTGAAAGTAGGGACCTGCCGTATATACTCTGCAGAAATAGGCCCCTTAGTTGTTGGTGTTGGCACAACACTGTAAGCACTCACAGTTACTCTTGGTTGGTGCTGGAACGCCCTGCTGTCAACTATTATATCAGGAATTTTAATTACATATAATTGTTGAACAGTGGTAGTAAAAATTGGGCCTTTGATGGTGGTGCTGGTGCCACAACACTGTAAGCCCTGACAGTTACTCTTGGTGGGTGCAGCAATGGGCCCTGCTGTGAATTATTAGATCAAGAATTGTAATTACATGCCCCTGTTGAACAGGGGCTGAAAAATTGGGCCTTAGGCACTGGTGGCACAACACTGCAACCCCTCACAGATACTGTACTTGGAGCACAGCAATGAGCCCTGTTGCAAAGTATTGCTTCAAAAATTGTAATGACACGCCCCTGTTAAACAGGGGCTGAAAAATTGGGCCTTAGGCACTGGTGGCACAACACTGCAACTCCTCACAGATACTGTACTTGGAGCACAGCAATGAGCCCTGTTGCAAAGTATTGCTTCAAAAATTGTAATTACACGCCCCTGTTAAACAGGGGCTGAAAAATTGGGCGTTAGGCACTGGTGGCGGCACCCATAAACAAAAATGATCTTCCAAGCTATCATCATCAATCGTATCATTGAGGACTCGGAGGAGGAGGATAGGCAGTCAACATAACAGCACAGGCACTCAGCATCAGCATCAGTCTTGAAGGGATGTGACATTTTAAAATCAATTAGTCTGTTATATCAGCATCAGGTGTGTGGTAGCTGGTGGTGATCCAAGACTGGTTCATCTTGATGAAAGTCAGTCGATCAACCGAGTCGGTGGACAGGCGCACCCTGTGATCCGTGACAAATCCTCCAGCAGCACTGAATGTGCGTTCCGAAAGAACGCTGGATGCAGGACAGGCCAGTAGCTCAATTGCATACTGTGCAAGCTCTGGCCAGTGATCCATCCTCAAGACCCAGTAAGCCAGAGGATTTTCGGTGGGGAAGGTGTCCAAGTCTGACCTTGCCCCTAGATATTCCTGCACCATGTTTATCAGACGCTGGCGATGGTTGCTGGAACCAATCATACTTTGGGGCTGCGGACTAAAGAATTGTCTGAACGCATCGGTCAGACGGCCACCTTCCCCACCGCTCCTTCTTTGACTGGCCGAAGCCTCAGCAACTCGTTGTCCAGGACCAGGAGTTTGCAACCTCCCAGTCTCTGGGAACGCGTTGCACAGACCTTTCTGCAAGGCCTCCCGGAGTTGTCTCATCCTCTGCTCCCTCTGCGACGGTAACATAAGGTCCGCAACCTTACCCTTGTACCGTGGATCAAGGAGAGTGGCCAGCCAGTAATGGTCCCTCTCCTTGATCCGAAGAATACGAGGATCCTTCCGCAGACTTTGCAGGATCAGGGAGGCCATGCAGCGTAGGTTTGCTGAGGCATTCGCTCCGGAGTCCTCTGGGTCACTAAGGACGACATGATCCGCAGCCACCTCCTCCCAGCCACGTACAAGTCCACTGGTTTCTTGGGACTGTAAATCATCCCTAAAAGACTGCTGCTGATGATGCTGAGTGCCAGCCTCCACCTCCATGCTGACACAATCCTCCTCCTCCTCCTCCTCCTCCTCCTCTTCCTGTGCGATGGGTGGGACAGAAGGAACACTGTCTGGGTAAAGGGGGCCTTGAGAGGCAAGGAAGTCCTCCTCTTCCTGCCTCTGTTCTGCCTCAAGTGCCCTGTCCATTATTCCACGCAGCGTGTGCTCCAACAGGTGGACAAGAGGTACAGTGTCACTGATGCATGCACTGTCACTGCTCACCATCCTCGTGGCCTCCTCAAATGGTGCCAGGACAGTGCATGCATCCCTGATCATGCCCCACTGGCGTGGAGAAAAAAAACCAAGCTCCCCTGACCCTGTCCTGGTGCCGTAGTCGCACAGGTACTCATTGATGGCCCTCTGCTGCGTGTGCAGCCGCTGCAGCATGGCCAACGTTGAGTTCCACCTGGTGGGCATGTCACATATAAGGCGGTTCTTGGGCAGGTTCAACTCCTTTTGCAGCTCAGCCAGGCGAGCACTGGCATTATAAGATCTGCGGAAATGCACACAGACTTTCCTGGCCTGCCTCAGGACATCCTGTAAGCCCGGGTACCTGCCCAAGAACCGCTGCACCACCAGGTTAAGGACGTGAGCCACACAGGGCACATGGGTCAGTTGTCCCTGTCGGAGGGCGGAGAGGAGGTTGGTGCCATTGTCGCAAACCACCATTCCTGGCTTAAGCTGGCGTGGCGTCAACCACCTCTCGGCCTGGCCCTGCAGAGCAGACAGGACCTCTGCCCCAGTGTGGCTTCTGTCCCCCAAACACACCAGCGCAAGCACGGCATGGCATCTTTTTGCCTGCGTACTTGCGTAGCCCCGTGAACGGCTACGGAGCACCGCTGGTTCATAGGACAAACCACAGGAAGAGGCCATGGAGGAAGAAGAAGAGGAGGGGGTGGAGGAGAGAGGTGTGTCACAACCAGTAGTAGCATTTTGGAGGCGTGGCGGTGGGACAACCTCCAACACTACTGCACCTTGTCCTGAATCCTTCCCAGCTGCCAAAAGAGTGACCCAATGGGCCGTGAAAGAAAGGTAACGTCCCTGTCCATGCCTGCTGGACCATGAGTCAGCGGTAATATGCACCTTACCGCTGACCGCCCTGTCCAGCGAGGCCAAGACATTGCCTTCCACATGCCGGTAGAGAGCCGGAATAGCCTTCCGTGAGAAAAAGTGGCGTTTGGGAACCTGCCACTGAGGAACCGCACATTGCACAAACTCACGGAAGGGGGCCGAGTCTACCAACTGAAAAGGCAGCAGTTGAAGCGCTAGCAATTTAGCCAAGCTAGCATTCAACCGCTGGGCATGTGGATGGCTGGGAGTGAACTTCTTTCGACGGTCCAGCAGCTGGGGCAGGGAAATTTGCCTGCTAGAATCGGACGTCGGTGTACTGCTAGCAGAGTGGGCGCAAGTACTTGGCTGTGACACACCTAATTCTACACCTTCATTCCTCTCAGTGCATGTTTCAGAGAGGACTGAAGTTATAGTGGGGTTGGAGATCCCAGCTGATGCGGTGCAAGGAGAGGTCCGCTTTGTTCTTTGGTGTGGGTCTTTGAGGTAGGCTTGCCAACGAGCTGCATGGCAGGTCAACATATGTCTGGTCAGGCATGTGGTACCCAAGCGGCTGATGTTTTGGCCACGCGATATACGCTTGAGACATATGTTGCAAACAGCAGCTGTGCGATCTGATGCACTAGCCTCAAAAAAGGCCCACACCAAAGAACTTTTTGAATGACGGGCAGAGGCAGCGCCCTGCACAGGCGGAGCTCTGCGGTGTGATTCCGTCGGTGTACTGCCCTTACGCTGGCCACCAAAGGGCATCCTGCCTCGTTGGAGATGTGCCTCCTCCTCATCCTCCTCCTCCTCCTCTCTCCTATTAGGCACCCACGTGGAGTCATTGACCTCATCATCCCCTCCCTCCTCATCACTGGAGCCAATCTGGCAGTATGCTGCAGCTGCTGGAACATGACTGCCAGATTGGTGTCCTTCTTGAGCATCCCCTCTGTCTGCTCTCACGCTACTGCCTTCCTCTAGCTGGGTTTCATCATCAGACCCTTCGAAACGCTGGGCATCCTCCTGGAGCATGTACCCAACACTGTGCTGAAACAGTTCGGGGGACTCCTCAGGAGGAGGACATGGTGGGTCTAGGGAAGGAGTGACTGATGATTTGTCTGACATTGATACCAGGGAAGACGACGCTTTGGCAGCTGCTTTTCCAGTACCCTGAGCCTGGGTGAGAGAGGATGAGGAGGAGGAGGAGGGCTTGGTCATCCACTCTACCAAGTCTTCGGCATGATGTGGCTCAACATGTCCAGCTGCCGAAAAGAAGGACAAGCGTGTCCCATGGCCATGTGCTGATGACAATGCACCGCGTCCACGACCAGCACTGTTGCCCCCAGACACAGAGCCTGCTTGCCCTCTTTTATTGCCTCCTGACTGTCTGCCTCTCCTTGTTTGCCTTCCAGACATTCTAATAGATGGCCTGCAGGGAGATGGGAAAAAAGCAATAAGGGCTACCTTCAGGTGTCCTTCTCTGTCCCTGGAAACAAGGACTTGCAGAGTGAAAGAAAAAAAACACTCTCCCTACCTACAGTTTTCTGTCCCTAGAAAAAATGTTTTTTTTAATCACAATATAGCACAAGGAAAATTAACTCACTGTCCTTACAGGTCCCTGGAAACAAGGACTTGCAGAGTGAAAGAAAAAAAACACTCTCCCTACCTACAGTTTTCTGTCCCTAGAAAAAAATGTTTTTTTTAATCACAATATAGCAAAAGGACAATTCACTCACTGTCCTTCCAGGTCCCTGGAAACAAGGACTTGCAGAGTGAAAGAAACTGACACTGTCCCTACCTAGAGTTTTCTGTCCCTGGAATAAATGTTTTTTTCAGCACAATATAGCACAAGGACAATTAACTCACTGTCCTTACAGGTCCCTGGAAACAAGGACTTGCAGAGTGAAAGAAACTGACACTGTCCCTACCTAGAGTTTTCTGTCCCTAGAATAAATGTTTTTTTTAATCACAATATAGCACAAGGAAAATTAACTCACTGTCCTTACAGGTCCCTGGAAACAAGGACTTGCAGAGTGAAAGAAAAAAGACACTCTCCCTACCTACAGTTTTCTGTCCCTAGAAAAAAATGTTTTTTTTTATCACAATATAGCAAAAGGACAATTCACTCACTGTCCTTCCAGGTCCCTGGAAACAAGGACTTGCAGAGTGAAAGAAACTGACACTGTCCCTACCTAGAGTTTTCTGTCCCTGGAATAAATGTTTTTTTCAGCACAATATAGCACAAGGACAATTAACTCACTGTCCTTACAGGTCCCTGGAAACAAGGACTTGCAGAGTGAAAGAAAAAAAATACTCTCCCTACCTACAGTTTTCTGTCCCTAGAAAAAAATGTTTTTTTTAATCACAATATAGCAAAAGGACAATTCACTCACTGTCCTTCCAGGTCCCTGGAAACAAGGACTTGCAGAGTGAAAGAAACTGACACTGTCCCTACCTAGAGTTTTCTGTCCCTAGAATAAATGTTTTTTTTAATCACAATATAGCACAAGGAAAATTAACTCACTGTCCTTACAGGTCCCTGGAAACAAGGACTTGCAGAGTGAAAGAAAAAAAATACTCTCCCTACCTACAGTTTTCTGTCCCTAGAAAAAAATGTTTTTTTTAATCACAATATAGCAAAAGGACAATTCACTCACTGTCCTTCCAGGTCCCTGGAAACAAGGACTTGCAGAGTGAAAGAAACTGACACTGTCCCTACCTAGAGTTTTCTGTCCCTGGAATAAATGTTTTTTTCAGCACAATATAGCACAAGGACAATTAACTCACTGTCCTTACAGGTCCCTGGAAACAAGGACTTGCAGAGTGAAAGAAAAAAAATACTCTCCCTACCTACAGTTTTCTGTCCCTAGAAAAAAATGTTTTTTTTAATCACAATATAGCAAAAGGACAATTCACTCACTGTCCTTCCAGGTCCCTGGAAACAAGGACTTGCAGAGTGAAAGAAACTGACACTGTCCCTACCTAGAGTTTTCTGTCCCTAGAATAAATGTTTTTTTTAATCACAATATAGCAAAAGGACAATTCACTCACTGTCCTTCCAGGTCCCTGGAAACAAGGACTTGCAGAGTGAAAGAAACTGACACTGTCCCTACCTAGAGTTTTCTGTCCCTAGAATAAATGTTTTTTTTAATCACAATATAGCACAAGGAAAATTAACTCACTGTCCTTACAGGTCCCTGGAAACAAGGACTTGCAGAGTGAAAGAAAAAAAACACTCTCCCTACCTACAGTTTTCTGTCCCTAGAAAAAAATGTTTTTTTTTATCACAATATAGCAAAAGGACAATTCACTCACTGTCCTTCCAGGTCCCTGGAAACAAGGACTTGCAGAGTGAAAGAAACTGACACTGTCCCTACCTAGAGTTTTCTGTCCCTGGAATAAATGTTTTTTTCAGCACAATATAGCACAAGGACAATTAACTCACTGTCCTTACAGGTCCCTGGAAACAAGGACTTGCAGAGTGAAAGAAAAAAAATACTCTCCCTACCTACAGTTTTCTGTCCCTAGAAAAAAATGTTTTTTTTAATCACAATATAGCAAAAGGACAATTCACTCACTGTCCTTCCAGGTCCCTGGAAACAAGGACTTGCAGAGTGAAAGAAACTGACACTGTCCCTACCTAGAGTTTTCTGTCCCTAGAATAAATGTTTTTTTTAATCACAATATAGCACAAGGAAAATTAACTCACTGTCCTTACAGGTCCCTGGAAACAAGGACTTGCAGAGTGAAAGAAAAAAAATACTCTCCCTACCTACAGTTTTCTGTCCCTAGAAAAAAATGTTTTTTTTAATCACAATATAGCAAAAGGACAATTCACTCACTGTCCTTCCAGGTCCCTGGAAACAAGGACTTGCAGAGTGAAAGAAACTGACACTGTCCCTACCTAGAGTTTTCTGTCCCTGGAATAAATGTTTTTTTCAGCACAATATAGCACAAGGACAATTAACTCACTGTCCTTACAGGTCCCTGGAAACAAGGACTTGCAGAGTGAAAGAAAAAAAATACTCTCCCTACCTACAGTTTTCTGTCCCTAGAAAAAAATGTTTTTTTTAATCACAATATAGCAAAAGGACAATTCACTCACTGTCCTTCCAGGTCCCTGGAAACAAGGACTTGCAGAGTGAAAGAAACTGACACTGTCCCTACCTAGAGTTTTCTGTCCCTAGAATAAATGTTTTTTTTAATCACAATATAGCAAAAGGACAATTCACTCACTGTCCTTCCAGGTCCCTGGAAACAAGGACTTGCAGAGTGAAAGAAACTGACACTGTCCCTACCTAGAGTTTTCTGTCCCTAGAATAAATGTTTTTTTTAATCACAATATAGCACAAGGAAAATTAACTCACTGTCCTTACAGGTCCCTGGAAACAAGGACTTGCAGAGTGAAAGAAAAAAAACACTCTCCCTACCTACAGTTTTCTGTCCCTAGAAAAAAATGTTTTTTTTAATCACAATATAGCAAAAGGACAATTCACTCACTGTCCTTCCAGGTCCCTGGAAACAAGGACTTGCAGAGTGAAAGAAACTGACACTGTCCCTACCTAGAGTTTTCTGTCCCTAGAATAAATGTTTTTTTTAATCACAATATAGCACAAGGAAAATTAACTCACTGTCCTTACAGGTCCCTGGAAACAAGGACTTGCAGAGTGAAAGAAAAAAAAACACTCTCCCTACCTACAGTTTTCTGTCCCTAGAAAAAAATGTTTTTTTTTATCACAATATAGCAAAAGGACAATTCACTCACTGTCCTTCCAGGTCCCTGGAAACAAGGACTTGCAGAGTGAAAGAAACTGACACTGTCCCTACCTAGAGTTTTCTGTCCCTGGAATAAATGTTTTTTTCAGCACAATATAGCACAAGGACAATTAACTCACTGTCCTTACAGGTCCCTGGAAACAAGGACTTGCAGAGTGAAAGAAAAAAAATACTCTCCCTACCTACAGTTTTCTGTCCCTAGAAAAAAATGTTTTTTTTAATCACAATATAGCAAAAGGACAATTCACTCACTGTCCTTCCAGGTCCCTGGAAACAAGGACTTGCAGAGTGAAAGAAACTGACACTGTCCCTACCTAGAGTTTTCTGTCCCTAGAATAAATGTTTTTTTTAATCACAATATAGCACAAGGAAAATTAACTCACTGTCCTTACAGGTCCCTGGAAACAAGGACTTGCAGAGTGAAAGAAAAAAAATACTCTCCCTACCTACAGTTTTCTGTCCCTAGAAAAAAATGTTTTTTTTAATCACAATATAGCAAAAGGACAATTCACTCACTGTCCTTCCAGGTCCCTGGAAACAAGGACTTGCAGAGTGAAAGAAACTGACACTGTCCCTACCTAGAGTTTTCTGTCCCTGGAATAAATGTTTTTTTCAGCACAATATAGCACAAGGACAATTAACTCACTGTCCTTACAGGTCCCTGGAAACAAGGACTTGCAGAGTGAAAGAAAAAAAATACTCTCCCTACCTACAGTTTTCTGTCCCTAGAAAAAAATGTTTTTTTTAATCACAATATAGCAAAAGGACAATTCACTCACTGTCCTTCCAGGTCCCTGGAAACAAGGACTTGCAGAGTGAAAGAAACTGACACTGTCCCTACCTAGAGTTTTCTGTCCCTAGAATAAATGTTTTTTTTAATCACAATATAGCAAAAGGACAATTCACTCACTGTCCTTCCAGGTCCCTGGAAACAAGGACTTGCAGAGTGAAAGAAACTGACACTGTCCCTACCTAGAGTTTTCTGTCCCTAGAATAAATGTTTTTTTTAATCACAATATAGCACAAGGAAAATTAACTCACTGTCCTTACAGGTCCCTGGAAACAAGGACTTGCAGAGTGAAAGAAAAAAAACACTCTCCCTACCTACAGTTTTCTGTCCCTAGAAAAAAATGTTTTTTTTAATCACAATATAGCAAAAGGACAATTCACTCACTGTCCTTCCAGGTCCCTGGAAACAAGGACTTGCAGAGTGAAAGAAACTGACACTGTCCCTACCTAGAGTTTTCTGTCCCTAGAATAAATGTTTTTTTTAATCACAATATAGCAAAAGGACAATTCACTCACTGTCCTTCCAGGTCCCTGGAAACAAGGACTTGCAGAGTGAAAGAAACTGACACTGTCCCTACCTAGAGTTTTCTGTCCCTAGAATAAATGTTTTTTTTAATCACAATATAGCACAAGGAAAATTAACTCACTGTCCTTACAGGTCCCTGGAAACAAGGACTTGCAGAGTGAAAGAAAAAAAACACTCTCCCTACCTACAGTTTTCTGTCCCTAGAAAAAAATGTTTTTTTTAATCACAATATAGCAAAAGGACAATTCACTCACTGTCCTTCCAGGTCCCTGGAAACAAGGACTTGCAGAGTGAAAGAAACTGACACTGTCCCTACCTAGAGTTTTCTGTCCCTAGAATAAATGTTTTTTTTAATCACAATATAGCACAAGGAAAATTAACTCACTGTCCTTACAGGTCCCTGGAAACAAGGACTTGCAGAGTGAAAGAAAAAAAATACTCTCCCTACCTAGAGTTTTCTGTCCCTAGAATAAATGTTTTTTTTAATCACAATATAGCAAAAGGACAATTCACTCACTGTCCTTCCAGGTCCCTGGAAACAAGGACTTGCAGAGTGAAAGAAACTGACACTGTCCCTACCTAGAGTTTTCTGTCCCTAGAATAAATGTTTTTTTTAATCACAATATAGCAAAAGGACAATTCACTCACTGTCCTTCCAGGTCCCTGGAAACAAGGACTTGCAGAGTGAAAGAAACTGACACTGTCCCTACCTAGAGTTTTCTGTCCCTAGAATAAATGTTTTTTTTAATCACAATATAGCAAAAGGACAATTCACTCACTGTCCTTCCAGGTCCCTGGAAACAAGGACTTGCAGAGTGAAAGAAACTGACACTGTCCCTACCTAGAGTTTTCTGTCCCTAGAATAAATGTTTTTTTTTAAGCACACTATAGCAGAAGCACAAAACACACTGACACTCTCCCTACCTATCCTTCTCTTTCCCTAAACTAAAGGAATCCAGGTTAAGCAAGAAAGAAATAACAGTCACTGTCCCTGCCTATGCTACTCTATCCCTGCTCCGGAACACACTACACTAGGCCGCCGTGCTGGCGGCCTTTTATAGTGTGGGGCGTGTACTAAACACCCTCAGCAATAATTGGCCACAGGCATCCTGCCTGTGGCCAATCATTGCTCTCCTCGCTGCCGGCGCTGTGATTGGCCAAGCATGCGGGGTCACAGTGCATGCTTGGCCAATCACAGCGCCTGGATGACACTGCGATGGCGTAGTGCATTGTGGGCCGTTCGCGTCACTCGAATTTGGCGCGAACGGCCCAAATCGTTCGATCTTCGTCGAACGATCGAACAGCCAATGTTCGAGTCGAACGTATGTTCGACTCGAACACGAAGCTCATCCCTAATGTCTATATTTATATTCTATTAGATATATGTATCAATGGGTGATATATTCCCCTGGGTTACATTTATTGTACACTTTATATATACATATTTTTATTTTATTATATGTTGATTTTCAACTTTTCATTATTCTTTCCTTTTTTCTTCCTATATTTCATTATTGTTTTCATTTCCTTTTTCATGTTGTGAGTCAAGGTCCTTTGTGGTTTCTAGCTGTATTCTTATTTTGTATTTTATTGATCTGTCAAGGGTACTTTATATGTATGTATCTCATAAAAGTGAGTACACCCCTCACATTTTTGAAATTATTTTATTATACCTTTTCATGTGACAGCACTAAAGACATTACACTTTGCTACAATGTAAAGTAGTGAGTGTACAGCTTGTATAACAGTGTAAATTTGCTGTCCCTTCCAAATAATAGGATTTTTATAACAGCTTACCTGTAAAATCCTTTTCTTGGAGTACATCACGGGACACAGAGCGACATAGTCATTACTAATGGGTTATATAGTTACCGTCAGGTGCTGGCACTGGCAACTTCCAAAACCGGAAGTACCCTCCCCTATATAAGCCCCTCCCATCCGGGAGCACCTCAGTTTTGTAGCAAAGCAATAAGTGTCCCCAAAGAGGGGCGGGAGCTCTGTGTCCCGTGATGTACTCCAAGAAAAGGATTTTACAGGTAAGCTGTTATAAAAATCCTATTTTCTTTCTCGTACATCACGGGACACAGAGCGACATAGTCATTACTAATGGGATGTCCTAAAGCAATGCCAAATGAGGGGGGGGATACACCATATATAAGCTGAGCGCTATCAGACATGAGGATCTTTTGCGGCCTGCAACACACTGCGCCCAAAGGCGACATCCTCCTGACTTCTAACGTCCACCTGGTAGAACCTAGTAAACGTGTGTACTGAAGACCATGTTGCGGCCTTACAGACTTGAGCCAGGGAGGCCTGGTGATGCACTGCCCATGAAGTTCCAACTGCTCTCGTGGAGTGCGCCCTAACTTTGAACGGAGGCGGTCTACTTCTCAAGCTATAGGCTTGTATTATGACCTGTCGAATCCACTTGGCTAAAGTAGATTTTGACGCTGCCTGACCCTTTCTGGGGCCTTCCGGCAGAATAAACAAAGTATCCGTTCTGCGAATCTGAGCAGTGGCTTTTAGATAAGCTTTAACTGCTCTTACTACATCCAAAGAATGCAATAACTTTTCCTCTACCGAAGTAGGCTTGGGGAAAAAAGAAGGAAGAACCACATCTTGGTTCAAATGAAAACTCGATACCACCTTAGGAAGAAAGGCTGGATGAGGACGTAACACTACTCTGTCCTTATGGATAACCAGATATGGCTCCTTACAGGACATAGCTGCTAATTCCGATACTCTTTTAGCCGAACAAATGGCTACTAGAAAAATCAATTTCCTGGTGAGAAGCACTAAGGAAATATGCTGTAATGGTTCAAATGGTTGTTTCTGTAGAACCGACAGAACCAAGTTTAGATCCCATGGACATATGGGAATATTAACCGGAGGACTAATACGCATCACTCCTTGTATAAAGGCTTTGACTAGTGAATGCGAAGCCAAGGGCCTTTGAAAAAATATTGACAAGGCCGAAATCTGACCTTTGATAGTACTCAAGGCAAGCTTCCTATCTACAGCCCATTGTAGGAAGTCCAGAATTCTACCTATTACGTATTTACGTGGATGCCATTTCCTGGCCTCACACTAGGCGATGTACGCCTTCCAGATTCTATAGTAGATCTGCCTGGATACCGGTTTCCTGGCATTGATCATGGTAGACACCACAGCATTAGAGAGCCCTCTCCTTTTTAGAATGTGGGCTTCAATAGCCAGGCCGTCAAACCTAGGGCTGGTAAGGAAGGGTGGTATATCGGTCCCTGCGAAAGCAGGTCCGGACGATGTGGGAGGGTCCAAGGACTCCCCACAGACATTTTTACAATCTCCGCGTACCATGCTCTTCGGGGCCACGCTGGAGCCACCAGAATCACTGGTTTCTTTTCTACCCTGATTCTGCGGAGTAATCGAGGTAACAATTGTGGCGGTGGGAATGCATATATCAGCTTGAACTGATCCCAAGGGAACACTAGGGCATCCGAGCTGCACGCTAGGGGATCCCTTGTCCAAGAGACAAACCTGTCCACTTTCGTGTTGAACCTGGATGCTAGCAGATCTACATCCGGTGTTCCCCACCGCTGACATATTGTCCGGAAAACCTCGGGATGAAGGGACCATTCCCCTGGGCATAATTGCTGGCGACTTAGAAAGTCCGCCTTCCAATTCTCCACCCCTGGAATGAATACCGCAGATATGGCTGGGACATATCTTTCTGCCCATCTCAGGATGTAATTTACTTCCCTTTGGGCTGCACGACTCCTGGTGCCCCCCTGACGATTGATATATGCCACTGCTGTGGCATTGTCTGACTGAACTCTGACAGGGGACCCTTGGAGTTTGGATGTCCATGCTACTAGGGCATACCGGGCTGCTCGTATCTCTAAGAGATTGATGGGCAGGGCCTTTTCCGCATCCGACCATCTGCCCTGGAGAGACCATTGCTCCAGTACTGCTCCCCAGCCTAAAAGGCTGGCATCTGTAGTGACCACCTTCCAAGAAATCGGACTGAAGGATTTCCCTCTTTCCAGATTCCGGGGAACCAACCACCAACGGAGGCTTCTGCGAACGGAAGGGGACAAGGACATTGGTACGTCCAGAGCCTGAACTTTTTTGTTCCAGGCTGACAGTATGGCCCTTTGCAACTTCCTTGAATGGAATTGACCGTAGGGTACTGCTTCGAATGATGCCACCATTTTTCCCAGCAGCCTCATGCACAGGCGTATGGATGGCTGTCTTTTTGAACCCACTAAGTGGATCAAATCTCTCAAAGACGACCCCTTTTCTCGAGGCAAGAAAATTTTTCTCTGGTCTGAATCCAGCCTTAGCCCCAAGTATTCCAGACTTTTGACTGGTTTTAGGGCTGACTTGTCTCGGTTGATAATCCAACCGTGATATTCCAGATACTTGATTGTCTCGTGAACAACCACTTCTAGTTTTTCCACTGAGTGGTCTATCAGCAACAAGTCGTCTAGATATGCCATTATCGTTACACCTCGTGTTCTTAGATTGGCCAATAATGGGGCCAGAATTTTTGTGAACACTCTTGGTGCTGTGGCCAGACCGAAGGGTAAGGCTCTGAACTGAAAATGGCGCCCTTCTATCGCAAAGCGTAGAAATTTTTGGTGGGCTGGAAAGATGGGGATGTGCAAATACGCATCTTTGATGTCGATCGAGGCTAACCATTCCTCCCCTTGTAGGGCAGTGGCTACCGATCGGATCGACTCCATCCGGAAAGTCCTGATATGTAGGAATTTGTTTAGCCCTTTTAGATTTAATATGGGCCTCACGTCCCCGTTTGGCTTCGGAACTGTAAAGAGGTTTGAGTAAAACCCGAACCCCCATTCTTCCAGGGGGACCTCTATAATTACTGCTTGAAGCAATAATTGTTCCAGTGCCAACAGGAGGGATCCTCTCTTCTGGGGATCCCTTGGCACGTTCGACCTTATAAAGCGGGAAGGAGGGGAGTTTTTTAACTCCAATTTGTATCCCAGATTTACTGCGGAGAGCACCCATCTGTCTCGGATCGTGTCCCGCCAGGTTTCTGTGAACAACTGAAGTCTTCCCCCCACCCGATTGGGTGGGGGCAACCCTTCATGCATTTGACTTTGGGGGAGGTTTTGTACCTCTCCTGCTCCAGGGCTTCTTGTTACCCTGCAACTGTCCCTGATTTTTACCTCCGGGATTTGACCGGGGAGGCCGTCGGAACTGTTTCACAGCCGATGTCCTAGGGACTGGAGAAGCCGGCCTCTTAAAAGAGGGACCTCTAACTCTATTTTTGACCGGCAAGAGTGTACTTTTACCGCTGGAAATTCTCTGGATATACTTGTCCAGGTCTTCCCCGAATAAGCGCTCCCCATGAAATGGGAAGCTGACCAGCAATTTTTTACAGGGAGCTTCAGCAGACCAGTTTTTGAGCCATAGAAGCCTGCGCATATGTACTACAGACAGCGTAAGGCGGGAGGCCTGATGGATTGAATCCTTTATAGCGTCCACCGCAAAGCATAAGGCTCTAGGTAGATCAGTTAGAGCAAGAGCCTGCTGATCTGGCACGTCCCTTAAGACCTGTTTCAACTGATCCTTCACTGCTTGGCAGACCCCTATAGCTGCCACTGCTGGTTGTGTCACCAATCCTGCTGTAGAAAAAGCAGATTTCAATAAGGACTCCAATTTTTTATCTATTGGGTCCTTGAACATTTGGACATTTTCCACCGGACATGTCAGTGATTTATTCACACAAGAGATGGCTGCGTCCACTGTAGGGACCTTCCATTTTCTGACGAACTTATCCTCCATAGGATAGACCACCGGAAATCTCTTGGGGGGAGTAAATATTTTGTCAGGATGCTCCCAATCCTGGTAAATGAGCCCCTCCAGTAAAGGATGGATCGGAAAAGAACAAACAGTCTGGGGAGCTTTTAGCGACCCCAACGAGGAGACAGAAGAGGAGGATGGCTCCGCAAGTGGCATTTTAAATGCTGATCGGACCATATTAGTCAGGGACTGCACCCATAACCTCTCAGCATGTGATGCTGAGAACGGCTCCTCCACTGTTGATTCCTCTACAACTGAATCAACCTCATCCTGATCCCCCTCAGGTAGGTCGTTCTCTGTATGGGACTGTTGCTCTGTTAACAGGCACTCTGAGGGAGGAGACGGAGATCGAGCGCTTTTCTCCTGTGACAGGGAAGCAGCAATTAGTGCTGACAATCTCTCTTCCAGCCCTCCCAGAGCTGAGGAAAAAACCTCCTCTGTTACATACACAGGAGCAGGTGAACTGGGGACAGCCACAGTACCAGGTACTCCTGGGGGTGCCCTACGGTCACTAACCTCTGATTCTTCAGGGGAGACTGGTGCAGCCAAAGCATGCCCAAGATCCTCAGAGCCCGATGGAGACCCCCTATTCCTCCTGGAATTTCTAGTCCCGTAGTTTTTAGACGGCATATTCCTAAACCACAAAGCTGAGGTATTCCAGCCGAAAATACACCAGTTACTGATAATAGTCTAGCATAAATGCTGCTATAATAAACAGTTGGTGTCTACTAATGTGCCTTTCTAGGGGATGCCTGTATCAACCGCTTGCTGTATGCCTTTAAATGTTGCCAGCTCTGTCTCTGTACTTCATAGCCAGCTTACTGCAATAATGTGGCTTTTTAAAAACCTGCTGGGACGCCCGCACATGCGCAGAAGCGCTGCGGCGCGCACAGAGCGTCATCCCCCAGGCCCCGCCCCTTTTTCCGGCCACCTCTATATATAGAGGCGCGTGCACGCGCACGCGCACGGCCACGTGCACCTCGGCGCTAATTTTCAAACATGGAAACCAGGGACAGGAGCCAGGGCCCCCTTTGCCGCAGGCCGGGGGATAGACGAACACTGCAACATGGCAGAGGAAACAGTTTCCTGTAGGAGAACTCACCAGCTGCCTGGACTTTGCTCTCTGAGAAGAAACTAGTCCATATGACAAGAAAAACATTCCACAGCGGCCTCTAGTGGACAAACACAGGTACCGCAGTTTAATATACTAAACATATATAAAAAAACATTCTTTTTTTTTTTTTTTTTCTTGACCACCATTAAAAATTATTACATTTTTTTTTAGTAGTTACAGGCATGCACAGATATTAGCGGGAATACCGTTAGGTAACAGACAGAAAGACAAATTAGGCTTGGGGGTCCCCCAATAGAACCAAGTTCCTGGGGGCCCCCACTTACCTGTTCCCCGCCGCAGGACTTTGTTTGGTCCACAAAAGCCCAAACTTCACCTATCACGGCAGGCATTGTAATCAAACCTTCAGGGACCGGGTTTCCAAGGATTCCACTCCCCTGGACCTGTATAGCACCCTGCACAGAAAACATCTTGGTCATGGGTATGACCAGAGCTCTGGATCCCAGGGTCCAGCTCTCCTAAGAGAAGCATTACAGGCAGAACCTTGCTCTTCTCTGCAAGGCCCGGGTACCGACCGTTTAGCTATGAAGCTTTTTTGGTCGGATCCGGAATAGCTTACTGAGGCCCAAAAGAACCTGTACGCAAGCTCAGTGAAAAACACATGTTTCTTCTTGGCCAACACCTTAGACACTGGCAAAAAACTGAGGTGCTCCCGGATGGGAGGGGCTTATATAGGGGAGGGTACTTCCGGTTTTGGAAGTTGCCAGTGCCAGCACCTGACGGTAACTATATAACCCATTAGTAATGACTATGTCGCTCTGTGTCCCGTGATGTACGAGAAAGAAAACTCAACACACAGTCATTAATGTCTTAACCACTGGCAACAAAAGTGAGTACACCCCTAAGCAAAAATGTCCAAATTGGGCCCAAAGTGTCAATACTTTCTGTGGCCTACATTATTTTCCAGAACTGCCGTTAACCCTCTTAGGCATGTCGTTCACCAGAGCTTCACAGGTTGCCACTGGAGTCCACTTCCACTCCTCAATGACAACATCATGGAGTTGGTGGATGTTAGAGACCTTGCCCTCCTCCACCTTCCATTTGAGGATGCCCCAAAGATGCTCAATAGGGTTTAGGTCTGGAGACATGCTTGGCCAGTCCATCACCTTTACCCTCAGCTTCTTTAGCAAGGCAGTGGTGATCTTGGAGGTGTGTTTGGGGTCGTTATCATGTTGGAATATTGCTCTGCGGCCCAGTCTCTGAAGGGAGGGGATCATGCTCTGCTTCAGTAAGTCACAGTACATGTTGGCATTCATGGGTCCCTCAATGAACTGTAGCTCCCCAGTGCCGACAGCACTCATGCAGCCCCAGACCATGACACTCCCAAATAAGTTTATCTTGGTCTCATCAGACCACAGGACATGGTTTCAGTAATCCATGTCCATAGTCTGCTTGTCTTCAGCAAACTGTTTGTGGGCTTTCTTGTGCATCATCTTTAGAATAGGCTTCCTTCTGGGACGACAGCCATGCAAACCAATTTGATTTCACTTAGGGGTGTACTCACTTTTGTTGCCAGCGGTTTAGACAATAATGGCTGTGTGCTGAGTTATTTTGAGGAGACAGCAAATTTACACAGTGTAAAGCACCCTCCCCATGTTGAGGGCAAGCGGCATGGTATGGTTCAGGAGGGGGGCACTCGCTCATCCAGCAGCAGGCAGCTTGCTCGGATATGTGTCTTATTAGTAACTCTTGCAATGAACCATTTTTATATCGAATTCCAATCTGAAGTTATTTTTGGGGTTATCACTGAGCTCTGGGTGTTGGTAGTATCTGGAACACCTACTGTAGGTTTGGAGAATATCTAGTGACCCTCTGGTTGCTTGGGTTTCTCTTGTTGGTCATGGAACCATTGGCAACACAAATATTCAGGTTTAATAAAAAAAGCAAACCACTGAATTATCTAATTCCATTATCACTCCCAAGTACTATGAAAATAAGAAGGAATTCCCACAATTTCCACAGTACATAAAGATTGTTCTTTACCTATAGGCGGGGCTTTTTTTTCTCAGAAAATAGGTGCAAGTGTTCCCCCCTTCCAAGTCACCCCTTGTCTCTGCCCTCTACCCACCTCCCAGTACTCCCAGGCCAGTATTTTTGGGAATACAAAACCAAGTATCATTTTGTGGTGCTATGTCATTTGTATGGAATGTGGTAATAATAGCACAAAATGCTGTTAAATAGATCCCCTGCAACAATAGACTCCCGGATCAACAATAGACCCCCATAAACAATAGACTCCCATCAACAATAGACCCATCCATCAGCAATAGACCACCGCAACAAAATGCCAACTTTCCTAGCAACAATAGAACCACCCCAGCAACAATAGAGCCCCACCAGTAACCACAGACCTCCCAGCAGCCAGCATTAATAAACCCTCGATTAGTCAGCATCAATAGACCCTCTCTCATCCCAGTATCACTACAGCAACAATTGACCCCCAGCAAAAATTGACCTCCTCAACTACAATAGACTACCCCAGCATCAATAGACTGCTCCAGCAACAATAGATCAGACACCAGCAACAATAAACCTCCTTAGAAAAAATAGACTCCCCCAGCAAAAATAGATCCCCAGAAGCCAGCAACAATAGACCTTCCAGCATTCCCCAACACCCCTTACCATTATATACATTGAGTGCTGGAACTGCATTTTCCTGCATTCCCGCTGAAAAAAAACCCTGCCTATGGGTTTTTCTACACTTCATACATAGCTTTGCCAAATTGCATATTCTATGACCCAAATCACACTACAGCACGTAGCTGCATTCATGTGTACAGAAATAACAGTTACTTTAACCATTTCAGCCCCAGAAGAATTTACCCCCTTAATGACCAGGTCATTTTTGCGTTATGGCACTGCGTTATCTTAACTGACAATTGCGCGGTCCTGCAACGTTGTACCCAATTAAAATTTATGTTCTTTTTCCCCCACAAATAGAGCTTTTCTTTTGGTGGTACTTGATCACCTCTGTGGTTTATATTTTTGCGCTATAAACAAAAAAAGGATGACAATTAAAAAATATATATATTTTTTTTTTTTACTTTCTGCTATAATACATATACAATTAAAAACAAAAAAATGTCCTCATCAATTTAGGCCAATATGTATAACAGTGCTGTGTTCTGGCCTAGGCCGACAAGGCCCAGGGCGCCCCCCCCCACCAAAATGGCACCCGCGCTCTCCTCCCGACTCCCGCACGCAGGGCCACTATCAGGGGAGTACTGCTTAGGAGTGCAGTGGCTCGCACCGGGTGCAGAGGGGGCCAGGAAGCAGTTTAAATAGGAGCCGTCAAGCCGCCCCCCCTATAGCCGTGATTCTGTTGTGGCCAATCATGGGGAGGGAAGCAGCGGGCAGGAAGTTGGGCGGCGTCGCAGCGAATCCAATTAGAGACGCTCTCTCTCTCTTCTCCCTTCGGCTTACAGAAAGGGAAGGGGGGCGGCGGGGGGAGATACAGACAGCCCGCAGCTCTCCTCTCCCTGTCACAGTGCCGCTGCAGAGTTCTCTGGTAAATAGAGCAGCAGCGCTGTGACAGGGAGAGGAGAGCTGCGGGCTGTCTTTATCTCCCCCGCCGCCCCCCTTCCCTTTCTGTAAGCCGAAGGGAGAAGAGAGAGCGGCTCTAATTGGATTCGCTGCGCCGCCGCCCAACTTTCTGCCCGCTGTTTCCCTCCCCATGATTGACCACAGCAGAGGGCCAATCAGAAGACTCTGGGGGAATCATGGGAAATGTAGTCACTGCAGAGTCCTGGCCCCAGTGTGTCCATAGACACCAAGCTACAGCCCCCAACATGCAAGCACTCTGCTGGAGGGGAGGGAGGGGGTGTTAGAAGAGGAACAAAAGAGAATACTGTGCTGAGGGAAACCAGAGAGGGAGCCACACTGTACCCCTGTACCCGCACCACCAGAGAGCCACGCTGTACCCCGCACCACCAGAGATCCACGCTGTACCCGCACCACCAGAGAGCCACACTGTACCTGCACCAACAGAGAGCCACACTGTACCCCGCACCACCAGAGAGCCACACTGTACCCCGCACCACCAGAGAGCCACGCTGAACCCCGCACCACCAGAGAGCCATGCTGTACCCGCACCACCAGGGAGCCACGCTGTACCCGCACCACCAGGGAGCCACGCTGTACCCGCACCACCAGAGAGCCACACTGTACCCGCACCACTAGGGAGCCACGCTGTACCCCGCACCACCAGAGAGCCATGCTGTACCCGCACCACCAGAGAGCCACGCTGTACCCACACCACCAGGGAGGGAGCCACGCTGTTCCTGCACCACCAGAGAGAGAGCCACACTGTAACTGCTGTACCCGCACCACCAGAGAGAGAGCCACGTTGTACCCGCACCACCAGAGAGGGAGAAAGGCCGAGCCACTGCCAGGATACAGATTTGCTACACTACTGACTAGAGTCACCCCGGGCAACCCAGAGTGAGTGAACGTCCAGCCAGAAGACTCACTGTTGCGATTTCGCTGGGTCTGGTAAGAGGGCCTGTTGGCCATTATCCATTACTATTCCCAGGGACTGAGTCATTAGGAAGTGCCTAGCCTGCTATTCTCTAGGCCTTATTGACCGCCACAACATCCCTCTCTGTCCTCTTCCCACGACGTCCCTCTGTCCTCTTCCCACGGCGTCCCTCTGTCCTCTTCCCACGGCGTCCCCCTGTCCTTCACCCATGGCGTCCCTCTGTCCTCTTCCCATGGCATCCCTCTGTCCTTCACCCAGGGCGTCCCTCTGTCCTCTTCCCAGGGCGTCCCTCTGGTGTGCCCAGCCTATTGCATTAGGGTGTGCACCCCATAGTTTAAACACACATGAATGCCACCTGCAGTCACAGGGAGGAGGCTCTGGTGGTGGCAGACAGTTGATTGGGACCATATTATATTACACCCTAAATATGTGTGTAATGTGTTCCTAAGGTTGAACCTAGCCTTTAATATAATGGGGGCATTTACACTGGCCACTGGCACCCCCAACCACCCACCTGGTGCCGCCCCTGGATAATGCTAATGTACATGAGGTGATTAGGGTGTGCCCAGGCACACTGGCACACCCTGTGCGCATGCCTATGGCAGCACAAAACCTAAATACACCACTGATGTATTCTCCCAATAAGCCTTTATTGATTGGTTTGTGCAAAAGATATAGCGTCTACAAACTAGGGGAAAGATTTATGTCATTTTTATTTTTTTATTGTTTTTACTAGTAATGGCAGCGATCAATGATTTTTAGCGGGACTGTGACATTGCAGCAGGCTAATCTGACACTAAGTGACACTTTTTGGGGACCAGTGACACCAATACAGTGATTAGTGCTAAAAAAAAATGCACTGACATTGTAAAAATTACACTGGCAGGGAAGGGGTTAAGCTCAGGGACAATCAAAGGGTTAACTGTGTTCCCTGCAAGTGTTTTCTAACTCTGTTGGGGATGGACTAACAGGAAGAACACAGAGATCCGTGTTCCTGCTAACAAGAAACAGAAGATCTGTGTGTACTTCACAAGCCCGCTGATTGCCTCCCCCTTGATGCAGTGGGCGCGTGTGCCCACAGTATCTATTGCACGAAATGACATACAGGTACGTTGTTTCGAGCAATAGAGCCACCCTGCCGCAGTATATATGCGGTGGTCGGTCTTCAAGTGGTTAATTAACAAAACCACTTACAATATATTGTCAAAAGTATTGGGACACCTGCCTTTGCACACACATGAACTTTAATGGCATCCCAGTCTTAGTCCGTAGTGTTCAATATTGAGTTGGCCCACCCTTTGCAGCCAGGGCCGGAATAACATAGGGGCTATTGGAGCTGCATCTCCAAGCCCCTTACCTTAAAATAGGCCCATTTGCCCCAAAAAAACGATCGATTTTGAGGGTCGTTGCTCGGCGACCAGGGGTTGATTTGGGGGGTATGTAGCTGAAGGCCTATTACACCATTGGTCAAATAATGGGGCTCCTACGACATATGTTCCGGAGATACGGGGATCCTTGCACAGACTGTCAGAAGCTACATACAGAGCGGTCAGTTTAAAAACAAGCTGACACACTCGGTAGCAAACTGAGAGGATGAGAGTGCCCTTCCTCACTTTTTGCCAGAGGCACTGAGCTCAATGGACAGCTTGGAGCCTGCAGAGTATGACAGGCAGCACCGCCTGTCAAACTTGCCTATTGATTTCAATAGGGCTACTCTGCAACTACAAGCCAAACTCGCTCGCAGTAGCAGCATAGTCCAACAATGTAAAACTACTGTAGCGGGTGTCAACATTTAGGGGGAGTGTCTGGGTGGTAGCATGGCCCAGATGCACTAATTATTAGGGATTTATGGCAATTTTGGTTGGTGGAAGATAATAATGGTGTTCAGTTCCCTGCAGCCCCTGGGTGGCGCTGTCGCCTTGGGCTGGGGTTGAACCATCATTGTAGGGCCGTGCCTTTTGTGTCCTCTCGCAGCAGTAGTACAGCGGGACGGGGAACCCGCTGTGCCTGCTGGGAGAGGGTATAAACGGGGTGGACATCTTGCGCAGGAGGTCCGAGCCCCAGGCACCTTCAGCCTGGGGGCTGCTGTCCTGTTCGTCTGCGCCCGGGTGCCCTCGGCCTGGGCGCGGGGAAGTCCGAGTTCCATCCCAGGCACCTTAAGCCTGGGGTGAGGTACTTGCAAAGGCCTGGGGCCCAGTACCTTCGACTGGGTCCCGCATGGGAGAAGATACCTAGGGGCCCATCGAGTGAGGGGACCCAAGTCTTGGGCGAGGAGAACCAGGGAGGTGACCTGGCCTGAAGATCCAGCGCAGCATTGGCTGGTGACAGTGTAGGCCTCTGGGGACCGTCCGGATGGATCATCTCCCTAACAGGGGCAGTCATTAGAAGGTAGTCCACGTTCTATGGTCTTTGCAGAGACCCAACTACAATCAGGTCGGTGGCAGAGACCTATCCGTTCACCCGGTCTGTGGCAGGGACCAACCTCACGGTCGGTGGCAGCGACCGTGCGCCAAAAGTTGTTGTGAACTCCTAACAGCTTCTTTAATCCATGAGGATTGTGCCTGAACCCTCTCCCCACCAAGTTGTGTTTGTATCAACCTGTCTGCTTGCAAAGAGGCATATTTATCTCTGCGGAAATAAATACTGTATACAAGTTGTACTGTCACCTGGTGTGGGCTTACTTTTCTGGGAGCAAAGTGTTCTACATTCATCTATCCACCTGCAAGCTGAGAAGTGGAAGCTCCGGACCGGGACACAGACCCGAAGGTAAAGATTTTAGCTCAAACCTCTACACATACACGGGGTGCGAGCTGGTGGTGCACCTCACCCTTCTCCCTGGTTCCCCCAGACGAGTCAGCCAGCCGTGAAAGAAGAAGGGAGAAAGCGGGTGAGGCCGCTACACTACCATTCAGCAATGTAAAAAAAAAAACAAGTAGGTGGCAGTAGCACCTCATGAATGCCTGTCAACTGCTGCTATACCACTCATTGAAAAGCAATCCACCATAGATCACTTTTCAGAGGGCAATAAGCATTACTGCAAATGCTAAAGAAACTTGAAACACATCATTCATTTTACACTCACCAACAACCAGGTCACTCCCCAGCCACTTCCCATGTTAGCCACTTCCCTTCAACCTATATCACAGGTGACCATTTCCCAACCTGCAGATGACAGACCCTACTTCAAATGATATCACTCCCAGGTACTCCCCCCACCCGCTGATTGATATCCCTCCATGACCACCTCACAACCCCCTGCTGACAGACCTCTCTCCCCAGCCTGTCCCCACACACCCTCTCACCTGCTGACCTGTAGATAAGGGAATCACTCCCGCAGTCATAGGTGTGCACAGCCTATTGCATTAGGGTGTGCACCCCATATATATATAAAATAAAAAAGAATAAAAATAAACTACTAACACCAATATCTGCACTACTGACACTGTCCACTACTGACACTGTCCACTGCTATATATATATATATATATATATATATATATATAGCAGTGGACAGTGTCAGTAGTGGACAGTGTCAGTAGTGCAGATATTGGTGTTAGTAGTTTATTTTTATTCTTTTTTATTTTTTACTTTAATTTACAATATTTTTTTTTAATTGTTACAATATTTCTTTACAAAAATGTATTATTATTTTTTTTTACAATTTTTTGGGAGCCCCATTGGGGGGCTTTGGTAAAATATCAGGGGTCTAAACAGACCCCTGATGTCTCACTTTTGGGACAGAGAAAAGGGACTGAGGACAGAGATTCCCCAGTCCCTTTCTCTGCAGCCAAACATCTGGGGAAATCTGCCCAGCACAGGGTGATTAGGGTGTGCCCAGGCACACCTGGCACACCCTATGCGCACGCCTATGCCTGCAGTGTTATTGTGCTCTGCCAGTGGGGAGCC
Source organism: Rana muscosa (assembly GCA_029206835.1). NCBI lineage: Eukaryota > Metazoa > Chordata > Amphibia > Anura > Ranidae > Rana > Rana muscosa. The sequence continues at coordinate 11,426,085 of CM055125.1, read as the reverse complement.
TTCCCTAGCCACACAATATAATAATCAGTTTTGCTACCTATAGCTGGCAGTACTGATTGTTTTGGGAAAAGCCTGGCAGGCTGCTGGTACTCAAGTCGATTAATGGATTGACTCATGTACAACCAGCTAGCCCATACATAGATCAACTATGGCTGGTCTATGCTTAATTGGCTTAATTTCAATTCATGTATGGCCTGCTTAACCACTAAACCCTAAACATCCTTCCACAAACCTTTACATTTTTCCTTCCCAGATTCCTTCATCCTCCTCACCTGTACATAGTGCTCGCTGTCATAACCGCCACACTCCTCTCCTGTACATACTGCCCTCTGTCATATCCTCCACACTCCTCTCCTGCACATACTGCCCACTGTCCTACCCTCCACACTCCTCTCCTGTAGATACTGCCCACTGTCATACCCTCCACACTTCTCTCCTGTACATACTTCCCACTGTCATACCCTCCACACTCCTCTCCTGTACATACCACCCACTGTCATACCCTCCACACTCCTCTCCTGTACATACTGCCCACTGTCCTACCCTCCACACTCCTCTCCTGTACATACTGCCCACTGTCATACCCTCCACACTCCTCTCCTGTACATACTGCCCACTGTCATATCCTCCACACTCCTCTCCTGTACATACTGCCCACTGTCATACCCTCCACACTTCTCTCCTGTACATACTTCCCACTGTCATATCCTCCACACTCCTCTCCTGTACATACTGCCCACTGTCATACCCTCCACACTTATCTCCTATACATACTTCCCACTGTCATACCCTCCACACTCCTCTCCTGTACATACTGCCCACTGTCATATTCTCCACACTTCTCTCCTATACATACTTCCCACTGTCATACCCTCCACACTCCTCCTGTACATACTGCCCACTGTATTACCCTCCACACTCCTCTCCTGTACATACTGCCCACTGTCTTACCCTGTACATACTGCTCACTGCCATACCCTCCCCTTTGCCTCTTCAACTAAAGGAAATCTTCTCAGTCCTCATATTTGTTCTGCCCATTATTAGTACTCATTTAATTTTGTGATTACTACTGTGATGTATAGAGGAACGGGATGTCAGCTATTCTATATATAGCACTTGTAAAAAAAAAGTGTCCCTGAAAATATTTTTGAAATGTTGACAGCAATGCACTTGGGCACTGGAGTCAGTAGGGGGCCCCATGAGAGGCTCCTGGGATCCTGTGATATTAAAGTGGTAGTAAACTTCACTAACATTACTACTTTTTAGAGGCCCTGAGGTAGGCTATGCCATAATGTACAAGTATGCACAGCATATTAGCACATTAGGGTACACTTACCTGTCAAACTGAGCACTCCAGCGCTGTAATCAATCCGGCAGGTCCCGGGTGCTTCCATCTTCACCTGGTCTTCCTTCTGGGTTCTGTGCCTTTGTTCACTTGCCTTGGCCAGGCTGCATTGCTGTCACTCCCACGCATGCTCATGCACATCCTCTTTCTCTCTCATCCTCCCTCCTTTACCCCTCACCCCTCTCTCATCCCCTTTCTCTCTCTCTCTCATCCTCCCGCTCTCTATTTAATTTAATTTGTTATTTTTTATAAAAGGCCCGCCAAAATCCTCAGCACCAGGCCCATGATGTTCTTCATCTGGCCCTGTTTGCAGCTATAACAGCTTCAACTCTTCTGGGAAGGCTGTCCACAAGGTTTAGGAGTGCGTCTATGGGAAAGTTTGACCATTCTTCCAGAAGCACATTTGTGAGGTCAGTCACTGATGTGGACGAGAAGGCCCGGCTCGCAGTCTCCGCTCTAATTCATCCCAAAGGTCTTCTATCGGGTTGAGGTCAGGACTCTGTGCAGGCCAGTCAAGTTCCTCCACCCCAAACTCGTTCATCCATGTCTTTATGGACCTTGCTTTGTGCACTTTGTTCCTAAATGCATATTAACTTATGTAAACTGGTTTTAACCACTTGACCACTGGGCACTTAAACCCCCTTCCTAACCAGACCAATTTTCGGCTTTCAGTGCTCTCACATTTTGAATGACAATTACTCAGTCAACACTGTACCCATATAAAATTATTGTTCTTTTTTTTCACTCAAATAGAGCTTTCTTTTGGTGATATTTAATAGGGATGAGCCGAACACCCCCCGGTTCGCACCAGAACCTGCGAACAGACCGAAAGTTTGCGCGAACGTTAGAACCCTATTAAATACAATGGACGCGAACGTTCGAAATCTAAAGTGCTAATTATAACGGCTAATATGCATGTTATTGTCCTAAAAAGGGTTTGGGGACCCGGGTTCTGCCCCAGGGGACATGTATCAATGCAAAAAGAAGTTTTAAAAGCTGCAGTTTTTTCGGGAGCAGTCATTTTAATGATGCATAAAGTGAAAAAAAAAGTGAAATATTCCTTTAAATATCGTACCTGGGGGGTGTCTAAAGTATGCCTGTGAAGTGGCACGTGTTTCCCGTGTTTAGAACTGTCCCTGCACAAAATGACATTTCCAAAGGAAAAAAAAGCCATTTAAAACTGCTTGCGGCTTTAATGTCATGTCTTGTCCTGGCAATATGGATGAAAATCTTTGAGAAAAATGGCATAGCTACCGCATAGCCCTGCTGTGAACTATTATATCAGGAATTGTATTTACATGCCATTGTTGAACAGTGGTAGGAAAAATTGGGCCTTTGGTGGTGGTGCTGGTGCCACAACACTGTAAGCGCTCACAGTTACTCTTGGTGGGCGCATAATTGGGCCCTGCTGTGAATTATTAGATCAAGAATTGTAATTGCATGCCCCTGTTGAACAGGGGCTGAAAAATTGGGCCTTAGGCACTGGTGCCACAACACTGCAACCCCTCACAGATACTGTACTTGGAGCACAGCAATGAGCCCTGTTGCAAAGTATTGCATCAAAAATTGTAATTACACGCCCCTGTTAAACAGGGGCTGAAAAATTGGGCCTTAGGCACTGGTGCTGGTGCCACGACACTGCAACCTCTCCCAGATACTCTAGTTGGAGTGCAGGAATGAGCCCTGCTGCAAACATTGCATCAAAAATTGTAATTTCATGCCCCTGTTAAACAGGGGCTGAAAAATTGGGCCTTAGCCACTGGTGGCGGCACCCAGAAACAAAAAAGTTCTTCCAAGCTATCATCAAGAATCGGATCATTGAGGAGGAGGAGGATAGTCAGTCAACATAACAGGACAGTTACTCAGCATCAGCATCAGTCTTTAAGGGATGTGACATTTGAAAATAAATTATTCTGTTATATCAGCTTCAGGTGCTTGGTAGCTGGTGGTGATCCAAGACTGGTTCATCTTTATGAAGGTCAGTCGATCAACCGAGTCGGTGGACAGGCGCACCCTGTGATCTGTGACAAAGCCTCCAGCAGCACTGAATGTGCGTTCTGAAAGAACGCTGGATGCAGGACAGGCCAGTAGCTCAATTGCATACTGTGCAAGCTCTTGCCCGTGTTCCATCCTCAAGACCCAGTAAGCCAGAGGATTTTCGGTGGGAAAGGTGTCCAAGTCTGACCTTGGTATTCCTGCACCATGTATATCAGACGCTGGCGATGGTTGCTGGATGGTTGCTGGAACCGATCATACCTTGGGGCTGCGGACTAAAAAATACCTCCTCCACCGCTCCTTCTGCTACTGACCGAAGCCTCAGCAACTCGTTGTCCAGGACCAGGAGTTTGAAACCTCCCAGTCTCTGGGAACGCGTTACACAGACCTTTCTGCAAGGCCTCCCGGAGATGTCTCATCCTCTGCTCCCTCTGCGACGGCAAGATAAGGTCCGCAACCTTACCCTTGTACCGTGGATCAAGGAGAGTGGCCAGCCAGTAATGGTCCCTCTCCTTGATCCGAAGAATATGAGGATCCTTCCGCAGACATTTCAGGATCAGGGAGGCCATGCAGCGTAGGTTAGCTGAGGCATTTGGTCCGGAGTCCTCTGGGTCACTAAGGATGACATGATCCACAGCCACCTCCTCCCAGCCACGTACAAGTCCACGGGTTTGTTGGGACTGTAAATTATCCCTAAAATACTGCTGCTGTTGATGCTGAGGGCCATGCTCCACCTCCATGCTGACACAATCCTCCTCCTCCTCTTCGTCCTCTTCCTGTGTGATGGGTGGGACAGAAGGAACACTGTCTGGGTAAAGGGGTCCTTGAGAGACAAGGAAGTCCTCCTCTTCCTGCCTCTGTTCTGCCTCAAGTGCCCTGTCCATTATTCCACACAGCGTATGCTCCAACAGGTGGACAAGAGGTATAGTGTCACTAATGAATGCACTGTCACTGCTCACCATCCTCATGGCCTCCTCAAATGGTGCCAGGACAGTGCATGCGTCCCTGATCATGCCCCACTGGCGTGGTGAAAAAAACCCGAGCTCCCCTGACACTGTCCTGGTGCCGTAGTCGCACAGGTACTCATTGATGGCCCTCTGCTGCATGTGCAGCCGCTGCAGCATGGCCAACGTTGAGTTCCACCTGGTGGGCATGTCACATATAAGGCAGTTCTTGGGCAGGTTCAACTCCTTTTGCAGCTCAGCCAGCCGAGCACTGGCATTATATGATCTGCGGAAATGCACACAGACTTTCCTGGTCTGCCTCAGGACATCCTGTAAGCCTGGGTACCTGCTCAAGAACCGCTGCACCACCAGGTTAAGGACGTGAGCCACACAGGGCACATGGGTCAGTTGTCCCTGTCGGAGGGCGGAGAGGAGGTTGGTGCCATTGTCGCAAACCACCATTCCTGGCTTAAGCTGGCGTGGCATCAACCACCTCTCGGCCTGCCCCTGCAGAGCAGAGAGAACCTCTGCCCCAGTGTGGCTCCTGTCCCCCAAATACACCAGAGCAAGCACGACATGGCATCTTTTTGCCTGCGTACTTGCGTAGCCCCTTGAACGCCTACGGAGCACCGCTGGTTCCGAGGACAAAGCACAGGAAGAGGCCATGGAGGAAGAAGAGGAGGGGGTGGAGGAGAGAGGTGTGTCACAACCAGTAGTAGCATTTTGGAGGCGTGGCGGCGGAACAACCTCCAACACTACTGCACCTTGTCCTGCATCCTTCCCAGCTGCCAAAAGAGTGACCCAGTGGGCCGTGAAAGAAAGGTAACGTCCCTGTCCATGCCTGCTGGACCATGAGTCAGCGGTAATATGCACCCTACCGCTGACCGCCCTGTCCAGCGATGCATGGACATTGCCTTCCACATGCCGGTAGAGAGCCGGAATCGCCTTCCGTGAGAAAAAGCGGCGTTTGGGAACCTGCCACTGAGGAACCGCACATTGCACAAACTCACGGAAGGGGGCAGAGTCTACCAACTGAAAAGGCAGCAGTTGAATTGCTAGCAATTTAGCCAAGCTAGCATTCAACCGCTGGGCATGTGGATGGCTGGGAGTGAACTTCTTTCGACGGTCCAGCAGCTGGGGCAGGGAAATTTGCCTGCTATAATTGGACGTCGGTGTACTGCTAGCAGAGTGTCCGCAAGTACTTGGCTGTGACACACCTAATTCTACACCTTCATTCCTCTCAGTGCAGGTTTCAGAGAGGACTGAAGGTATAGTGGGGTTGGAGATCCCAGCAGATGAGGAGCAAGGAGAGGTCCGCTTTGTTCTTTGGTGTGGGTCTTTAAGGTAGGCTTGCCAATGAGCTGCATGGCAGGTCAACATATGTCTGGTCAAGCATGTGGTGCCCAAGCGGCTGATGTTTTGGCCACGCGAGATACGCTTGAGACATATGTTGCAAACAGCAGCGGTGCAATCTGTTGCACTTGACTCAAAAAAGGCCCACACCAAAGAACTTTTGGAATAACGGGCAGAGGCAGCGCCCTGCACAGGCGGAGCTCTGCGGTGTGATTCAGTCGGTGTGCTGCCCTTACGCTGGCCCCCCGAGGGCATCCTGCCTCGTTGGAGATGTGCCTCCTCCTCATCCTCCTCCTCCTCCTCTCTCCTATCAGGCACCCACGTGAAGTCAGTGACCTCATTATCCCCTCCCTCCTCATCACTGGAGCCAATCTGGCAGTATGCTGCAGCTGCTGGAACATGACTGCCAGATTGCTGTCCTTCTTGAGCATCCCCTCTCTCTGCTCTCACGCTACTGCCTTCCTCTAGCTGGGTATCATCATCAGACCCTTCGAAACGCTAGGCATCCTCGTGGAGCATGTACCCAACACTGTGCTCAAACAGTTCGGGGGACTCCTCAGGAGGACATGGTGGGTCTAGGGAATGAGTGACTGATGATGACATTGATACGAGGGAAGAGGACGCTTTGGCAGCTGCTTTGCCAGTACCCTGAGCCTGGGTGAGAGAGGATGACGAGGATGAGGAGGGTTTGGTCATCCACTCTACCAAGTCTTCGGCATGATGCGGCTCAACACGTCCAGGTGCCGAAAATAAGGACAAGCGTGTCCCATGGCCACGTGCTGATGACAATGCACCGCGTCCACCAGGGCCGATCCTAGGGTCACAGACGCCTGGGTGCAGAAATATTTCTGGCGCCCCCACATGGGCGTGGTCACCATCTTACCAACTCCTTCCCTTTACAAATGTTTCTAGGGCAATGACTCAAACACAGAGATGCTCCCCTAAGAAGTCTTCGTTACACTAGGATCCTCCCATGATCTTTTAACAATAAAGAAAATACTGGAAGAGTGTACACTAATGAGACCTGGAGGGGAGTCTCTCTGATGAACACAGAGAGGGCTTCTGTTAGAGAGTGCCCCAAGACATACTACAGGAGATGCTCAGAGATTGTAGACATGATACAAGACGGTCAGAGACTGCAATCATAGTACAGGAGATGGTCAGAGAGTGCAGACATATTACAGGAGACAGTCAGAGAGTGTAGACATATTAAAGGATATGGTCAGAGAGTGCAGACATATTACAGGAGATGGTCAGAGACTGCAGACATACTACAGGAGACGGTCAGAGACTGGAGCTATAATACAGGAGATGGTCAGAGACTGCAGATATAATACAGAAGATGGTCAGAGACTGCAGACATGATACAAGAGACGGTCAGAGACTGCAATCATAGTAGAGGAGATGGTCAGAGAGTGCAGACATATTACAGGATACGGTCAGAGAGTGCAGACATATTACAGGAGATGGTCAGAGACTGCAGACATACCACAGGAGATGGCCAGAGACTGGATATATAATACAGGAGACGGTCAGAGACTGCAGATATAATACAGGAGATGGTCAGATACTGCAGTTCCTATGGATGCTAGTAGATAATGGCCGATCGGCCCTCTCACTTGACCCAGCAATACAGCAACAATGGTTCCTCTGATCAGGAGTCAGCTCACTATGAATTACCCATGGCGACTCCGCTGGGTAGAGCCCAGGTCTGTATTCTGGCAAAGACTCCATTCTTTTTTCCACCAGGGATGGCGCCAGGCTGTGTGGCTTTCACTCTGGTGGCGCAGAGCAGCGGGGTTCTCTCTCTGATGGTGTTCTCTCAGCACTGTCCACTCCCTCTGGAGTCCTGGGTGCACTTCCCTAAAAGCTTTCCCGGGCTCCTGGCTCTCTCTCTCTCTCTCCCATTCAGCTGGGCATGCTGTGTGGGCTGCAGTTTCTTTGTTACAGTGGGGCTGCCAGTCCTCAAAATACATGTCCCACAATCCTCTTCTCTGCTCCTTTTTCTATTCTATTTCTTCCCTGGCCGATATGAAGGTGGGGGGAAGAAACATAGTGGGCGGCTGTGCTGGCAAGCGCTGCTCACTAGTACAGCATTGCATGCGAGGAGGAGAGGGAGTGGGAGGAGGAGAGGGAGGGGGGAAAGAAGAGCCCGCAGCTGCAGTGGCATCACTAGGGTTGGTGTCACCAGGTGTGGTAAAACATGGTGTCACCCCCCTTCCACCAGTAGTGTATTTAGGTTTTGTGCTGCCCTAGGCCTGACTAAACTCGTGCACCCCCTAATTTAAATATGACCCACCCCTTCCTGTCAAGGCCACACCTCTTTCTGTTTTAGACCCGCCCTGAAATTGGGGACACTAGTTCTTAGGGCCTGGGGGGGGGGCATTGGATTCCCTTAATTTGCATAAATTTCCTCTCACTTCCTGTTTGGCTATGGGGCAGGAAGTGAAGGGAAATCTCTGCAATGGGACAGGGATGGTAAAAAAAAGAAACTGACAGGGGCTCTAACCCTCCCTTACTCTATCCAAAATGAAAAAAAAAAGTGCTGCCTATAGTTCTACTTTAAGCACAAATTTCTGATAATTTTATGGAGAGGACTAAGAGGATATAACCATGCCAATGGTGCAGCAGAAAACATTTAGCACAGTGAGGAAGGTTTGTGGTCCAGGATGATAGGCATAGGCGTGCGCACAGGGTGTGCCAGGTGTGCCCAGGCACACCTTAATCACTCCCTGCAGTGCAGATCCCCCCTGCTGCCCGGTGTCTCCTCCCACAGCATGGCTGGCTTCCCACATCTCCCATTGGCTACTGCAGTGGGCATACATAGATGATATTTCAGGATGAGTGGGGGAAGGGGTAATGTCATTTATCGACCCCTTCCCTTTCTGAATTAACACAGTGAGAGATGGGTACTGTGTTTTTGAGCTTTCAGGTGCACACCCTAATGCAACAGGCTGCGCACACCTATGATGATAGGACAGTCAAAGTTAGAAGCAGCTTGCGTTACACTAACAGTGTAGCACAAGCCGGTGGGGACTCTTTCCGTGCTGCCCCCCCCCTGCAAAGTGCTGCCCTAGGCCTGGGCCTTGTTGGCCTAGCCCAGGATACAGCGTTGCCTTCCACCACCTATAGTCGCCCCTCAGTACAGACCCCCTCCACTAAGTATAGACCGCCTCCGTCAGTGCAGACTCCCCACTAAGTATAAACCCCTCCCTCAGTACAGACCCCACAGGACAATCCACGCCCTCCATTAGTACAGATCCCCCCAGGACAAACCACCCCCTCCTTTAGTACAGACCCCCCTACATTAGTACAGACCCCCCTCAGGACAAACCACCCCCTCCATTAGTACAGACCCCCCAGGACAAACCATCCCCCCTCAATTAGTACAGACCCCCCTCCATTAGTACAGACCCCCCTCAGGACAAACCATCCCCCCTCCATTAGTACAGACCCCCTCAGGACAAACCACCCCCTCCATTAGTACAGACCCCCAGGACAAACTACCCCCCTCCATTAGTACAGACCCCCCTCAGGACAAACTACCCCCTCCATTAGTACAGACCCCCCTCAGGACAAACCACCCCCTCCATTAGTACAGACTCCCCCAGGACAAACCGCCCCCCTCCATTAGTACAGCCCCCCCTCCATTTGTACAGACCCCCAGGACAAACCACCCCCTGCATTAATACAGACCCCCTCCATTAGTACAGACCACCCCCCTCCATTAGTACAGTCCCCACTCCAGTAGTACAGACCCCCCAGGACAACCCACTCCATTAGTACAGACCCCCCCAGGACAAACCAATCCCTCTCCATTAGTACAGACTCCCCAGGACAAACCCCCCCATTAGCACAGACCCCCAGGACAAACCCTCCCATTAGTAAAGACTCCCCCCAGGACAAACCCCCCTCCATTAGTACAGACCCCTCCAGGACAACCCCCCATAGTACAGACTCCCTTCAGGACAACCCCCCATAGTACAGACTCCCCCCAGGACAAACCCCCCCATTAGTACAGACTCCCCCCAGGACAAACCCACCCCTTCATTAGTACAGACTGCCCCAGGACAAACCACCCCCCAACTTTAGTACAGACCCCTCCAGGACAACCCCCCCATTAGTACAGACTCTCCCCAGGACAAACCCCGCCTCCATTAGTACAGACCCCTCCAGGACAAACCCCCCCCCCATTAGTACAGACTCCCCCAGGACAAACCCCCCCTTCATTAATACAGACCCCTCCAGGACAACCCCCCCATTAGTAAAGACTCCCCCAGGACAAACCCCCCCTCCATTAGTGCAGACCCCTCCAGGACAATCCCCCTATTAGTACAGACTCCCCCCAGGACAAACCTCCCCATTAGTAAAGACTCCCCCAGGACAAACCCACCTCTCCATTAGTACACACCCCCCCAGGACAACCCCCCATTAGTAAAGACTCCCCCCAGGACAAACCCAGCCTCCATTAGTACAGACCCCCCCAGGACAAACCCCCCTCTCCATTAGTACAGACTCCCCCCAGGACAAACCCCCCTCTCCATTAGTACAGACTCCCCCCAGGACAAACCCCCCTCTCCATTAATACAGACCCCCCAGGACAACCCCCCCATTAGTACAGACTCCCCCCAAGACAAACCCTGCCTCCATTAGTACAGACCCCTCCAGGACAACCCCCCATTAGTACAGACTCCCCCCAGGACAAACCCCCCCATTAGTACAGACTCCCCCCAGGACAACCCCCCATTAGTACAGACCCCTCCAGGACAACCCCCCCATTAGTACAGACTCCCCCAGGACAAACCCCCCATTAGTACAGACCCCTCCAGGACAACCCCCCCATTAGTACAGACTCCCCCCAGGACAAACCCCCCCATCAGTACAGACCCCTCCAGGACAATCCCCCCATTAGTACAGACTCCCCCAGGACAAACCCCCCATTAGTACAGACCCCTCAAGGACAACCCCCCCATTAGTACAGACTCCCCCCAGGACAAACCTCCCTATCAGTACAGACCCCTCCAGGACAACCCCCCCATTAGTACAGACTCCCCCCAGGACAAACCCCCCATTAGTACAGACCCCTCCAGGACAACCCCCCCCATTAGTACAGACTCCCCCCAGGACAAACCTAGCCTCCATTAATACAGACCCCCCAGGACAAACCCAACCATTAGTCCAGACCCCTCCAAGACAAACCCCCCAGGACAAACCCCCCCATTAGTACAGACTCCCCCCAGGACAAACCCCCCTCCATGAATACAGACCCCCCAGGACAAACCCCCCCATTAGTCCAGACCCCTCCAAGACAAACCCCCCAGGACAAACCCCCCCATTAGTACAGACTCCCCCATGACAAACCCCCCCTCCGGCCCCCTCCATTACATACATAAAAACACCCAGCGGCAGCTGGAGAGGAGAGGACAATGTGCAGCCGCGCCGCCCGGGTGGAGCACAGATCGCAGCAGGCAGGAGCTAAGACACAGAGAGGAGGAGAAGGCACGGACCGCCCCCTCAGCGACGGCATTGCGCGGGTTGTCTCTCTCCACACAGAGACAGCCGCTCTGATCTCCGGCGGATGCTTCACTCTCCTCCTCTGACAGGAGGAAGGAGGAGGGAGGCGGGAGGGGGGACGTCGGGCTTAGGTTTGAAAAACACATCGGCGGCGACCGGCACGAACAAGGAGGAGGAGGTGGAGAATAGAGGGGAGCACTCTGGTGCTTCAGTGCCCCCACCTCTGTGGTGCCTGGGTGAACTGAACCCCCTGCACCCTATCTAGGATCGGCCCTGGCATCCACGACCAGTACTGTTGTCTCTAGACACATAGCCTTCTTGCCCTCTTTTATTGGCTCCTGACTGTCTGCCTCTCCTTGTTGGCCTTCCAGACATTCTAATGGCCTGCAGGGAGATGGAAAAACACAGCAATAAGGGGTAGCTTCAGGTGTATACTGTGCAGGAGGCACACTACGCCCACTGTAAGTGCTGCAGATGCCTGCCTGTGTTACACAACAGTAAAACACAGCAATAAGGGCTAGCTTCAGGTGTATATTGTGCAGGAGGCACACTACGCCCGCTGTAAGTGCTGCAGATGCCTGCCTGTGTTACACAACAGGAAAACACAGCAATAAGGGCTAGCTTCAGGTGTATACTGTGCAGGAGGCACACTACGCCCACTTTAAGTGCTGCAGATGCCTGTTAGTGTAACACAAAAGAAAAAAACACGAGCAATAAGGAGTAGCTTCAGGTGTATACTGTGCAGGAGGCACACTACGCCCGCTGTAAGTGCTGCAGATGCCTGCCTGTGTTACACAACAGTAAAACACAGCAATAAGGGCTAGCTTCAGGTGTATATTGTGCAGGAGGCACACTACGCCCACTGTAAGTGCTGCAGATGCCTGCCTGTGTTACACAACAGGAAAACACAGCAATAAGGGCTAGCTTCAGGTGTATATTGTGCAGGAGGCACACTACGCCCATTGTAAGTGCTGCAGATGCCTGCCTGTGTTACACAACAGGAAAACACAGCAATAAGGGCTAGCTTCAGGTGTATATTGTGCAGGAGGCACACTACGCCCACTGTAAGTGCTGCAGATGCCTGTTAGTGTAACACAAAAGAAAAAAAAACACAAGCAAAAAGGGCTAGCTTCAGGTGTATATTGTGCAGGAGGCACACTACGCCCACTGTAAGTGCTGCAGATGCCTGTTAGTGTAACACAAAAGAAAAAAAACACGAGCAATAAGGGCTAGCTTCAGGTGTATATTGTGCAGGAGGCACACTACGCCCGCTGTAAGTGCTGCAGATGCCTGCCTGTGTTACACAACAGGAAAACACAGCAATAAGGGCTAGCTTCAGGTGTATATTGTGCAGGAGGCACACTACACCCGCTGTAAGTCCTGCAGATGCCTGCCTGTGTTACACAACAGGAAAACACAGCAATAAGTGCTAGCTTTAGGTGTACAGGCATACCCCGCTTTAAGTACACTCACTTTACATACACTCGCGAGTAAGGACATACCGGCGAGTGTATGTAAAGTGCTTCACAGGTACTGTACAGACATTTTGCAGCCGCAGTAGAAGGAGCTGAAGCTCCGAGAGCATAGCCCGCCCTGTTCCAGTGTGCCCCTGACACCTCCACTACAGCTCCTTACACCCCCACTACAGCCTCTGACCCCCACTACACCCTAGAAGTGAAAAAGGGTATTGTTTCACTTTAAGTACATTTTCGTTTTACATACATGCTCTGGTCCCATTGTGTACTTAAAAGTGGGGTATGCCTGTATATTGTGCAGGAGGCACACTACGCCCACTGTAAGTGCTGCAGATGCCTGCCTGTGTTACACAACAGGAAAACACAGCAATAAGGGCTAGCTTCAGGTGTATATTGTGCAGGAGGCACACTACGCCCGCTGTAAGTGCTGCAGATGCCTTCCTGTGTTACACAACAGGAAAACACAGCAATAAGGGCTAGCTTTAGGTGTATATTGTGCAGGAGGCACACTACGCCCGCTGTAAGTGCTGCAGATGCCTGCCTGTGTTACACAACAGGAAAACACAGCAATAAGGGCTAGCTTCAGGTGTATACTGTGCAGGAGGCTTAGCAAAAATGACACTGACACTGTCCCCTGCCTATCCTTCTCTGTCCCTGCATGCCAACACACTGTAAATGCACAAGGTTTAGCAAAGAATATCACTGACACTGTCCCTGCCTATCCTTCTCTCTCCCTGCACACAAGGTTTAGCAAAGAATATCACTGACACTGTCCCTGCCTATCCTTCTCTCTCCCTGCACACAAGGTTTAGCAAATAATATCACTGACACTGTCCCTGCCTATCCTTCTCTCTCCCTGCGCACAAGGTTTAGCAAATAATATTACTGACACTGTCCCTGCCTATCCTTCTCTCTCCCTGCACACAAGGTTAATGAACAAATAGCAAAGACACTGTCCCTGCCTATCCTTCTCTCCCACTGCACGCCGGAACACACTACACAAGGCCGCCACGCTGGCGGCCTTTTATAGTGTGGGGCGTGTACTAAACCCCCCTGAGCTATAATTGGCCACAGGCATCCTGCCTGTGACCAATTATGGCTCTCCTCGCTGCCGGCGCTGTGATTGGCCAAGCATGCAGGGTCACAGTGCATGCTTGGCCAATCACAGCGCAGGGATTGCACTGCGATGGCGCAGGGTATTGTGGGCTGTTTGCGTCACTCGAATTTGGCACGAACTCGTTCCATCTTCGTCGAACGATCGAACAGCCGATGTTCGAGTCGAATGTGTGTTCGACTCGAACACTGAGCTCATCCCTAAAAGGCATCTGCTGGAGTTAGTGAGTGGTGTGTGCCTCCAGCACAATATACACTACCCAATTGCTGGTTTTCCTATCTCCCTGCCGGTCATTACTATGTCTGGAAGGCCAACAAGGAGAGGCAGACAGTCATGAGCCAATAAAAGAGGGCAAGCAGGCTCTGTGTATAGAGACAACAGTGCTGGTCGTGGACGCGGTGCATCGTCATCAGCACGTGGCCATGGGACACGCTTGTCCTTATTTTCGGCAGCTGGACGTGTTGAGCCGCATCATGGCGAAGACTTGGTAGAGTGGATGACCAAGCCCTCCTCATCCTCCTCATCCTCTCTCACCCAGGCTCAGGGTACTGGCAAAGCAGCTGCCAAAACGTCCTCAATGTCATCATCAGTCACTCCTTCCCTAGACCCACGTGTCCTCCTGAGGAGTCCCCCGAACTGTTTGGGCACAGTGTTGGGTACATGCTCCAGGAGGATGCCCAGAGTTTCGAAGGGTCTGAAGATGATACCCAGCTAGAGGAAGGCAGTAGCATGAGAGCAGAGAGAGGGGATGCTCAAGAAGGACACCAATCTGGCAGTCATGTTCCAGCAGCTGCAGCATACTGCCAGATTGGCTCCAGTGATGAGGAGGGAGGGGATGATGAGGTCACTAACTCCACGTGGGTGCCTGATAGGAGAGAGGAGGAGGAGGAGGATGAGGAGGAGGCACATCTCCAACGAGGCAGAATGCCCTCCGGGGGCCAGCGTAAGGGCAGCACACCGACTGAATCACACCGCAGAGCTCCATCTGTGCAGGGCGCTGCCTCTGCCTGTTATTCCAAAAGTTCTTTGGTGTGGGCCTTTTTTGAGTCGAGTGCATCAGATCGTACCTTTGCTGTTTGCAACATATGTCTGAAGCGTATCTCGCATAGCCAAAACATCAGCCGCTTGGGCACCACATGCTTGACCAGACATATGTTGACCTGCCATGCAGCTCGTTGGCAAGCGTATCTTAAAGACCCACACCAAAGAACAAAGTGGACCTCTCCTTGCTCCTCATCAGCTGGGATCTCCAACCCCACAGTACCGTCAGTTCTCTCTGAAACCTGCACTGAGAGAAATGAAGGTGTAGAATTAGGTGTGTCACAGCCAAGTACTTGCGGGCACTCTGCTAGCAGTACACCGACGTCCGATTATAGCAGGCAAATTTCCCTGCCCCAGCTGCTGGACCATCGAAAGAAGTTCACTCCCAGCCATCCACATGCCCAGCGGTTGAATGCTAGCTTGGCTAAATTGCTAGCACTTCAACTACTGCCTTTTCAGTTGGTAGACTCAGCCCCCTTCCGTGAGTTTGTGCAATGTGCGGTTCCTCAGTGGCAGGTTCCCAAACCCCACTTTTTCACACGGAAGGCGATTCCGGCACTCTACCGGCATGTGGAAGGAAATGTCCATGCCTCGCTCGATAGGGCGGTCAGCGGTAAGGTGCATATTAGGCTTGTGCAATTCGTTTCGTAACAAATCGAAATTCGTCCGAATTTAGCAACTTTCGGACATTCGGAAGCATTCGAATTTCCGAACAAAGCAATTACGAATAAGACTGAATCCGAAATAAATTATACCGCAAATAGCGAATGCCCGAATGTCTTCGGCATAATTCGTTATGAAAAAGTTACGAATGTACGAATCCATACGAAGCACAATAACACTCACTCTGCTCTGCTCTCTGCTTCTCCCACACCGTGCTGAATTCCCTCTCAAAATGGTGTACAGGGGCGGAGGTTATAGCCGCATGTAAAAAACGAAAGTAAAATACGAGATTTCGAATCCATTCGAAGCACAATAACACTCTGCTCTGCTCTCTGCTTCTCCCTCACCGTGCTGAACCCTCTCAAAATGGTGTACAGGGGCGGAGCCTATAGCCGCATGTAAAAAACGAAAGTAAAATACGAGATTTCGAATCGTTACAAATAACCGCTATGTATTTAGAAAAGTACAAATCCATTCAAAGCACATTAGGCATAATAGGCAGCGTCGTTGTGAGAGAGACACGGAAAATTACGAATCAACGAACCCAAAAAAAGTTACGAAAGTAGGAGTTGTGTCCAGAATCAACGAAAAACAACGTACTCTACCGAAAGTACGAATTATAAAGCAACAAAAAATTCAACGAAAAATGTCGCTTGCAAAAATACGAATGAGTCCGAACACGAAAAATCCCGTCTAGCAAAATTACGAATGATTACGAATCAACAGGACCGGAAAGAAACAAACCGAAACGGAACAAATTTTTCCGTTGTGCACAAGTCTAGTGCATATTACCGCTGACTCATGGTCCAGCAGGCATGGACAGGGACGTTACCTTTCTTTCACGGCCCATTGGGTCACTCTTTTGGCCGCTGGGAAGGATGCAGGACAAGGTGCAGAAGTGTTGGAGGTTGTTCCGCCGCCACGCCTCCAAAATGCTATTACTGGTTGTGACACACCTCTCTCCTCCAGCCCCTCCTCTTCTTCTTCCTCCATGGCCTCTTCCTGTGCTTTGTCCTCGGAACCAGCGGTGCTCCGTAGGCGTTCAAGGGGCTACGCAAGTACGCAGGCAAAAAGATGCCATGCCGTGCTTGCGCTGGTGTATTTGGGGGACAGGAGCCACACTGGGGCAGAGGTTCTGTCTGCTCTGCAGGGGCTGGCCGAGAGGTGGTTGACGCCACGCCAGCTTAAGCCAGGAATGGTGGTTTGCGCCAATTGCACCAACCTCCTCTCCGCCCTCTGACAGCGACAACTGACCCATGTGCCCTGTGTGGCTCATGTCCTTAACCTGGTGTTGCAGTGGTTCTTGGGCAGGTACCCGGGCTTACAGGATGTCCTGAGGCAGGCCAGGAAAGTCTGTGTGCATTTCCGCAGATCATATAATGCCAGTGCTCGGCTGGCTGAGCTGCAAAAGGAGTTGAACCTGCCCAAGAACCGCCTTATATGTGACATGTCCACCAGGTGGAACTCAATGTTGGCCATGCTGCAGCGGCTGCACACGCAGCAGAGGGCCATCAATGAGTACCCGTGCGACTACATCACCAGGACAGGGTCAGGGGAGCTCAGGTTTTTTCACCACGCCAGTGGGGCATGATCAGGGATGCATGCACTGTCCTGGCACCATTTGAGGAGGCCACGAGGATGGTGAGCAGTGACAGTGCATGTATCAGTGACACTATACCTCTTGTCCACCTGTTGGAGAATACGCTGCGTGGAATAATGGACAGGGCACTTGAGGCAGAACAGAGGCAGGAAGAGGAGGACTTCCTTGCCTCTCAAAGCCCCCTTTACCCAGACAGTGTTCCTTCTGTCCCACCCATAACACAGGAAGAGGATGAGGAGGAGGAGGAGGAGGATTGTGTCAGCATGGAGGTGGAGCATGGCACTCAGCATCAACAGCAGCAGTCTTTTAGGGATGATTTACAGTCCCAACAAACCCGTGGACTTGTACGTGGCTGGGAGGAGGTGGCTGCAGATCAGATCATCCTTAGTTACCCAGAGGACTCCAGACCGAATGCCTCAGCTAACCTAAGCTGCATGGCCTCCCTGATCCTGCAAAGTCTGCGGAAGGATCCTCGTATTCTTCGGATCAAGGAGAGGGACCATTACTGGCTGGCCACTCTCCTTGATCCACGGTACAAGGGTAAGGTTGCGGACCTTATCTTGCCATCACAGAGGGAGCAGAGGATGAGACATCTCGTTGAGGCCTTGCAGAAAGGTCAGTGTAACGCGTTCCCAGAGACTGGGAGGTTACAAACTCCTGGTCCTGGACAACGAGTTGCTGAGGCTTCGGTCAATAGCAGAAGGAGCGGTGGAGAAGGTGGCCGCCTGACCGATGCGTTCAGAATTTATTTTAGTCCGCAGCCCCAAGGTATGATCGGTTCCAGCAACCATCACCAGCGTCTGATATACATGGTGCAGGAATACCTAGGGGCAAGGTCAGACTTGGACACCTTTCCCACCGAAAATCCTCTGGCTTACTGGGTCTTGAGGATGGATCACTGGCCAGAGCTTGCACAGTATGCAATTGAGCTACTGGCATGTCCTGCATCCAGCGTTCTTTCGGAACGCACATTCAGTGCTGCTGGAGGCTTTGTCACGGATCACAGGGTGCACCTATCCACCGACTCGGTTGATCGACTGACCTTCATAAAGATGAACCAGTCTTGGATCACCACCAGCTACCAAGCACCTGAAGCTGATATAACAGAATAATGTATTTTGAAATGTCACATCCCTTCAAGACTGCCTATGCTGATGCTGAGTGACTGTCCTGTTATGTTGACTGACTATCCTCCTCCTCCTCCTCAATGATCTGATTCATGATGATTAGTGTTGAGCGAACCCGAACTGTAAAGTTCGGGTCCGTACCGAACTTTAGCTTTTTCCCAAACCCGAACCCGGACTTTGCGCAAAAGTCCGGGTTCGGGTTCGGGTTTGGCAATCTAATTACGCAGTTAGAAATGCTTCAGGGGCCAGCCAATCACCTTTTGATTAGCTGGTGTGCCCATAGAAGCCATCATAGCCATGCCTACTAATGGCATGGCTGTGATTGGTCAGTGCAACATGTGACCCAGCTTCTATATAAGCTAGAGGCACACAGCACACACGTCACTCTGCTTCAGAATAGATAGGGAGAGTATCTTGGCTGCTGCTGTTGCTAATAGGGAGAGATTGTAAAATACATGAGGTAGTCCTGATTCTGCAATCTGAGGGAAAAGATAGAGAGATAGTGTAGTGTAGGGCCAGGTTCCTGTTGGTGCTTTCAGGGAGAGAGATTTATTATATAGGAGTCCAGATTCAGAGATTAAAATCAGCGATCTGCATAGGTTTACCTGTTTGTGTTGCAGTGCACTGTCTTTTTACACTGCCATGAGCCCAGTGTCAGAGAAAATCTAACTTTTATCTGCAAGCTCAGTGCACCAGCACTGCATATATTACGTTGAGAGATACACCGTTTCCATACTGTGGGTGTATTCTGCTCTTTGAAAAAGATCCATTTAGGGGGAAAAAAAAGGCACTTTATTGTGCTCTTTTCCAAAAGACCCATAGGGCAAAAAAAAAAAAAAAATTTGCATTTTATTTTGCTCGTGCAAAAAAAGACCCGTTTAGGACAAAAAAAATAAAAATAAATTGCACTTTAATGTACGCTTGCAAAAAGAGCCATTCAGGGCCACAAAAAATATTTTGCAGTGTGTTATACATATGTGGAGGTGTGTGAAATAAACAATTTCTATATAGTTTTCTCCTACTGTGCTATACTAAAAAAAAAACATTTTTTTTGAATAGCATTTTCTGCAGTTCTGTAGCTGTGCGATTCAGCGGTTACGTACTGTGGGTGTGTTCTGCTCTTCCAAAAAACGCCATTTAGGGGCACAAAAAATAGTTTGCAGTGTGTTATACATATGTGGAGGTGTGTGAAATAAACAATTTCTATATAGTTTTCTCCTACTGTGCTATACTAAAAAAAAAAACATTTTTTTTGAATAGCATTTTCTGTAGTTCTGTAGCTGTGCGATTCAGCGGTTACATACTGTGGGTGTGTTCTGCTCTTCCAAAAAACGCCATTTAGGGGCACAAAAAATAGTTTGCAGTGTGTTATACATATGTGGAGGTGTGTGAAATAAACAATTTCTATATAGTTTTCTCCTACTGTGCTATACTAAAAAAACAACATTTTTTTGAATAGCATTTTCTGCAGTTCTGTAGCTGTGCGATTCAGCGGTTACGTACTGTGGGTGTGTTGTGGTCTTCCAAAAAACGCCTTTTAGGGGCACAAAAAATAGTTTGCAGTGTGTTATACATATGTGGAGGTGTGTGAAATAAACAATTTCTATATAGTTTTCTCCTACTGTGCTATACTAAAAAAACAACATTTTTTTTGAATAGCATTTTCTGCAGTTCTGTAGCTGTGCGATTCAGCGGTTACGTACTGTGGGTGTGTTCTGCTCTTCCAAAAAACGCCATTTAGGGGCACAAAAAATAGTTTGCAGTGTGTTATACATATGTGGAGGTGTGTGAAATAAACAATTTCTATATAGTTTTCTCCTACTGTGCTATACTAAAAAAACAACATTTTTTTTGAATAGCATTTTCTGCAGTTCTGTAGCTGTGCGATTCAGCGGTTACGTACTGTGGGTGTGTTCTGCTCTTCCAAAAAACGCCGTTTAGGGGCACAGAAAATAGTTTGCAGTGTGTTATACATATGTGGAGGTGTGTGAAATAAACAATTTCTATATAGTTTTCTCCTACTGTGCTATACTAAAAAAACAACATTTTTTTTGAATAGCATTTTCTGCAGTTCTGTAGCTGTGCGATTCAGCGGTTACGTACTGTGGGTGTGTTCTGCTCTTCCAAAAACACCCATTTAGGGCAAGATCCTAAATTTGGAAAATATGAGGAGAAGGTCAAAGGTACGTGGTGGCCCCGGTCGTGGTGCTGCTGGTGGAGCTCCTGTTGCAGGGAGAGGACGTGGTGGATCTGTGCCAGATACACGCACAAGTGAAACACCTTGCTCAGGTGCGAGTAGGCGACCGAGCCTGCGGCGGTATTTTGTCGCGCCTAATGAGGCTGTACGAATGTTTAGGCCAGGACAAGTACAGGCGATAGTAGATTGGGTTGCTGACAGTGCCTCGGGTTCCTTCACATTGTCCCCCACCCACTCTTCTGATGAAAGATCAGAGTTGGCACCTGAAACCCATGTCCATCAGTCTTTCACCTCACCCCCTTGCAAATCAGCCAAGCAGTCTGAGCCCCAAATCATGCAGCAGTCTCTTCTGCTTTTCGATGACTCTATTAGCAGGGTTTCCCAGGGCCATCCACCTAGCCCTGCCCCAGAAGTGGAAGAGATTGAGTGCACCGATGCCCAACCACTTATGTTTCATGATGAGTACATGGGAGGACCATCGCAGTACGTCTCGGATGATGACGAAACACAGGTGCCAACTGCTGCTGATTTCGCAATTGTGCAGACAGACAAGGAGGGCAGGGGTGAAGACTGGGTGGAAGATGATGTGGAGGACGATGAGGTCCTCGACCCCACATGGAATCAACGTTATGCAGGTGACTAGTGTAGTTTGGAGGAAGAGGCGGTGGTCGCACAGAGCCACCAGCACAGTAGAAGAGGGAGCAGGGTGCAAAAGCGGAGCGTCCGTCCCCTAGACAGTATGTCTGCTACTGCCCAACGCAGCAAGGGACCGAGCACACCAAAGCCAGGTCCAAGGAGTTCCCTAGCGTGGCAGTTCTTCACACAATGTGCTGATGACAAGACACGAGTGGTTTGCACGCTGTGCAATCAGAGCCTGAAGCGAGGCATAAACGTTCTCAACCTGAGCACAACCTGCACGACCAGGCATCTAAGTGCAAAGCACGAGCTGCAGTGGAGTAGACACCTCAAAAACCAAGAAAGGTCTCTGGCTCCTCCTGCTTCCTCTTCTGCTGTAGTCTCGGCCTCTTCATCCACCTCTGTAGTGACAGTGGCACCTGCCACCCCGCAAACAGAGGATTTGCCAGCAACACTACCACCTGGGTCACCAACCATCTCCACAATGTCCCATGGAAGCGTTCAGCTCTCTATCTCCCAAACATTGGAGCGGAAGAGGAAGTACCCCCCTAGCCACCCGCGATCCCTGGCCCTGAATGCCAGCATTTCAAAACTCCTGGCCTTTGAAATGCTGTCATTCCGTCTGGTGGAGACGCAGAGTTTTAAAAGCCTGATGGCATTGGCTGTCCCACAGTACGTCGTGCCCAGCCGCCACTACTTTTCCAGGCGAGCCATCCCTTCCCTGCACAACCAAGTGGGGGACAAAATCAGGTGTGCACTGCGCAACGCCATCTGTGGGAAGGTCCACCTAACTACGGATGCGTGGACCAGTAAGCACGGTCAGGGACGTTATATCTCCCTAACAGCACACTGGGTAAATGCAGTGGCGGCTGGGCCTGAGGCAGATACAGTAGGTGCCGCCGATATTGTGTTTCTATCGCGCTCCCATCGCCGAGATTCTCGGCGACAGGAGTGCCGAGATGTCGGCAGCAGGGTGGCGACACGTGTCGCGTTCGCTGCAATGGCGAGGAGACGCGACACTGTATTGAGCGGGGATCCGACGCGGATTTCCGCCAATACCAGGCACTGCGTTTGGTATGAATCCTGAGCGGGAACTCCACGCCAATTTTCAAAGAAAAAAACGGCGTGGGTTCCCCCTCCAGGGGCATACCAGGCCCTTGGGTCTGGTCTGGATTTGAAGGGGAACCCTACGCCGAAAAAACGGCGTGGGGGTCCCCCTCAAGATCCAAACCAGACCCTTATCCGAGCACGCAACCTGGCAGGCCGCAGGGGAAGAGGGGGGGGACGATAGCGCCCCCCTCCCTCCTGAACCGTACCAGGCCACATGCCCTCAACATGGGGGTTTGGTGCTCTGGGGCAGGGGGGCGACCTGCGGCCCCCCCAACCCAGAGCACCCTGCCCCCATGTTGATGAGGACAGGGCCTCTTCCCGACAACCCTGGCCGTTGGTTGTCGGGGTCTGCGGGCGGGGGGCTTATCGGAATCCAGGAGCCCCCTTTAATAAGGGGGCCCCCAGATACCGGCCCCCCCACCCTATGTGAATGAGTATGGGGTACATCATACCCCTACCCATTCACCTGGTGGAAAATAAATGGAAATAAAAACACAACACAGTTTTTAAAAGTATTTTATTGCACCGCTCCGGAGGTCTTCTTCCGACTTCGGGGGTCTCCGGTGTCGTCGCCGCGTTCTCCGGTTCTTTCTTCTGCCGGGCCTCCGCTAACTTCTTTTTAGCTCTTTTGCTAACGGAGGCCCGGTCTTCTCCGTCGTCTTCTTCTTCTTCTCCCGCTCTCCGGTTCTTCTCCCGCTCTCCGGTGTCGTCGCCGCGTTCTCCGGTTCTTTCTTCCGCCGGGCCTCCGCTAACTTCTTTTTAGCTCTTTTGCTAGCAGAGGCCCGGTCTTTTCCGTCGTCGGCGTCGGCGTCTTCTTCCCTCTTCTCCTCCTCGATGTTGACTCGTCGCTTCCTCTCGCAGTAATGGTAAATCTTCGGTCCGCAGAGATTAATCTATTCTTCACATGACGTCACAGTCACATGCTCCGGGGCACATGTGCACATGACGTCACAGTCACATGCTCCAGGGCACATGTGCACATGACGTCACAGTCACATGCTCCGGGGCACATGTGCCCCGGAGCATGTGACTGTGACGTCATGTGAAGAATGGATTAATCTCTGTGGACCGAAGATTTACCATTACTGCGAGAGGAAGCGACGAGTCAACATCGAGGAGGAGAAGAGGGAACAAGACGCCGACGACGGAGAAGACCGGCCTCTGCTAGCAAAAGAGCTAAAAAGAAGTTAGCGGAGGCCCGGCGGAAGAAAGAACCGGAGAACGCGCCAACGACACCGGAGAGCGGGAGAAGAACCGGAGAGCGGGAGAAGAAGAAGAAGATGACGGAGAAGACCGGGCCTCCGTTAGCAAAAGAGCTAAAAAGAAGTTAGCGGAGGCCCGGCAGAAGAAAGAACCGGAGAACGCGGCGACGACACCAGAGACCCCGAAGTCGGAAGAAGACCTCCGGAGCGGTGCAATAAAATACTTTTAAAAACTGTGTTGTGTTTTTATTTCCATTTATTTTCCACCAGGTGAATGGGTAGGGGTACGATGTACCCCATACTCATTCACATAGGGTGGGGGGGGCCGGTATCTGGGGGCCCCCTTATTAAAGGGGGCTCCCGGATTCCGATAAGCCCCCCGCCCGCAGACCCCGACAACCAACGGCCAGGGTTGTCGGGAAGAGGCCCTGTCCTCATCAACATGGGGGCTGCAGGTCGCCCCCCTGCCCCAGAGCACCAAACCCCCCATGTTGAGGGCATGTGGCCTGGTACGGTTCAGGAGGGAGGGGGGCGCTATCGTCCCCCCCTCTTCCCCTGCGGCCTGCCAGGTTGCGTGCTCGGATAAGGGTCTGGTTTGGATCCTGAGGGGGACCCCCACGCCGTTTTTTCGGCGTAGGGTTCCCCTTCAAATCCAGACCAGACCTAAGGGCCTGGTATGCCCCTGGAGGGGGAACCCACGCCATTTTTTTCTTTAAAAATTGGCGTGGAGTTCCCGCTCAGGATTCATACCAAACGCAGTGCCTGGTATTGGCGGGAATCCGCGTCAGGTCCCCGCGTCGGATCCCCGCCTATCGGCAATGCGTGTCGCTCATCGTGAAAGGAACATTTTTTCCTTTCCCGATGACGAGACAGTTCGGCGCTGGCTCTCGCGACGGAGCTCATAGGGTGTCAATATCGCCGCTAGAAGCGGCAATATTGACACAATATCGGCGGCACCTACTGTAGCAGTTTGGCGCATGTCCTTCCACCACCGAGGATTGCAGGGCGCTTCAGTTTGCCTCCTGTTGCTAACTCCTCCTACTCCGCTTCCTCATCCTCTACCGCCTCCTCATCCGGTCAGCGTAACACCTTCACCACCAACTTCAGCACAGCCAGGGGTAAACGACAGCAGGCAGTTTTAAAACTTTCCTGTTTGGGGGAAAAACCCCACACCACGCAGGAGTTGTGGAGGGACATGGAACAACAGACCAATGAGTGGTTGCTGTCAGTGAGCCTCAAGCCCGGCCTGGTGGTGTGCGATAATGGGCGAAATCTCGTAGCAGCTCTGGGCCTAGCCGGTTTGACGCACATCCCTTGCCTGGCGCATGTGCTGAACTTGGTGGTCCAGAGGTACCTTAAAAATTACCCCAATATGCCAGAGCTGCTGCAGAAAGTTTGGGCTGTGTGTGCGCACTTTCGGCGTTCTCACCCTGCTGCTGCTCGCCTGTCAGCGCTGCAGCGTAACTTCGGCCTTCCCGCTCACCGCCTCATATGTGACGTGCCCACAAGGTGGAACTCCACCTTGCACATGCTGGCCAGACTGTGCGAGCAGCAGCAGGCGATAGTGGAGTTTCAGCTGCAGCAATCACGCGTGAGTCGCTCTGCGGAACAGCACCACTTCACCACCAATAACTGGGCCTCCATGCGAGACCTGTGTGCCTTGTTGCGCTGTTGCGAGTACTCCACCAACATGTCCAGTGCCAATGACGCCGTTCTCAGCGTTACTATCCCAGTTCTATGCCTCCTTGAAAAAACGCTTTGGGCGATGATGGAAGAGGATGTGGCACAGGAGGATGAGGAGGAGGAAGCGGGATCATTTCAAAGGCTTTCAGGGCAGTCTTTCACAAGTGGCTACGAGGGTGGGTTCCTGCACCAACAAACGCCAGGTACACAATTGTCCGGCAGAAAGGGCACAGTTCTGGAGGATGACGAGGTGGAGGAGGAGATGGAGGAGGAGGAGGAGCCATTTTCACAGCAGGGTGGCACCCAGACCAGCTCGTGGCCATCACTGGTGCGTGGCTGGGGGGATACAGAGGACACAGACGATACACCTCCCACAGAGGACAGCTTTTCTTTGCCTCTGGGCAGCCTGGCACACATGAGCGATTACATGCTGCAGTGTTTCCGCAATGACCGCCGAGTTGCCCACATTTTAATTGGTGCTGATTACTGGGTGGCCACCCTGCTGGATCCTCGTTACAAGGACAACGTACCGTCCTTAATTCCCTCACTGGAGCGGGATCGTAAGATGCGCGAGTACGAGCGCACGCTGGTAGACGCGCTGCTGGTGGCATTCCCACCTGACAGCGGGCGTACGGTGGAAGCACAAGGCGAAGGCAGAGGAGGAGGAAGAGGTCGCCAACGCAGCCGGGGGCACCTGCAGCACCTCAGAAGGCAGGGTTAGCATGGCTGAAATGTGGAAAAGCTTTGTCAGCACGCCACAACAACCAGCACCACCAGCTGAGATGGAACGTCTTAGCAGGAGGCAGCATTTCACCAACATGGTTGAGCAGTATGTGTCCACAGGCCTACACGTACTGGATGACGGGTCTGCCCCCTTTAACTTCTGGGTCTCCAAATTGGGCACATGGCCTGAGCTTGCCCTTTATGCCTTGGAGGTGCTGGCCTGCCCTGCAGCCAGTGTATTATCTGAACGTGTATTTAGCACGGCAGGGGGCATTATCACAGACAAGCGCAGCCGCCTGTCCAGAGCCAATGTGGACAAGCTCACGTTCATTAAAATGAACCAGGAATGGATCCCACAGGACTTGTCCGTACCTTCTGCAGAATAGACATGTATACCGGTGTTGTGACAAAAACTGTCCGGCCATCGGATTGTGCCCGGCCCATACTGCGAAGGCACAGCGCTTGCGCAGTACAGAGGACAAGGAGATTCACAAAATCTCCGAAGATGAACGGCGCCTGCGCAGTGAGTGCAGGTTCAAGCCCCACCATCCAAGTGGACATACAGTAGCTGTCACGAGCCGGACTGACGGCTAGTGGGGATACAGGAGGTGGATCCTCTGTACCAGAGAGGGGATGGCACGGGTCGTACTGAGGGACTGGTTCTAAGCAGCTACCGGTTTTCACCAAAACCCGCCGCAAAGCGGGATGGACTTGCTGCGGCGGTAGCAACCAGGTCGTGTCCTCCAGTAGCGACTCCACCTCTCTGGCGGCTGAGATAGGCATGGTACAAAAGGACTAGGCAGAGGCAAGGTCAGACGTTGCAGAGGGTCAGGGCAGGCGGCAATGGTTCGTAGTCTGAGACAATGGCAGCAGGTCAGATACACAGGCAAGGCAACTCACAAAACGCTTCCACAGGGTACTAAGACAACAAGATCCGGCAAGGACAGGAAGGGGAAGTGGGTTTATATATGATTTGGGTGTGCACACAGTAATTGGGCCAGGCACTAGTGATGAGCCGAACACCCCCGGGTTCGGTTCGCACCAGAACCCGCGAACGGACCGAAAGTTTGCACGAACATTAGAACCCTATTAAATACAATGGATGCGAACGTTTGGATTCTAAAGTGCTAATTATAACGACTATTATCCATGTTATTGTCCTAAACAGAGTTTGGGAACCCGGGTTCTGCACCAGGCGACATGTATCAATGCAAAAAGAAGTTTTAAAAACGGACGTTTTCCGGGAGCAGTCATTTTAACCACTTGCCGCCCGCCCTATAGCGGATTGACGTCGGCAAAGTGGTTGCAGAATCCTGACAGGACGTCATATGACGTCCTCAGGATTTTGAGCCGCTGCGCGCCCCCGGGGGCGCGCATCGCGGCCATCGTTGCTGCGGGGTGTCAGTCTGACACTCCGCAACACTGATCTAGGTAAAGAGTCTCCGACAGAGACTCTTTACCACGTGATCAGCCGTGTCCAATCACGGCTGATCACAGTGTAAACAGGAAAAGCCGGTCATCGGCTTTTCCTCACTCGCGTCTGTCAGACGCGAGTAGAGGAGAGCCGATCGGCTGCTCCTCTGACAGGGGGGGGTTTGTGCTGATCGATTATCAGCACAGCCCCCCCGAGGATGCCCACTGGACCACCAGGGATGCCACTAGACCACCAGGGATGCCACTAGACCACCAGGGATGCCACTAGACGACCAGGGAAGCCCACAATAAGGTATGCCACCCTAGACCACCAGGGATAATGGATGCCAATCAGTGCCACAATAGATGCCAATCAGTGCCCACAATGGGCACCACTGATTGGCAGGCATTATTGTTTGGCACTGATTGGCATCCATTAGTACAGTACAGTGCCACCTATCAGTGCCCACCCATGCCACCTATCAGTGCCCACCCATGCCACCTATCAGTGCCCACCCATGCCCACCCGTGCCACCTATCAGTGCCCATCCATGCCGCCTATCCGTGCCTATCTGTGCCCACCCGTGCCGCCTATCTGTGCCCACCCGTGCCGCCGATCTGTGCCCACCCGTGCTGCCAATCTGTGCCCACCCGTGCCGCCGATCTGTGCCCACCCGTGCCGCCGATCTGTGCCCACCCGTGCCGCCGATCGTTGCCCATCCGTGCCGACGATCGTTGCCCATCCGTGCCACCCCATCGGTGCCCATCCGTGCTGCCTTATCCGTGCCCGTCAGTGCAGCCCCATCAGTGCCCATCAGTGAAGGAGAAAACTAACTTATTTACAAAGTTTTGTAACTGAAACCAAAAAAAAAACTTTTTTTTTTCAAAATTTTCGGTCTTTTTTTTATTTTTTAGCAGAAAATAAAAATCGCAGAGGTGATCAAATACCACCAAAAGAAAGCTCTATTTGTGGGAACAAAATGATAAAAATTTAGTTTGGGTACAATGTACCATGACCGCGCAATTGTCATTCAAAGTGCAACAGCGCAGAAAGCTGAAAATTGGTCTGGGCAGGAAGGTGTTTAAGTGCCCAGTATGGAAGTGGTTAATGATGCATAAAGTGAAAAAAAAAGTCAAATATTCCTTTAAATATTGTACCTGGGGGGTGTCTAAAGTATGCCTGTGAAGTGCCACGTGTTTCCCGTGTCTAGAACTGTCCCTGCACAAATTAACATTTCTAAAGGAAAAAAAAGCCATTTAAAACTGCTTGCGGCTTTAATGTAATGTTTGGTCCCGGTAATATGGATGAAAATCTTTAAGAAAAATAGCATAGCTACCCCATCAACCCCCCCCCCCCTACCCCAGCCCATTACCAGCCCCTTTGGGTCTTGTATGGATATTAAAGGGAACCCCGCACACAAAATAAAAAAGGCCCTATATACTCTGAACAGCCGTATACAGGCGGTGCATACAAGACAGGGACTGTAGGTTTGTTCTTATGTAGAATCTGTTTGTAATTTTGAACAGCTACATTGTTTAAGTGTAGCTCCAGCCCAAATACCTATTTTTAAGCTTTTTGGAAAACATAGGGAAGGGTTATCACCCCTGTAACATTTTTTTTGCTGTCTGTGCCCCTGTTCAGAACATTTCACCTCACTTTGCGTCCCAATGACAACTGTTTTTGAAATGTGGTGTTTTTATTGAAACAAGGATTGGTGATAAAGCATCAGTAGAGAGGAGACACCTTTCTCCCATATTAATTCTTACAGGAGAGAATTTTCCTTCCAAGGGGTAGATTTCCTCTCACTTCCTGTTGTCTTCTTCCGTTTGCAAGTAGTAGTCGTTTGTAAGTTGGATGTTTGAAAGTAGGGACCTGCCGTATATACTCTGCAGAAATTGGCCCCTTAGGTGTTGGTGTTGGCACAACACTGTAAGCACTCACAGTTACTCTTGGTGGGTGCTGGAACGCCTTGCTGTCAACTATTATATCAGGAATTGTAATAACATATAATTGTTGAACAGTGGTAGTAAAAATTGGGCCTTTGATGGTGGTGCTGGTGCCACAACACTGTAAGGCCTGACAGTTACTCTTGGTGGGCGCAGCAATGGGCCCTGCTGTGAATTATTAGATCAATAATTATAATTGCATGCCCCTGTTGAACAGGGGCTGAAAAATTGGGCCTTTGGTGGTGGTGGTGGTGGTGTTGACACAACACTGTAAGGCCTGACAGTTACTCTTGGTGGGCGCAGCAATTGGCCCTGCTGTGAATTATTAGATCAATAATTATAATTGCATGCCCCTGTTGAACAGGGGCTGAAAAATTGGGCCTTTGGTGGCGGTGGTGGTGGTGGTGGTGTTGACACAACACTGTAAGGCCTGACAGTTACTCTTGGTGGGCGCAGCAATGGGCCCTGCTGTGAATTATTAGATCAATAATTATAATTGCATGCCCCTGTTGAACAGGGGCTGAAAAATTGGGCCTTAGGCACTGGTGGCACAACACTGCAACCCCTCACAGATACTGTACTTGGAGCACAGCAATGAGGCCTGTTGCAAAGTATTGCATCAAAAATTGTAATTACACGCCCCTGTTAAACAGGGGCTGAAAAATTGGGCCTTAGCCACTGGTGGCGTCACCCATAAACCAAAATGATCTTCCAAGCTATCATCATTAATCGTATCATTGAGTAGGAGGAGGAGGATAGCCAGTCAACATAACAGCACAGGCACTCAGCATCAGCATCAGTCTTGAAGGGATGTGACATTTTAAAATCAATTAGTCTGTTATATCAGCATCAGGTGTGTGGTAGCTGGTGGTGATCCAAGACTGGTTCATCTTGATGAAAGTCAGTCGATCAACCGAGTCGGTGGACAGGCGCACCCTGTGATCCATGACAAATCCTCCAGCAGCACTGAATGTGCGTTCTGAAAGAACGCTGGATGCAGGACAGGCCAGTAGCTCAATTGCATACTGTGCAAGCTCTGGCCAGTGATCCATCCTCAAGACCCAGTAAGCCAGAGGATTTTCGGTGGGGAAGGTGTCCAAGTCTGACCTTGCCCCTAGGTATTCCTGCACCATGTATATCAGACGCTGGCGATGGTTGCTGGAACCGATCATACTTTGGGGCTGCGGACTAAAGAATTGTCTGAACGCATCGGTCAGACGGCCACCTTCCCCACCGCTCCTTCTTTGACTGCCCGAAGCCTCAGCAACTCGTTGTCCAGGACCAGGAGTTTGTAACCTCCCAGTCTCTGGGAACGCGTTGCACAGACCTTTCTGCAAGGCCTCCCGGAGTTGTCTCATCCTCTGCTCCCTCTGCGACGGTAACATAAGGTCCGCAACCTTACCCTTGTACCGTGGATCAAGGAGAGTGGCCAGCCAGTAATGGTCCCTCTCCTTGATCCGAAGAATACGAGGATCCTTCCGCAGACTTTGCAGGATCAGGGAGGCCATGCAGCGTAGGTTAGCTGAGGCATTCAGTCCGGAGTCCTCTGGGTCACTAAGGACGACATGATCCGCAGCTACCTCCTCCCAGCCACGTACAAGTCCACTGGTTTCTTGGGACTGTAAATCATCCCTAAAAGACTGCTGCTGATGATGCTGAGTGCCAGCCTCCACCTCCATGCTGACACAATCCTCCTCCTCCTCCTCCTCCTCCTCCTCCTCTTCCTGTGCGATGGGTGGGACAGAAGGAACACTGTCTGGGTAAAGGGGGCCTTGAGAGGCAAGGAAGTCCTCCTCTTCCTGCGTCTGTTCTGCCTCAAGTGCCCTGTCCATTATTCCACGCAGCGTGTGCTCCAACAGGTGGACAAGAGGTACAGTGTCACTGATGCATGCACTGTCACTGCTCACCATCCTCGTGGCCTCCTCAAATGGTGCCAGGACAGTGCATGCATCCCTGATCATGCCCCACTGGCGTGGTGAAAAAAACCCGAGCTCCCCTGACCCTGTCCTGGTGCCGTAGTCGCACAGGTACTCATTGATGGCCCTCTGCTGCGTGTGCAGCCGCTGCAGCATGGCCAACGTTGAGTTCCACCTGGTGGGCATGTCACATATAAGGCGGTTCTTGGGCAGGTTCAACTCTTTTCGCAGCTCAGCCAAGCGAGCACTGGCATTATAAGATCTGCGGAAATGCACACAGACTTTCCTGGCCTGCCTCAGGACATCCTGCCCAAGAACCGCTGCACCACCAGGTTAAGGACGTGAGCCATACAGGGCACATGGGTCAGTTGTCCCTGTCGGAGGGCGGAGAGGAGGTTGGTGCCATTGTCGCAAACCACCATTCCTGGCTTAAGCTGGCATGGCGTCAACCACCTCTCGGCCTGCCCCTGCAGAGCAGACAGGACCTCTGCCCCAGTGTGGCTCCTGTCCCCCAAACACACCAGCGCAAGCACGGCATGGCATCTTTTTGCCTGCGTACTTGCGTAGCCCCTTGAACGCCTACAGAGCACCGCTGGTTCCGAGGACAAACCACAGGAAGAGGCCATGGAGGAAGAAGAGGAGGGGGTGGAGGAGAGAGGTGTGTCACAACCAGTAGTAGCATTTTGGAGGCGTGGCGGCGGAACAACCTCCAACACTACTGCACCTTGTCCTGCATCCTTCCCAGCTGCCAAAAGAGTGACCCAATGGGCCGTGAAAGAAAGGTAACGTCCCTGTCCATGCCTGCTGGACCATGAGTCAGCGGTAATATGCACCTTACCGCTGACTGCCCTGTCCAGCGAGGCCAAGACATTGCCTTCCACATGCCTGTAGAGAGCCGGAATCGCCTTCCGTGAGAAAAAGTGGCGTTTGGGAACCTGCCACTGAGGAACCGCACATTGCACAAACTCACGGAAGGGGGCCGAGTCTACCAACTGAAAAGGCAGCAGTTGAAGCGCTAGCAATTTAGCCAAGCTAGCATTCAACCGCTGGGCATGTGGATGGCTGGGAGGGAAATTTGCCTGCTAGAATCGGACGTCGGTGTACTGCTAGCAGAGTGGCCGCAAGTACTTGGCTGTGACACACCTAATTCTACACCTTCATTCCTCTCAGTGCAGGTTTCAGAGAGGACTGAAGGTATACTGGGGTTGGAGATCCCAGCTGATGCGGTGCAAGGAGAGGTCCGCTTTGTTCTTTGGTGTGGGTCTTTAAGGTAGGCTTGCCAACGAGCTGCATGGCAGGTCAACATATGTCTGATCAAGCATGTGGTGCCCAAGCGGCTGATGTTTTGGCCACGCGATATACGCTTGAGACATATGTTGCAAACAGCAGCTGTGCGATCTGATGCACTCGCCTCAAAAAAGGCCCACACCAAAGAACTTTTTGAATGACGGGCAGAGGCAGCGTCCTGCACAGGCGGAGCTCTGCGGTGTGATTCCATCGGTGTGCTGCCCATACGCTGGCCACCCAAGGGCATCCTGCCTCGTTGGAGATGTGCCTCCTCTTCATCCTCCTCCTCCTCCTCTCTCCTATTAGGCACCCACGTGGAGTCAGTGACCTCATCATCCCCTCCCTCCTCATCACTGGAGCCAATCTGGCAGTATGCTGCAGCTGCTGGTGTCCTTCTTGAGCATCCCCTCTCTCAGCTCTCACGCTACTGCCTACCTCTAGCTGGGTATCATCATCAGATCCTTCGAAACGCTGGGCATCCTCCTGGAGCATGTACCCAACACTGTGCTCAAACAGTTCGGGGGACTCCTCAGGAGGAGGACATGGTGGGTCTAGGGAAGGAGTGACTAATGATGACATTGATACCAGAGAAGAGGACGCTTTGGCAGCTGCTTTGCCAGTACCCTGAGCCTGGGTGAGAGAGGATGAGGAGGATGAGGTGGGCTTGGTCATCCACTCTACCAAGTCTTCGGCATGATGTGGCTCAACATGTCCAGCTGCCGAAAAGAAGGACAAGCGTGTCCCATGGCCATGTGCTGATGACAATGCAACGCGTCCACGACCAGCACTGTTGCCCCCAGACACAGAGCCTGCTTGCCCTCTTTTTTGCCTCCTGACTGTCTGCCTCTCCTTGTTTGCCTTCCAGACATTTTAATGGATGGCCTGCAGGGAGATGGGAAAAACAGCAATAAGGGCTACCTTCAGGTGTATACTGTGCAGGAGGCTTAGCAACAAAGACACTGACACTGTCCCCTGCCTATCCTTCTCTGTCCCTAAACACAAGGATTTGCAATATGGTTCAGCAAGATTGGTTTAGAACAGAATAGCACACTGACAGTTTCCCTCACTGTCCTTTTCTGTCCCTACAAACAAGATTTAGCACAGAATAGCACACTGATAGTTTCCACGAGTGTCCTTCTCTGTCCCTAAACTCAAGGATTTCAAATATGGTTCAGCAAGATTGGTTTAGCACAGAATAGCACACTGACACTTTCCCTCACTGTCCTTTTCTGTCCCTACAAACAAGATTTAGCACAGAATAGCACACTGATAGTTTCCACGAGTGTCCTTCTCTGTCCCTAAACTCAAGGATTTCAAATATGGTTCAGCAAGATTGGTTTAGGACAGAATAGCACACTGACACTTTCCCTCACTGTCCTTCTCTGTCCCTACAAACAAGGATTAGCACAGAATAGCACACTGATAGTTTCCACGAGTGTCCTTCTCTGTCCCTAAACTCAAGGATTTCAAATACGGTTCAGCAAGATTGGTTTAGGACAGAATAGCACACTGACACTTTCCCTCACTGTCCTTCTCTGTCCCTACAAACAAGGATTAGCACAGAATAGCACACTGACACTTTCCCTCACTGTCCTTCTCTGTCCCTACAAACAAGATTTAGCACAGAATAGCACACTGACACTTTCCCTCGCTGTCCTTCTCTGTCCCTACAAACAAGGTTTAGCATAGAATGACACACTGACACTCTCCCTACCTATCCTTCTCTGTCCCTAAACACAAGGAATCCAGGATTAGTAAAGGAAAAAAATGACACTGTCCCTGCCTATGCTTCTCTTTCCCTGCTCCGGAACACACTGCACAAGGCCGCCGCGCTGGCGGCCTTCTATAGTGTGGGGCGTGTACTAAACCCCCTCAGCAATAATTGGCCACAGGCATCCTGCCTGTGGCCAATCATTGCTCTCCTCGCTGCCGGCGCTGTGATTGGCCAAGCATGCGGGTCACAGTGCATGCTTGGCCAATCACAGTGCCTGGATGACACTGCGATGGCGTAGTGCATTGTGGGCCGTTCGCGTCACTCGAATTTGGCGCGAACGGCCCAAATCGTTCGATCTTCGTCGAACGATCGAACAGCCGATGTTCGAGTCGAACGTATGTTCGACTCGAACACGAAGCTCATCCCTACCAGGCACCAATCAATGGTGCGCTGGCCCTTTAAATCTTAGAAGGCCGGCGCGTGCGCGCCCTAGAGCGCAGCGGGGCCGCGCGCACCGGGATGGAGCAGGAGGGGGATGGTGAGTAGGATGGGATGCGATCCACGGACGGAGATGTGCCGCCGTGTGGATCGCATCCCCGCCGGTGACAGAGCAGCGCCCACGGCCAGGGGGGCTGACCGGGGCACTGCAGGGGGACCGACGCCGCGAGCGCTCCGGGAAGGATGGGACACACGGAGCGCTCGGCGTTACAGTACTCAGGCTCCCAGGATCTCTCTTCAGGACCACAGTTCTCCCAATCAATTAAAAAAAATATTTTACCTCGGATGACCTTGGAGGCGAGGATTTCTTTCACCGAGAAGACATCGGAAGAACCAGAGACAGGAGCAGGAGCTTGGGGGAAAATCGGTTAAGAATGAGGGGTTTGAGAAGAGACACAGGAAAAGAATTGGGGATACGAAGAGAAGGAGGAAGATGGAGTTTGTAAGAGACAGTTTGTAAGAGACAGAATTGATTTGGTTTTTGATTTTAAAAGGTCCGAGGTAACGAGGGCCCAGCTTGTAGCTAGGTACCCGAAACCGAACATATTTGGAGGAGAGCCACACTTTGTCACCAGGGACATAGACAGGAGGAATTCTTCTTTTTTTATCTGCATGTCTCTTCATGCGGGCAGAGGCCAGTGATAGCGACTTTTGAGTCTCTTTCCAGATAGAGGCAGGAACTCCAGAAGAAGTGGGGATGGGGAGCAATGGGTGACGGCCGTAGACCACAAAGAAAGGTGATTTGGAGGACGATTCAGAGTTCTTGAAATTGTATGAGAATTCTGCCCAGGGTAATAGGTCGACCCAATCGTCTTGACGGGCGGAGACAAAATGTCGTAAGTAGTCACCAAGGACCTGGTTAACTCTCTCCTCCTGTCCATTGGATTGCGGGTGATAAGCGGAAGAAAAATTCAACTTAATCTTTAGTTGAGTACAGAGAGCTCTCCAAAATTTTGAGATGAATTGAGCGCCTCTATCAGAGACGATATGTGAGGGTAGCCCATGGAGACGGAAAATTTGAAGAAAAAAATGCTTCGCCAACTGAGGTGCAGTAGGCAGACCAGGAAGCGGGACAAAATGAGCCATTTTCGAAAAGAGGTCAACGACCACCCAGATGACAGTGTTACTATGAGACAAAGGAAGGTCCGTGATGAAATCCATGGCAATGTGGGACCATGGTTGTTCAGGCACAGGTAGAGGAAGGAGAAGACCTGCAGGCTTCTGGCGTGGAGTCTTGTCACGTGCACAGATAGTGCAGGCCCGTACAAAGTCAGTCATATCTTTTTCCTGGGTAGGCCACCAATAGTGTCTGGCCATCAATTGTATGGATTTTTTGATCCCAGCGTGACCGGCTAGATGGGAGGAATGGCCCCACCTGAGTATCTGGAGACGAAGGCGTGGAGGAACGAAAGTTTTTCCTGGAGGAACTGGCACCAGAGAAGCAGGAGCAGAGGAAATCAGACACTCAGGGGGTACGATGTGTTGAGGGGGAGTCCCGGTTTCAGAGGCATCGGAGGAACGGGACAAGGCATCAGCCCTGACATTCTTGTCTGCGGGACGAAAATGGATCTGGAAATTGAACCGGGCAAAGAACAATGACCACCTGGCCTTGCGAGGATTTAAGCGCTGAGCGGACTGAAGGTAGGACAAATTTTTATGGTCAGTGTAGATGGAGATAGGGTGAAGGGATCCTTCCAGGAGATGTCTCCACTCTTCTAATGCCAGCTTGATGGCCAACAGCTCACGGTCACCTATGGAATAGTTTTTTTCAGGAGGGGAGAAGGTTTTAGAGAAAAAAAACCACACATGACGTTTCCTCCTTTAGCGTTTTTTTGAAGAAAAACAGCTCCAGCTCCTACCGAGGAGGCGTCAACTTCAAGTAAGAACGGCTTTATGGGGTCTGGTCGAGACAGGACAGGTGCAGAGGAGAAGGCGGTCTTAAGGCGAGTAAAGGCTTCTTCCGCTTGAGGCGGCCAGGACCTTGGATTCGCGTTTTTCTTAGTCAGTGCCCCTATAGGAGCAACGATGGTGGAGAAGTGGGGTATGAACTGACGATAGTAGTTGGCGAATCCAAGGAAGCGTTGGATAGCACGGAGTCCAGAGGGGCGTGGCCAATCCAAGACTGCGGAGAGCTTGTCAGGGTCCATTTGAAGGCCTTGCTCTGAGACCAGATAACCTAGGAAAGGAAGGCTGCTGCGCTAAAAAAGGCATTTTTCAAATTTAGCGTAAAGATGATTTACGCGGAGGCGCTGGAGCACTTGACGGACATTGTTCCTCAAGGTTGGTAGAGAAGATTAGGATGTCGTCAAGATAGACAACCACACAGGTATACAGTACGTCCCGAAAGATTTCGTTGACAAAATCCTGAAAGACTGCAGGAGCGTTGCAAAGTCCGAATGGCATGACGAGATATTCAAAGTGACCATCTCTGGTGTTAAATGCGGTTTTCCATTCATCTCCTTCACGGATTCTGATGAGGTTATAAGCGCCCCTGAGGTCCAATTTCGAAAAAACGTTTGCTCCGCGCAGATGGTCAAAGAGCTCCGAGATGAGAGGCAGAGGGTAGCGATTTTTAATAGTGATTTTATTGAGACCACGATAGTCTATGCAAGGGCATAGTGATCCGTCCTTCTTGGCAACGAAGAAGAACCCCGCTCCGGCTGGAGAAGATGATTTCCTAATAAAACCTCTCTTGAGGTTCTCCTGTATGTAATCAGTCATGGCCTTGGTTTCAGGAGAGGAGAGAGGGTAAATTCTGCCACGGGATGGTGTAGTACCTGGGAGCAAGTCAATGGGGCAGTCGTAGGGTCTATGTGGTGGTAAGACCTCCGCCTGTTTTTTGCAAAAGACATCAGAAAAGTCCTGATAGGCCTTGGGAAGGGCGGGCAAAGGAGTAGCGATGGGAACTTGACTGGTGGGTACAGACTTAAGACAATGCTTGTGGCAGGAGTAGCCCCAGGATTTGATGTCCCCAGTGGTCCAGTCGAGGGTAGGAGAATGGCGCTGGAGCCAGGGTAGGCCAAGAAGTATGTCAGAAGTACAGTTCGGCAAAACAAAGAATTCAATTTTTTCTTGGTGAAGAACACCAACGGACATGAGCAGGGGTTCGGTTCGGTAACGCACGGTACAATCCAGATTCTCTCCATTTACAGAGGAAATGAAGAAGGGTTTGATGAGACGGATAACAGGAACGTTGAACCTGTTGATGAAAGAGGCTTCAATAAAGTTTCCTGCAGAACCAGAGTCCAGGAAGGCCACCGCAGAGAAGGGGGAGCCAGCAGAAGGAGAAATCCGCACAGGAATAGTCAGACGTGGAGAGGAAGAATTCACACCTAGTAACGCCTCTCCCACGTTCACTAGGTGCGGGCGTTTCCCTGACGTAGAGGACGAATAGGGCAGTCCTTTAGGAAATGTTCAGAGCTAATACAATAAAGGCATAAGTTCTCATTCCTACGGCGAGTCCTCTCTTGTAGGGTCAGGCGAGATCGGTCCACCTGCATGGCCTCCTCGACGGAAGGCATAGTATCAGGATGCGTTGGATTCAGGAAGAGAGGAGCCAGGCGCGGATAACGCCTGGTGCGAACAAGATCTTTCTCCTGGCGAAGCTCTTGGCGTCTTTCAACGTAGCGTATGTCAATGCGGGTAGCTAAGTGGATGAGCTCCGTCAGGGAGGAGGGTGTCACGTACCACGTGTGACCAGAACTGTGCAGCTAGCAACAGAGGAACACCAAACACGTATAAGTGAAATATAAAGATTTATTAAAGATAAGTGAAATAATATATATATATATATATATATATAACCACCTCCAATACCACACAGTGCACAACAACCAATAACAAACAGAACCCACAATTAATAACAGTAACAGACAAATATGTACAAGTAATGGGGAAACCAGAATCATAAACAGGGCCAGGCCGAGGTCATACACAGGGGGATCAGCAGATGGGGTAAGGATGGATCAGGACAGGGAGACAGGATCAAGCAGGGGGCAACCAGGCTGCAGAGCAGGGATCAGGGATTAGGACGGACACAACAGGTTCAGGATCAGGTTACAGGTTCAGGTTACAGGGATCAGGATACATGGATCAAGGTTCAAGCAGACAGGCTACAGGTCAGGGCACGAGGACGATACCAGGGCCGTGTGTGTATACACCTGCCGGGTATTTATAGGAATGCCTGATTAGCTTCAGGTCACACCTGATCGGAGGGAGGGCAGTCTGCTCCACACTGCCAGGATCCATCCGCTGGTGGAAACCAGTACTGCGTCCAAAAGATAATACAACACCAGCAGGGAAAGATTCTCCTGACAGTTACAAACTGCCAGGAGACACCTGCTGGTGGACCACAGTACTGCAAGATAAATAATAAATGCCACCAGCGGATGGAACCTTTCCTGACAGTACCCCCCCTCAAAGGAGCGGCCTCCGGACGCTCCAACTAGCTGTTGCCGGAGAAAGTTCATGGCAATCAGCTGGGTAGTAGGCAAAGTCACATCCGGGCAGACAATCACATCAAGCTGGGCAGCAGGCAGGAACACCTCGGGCTGGGCAGCAGGCTCTGGGTCATCGAGCTGGGCAGCAGACAGGAACACTTCAGGCTGGGCAGCAGGCCCCGGGTCATCGAGCTGGGCAGCAGGCAGGAACACCTCGGGCTGGGCAGCAGGCTCCGGGTCATCGAGCTGGGCAGCAGGCAGGAACACCTCGGGCTGGGCAGCAGGCTCCGGGTCATCGAGCTGGGCAGCAGGCAGGAACACCTCGGGCTGGGCAGCAGGCTCCGGGTCATCGAGCTGGGCAGCAGGCAGGAACACCTCGGGCTGGGCAGCAGGCTCCGGGTCATCGAGCTGGGCAGCAGGCAGGGACACTTCGGGCTGGGCAGCAGGCTCCGGGTCATCAAGCTGGGCAGCAGGCTCCGGGTCATCGAGCTGGGCAGCAGACAGGAACACTTTGGGCTGGGCAGCAGGCTCCGGGTCATCGAGCTGGGCAGCAGGCAGGGACACTTCGGGCTGGGCAGCAGGCTCCGGGTCATCGAGCTGGGCAGCAGACGGGATCATCTCAGGCTGGGCAGCGGACGGGATCATCTCAGGCTGGGCAGCGGACGGGATCATCTCAGGCTGGGCAGCGGACGGGATCATCTCAGGCTGGGCAGCGGACGGGATCATCTCAGGCTGGGCAGCGGACGGGATCATCTCAGGCTGGGCAGCAGACGGGATCATCTCAGGCTGGGCAGCAGACGGGATCATCTCAGGCTGGGCAGCAGACGGGATCATCTCAGGCTGGGCAGCAGACGGGATCATCTCAGGCTGGGCAGCAGACGGGATCATCTCAGGCTGGGCAGCAGACGGGATCATCTCAGGCTGGGCAGCAGACGGGATCATCTCAGGCTGGGCAGCAGACGGGATCATCTCAGGCTGGGCAGCAGACGGGATCATCTCAGGCTGGGCAGCAGACGACATACCCTTGAGCCGGGAAAAGGGCTCCACAACCTCGGGCCAGGAAACGGGCACCACAACCTCAATCCAGGAAACGGTCACCACAACCTTAAGCCGGGAAATGGGCACCACAACCTCAAGCCAGGGAACGGGCACCGCAGCGGGCACCACAACCTCAGGCCGGGAAACGGGCACCACAACCACAGGCCGGGAAACGGGCACCACAACCACAGGCCGGGAAACGGGCACCACAACCACAGGCCGGGAAACGGGCACCACAACCACAGGCCGGGAAACGGGCACCACAACCACAGGCCGGGAAACGGGCACCGGATCTTCCGACTGGGACACTGTCATCAGGGCTTCAGTTTGGAAGGCTGGCACGGGAACTCCATGTTGGCAGGCTGGCACAGGGTCTTCAGGCTGGCAGGCTGGTACAGGGTCTTCAGGCTGGCAGGCTGGTACAGGGTCTTCAGGCTGGCAGGCTGGTACAGGGTCTTCAGGCTGGCAGGCTGGTACAGGGTCTTCAGGCTGGCAGGCTAGCTCGAGAACCGCAGACTGGAAGGCTGGCTCGAAAACCGCAGGCTGGAAGGCTGGCTCGAAAACCGCAGGCTGGAAGGCTGGCTCAAGGACCGCAGGCTGGAAGGCTGGCTCAAGGACCGCAGGCTGGAAGGCTGGCTCAAGGACCGCAGGCTGGAAGGCTGGCTCAAGGACCGCAGGCTGGAAGGCTGGCTCAAGGACCGCAGACTGGAAGGCTAGCTCGAGAACCGCAGACTGGAAGGCTGGCTCGAAAACCGCAGGCTGGAAGGCTGGCTCGAAAACCGCAGGCTGGAAGGCTGGCTCAAGGACCGCAGGCTGGAAGGCTGGCTCAAGGACCGCAGGCTGGAAGGCTGGCTCAAGGACTGCAGGCTGGAAGGCTGGCTCAAGGACTGCAGACTGGAAGGCTGGCTCGGGAACTGCAAGCTGGAAGGCTGGTTCTGGAACTGCAATCTGATAGGCTGGTTCTGGAACTGCAAGCAGGAAGGCTGGTTCTGGAACTGCAAGCTGGAAGGCTGGCTCTGGAACTGCAGGCTGGGAATCTGGCTCGAAGGCTGGTTCTGGAACTGCAAGCTGGAAGGCTGGTTCTGGAACTGCAAGCTGGAAGGCTGGTTCTGGAACTGCAAGCTGGAAGGCTGGTTCTGGAACTGCAAGCTGGAAGGCTGGCTCTGGAACTGCAGGCTGGGAAGCTGGCTCGAAGGCTGGTTCTGGAATTACAGGCTGGAGCAGGTTGGTGGGTGTGGAGGAAGGTGGGATTACTGGTTGGATTGTGTGGGTAGGGAAATACTTCCGCTTCTTTTTAGATTTGGTTACTGCAGGTTTGCACATAACAGGGGGAGTATATGGAAAAGATGGAATCGAGCAAATGGAAGAATATGGCAGGGATACGGGGACAGTGGCTGGAGGAGGTTCTTGTGGGCTTGCAGGCAGCTGAGAAGAGGCAGGTGGGTTGAATGCAGGATAGGTGCAGGGAGCAGAGACTGGATATTGATACCTGGTGGGAAGTAGTGTGTACTGAACTGCGACTGGGGTTGTCATGGGTGATGGAGAAATAGACTCTTGGGCAGGCAGGTGTCTGGCAGCAGAGATGTTTTTTTGTGGGCTGGCTGGGGCCGATTGCAAAATATCAGACCATGCTGAGAGTAGTGGCTGCACAAACTGCAGTTTACATCCTGCCTGTCTGACAAGGGATTGTACACAATCAACACACTCTATTATTTTCTGTTGGGAACAAGCTGTGTAATGTTCAAAAAAGTATGGGGAGTCATCCTCCAGAAGCCAAACCAAAGATACGACCTGATTAACATTAAAGGGGGGAGAAAAATCATCATGGCCCTCTGGGATACAAGGCAAAGCCAGCTCTGTGCAGATTTGAATTAAAGGCTGAACATCCCCAAACATCATACAGCCCTGATCAACCCAGGAGTGAGCTAAACGAATAATCTCTAGCAGCTGATCACTGGTCCACTCTTTCAGTGTCTGACGGAGATATTCACCACTCTCTGACGCCAGCAGAGTATAATAAGGAATCATATCAGAGTTCATTTTAGCAGAGTAACAGAACCAAAATGGGTCCTCTGTGCAGCTACTTCTGATCATTAATGGCCCTGGTATACTGTCACGTACCACGTGTGACCAGAACTGTGCAGCTAGCAACAGAGGAACACCAAACACGTATAAGTGAAATATAAAGATTTATTAAAGATAAGTGAAATAATATATATATAACCACCTCCAATACCACACAGTGCACAACAACCAATAACAAACAGAACCCACAATTAATAACAGAGAGGCCTCGTACACATGACCGATTTTCTCAGCAAGAACCAGCAAGAAACTTGCTGGCAGAGAGGTCTTGCCGAGTAAATCGGTCGTGTGTACGCTGCTAGCGGGTTTCTCGTCGAGAAAACCGACAAGAAACCTCGACGAGAAAATAGAGAACCTGCTCTCTATTTTCTCGTCGAGATTCTCCTCGGCATGTTTCTCGACGAGAAAAGTGAGTGTGTGTACACTTACCTGTCCGCCCGGAAGCCCGCGCATGTTCGAAATGAATTTGACGCATGCGTGGTAGCTTCCTAGGCATACGTAGGGTATACCAAGATGGCGGCGACGGCATCGAATGTGACGAGCGCATGCTCGACGTAGTCGATGACGTCACCGCGTACACTCCTTTCAAAGAACCGCGGGTTCTTTGAAACGAGCGTGTGTACACTCGGCCGGGACAAGTTTCTTGTCCAAGAATCTCGTCGAAAAAAACG
Source organism: Rana muscosa (assembly GCA_029206835.1). Taxonomy (NCBI): domain Eukaryota; kingdom Metazoa; phylum Chordata; class Amphibia; order Anura; family Ranidae; genus Rana; species Rana muscosa. The sequence continues at coordinate 11,383,355 of CM055125.1, read as the reverse complement.
ACATGTTTTTTTCAACGAGAATCTCGGCCGTGTGTACGAGGCCTAACAGACAAATATGTACAAGTAATGGGGAAACCAGAATCATAAACAGGGCCAGGCCGAGGTCATACACAGAGGGATCAGCAGATGGGGTAAGGATGGATCAGGACAGGGAGACAGGATCAAGCAGGGGGCAACCAGGCTGCAGAGCAGGGATCAGGGATTAGGACGGACACAACAGGTTCAGGATCAGGTTACAGGTTCAGGTTACAGGGATCAGGATACATGGATCAAGGTTCAGGCAGACAGGCTACAGGTCAGGGCACGAGGACGATACCAGGGCCATGTGTGTATACACCTGCCGGGTATTTATAGGAATGCCTGATTAGCTTCAGGTCACACCTGATCGGAGGGAGGGCAGTCTGCTCCACACTGCCAGGATCCATCCGCTGGTGGAAACCAGTACTGCGTCCAAAAGATAATACAACACCAGCAGGGAAAGATTCTCCTGACAGTTACAAACTGCCAGGAGACACCTGCTGGTGGACCACAGTACTGCAAGATAAATAATAAAGGCCACCAGCGGAAGGAACCTTTCCTGACAGAGGGTATCTCTCGTGCGGCCAGACAATCCTTGATGTGGCTGGATAAACCTTTCTTGAAGGTCGCGCAGAGAGCCTCATTATTCCAGGCTAGCTCTGAGGCCAGTGTGCAGAACTGTATGGCATATTCGCCCACAGAGGAGTTTCCTTGGACAAGGTTAAGCAGGGCGGTTTCAGCGGATGAGGCTCGGGCTGGTTCCTCAAAAACGCTACGAACCTCAGCAAGGAAGGACTGAACGGTGGCTGTAGCAGGGTCATTGCGGTCCCAGAGTGGCGTGGCCCAGGCCAAGGCCTTCCCAGACAACAGACAGACCACGAATGCCACCTTAGACCGTTCTGTGGAAAACTGGTCTGACATGATCTCAAGATGCAGGGAACATTGGGACAAGAATCCCTGGCACATCCTAGGATCCCCGTCAAATTTCTCCGGAAGAGATAAGCGGATCTTCGAGGTAGTAGCGGCAGCTCGGAGAGGGGAAGATGCTGGAGCTTGTGGCGGCAGACGCTGCTGGATCAAGGCGGTCAACTGCGACAGCTGCTGTCCTTGTTGGGCAATCAATTGCGACTGCTGGGCAACCACGGTAATGAGATCAGCGAGACTAGGCAGCGGCACGTCAGCGGGATCCATGGCCGGATCTACTGTCACGAGCCGGACTGACGGCTAGTGGGGATACAGGAGGTGGATCCTCTGTACCAGAAAGGGGATGGCACGGGTTGTACTGAGGGACCGGTTCTAAGCAGCTACCGGTTTTCACCAGAGCCCGCCGCAAAGCGGGATGGACTTGCTGCGGCGGTAGCAACCAGGTCGTGTTCTCCAGTAGTGACTCCACCTCTCTGGCGGCTGAGATAGGCGTGGTACAAAGGCCTAGGCAGAGGCAAGGTCAGACGTAGCAGAGGGTCAGGGCAGGCGGCAATGGTTCGTAGTCTGAGACAATGGCAGCAGGTCAGATACACAGGCAAGGCAACTCACAAAACGCTTCCACAGGGTACTAAGACAACAAGATCTGGCAAGGACAGGAAGGGGAAGTGGGTTTATATTAGGCTTGTGCAATTCGTTTCGTAACGAATTGAAATTCGTCCGAATTTAGCAACTTTCGGACATTTGGAAGCATTCGAATTTCCGAACAAAGCAATTACGAATAAGACCGAATCCGAAATAAATTATACCGCAAATAGCGAATGCCCGAATGTCTTCGGCATAATTCGTTATGAAAAAGTTACGAATGTACGAATCCATACGAAGCACAATAACACTCACTCTGCTCTGCTCTCTGCTTCTCCCACACCGTGCTGAACTCCCTCTCAAAATGGTGTACAGGGGCGGAGGTTATAGCCGCATGTAAAAAACGAAAGTAAAATACGAGATTTCGAATCCATTCGAAGCACAATAACACTCTGCTCTGCTCTCTGCTTCTCCCTCACCGTGCTGAACCCTCTCAAAATGGTGTACAGGGGCAGAGGCTATAGCCGCATGTAAAAAACGAAAGTAAAATACGAGATTTCGAATCGTTACAAATAACCGCAATGTATTTAGAAAAGTACAAATCCATTCGAAGCACATTAGGCATAATAGGCAGCGTCGTTGTGAGAGAGACACGGAAAATTACGAATCAACAAACCCAAAAAAAGTTACGAAAGTAGGAGTTGTGTCCAGAATCAACGAAAAACAACGTACTCTACCGAAAGTACGAACCCAAAAAAAGTTACGAAAGTAGGAGTTGTGTCCAGAATCAACGAAAAACAACGTACTCTACCGAAAGTACGAATTATAAAGCAACAAAAAATTCAACGAAAAATGTCGCTTGCAAAAATACGAATGAGTCCGAACACAAAAAATCCCGTCTAGCAAAATTACGAATGATTACGAATCAACAGGACCGGAAAGAAACGAACCGAAACGGAACGAATTTTTCCGTTGTGCACAAGTCTAGTTTATATATGATTTGGGTGTGCACACAGTAATTGGGCCAGGCACCAATCAATGGTGCGCTGGCCCTTTAAATCTTAGAAGGCCGGCGTGCGCGCGCCCTAGAGCGCAGCGGGGCCGCGCGTGCCGGGAAGGAGCATGAGGGGGATGGTGAGTAGGATGGGATGCGATCCGCGGACGGAGATGTGCCGCCGTGTGGATCGCATCCCCGCCGGTGACAGAGCAGCGCCCACGGCCAGGGGGGCTGACCGGGGCGCTGCAGGGGGACGGACGCCGCGAGAGCTCCGGGAAGGATGGGACACCCGGAGCGCTCGGCGTTACAGTAGCACATAGTAACAGGGCCCCTCACGGGCTCGGTTCGAACGCCACGATTCGGGCACGGCCTCACTTGGCTCGGCTTGAACCACAGGTGGTGTGGCCTTCACCTGAACTCACCACGCAGGCGCCGTTCGTCTTGGGAGATTTTCGAAATCCCCTTGTCCTACATACTGAGCAAGCGCAGTACAGGGTGGACACTATTTGACGGGGGACAGAATTCGACACATCACCGGCCTTACCCAGCCATTGTTGTATTTTTGAACCAGTGTTGGCTACCTCGTCCTCCTCCACCGCCGCTTCCACCTACACAGCCACATCCACCGCCACCTCAACCTCCTACTCCATATGGACCTCGTCCTCCTAGGTCAAGATTATAATTTTTATTTTATTTTTTTGTAGCGCACAGATCCTTTCCCCCTTACCTGCCTTTATGTTGTTGGCTCCTTGCAGGAGGGAGAAAGGCACACTGCACTACCAGCCCGTACCCTCCTATATAAAGAGGTTGAGCGGTGTACTTGACGGGCCGTGTCCACAGCCGGAGTCAAAACTCCTCCAGAGGATGATTCTCACCTCTACTGTAGGTAGAGGCAAGTCCTTGAATTCCCAGTAAAGTCAATGTCCACACCAGCTGAAATTACAACTCTTATTCTCTCATGGCAAAATAAACTCTACTCGGATAGTTAAGGTTAGAGCAAAGAAACAGGACAGCTTAAGGTGTGGAGGAGGTCCAGGCACAAACGTAGCACATTCACTTCACTGCTTAGGTTTCTCAAACAGTTTTAGGTGCACGGTCTCTGCCACAGACCTTGAGGTTGGTCTCTGCCACAGACCGGGTGTACAAGGCCCCTGCCACGGACCTGGAGAACTTTGGTCTCTGCCACAGACCAGGGTGTATAAGGCCCCTGCCACGGGCCGGGTGAATAAGGCCTCTGATACAGTCAAGATGACCTTGAGCTTCTCCTTCTACGAACCTAGCCCATATCAAGGGGAAGACATCTCTCCAGGGAGTCAGCAGACCCTTTCTTCACCGTGACTCCCGCATCGGTCCATCAGAATGATCCTCCCTTCCCTGGAACATGGTCCCCTACACGAGGCGGCACCCTAAGACTCCTCGACCCTTAGCGGACTCCAGACGAAGGCTCTGGACTCCAGGCTTTACTCCCGCACCTAGGCCTCCATACCCAGGGCAGCAGGAACTCCAGGATAGTACCTCACCCCGGGCTAAAGGTACCCGAGATGGAACAGGAACACATGCACCCAGGCCGAAGGCACCTGGGCGTGGACCCCACTGGACATCAGCCCCCAAGCCAAAGGTCTGCCCCTTTTATATGCTCTCCCGGCATACACAGCAGGTTCCCCGCCCCGCTGTACTACTGCCAAGAGGGGACACAAAAGGCACAGCACTGTATCGGCGGTTCAACCCTAGCCTACCATGGCAGCGCCACCTGTAGGCTGCAGGGAACTGCACACCAATACTGTCCCCCGAGGACAAAATGGTCCATGAATCCTACAGAATTAGGGTGTTTGAGCCTATTTACCACTCAAACACTTCCCTTAAATTTAGCACCCCGCTACATTTTTATTTCAAAGTATTTTATTTTCCCACTAGCTTATCCATTAAATTGAATAATTTATTCCAGAAAGGGCGTATTCTGGGGCATTCCCACCATATGTGTGGCATCGTGCCGTTGAGTTTCTGAGGTTCTTAATGACTTTCCGTACCTCTTCTGCTGAAAAGGGGGCCTCCAGCATATTTTTTTATTTTTTTATTTTTGTTATGTTATTTTAAGTTATTTCCCTATCCACATTTGTTTGCAGAGCACTTGCCATGCTCTTAACAACATTTTGCTGCCATTTGCAGCCCTTTCCATTACTTTTTTAGAGCCTTTTTAGTCCTTAGAAGTCCGGGTCCCCATTGACTTCAATGGGGTTCGGGTTCGGGTTCGGGTTAAAGTTCGGTCCCGAAACCGAACTTTTTTCCGAAGTTCGGCCGAACCCGTCGAACCCGAACATCCAGGTGTCCGCTCAACTCTAATGATGATAGCTTGGAAGAACATTTTTGTTTCTGGGTGCCGCCACCAGTGGCTAAGGCCCAATTTTTCAGCCCCTGTTTAACAGGGGCGTGTAATTAAAATTTTTGATGCAATACTTTGCAACAGGGCTCATTGCTGTGCTCCAAGTACAGTATCTGTGAGGGGTTGCAGTGTTGTGGCACCAGTGGCTAAGGCCCAATTTTTCAGCCCCTGTTTAACAGGGGCGTGTAATTACAATTTTTGATGCAATACTTTGCAACAGGGCTCATTGCTGTGCTCCAAGTACAGTATCTGTGAGGGGTTGCAGTGTTGTGGTACCAGTGCCTAAGGCCCAATTTTTCAGCCCCTGTTTAACAGGGGCATGTAATTACAATTCTTGATCTAATAATTCACAGCAGGGCCCATTCCTATGCCCACCAAGAGTAACTGTGAGGGCTTACAGTGTTGTGGCAACACAACCACCACCACCACCACCAAAGGCCCAATTTTTCTGCCACTCTTCAACAGCGGCATGCAATTACAATTCTTGATCTAATAATTTACAGCAGGGCCCATTCATGCGCCCACCAAGAGTAACTGTGAGGGCTGACAGTGTTGTAGCACCAGCACCACCACCAAAGGCCCAATTTTTCCTACCACTGTTCAACAATGGCATGTAATTACAATTCCTGATATAATAGTTCACAGCAGGGCGTTCCAGTGCCCACCAAGAGTAACTGTGAGGGCTTACAGTGTTGTGGCAACACCGACACCTAAGGGGCAAATTTCTGCAGAGTATATACGACAGGCCCCTACTTTCAAACATCCAATTTACAAACGACTCCTACTTGCAAACGGAAGGAGACAACAGGAAGTGAGAGGAAATCTACCCCTAGGAAGGGAAATTCTCTCCTGTAAAAGTTAATATGGGAAAAAGGTGTCTCCTCTCTACTGATGCTTTATCACCAATCCTTGTTTCAATAAAAACCCCACTTTTCCAAAAACATTTGTCATTGGGACGGAAAGTGAGGTGAAATGTTCTGAACAGGTGCACAGACAGCAAAACAAATGTTACAGGGGTGATAACCCCTCCCTATGTTCTCCAAAAAGCTTAAAAATAGATTTTTTGGCTAGAGCTACACTTAAAAAATGTACCTGTTCCAAATTAGAAAAAAATTCTACTTAAGAACAAACCTACAGTCCCTGTCTTGTTTGCACCGCCTGTATACTGCTGTTCAGAGTATATAGGGCTTTTTTTTAATTTTGGGTGCGGGGTTCCCTTTAATATCCATACAAGTGGGGTGGGGTGGGGGGAGTACCCATGCCATTTTTCTCAATGATTTTCATCCATATTGCCCGGACCAGACATTACATTAAAGCCGCAAGCAGTTTTAAATTACCATTTTTTTCCTTTAGAAATGTCATTTTGTGCAGGGACAGTTCTAAACACGGGAAAGACGTGGCACTTCACAGGCATACTTTAGATACCCCCCAGGTACGATATTTAAAGGAATATTTCACTTTTTTTCTTTATGCATCATTAAAATGACTGCTCCCAAAAAAACGTTAGTTTTTAAAACTTTTTTTTGCATTGATACATGTACCCTGGGGCAGAACCCGGGTCCCCAAACCCTTTTTAGGACAATAACATGCATATTAGCCGTTATAATTAGCACTTTAGATTTCGAAAGTTTGCATCCATTGTATTTAATAGGGTTCTAAAGTTTGCGTGAATTTTCGGTCCGTTCGAAAGTTCTGGTGCGAACCGGGGGGTGTTCGGCTCATCCCTAATGCCTTTATTAGAGAACAGCAATGACGGGTATATACAGGTGTATACTGTGCCACTAACTCCTGCAGATGCCTGTATTATAGAACAGCAATGACGGGTATATACAGGTGTATACTGTGCCCCTAACTCCTGCAGATGCCTGTATTTGAGAACAGCAATGACGGATATACAGGTGTATACTGTGCCACTAACTCCTGCAGATGCTGTATCTGAGAACAGCAATGACGGATATACAGGTGTATACTGTGCCACTAACTCCTGCAGATGCTGTATTTGAGAACAGCAACGACGGATATACAGGTGTATACTGTGCCACTAACTCCTGCAGATGCCTGTATTTGAGAACAGCAATGACGGATATACAGGTGTATACTGTGCCACTAACTCCTGCAGATGCTGTATTTGAGAACAGCAATGACGGATATACAGGTGTATACTGTGCCACTAACTCCTGCAGATGCCTGTATTATAGAACACCAATGACGGGTATATACAGGTGTATACTGTGCCACTAACTCCTGCAGATGCCTGTATTTGAGAACAGCAATGAAGGATATACAGGTGTATACTGTGCCACTAACTCCTGCAGATGCCTGAGAAAGTAAAACAGAACATAGAACACACTGTCCCTGCCTATGTATCTCTTTCCCTGCACGTCTACTGTGCCACTAACTCCTGCAGATGCCTGTATTTGAGAACAGCAATGACGGATATACAGGTGTATACTGTGCCACTAACTCCTGCAGATGCCTGAGAAAATAAAACAGAACATAGAACACACTGTCCCTGCCTATGTATCTCTTTACCTGCACGCCAACTGTGCCACTAATTCCTGCAGATGCCTGTATTTGAGAACAGCAATGATGGATATACAGGTGTATACTGTGCCACTAGCTCCTGCAGATGCCTGAGAAAATAAAACAGAACATAAAACACACTGTCCCTGCCTATGTATCTCTTTCCCTGCACGCCAACTGTGCCACTAACTCCTGCAGATGCCTGTATTTGAGAACAGCAATGACGGATATACAGGTGTATACTGTGCCACTAACTCCTGCAGATGCCTAAGAAAATAAAACAAAACATAGAACACACTGTCCCTGCCTATGTATCTCTTTCCCTGCACGCCAACTGTGCCACTAACTCCTGCAGATGCCTGTATTTGAGAACAGCAATGACGGATATACAGGTGTATACTGTGCCACTAACTCCTGCAGATGCCTGAGAAAATAAAACAGAACATAGAACACACTGTCCCTGCCTATGTATCTCTTTCCCTGCACGCCAACTGTGCCACTAACTCCTGCAGATGCCTGTATTTGAGAACAGCAATGATGGATATACAGGTGTATACTGTGCCACTAACTCCTGGAGATGCCTGTAATATAGAACACCAATGACAGGTATATACAGGTGTATACTGTGCCACTAACTTCTGCAGATCCTGTATTTGAGAACAGAAATGACGGATATACAGGTGTATACTGTGCCACTAACTCCTGCAGATGCCTGTATTTGAGAACAGCAATGACGGATATACAGGTGTATACTGTGCCACTAACTCCTGCAGATGCTGTATTTGAGAACAGCAATGACGGATATACAGGTGTATACTGTGCCACTAACACCTGCAGATGCCTGTATTATAGAACACCAATGACGGGTATATACAGGTGTATACTGTGCCACTAACTCCTGCAGATGCCTGAGAAAGTAAAACAGAACATAGAACACACTGTCTCTGCCTATGTATCTCTTTCCCTGCACGTCTACTGTGCCACTAACTCCTGCAGATGCCTGTATTTGAGAACAGCAATGACGGATATACAGGTGTATACTGTGCCACTAACTCCTGCAGATGCCTGAGAAAATAAAACAGAACATAGAACACACTGTCCCTGCCTATGTATCTCTTTACCTGCACGCCAACTGTGCCACTAATTCCTGCAGATGCCTGTATTTGAGAACAGCAATGATGGATATACAGGTGTATACTGTGCCACTAGCTCCTGCAGATGCCTGAGAAACTAAAACAGAACATAAAACACACTGTCCCTGCCTATGTATCTCTTTCCCTGCACGCCAACTGTGCCACTAACTCCTGCAGATGCCTGTATTTGAGAACAACAATGACGGATATACAGGTGTATACTGTGCCACTAACTCCTGCAGATGCCTAAGAAAATAAAACAAAACATAGAACACACTGTCCCTGCCTATGTATCTCTTTCCCTGCACGCCAACTGTGCCACTAACTCCTGCAGATGCCTGTATTTGAGAACAGCAATGACGGATATACAGGTGTATACTGTGCCACTAACTCCTGCAGATGCCTGAGAAAATAAAACAGAACATAGAACACACTGTCCCTGCCTATGTATCTCTTTCCCTGCACGCCAACTGTGCCACTAACTCCTGCAGATGCCTGTATTTGAGAACAGCAATGATGGATATACAGGTGTATACTGTGCCACTAACTCCTGGAGATGCCTGTAATATAGAACACCAATGACAGGTATATACAGGTGTATACTGTGCCACTAACTTCTGCAGATCCTGTATTTGAGAACAGAAATGACGGATATACAGGTGTATACTGTGCCACTAACTCCTGCAGATGCCTGTATTTGAGAACAGCAATGACGGATATACAGGTGTATACTGTGCCACTAACTCCTGCAGATGCTGTATTTGAGAACAGCAATGACGGATATACAGGTGTATACTGTGCCACTAACACCTGCAGATGCCTGTATTATAGAACACCAATGACGGGTATATACAGGTGTATACTGTGCCACTAACTCCTGCAGATGCCTGAGAAAGTAAAACAGAACATAGAACACACTGTCTCTGCCTATGTATCTCTTTCCCTGCACGTCTACTGTGCCACTAACTCCTGCAGATGCCTGTATTTGAGAACAGCAATGACGGATATACAGGTGTATACTGTGCCACTAACTCCTGCAGATGCCTGAGAAAATAAAACAGAACATAGAACACACTGTCCCTGTCTATGTTTCTCCATTTCCCTGCACGCCAACACAGGCATCCTGCCTGTGGCCAATTATGGCTCTTCTCGCTGCCGGCGCTGTGATTTGCCAAGCATGCGGGGTCACAGTGCATGCTTGGCCAATCACAGCACCGGGATTGCACTGCGATGGCGCAGTGCATTGTGGGCAGTTCGTGTCACTCGAATTTGGCACGAACGACCCAAATTGTTCGATCTTCGTCGAACGATCGAACAGCCGATGTTCGAGTCGAACGTATGTTCGAGTCGAACACGAAGCTCATCCCTAGTATTTAATCACTGCAGGGTTTTTTTTTGGCGCTATAAAAGAAAAAAACTGAAAGTTCTGTAAAAAAAAAAACAGTTTTCTTCGTTTCTGTTATAAAATTTAGCAAATTAGTAATTTTTCTTCATAAATTGTGGGCAAAGTTTATACTGCTACATATCTTTGGTGAAAATAACCCAAATTGGTGTATATTATTTGGTCGGTGTGAAAGTTATAAAGTCTACAAGCTATGGTGCCAATCGCTGAAAATTGATCACACCTGAAGTACTGATGGCCTTTCTCAATTCTTGAGACCCTAACATGCCAGGAAAGTACAAATACCCCCCAAATGACCCCTTTTTGGAAAGTAGACATTCCAAGGTATTTAGAATTTTTTCCCACAATTCTTTGCAAAATCAAGATTTTTGTTTTCTTTTTTCTTTCACAAAATTGTCATATTAGCAGGTTATTTCTCACACACAGCATATGCATACCACAAATGACACCCCAAAACACATTCTTCTATTACTCCCGAGTATGGCGATACCACATGTGTGAGACTTTTACACAGCGTGGCCACATAGAGAGGTCCGACATGCAGGGAGCACCATCAGGCGTTCTGGAGCATAAATTACACATCTAATTTCCTGACTACCTCTTATGCCTCGTACACACGACCGGTTTTCCCGATGGGAGAACTGACATGAGAGCTTTTGGCCAGGAATCCCGGCTGTGTGTATGCTCCATCGCAGTTTTCCCGACGAGAAAACTGCCGGGAAAAAAAGAGAACATGTTCTCTTTTTTCCCACCGGGATTCCCGGTGATTTTTAACCCGGTCATGTGAAGGGGTAAAAAGTTACCGAGCAGGTTCTCGGTTTTCCCCTCGGTTTTCCCGGCTGACTTTTTACCACTGGGAAAATCGATCGTGTGTACTAGGCATTACACTTTTGAAGGCCCTGGAGCACCAGGACAATGGAAACGCCCCAAAAATTACCCCATTTTGGAAAGAAAACACCCCAACGTATAATCTTTGAGGCATAATGAGTCATTTGAACATGTCAATTTTTTCTACAAATTTTTGTAAAATGTGGAAAGAAAATAAAAATGTATTTTTTTTTTTAACACAAAGTTGTCCATTTATACAATATTTCTAACACATAGCATGTACATAGCAAAAATGACACCCCAAAATAGATTCACCTACTTCTCCTGAGTACGGCGATACCACATTTGTGAGACTTTTCCACAGCCTGGCCACATACAGAGGCCGAGTATGACTGAGTATGGCTGGGTACGGCTGGGTATGGCTGAGTATGGCTGGGTACAGCTGGGTATCGCTGAGTATGGCTGAGCATGGCTTGGTATGGCTGGGTATGGCTGAGTATGGCTGGGTATGGCAGAGTATGGCTGGGTATGGCAGAGTATGGCTGGGTACGGCAGAGTATGGTTGGGTACGGCTGAGTATGATTGAGTATGGCTGAGCATGGCTGGGTATGGCTGAGTATGGCTGAGTACAGCTGGGTATGGCTGAGTATGGCTGGGTATCACCAAGCATGGCTGAGTATGGCTGGGTACGGCTGAGAATGGCTGGGTACGGCTGAGTATGGCTGGGTATGGCTGAGTATGGCTGGGTATCGCCGAGTATGGCTGGGTACGGCTGAGTATGGCTGGGGTAGAAAGAAAGAGCTTTTTACAGCACCAGGTGAACACGCTCCAGCAATTTGTAGTATCAGGACTACCGTGGGTGCCAGCAATGCACGTAGCATATAGAGAAGAAAATAAAAAATATATAAAATATGGACAGCCGCACTTAGCTATGATTAAGCACTGACCTTCAGTGTGAAACATGTAAGCTGTTACCCCGGCTATGCTGTGATGATTTTTGGTGTGATCTTCCATTTTTTACAATAAAGGCGACCGTCAAAGGTTTTTTGGAGTGCGGCTGTCCATATTTTTTATTTTCTTCTCTATATGAGTATGGCTGGGGTGGATGGGATGGCTGAGCATGGATGGATGGATGAGTATTGCTGAGTATGGGTGGCTGAGCATGGATGGGTGGATAAGAATGACAGAGGGATGGCTGAGCATGGATAGCTGAGCATGGATGGATGAGTATGGATGTCTGAGTATGGATGGAGGGATGGCTAAGTAAGGATGGCGGGATGGATGTAGTATGTATGGCGGGATGGATGAGCATGGATAGCGGGATGGATGAGCATGGATGGTAGGATGGATAAGTATGGATGGCGGGATGGATAAGTATGGATGGCGGTATGGCTGAGTATGGATGGCGGGATGGCTGAGTATGGATGGAGGGATGACTGAGTATGGATGGTGGGATGGCTGAGTATGGATGGCTGGATGGATGAGTATTGATGGATAAAGGGTAAATATTGCGCTAGTAACAAAACAAAGAATATAATAATAAATAATAATAGGTGAAGCAGCTACATAAAATATGACTAATATTAAACGTATGTGAAATGAAGATGTAGCGCTAATAATAAAAGGTGGCCAAATGATTGGTCTCAAATAAAATAAATGTGACTAGAAAAATTACAACAATAAAGTAAGTCCACAAAAGTGTCCATAACCGTATCCGTGGTGGAAACAAGGAAGCAATATGGGTCATCACAAATTCTGAAGGTGAAGAAAGGTAGAATACCCTTACCGGAACAGGTGGATCTGCGGATTAAGGCAGATCAAACAGGCGTTGAAAAGACTCAATGGTAATTCTCCTCTGCTTGTCTGTAGACTAGATCTTGTGAATCTCAGGCGAAAACTTCCCGGCAGGTTCCTCAACTTGGAAGCAGACTCAGGACTCAAACACGATCTCCACAGACGTCCGAAGAGACAGAGAACACCTTGGATCCAGGGAAACAGAATTCTTCCCGGAATAGCAATTGCACATGGGAAGAAAGTTTCAACTCAACCAACCGACCATATGGAAAAAATGAAAAAGGTGCTCCGATAGTGCAGGTCAATGTGGGTTTATTAAAAAACCAACAAAGTAAAAGTGATCACATGGGCATAAAAAACATTAAAAGGGCAGTAAATAGAGTGGTGCTCACCATTTGACGGAGCCACTGTCAGCGGCCAATAACCGTGATGTGCCGGGGTCACAGATACTCCCATGTGCGTGCCCCAGGAGGTGCGCAGGAGCGCGATTCTGGGAGGACGTCAATGTACGCCCTCCCAGAGTTATCAAACCGCACTGTAGCCGTCGTTCGGCTATGGTGCAGTCAGTAAGTGGTTAAATTACATAAAAGAATATAAACTAAATAAACTATAGAGTAACAAATAAAAATTAAGGTCAAAAACACCTGAAAAAGTGCAGATATGTGCTGTTATGTCACGTACACACAAGCGAATTCCGCTCGAGCTTGGCTTGCATACACACGGTCAAACAAAAGTTCTCTGAACTTTCGACCTTCAAGAACGCGGTGGCGTACAACACTACGACGAGCCGAGAAAATTAAGTTCAATGCTTCCAAGCATTCGTCGAATTGTTTCTGAGCATGCGTTGGAATTTTGAGCTTCGGAATTGCTTCAGACGAACGCAATTCCTGATAGGAATTTTTTCCGTCTGAATATTTGAGAACCAGCTCTCAATCTTTTGTTGGCGGAAATTCCGACAGCAAAAGTCCGATGAAGCATACACACGTTCGGAATTTCCAACCATAAGCTCATATCAGACTTTTCTTTTTTTTTTAAAGATATTTTTTATTGGGTTTAAGGGCCCTTTCACACGGGCGGATCCCGTGATGATCCGCCCCGTGAACATCCGCTTGCTCAGCGGGGATCGCTCCGTGGATCCCCACTGAGCCGGCGGGTGACAGGGCGGTCCCTGCACACTGTGCAGGGACCGCCCTGTCAGATCTCTGCTCTCCTCTATGGGGGGATCGGATGAACACGGACCGTCTGCCCGTGTTCATCCACTCCGCTCTGCAGACGGATGGAAAAATAGGATTTTCCTTCGTCTGAAGAAACGGACCATAGCAGAAACGGATGATATTGGGTGTCAGCGGATGTTCATCCGTTGACACCCGCTATCCCATAGGCCCGGCCCATCAGTGGTCAGCCAAGGGTAGTACAATCAGTGTTGGGGGAGGGTCAACGGACTAGCCAACCATCTGCCCCAGATTTTGTGAAATGTTTTATTCCGTTTCCGGAGTTTAAAGGTAAGTATGTACAATGGGATAGAATCATTAATACGTTTTAACCAGAGGGATTTCAGAGAGGACTGTGCACCCTTCCATGACAGTAAAATAGCCTTTTTGACATAAAAATAGAGTATGCGGAGCAGTCTCTTGGCATGCGATCATATGTGTAGGTCACCAAAAATGCCTAATAGGCAGTTACATAGTTAGTCAGGTTGAAAAAAGACACAAGTCCATCCAGTTCAACCGTAAAAAAATAAAATAAAAAAAATTAAATAAACATATATCGTACAATCCCATATACCCAATTCTATACCCACAGTTGATCCAGAGGAAGGCAAAAAAAAACCAGAAGAGCATGATCCAATTTGCTACAGCAGGGGAAAAAATTCCTTCCTGATCCCCCGAGAGGAAATCGGATATTCCCTGGATCAACTTTACCTATAAATGTCAGTACCCAGTTATATTATGTACATTTAAGAAAGAATCCAGGCCCTTCCTAAAGCAATCTACTGAGCTGGCCAGAACCACCTCTGCAGGGAGTCTATTCCACATTTTCACAGCTCTTACTGTGAAAAAACCTTTCCGTATTTGGAGGTGAAATCTCTTTTCCTCTAGACGCAAAGAGTGCCCCCTTGTCCTTTGTGTTGACCGTAAAGTGAATAACTGAACACCAAGTTCACTATATGGACCCCTTATATATTTGTACATGTTGATCATATCCCCCCTTAATCTCCTCTTCTCAAGAGAGAATAAATTCAGTTCCTCTAATCTCTCCTCATAGCTGAGCTCCTCCATGCCTCTTATCAGTTTGGTTGCCCTTCTCTGCACTTTCTCCAGTTCCCCAATATCCTTTTTGAGAACTGGGGCCCAAAACTGAACTGCATATTCCAGATGAGGTCTTACTAATGATTTGAACAGGGGCAAAATGATATCTCTCTCTCTGGAGACCATACCTCTCTTAATACAAGAAAGGACTTTGCTCGCTTTGGAAACCGCAGCTTGGCATTGCATGCCATTATTGAGCTTATGATCTACCAAAACCCCCAGATCCTTCTCCACTACGGATCCCCCCAGTTGTACTCCCCCTAGTATGTATGATGCATTCATATTATTAGCCCCCAAGTGCATAACTTTACATTTATCAACATTAAACCTCATCTGCCACATAGTCGCCCAATTAGACAGAGCATTGAGGTCGGCTTGTAAATTGGCGACATCCTGTAAGGACGTTATTCCACTGCATAGCTTGGTGTCATCTGCAAAGACAGAAATGTTACTTTTGATCTCAGACCCAATATCATTTATAAACATATTAAAAAGTAAGGGTCCCAGCACTGAACCTTGGGGTACACCACTGATAACCCTGGACCATTCAGAGTAAGAATCATTAACCACTACTCTCTGAATTCTGTCTTTTAGCCAGTTTTCTATCCATTTACAAACTGATATTTCCAATCCTGTAGACTTTACCTTACACATGAGCCGTGTGTGGGGAACTGTATCGAACGCTTTTGCAAAATCCAAGTATACCACGTCCACTGCCACCCCTCTGTCCAAGGTCTTACTTACCTCTTCATAAAAAGAAATCAGGTTTGTTTGACAACTTCTGTCTTTCATGAATCCATGCTGTCTGTTGCTTAAATAGTTTTTTTCCAGCAAGAACTCATCTATGTGGTCTTTTATTAATCTCTCCAGTATTTTCCCAACTATAGAAGTTAAACTAACAGGTCTATAGTTACTTGGTAAACACTTAATTCCCTTTTTAAATATAGGCACCACATTGGCCCTGCGCCAATCCAGTGGTACTATTCCTGTCATTAATGAGTCCCTAAAAATTAAATACAATGGCTTTGAAATTACAGAGCTCAATTCTTTTAGGATCCGTGGGTGTATGCCATCTGGTCCAGGTGTTTTATCCACCTTTATTCCATCTAAATATTTCTGGACCATATCACTTTTGAGCCATTGTGGATTTGGGGCTGTGTCACTACCACCCCCATTTTGGACATGAGCTCCCCCATGCTCCTTTGTATACACAGAACTGAAGAAAGTATTTAATAAATTAGCCTTCTCTTTGTCCCCAGTCACCCACTCTAGATTATTTTGTAAAGGGCCTACATGCTCAGACTTGACCTTTTTACTATTAATATATTTGAAGAATTTTTTGGGGTTTGTCCTACTATCTTTTGCAATCTGTCGTTCATTTTGAATTTTTGCATCCTTGATTTCCTTTTTACATATCCTGTTATATTCTTTGTAACATTTAAATGACACTAGTGTTCCCTCATTTTTATATTTTTTAAAAGCTCTTTTCTTATAGTTTATAGCTTTTTTAACTTTGGCAGTGAGTCACATAGGTTTTATTTTTAGCCTTTTAAACTTATTGCCCATGGGAATATACTTTGCAGTGAGTTCACAAACAGTCTTTTTGAAGAATTCCCATTTCTGTTCTGTGCCCATTGATGCCAATATTCCTTCCCAGTCTAAGTCCTGGAGAGCAGCACTCATCCTTGGAAAATTTGCTCTCTTGAAATTAAGTGTTTTTATCTTTCCTGTATGTGATTTTTGCTTACAACTAACATCAAATGAAATCATGTTATGGTCACTGCTACCCAGGTGTTCCTTTATCTGAACATTAGTAATACGCTCTGCATGGTTTGAGATTACTTGAGTTCTTGGGGTGGATAATGTTTGGGAGGCTTAAAGCTGATGAGACAAAAGCACCGATCTCCTCCCAGAAGTCCCGAACTATTGGGCATGACCAGAAGCAGTGTAGGAAATCGGCCTCTTGGTCACAGCTGCGAAAACAGCCAGCCGAGGGCAAGAGACTCATCTTGTGCAACCTAACCGGAGTAAGGTGGGACTGATGAAAAAATGTAACCTGTATAATGCGGTCCCGGGAAGCAATAACAGAAGTTTTGTATGTGTCACCAAACTCATCCACCAGGGAGATGTCCATAGAGGACCACTTTACCTGAGCTCTGTGAAACCTGGGGTTAAAGTCAGTCATTACGGCTGCATAGTAGGTAGAGACAAGTTTAGTGGGATCTGGCTGTCTTAGCAATTTTTCCAGTGGAGGCAGGTCGGTGGGATTATCCAGGGAGCCAAACTGGGCATGGATAGCGTACCTAAGCTGGTGTAATAGATGTACCTCCGGTCCAATTCCAGGATGTATGTCCTATTCTGCCGACGACCCAAATTCAAAGTGATATGTATGCATGCATGCTAACGAATCACGCACTGAGACGGGCTTGTCAGTATGAGCTTTCCCTCATCAATAATGGCTTTATTCAGGGTCAGAGCCCCTTATATAAACAAAGTGACATAAGCAAACGTCATCACATATACGTGCATATCATTGGTTCATCCGTATATGGTCTTCTTCCTCTCGAGCCTGTTCTTCCACGTGTCTTCAAATTCTTAGCTCACGGGGGCCATCTTAGCTTAGTCGATGGGGGGGGTTGAAAAGGTGGGGGTCAAAGGAGTGAGGAGTGGACAGGACATCTGTTTCTTATTTATCTGTTTGTCATTTAAGGAAACTTACTGCTGGCTGGTTATAAGATTACTATAACACACATACATGGAAACACTTTAACCCATACTCTTAGCTAGCATACCCAAACTCTCTGGTTCCCAATATGAGCATCAATAAGTTTCTTATTCTTGAAATGAAGATTGTATAAATATATCTTATGCCGCGTACACACGATCCTTTTTCCCGTCGGGAAAAATTAAATTTTTTCTTTTGAACAAGAAAAACGACCGTGTGTGGGCTCTTTGTCATTTTTCCAGACGGGAAAAACGGCATTAATCACGACGAGAAAAATTAGAACATGCTCTAATTTTTCTCGTCGTGATTCCCGTCATTTTTTTCCGCGGCAGTTTTCCCACGGAGCCCACACACAGTCGTTTTTCTCGACCAAGAAAAAAAATGACGGGAAAAACGGCCGTGTGTGGGGGAACAAGCCGTTCCCTCGTTTTTCCTGTCGGGATTCACGGCGGTGTTTTCACTGCCGTGAATCTCGATCGTGTGTACGCAGCATTAGTGTGTGTGTGTTTGTGTGTGTCTGGCTATATCAGCCTTTTTCCAAATGTGTGTGTGCATGTCAGCTCATCTCTCCCTAAAAGCTAGCTCCTTAAACTCTAAAATTCCTAAGGATGGGGCTGTGAACCATGTGAGTAGCTGAAATAAGAACTATTTAACTTGCACCAAATCTCTGAACCAAATACAAAAACATAAAGAAGAAAAGAAAGTAACAATATCTGAGTGGTTAGGAGAGGGAGATAACATAGTCAATTTATTAGCTCCATCACACTGTTAGTAGTAGAATAGGTATGATCTTGTTAGGTCGAAGTCTAAGTGTAGCTGAGAGAAGGTTTTAAAGCCCTGAGCATTGTACAGGTGACATAAATATTTAACCCCACTGGCGTAGCAGCGATTGGGGTCAGGAAAGGAGTACAGTTCCTGCAGATTAGGGTTAAACCACAAGAGGTTGTTGGGGGACTTCAGCCAGGTGTGTTTGGATATCTTCGTGACAATATAAGGAAATGATAAAAGGGAAGTGGCAAGCAGAAAGATACCAGGGCGGCCTCTGTAAATAATGTTATGAAGGGTTTCCAGGGAAGATGCAATGGCCCCCTCCGTGGAAGTACAGGCATTAGCCGAAACCGGACACAGCCAATCGTGAATGTACACCAGTTGGGATGCCAAATAATATAGGAAGAAGTTAGGAAACGCCAAGCCTGCCAAGTGCTTTGGCAGCTGTAGTGTTTCAAGTGCCACCCTGGGGGATTCACCCTTCTACAGGAAAGTAATACATATTTTGTCTATACGTTTAAAAATAGATTTAGGTATTTTGCAAGGGGAGTTAGCAAGGATATAGAGCAATCTCAGCAGGTTAATCATTTTGAGGACATTGGCCCTCCCCATGAGGTCCAGAGGCAAATCCATCCACTGTTTGGTCTACTCCTGAAGGCGGACCAATAGTGGGTCTAAGTTGTTGGCGATACACGAAGATAAAGGAGTCTGCACCAAAACCCCAAAGTACCTAAAAGAGGACACCACCTGAAGCTTGGAGTCCGGGTGAATCTGGGGAGGCACAGCCACGTCTAAGGGGAAAAGGCTAGACTTGTCCCAGTTCACCCGGAGGCCAGAATAGTCTCCAAAGGTAGTAATCTCAACCAACAGGGCCTGAAGTGACTCATTGGTATCAGCCAGATACACCAATGTGTCATCAGTATAAAGTTAAATGTGCTTCTCTATAGTAGCAGTAGGTAGTCCCTTAATTGAGGGGGAGGAGCAGATGTGAACTGCAAGCGGTTCCATGGCCATGGCAAACAAGAGGGGTGACAATGGACACCCCTGTCGCGTACCCCTAGTATTCGGGAAGGGGTTAGTGATAGACGAATTGACTCGTACACGGGCCACCGGGGAGGTGTAAAGGAGTTTTATCCATGCTACTATACGAGGGGCCAAAGCCAAACAACTGCAACACCCCAAAAAAATATGGCCATTCCACACTATTTGTGGGAAAAAAGATAAAAAAATGTTGTTTGGGTACAGTGTTGCATGACCGCGCAATTGTCATTCAAAATGCGACAGCACTCAAAGCTGAAAATTTGCTTGGGCAGGTGGGGAGTGAAAGTGCCCTGTATTGAAGTGGTTAAAAAAAAAACATTATTTAAAGCATGTTTTAAAATCCAGTTTACAACAGTGCCATTGTCACTTTTTTCATGTGATATCAGGATACATCCCTTTCAGAGCAAAGCATTACTGGACGCTGGTGCATTCAGAGAACACAGCTTTGACACAAATAAAAGAGAATAGAGGTATGCTCTCCATTTGATTTCCAGGGGGAGTATCCTGGGTGCAAAAATTTCTACAAAACAATGGGGGTTATTCACGAAAGGCAAATCCACTTTGCACTGTAAGTGCAAACTCCAAGTGCAAAGTGCACTTAAAATTGCACTGAAAGTGCACTTGGAGGGGGGCATGGCTTAGCAATGGCTGAGTGAGGACGTGTTTTGTAAGAGCTCCTGGCTTCCCCCTGCCTACCTCGACTACCACACAACTTTTCACGGATGTGATTAAGGCATGGTAACTACCAAAAGATACCGAACCAGATAGGCAACCTGTGGACATCGCACTCCTACCCCTCAAGGC
Source organism: Rana muscosa (assembly GCA_029206835.1). NCBI lineage: Eukaryota > Metazoa > Chordata > Amphibia > Anura > Ranidae > Rana > Rana muscosa. Next base: position 11,363,127 of record CM055125.1, on the reverse strand, counting down.
GGGATACACCGTTATTTTCGGAGCCCCCTACGGACCTCGCCGGGCACCATTGTTGCCGGTCCACGTGCATCCCGTATGGAAAACACCACTGCCGCAGCCCGGTCTTCTCCCCTTACCCTCTCTCCTGAGCCTGCTCACCTTTCAGATACCCCGGCGGTGTTCCGATCCGACATGGCCAGCACATCCCAGCCCCAGACCCACCTGGGCGAAGACCTCCGCGCCATGCTGCAGACCCTCCCCACGAGGTCAGATATAGAGGCCCTCATCCTCCGCATTGAGGAGGCACATAGCAGGGACATGGCAGCGAGCTTCCCCGAGATCGACCGAGTGCATAGAACCCTTGGGCCTAAATCCTCTGATCCTGACAGACCCCAGGACGTCCTCTGCAGGCTGCACCGCTACTCACAGAAGGAGCTCATCCTCAGGAAAGCCTGGGAACATGGAACAGTGGAGTTTGATGGTGTACAGGTCCTGATTCTTCCAGATTTGTCCAGAGCAACGCTGGAGAGACGGGTGTGACGAACGCGGGGTGTCAGATACCCACCCTCCGCGCTAACTCGCGACGGAGGACCGATCAACCTCACACTACGCTGTCACTTACGTAACAATGCCACTCTCAGCTGCGCCCAGCACAAAGATTTTCCAGCTTGCGGGACCACAATCTAAGTGCCAGCAGCCCGAGAGCCATTGTCACTGGGCTAATTATGCAATTAACCCTTTAACTGCCACCACCCCTGTTTAGACCGAGCCAGGGGATACTCGTGATTTTAGCAATACCAGTTTATGATTTTAGAATAAGCGTCTGCAGCACACACTGTCACCACAGACAGGTCTGCTCAGAGGCCTTACTCTACAACAGTAGCGCTCTTCAAGAGACAGAGGTTCGTTTATAGCTTGCATTAAGAGTTTTAGAGACAAGGTTAACACTTTTCAACATAAGGGTTTATTATGAAAAAGGCAAAGTTAGTGCAATAAAATGTTTACAGAAAAAGATGTTTCAAAAGATGACAATATACAGCAACAAAGAAATAAGGTAGAATTGAGGAAGAAGAATACTTGCAATTAATGTCCAAGGGTTGATCAGAGTTCGATCGATGAGTTCGGTGATCGGTTCTCAAACTTGGCAGATGTTCCTGCTTGGATGGTCAAAGGAGAACTGCTGATAGACTTGGCAACTCTCTTTTCTGTCAGATCAAAAGGGGTGTTGACAGCGACCAGTGACCAATCGTCTGGTCATCTCGTTTACGGGTTGGTCACTGGGAGGGGTCTACATTCATGACCATGTCCCAGGTACACTCTGTGATACATATTCATATCTCTGCATCTCTAATGTTTACTGACTAACCATATCCGTTTTATTAATCAGCGTGATATTACCTTTAAGATGAGTCCACACATGAATATTCTGACATTTCTGGTTGACCTAGGGGGGATAAAGGTTACCAGGGGCTTTCTATATGACCGATCATATTGATGTCTGGACTTGAAACGTTAAAAATTATCTGAGGAAACTAAATATGTCCATTTTATGGCGGTGCTATTTGTTATTTGGAAGTTATGAAACATGTTGTATTTTCATACTTATTCCCAGCTTAAAGCTTTATGGGTACTAAGGAATTTACGACCAGGGTCTGCTGATTCTCTGAGGTGAAAAGGGTGACAGCTTTATGACAGGCCAAGAACTGTGCCAGGCCACATTAACAAACCTAGCTTCCTCCGCCAAGATAACAGCTGTTTGAAGTAGAAAGCCTAGGAATTCCTAAGGATAGGGGAGGGGGGGCGAGTTCTAATGCAAACTTACACTGTTAGCTAAAACTGTCATGGCCCCCATACGGTTTACAAACAAAATGGACACACTAGCTACGCTATTCGTGTGTCCAGTGTGTGCTATCGTTACACCTCCCCCCTTAGGTGGTTGCATGGGAGGGAACGACAATTTCCCTCCTGACGCAACCAACTCCTGCGGGCTCGGCTTGTAGTGACAGCCCATCAGCATTGCCATGGGTGCTGCCTTTCTTATGCTGGATGGTGAAATCGTATTTCTGCAGAATTAAGCTCCACCGAAGTAGTTTACTATTCTCCCCAGCAACACGATTCAGCCAGCTCAAGGGATTGTGATTGGTGATCACAGTGAAATGCCGTCCATAAAGATACGTTTGTAACTTCTGGAGAGCCCACACGATTGCAAGACACTCCTTTTCAATCGTGGCATATGCTACTTACCTGGGAAGCAGCTTCTGGCTCAGGTAGAGGATGGGATGCTCCTCTCCGGCATCATCCACCTGGCTCAGGACTGCACCCAATCCATAGGCAGAGGCACCCGTCTGCACTAGGAAACGACGGGTGAATTTTGGAGCCTGTAGGACAGGGGCGCTGGCCAGCGCCTCCTTCAAGGCCTGAAATGCCTGCTCACATTTTGGTGTCCAAGACACCACTTTGGGCAGTTTCTTTTTGGTTAGGTCAGTCAGAGGTTTGGCCAGGCTGCTATAGTTGCATACAAACTTCCTATAGTAGCCAGCAGTCCCCAAGAAAGACATAACCTGCTTTTTGGTTTGGGGGGGTAGGCCAGGCCAGGATGGCCTCAACCCTCCCTGTCTCGGTTTCAGGGTGCCTCCTCCTACCTGGTGTCCCAAGTAATGCACATCAGTCATGCCGATCTGACACTTACTGGGTTTGACAGTCAGATTGGCAGCTGTCAATCGGTCCAGGACCTGTGACAGGTGCACCAGGTGTTCTTCCCAGGTAGGGCTGAACACGGCAATGTCATCCAGGTAGGATACGGCAAAGGTTTCCAGCCCCTCCAGTAAGTCATTCCTGACTCTCTGGAAGGTAGCTGGGGCATTCTTCATCCCAAACGGCAGGACGGTAAATTCGAACAAGCCGAATGGGGTGATGAAGGCCGACTTTTCCCGAGCCTCAGGGGCCAGAGGAATTTGCCAGTACCCCCTGCTCAGATCCATGATTGTTATATAGTGGGCGGCCGCCAGCCTATAACAACTCATCAATCCGGGGCATGGGGTAGGCATCTGCAGTGGTGATGACATTCAGCTTCCGGTAGTCCACACAGAACCTGGTCGTCTGATCCTTTTTGGGGACCAGGACTACTGTAGACGCCCAGGCACTGTGGGACTTCTGAATCACCCCCAGCTGCAGCATTTCCTCCACCTCCCTTTTCATGTCGGCCAGCACCTCCAGGGAGACGCGATAGGCCAACTGTTTAATGGGAGGATGTGCCCCGGTGTCCACCTGGTGGATAGCGAGGTGCGTCCTCCCAGGTTTTCCCGTAAACCTGCTACCATGTACTGCCAGCACTCTCTTCAGCCCAGGTACCTGGGTGGGGGTCAGTTTGGAGTTTATCAGGAGTTCCGAGTCTACCTCCCTGGTGTCAGCTAGCAGGTCTAAAAGTGGATCAGCCTCCTCAGGCTCCGGCCTGCTGCAGACCGGCATGACATAGGCCGTGCGCTCATGATGGGCTTTGAGCATGTTCACATGAATGGCCTTCTGCCGTCTAATCTCCCTTCTCCCAACCTGACCAAGAAGGTGACATCATTTAGACACTGGGTGATGGTGTACGGGCCTTCCCATGCTGCTTGGAGTTTGTTCTTCCACAGGGGAAGCAGAACATACACCTGCTGACCAACGTTATAGGTCCGCTCCCTAGCATTACGGTCATACCACTGTTTCTGCCTGGCCTGGGCCTTGTTCATGTTTTCCCGCACAATTTCCACCAGCGTCTCCATTTTATCTCTGAATTTTAGGACGTAATCCACAACAGAGACCTCTGGGTGGGCAACCTTGCCCTCCCAGGTCTCGCGGATTAGGTCCAGGGGCCCTCTTACCCTCCGTCCGTACAGAAGTTCAAATGGCGAAAAGCCTGTGAACTTCTGAGGCATCTCTCTGTAAGCAAACAGCAGATGAGGCAGATATCATTCCCAGTCCTTGCCCTGGGAGTGCACAAAGGTGCACAACATTTGTTTCAGGGTACCATTGAAACGCTCACACAAGCCGTTTGTTTGTGGATGGTAAGCACTGGCCATGATATGCGTCATCTGTATTTTCCGACAGAGGGCTTGCATCAAGTCAGGCACAAACTGAGGGCCTTGATCGTTAATGAGCTCGGCCGGGAACCCCACTCTGGTGAAGATTCCCAGCAGAGCATCAGCGACCTTGTCTGCCCGGAGGCAGGAGAGAGCCACCGCCTCTGGATAACGCGTGGCATAGTCGACAACTGTCAGGATAAAACATTTGCCTGAGCTGCTAGGGATGGCCAAAGGCCCAACGATATCCACCGCCACCCTCTTAAAAGGTTCGTCAATCACAGGCAAAGGTTTTAGCTAGGGTTGTCCCGATACCGATACTAGTATCGGTATCGGGACCGATACCAAGCATTTGCGCGAGTACTTGTACTCGCACAAATGCTCCCGATGCCCAGTCCGATACTTTTTTTTTTTTCTAGAGCGGACGCAGAGAGGGGGTGGAGAGCGGGGGGCGGAGAGCGGGGGGCGGAGAGCAGGGCGGAGAGCGTGGCGGGGGGCGGAGACCAGGGCAGAGAGCGGGACGGAGAGTGCGGCGGGGGGCGGAGAGTGGGGCGGGGGGTGGAGACCAAGGCGGAGAGTGCGGCCGGGGGCGGAGACCAGGGCGGAGAGCGAGTCCCTCACCTGCAGTTGAAACTGGTAAGCTGGCAGGGGTGCAGGGCGCAGCCGCATCAGGATCGGTGACCGGTGATGTCGCATTCGGTCGCCGTCAGCGGCTGAACGTCCCCACACCCATCTTGGTACACCCTGCACTTGGCTGCAGTAAGCAGCAGCAGACATCTTGTTACACCCAGCCCGAGCTATATGGGCTGGGTGTAACAAGATGTCTGCTGCTGCTTACTTCAGCCGAGTGCAGGGTGTACCAAGATGGGCGTTGCAGCAGTTTTTTTTATTTTAAATCCTGTGTCATTTTTTTTCCCCACAGCATTTCAGTGCCAGCCACCTATCAGTACCCACAAGTGCTACCTATCAGTGCAATCAGTGCCATCTACCAGTGCCACCTATCAGGTGGCACTGGTAGATGGCACTGATTGCACTGATAGGTGGCACTTGGTGGCACTGATATGTGGCACTTGGTGGCACTGATATGTGGCACTTGTGGGCACTGATATGTGGCACTTGTGGGCACTGATAGGTGGCACTGATAGATGGCACTTGTGGGCACTGACAGCACTGATAGGTGGCACTTGGTGGCACTGATTGCACTATCAGTGCTGTCAGTGCCCACAAGTGCCATCTATCAGTGCCACCTATCAGTGCCCACAAGTGCCACCTTTCAGTGCTATCAGTGCCCACAAGTGCCACATATCAGTGCCCACAAGTGCCACATATCAGTGCCCACAAGTGCCACCTTTCAGTGCAATCAGTGCCATCTATCAGTGCCCACAAGTGCCACCTATCAGTGCTATCAGTGCCCACAAGTGCCACATATCAGTGCCCACAAGTGCCACATATCAGTGCCCACAAGTGCCACCTTTCAGTGCAATCAGTGCCATCAGTGCCCACAAGTGCCACCTATCAGTGCTATCAGTGCCCACAAGTGCCACATATCAGTGCCCACAAGTGCCACATATCAGTCCCCACAGGTGCCACATATCAGTGCCCACAAGTGCCACCTTTCAGTGCAATCAGTGCCATCTATCAGTGCCCACAAGTGCCACCTATCAGTGCTATCAGTGCCCACAAGTGCCACATATCAGTGCCCACAAGTGCCACATATCAGTGCAATCAGTGCCATCTATCAGTGCCAGCCACCTATTAGTGCCCATCAGAGCCAGTCACCAGTCAGTGCCCATAAGTGCCACCTGTCAGTGCCACCTATCAGTCCCCATCTTTCAAACTGTCACATGACATTGAAAAAAAAGTATCGGTAATCGGTATCGGCGAGTACTTGGAAAAAAGTATCGGTACTTGTACTCGGTCCTAAAAAAGTGGTATCGGGACAACCCTAGTTTTAGCAGAGCCCACTGTACATCCCCTACCTTGCCAACTCGCTGGCAGGTAACACAGGACCGACAGTAGTCAGCTATGTCAGTGAGCATCGTAGGCCAATAAAAGTTATGCATCAACCGCCCTCGGGTCTTAGTGATCCCCAAGTGCCCTGCTAGAGGAATCTCATGAGCCACTTTTAGCAGCTGTCCTCTAAATTCACTGGGTACAACTAGCTGTCTGCTACCTGTGTCAGCCTCATTCCCCTCTGCAGGCAAACGTTCTCTGTACAGTTTCCCTTTGTCCCAGTAGACCCTTTGTTTGCCATTCTCTGCAGGGGGGCGATCAGCTGAACTCCTGAGCTGTGCTAGGGTTTGGTCTGTCTGCAGTGCTGTTTCAAAGATGGAACAACAAGTCCCAGCCAGCAGTCCTGTGGCAAACAAGGACGGCTGCTGAGGCTCAACAGAGGTGGAGTCCGCTGGGTCAGAACAGGGAGAGGGCCCAGAGACCTCCTCCTGCTGTTCTGCGATCAGGGCCTGCACCTTGGCCACCTTGGCAGCACTGAGAGTGACCACCAATACTGGCAATGCATTATCATCATCATCATCAACATCAGCATCATCATCATCATCAGCATCATCAGCATCATCATCATCACATTTAACATTTACCATTGCAGCGTCATTGGAACATACATCATCTACCTTCACAAGCAAGGGGGTCTCCTCTCCTGTTTCTAAATAAGGAATACCTTGCACTTCAACTTCACCCTCCCCCTATGTCTGTCCATCCACAGGTTGCCCAGATATTACCCCAACATCTGTAAACAGTACCTTGGTAGGTCCAGAGAGTTCCGTGGGAGCATCCTGGGTGCTCTTAGCAGGGGCATAGTAATAAAAAAGGGTACCTAAATCAGCACCCAACAACACAGCAGTGGGGATCCCCTCCGAGACGCCCACCTCTCTCATTCCACTTCCGGCACCCCAATCGATGAAAAAATAGGCACGGGGCACACAGGAACGGGTTCCCCCAACTCCCTTGAGGGTAAGAAACTTCTCTGGGATGATGTCTGTTTCTTCTATCACCTCTGGTCTGACCAAAGTGACTTCAGCTCCGGTGTCACGAAAGCCCATGACAGTCCGGTGGCCTACGATGACTGGCTGCAAGTTGGCATTGGTTCCTGGAGGTTTCCCACCAACAAACAGCACAGCAGAAGGGTGGCTGGCCAGATGGCCAGGTGATGTCAGCTTCTTCTGCTCAGGGCACTGCGTCCTGAGATGTCCGGCTTTCCCACAGGTGTAGCATTTGCGGTTGTCAGTCGGGAATACCTTGGCACCAGGAACTGCAGGTTCCGACCGCTGAGGAACTTGGTTGGTAGGCAGAGGAGGAGTTGCCATGTGCGATTTCCCTCCTTTCCAGCCATTCGGAGGAGCCTTGCGATGTTCAGATACCCGAGAGTGGATATAGGTATCTGACAATTCTGCTGCTACTTTGGCAGAGGTTGGCTTTCGCTCTAGCACAAACTCTCTGACGTCTGTAGGACAGATGTGCAAAAGTTGATCTTCAATCATAAGATCTTCCAGGGACACAAAAGAATCGGCTTTCAAGCCTTTAGTCCACTGCAGGAATGTGGTGCGTAAGTGACTTTCCACATCCAGGTATGAGTCCCCAGGCCCTTTTTGCAAGGACCTAAAACGCTTCCGGTACACTTCCGGGGTTAGCTGAAACTTTTGGATGATCGCAGCCTTTAGGGCCTCATAAACGTTACACTGCCCTTCTGACAGTTCAACATAAGCATCCAGGGCCTTGCCTCGTAGCCCTGGTGTCAGGTACCGAGCCCATTGTGCTGGGGGCAGATGGTACTGACGGCAAGTTTTTTCAAACGACAGTAGATATACGTCAATGTCACTGTCCTTTTCCATAACAGGAAATTTGGCTGCCGGGGTCACTGGCAGAGAGGCATCCCTGTGCTCTAGGGATCTGGGGTTCTGAACTTGTCGCTGCTGCTGGAGCCTAGTTATCTCCAGTTCATGCTGACGATCAGCCTCCCTCTGTGCAGCCTCTCTCTCAGCCCTGCGTTCCTCTCTCTCAGCCTGGCGCTCAAGGAACTGCAGGTACACCACAGGATCCGTCTCCCTAAGGCGTTGTAGCGTTTCCTGCACTTGAGGAGAGTCTATGCTGGTTGCAGGCAATCTGGGGTTGGCCTGCTCAGGCAGTGGCTTGGAGGTGACAATCAGTGGTGTTCTGTCCATCAGATGTCTATATTCTGATTATCTGCATTTGTGTTGATTAAAATTACATTTAAGGTTGTAATTTCTATAGAAATCATTTGCAGAGCGTAGGCGCCATATATCTTTTTGTTATTGTTTAATTTTGTTCATTATTAAATGCATTAAATGTATAACCCAGGAAGCGATTAGAAAGCAGAGTATTCTGGGTAAATCTCTACAGGAAGAGACACATTCACCATGACACTGCAGGAGGCAGAATATGACTTATTTCAATCTCTTACCATCAACCCTTAGAGAACTTAAAAAGTAAGTTTTTACTGTCTCATATTGTACTGTATATCTTTATCTCTGCAATGTATGCAAAATTTTATGGGATATTGTACTTATCAAGGTTTATTCTTGTTGTTTGTAGTTTCACCTAGCTTGTTCCAATAAAACTGTGATCGAAGAAATATGGTATCATGTTTATGGGATAAGAATGGTTTAGCTGAATGTCCTTGAGACAGAACAGTGACATTTTCAAGATGACCTCTGAAGGGAAGATAAGCTGACTTTGGAAGTCTGTACAGCTCGGGGCTACGCAGTTACCATACAACCAGAAGCCTTAAAGAAACAGGCCTGTGGGAGGCAAAGCAAGCAGCCACGCTACACAGAGACGCGCTCTGTCAAGCAGCACCGACACTAACGGTCTCTATACAGCAAGACAGCTTCTTCCCCGCAGCCATGTCTCACAGTGGAACATCTTCTTACAAAACACGATCACGAGCAAGCTCATCTAGGTCATCTGTCGCAAATGCAGGAGCTGCAGATAAAAAAAGAAAAGGCCCACCTTGATGCAGAAAGGGTGCGACAGGAACAAGAGAGAGAGAAAGAAAGAATACACCTTGAAGCAGAAAGGGTGAGACAGGAACAAGAGAGAGAGATGGAAAGAGTATGCCAGGAATAGGGATGAGCTCGGTGTTCAAGTCGAACGCATGTTCGACTCGAACATCGGCTGTTCGCCTGTTCGGCAAAACCAGAACTTTGTGGGCCGTTCGCGCCAAATTCATGTGACGCGAACGGCCTACAATACACTGCTCCATCGCAGTGCATTGCCGGCGCTGTGATTGGCCAAGCATGCACTGTGACCCCGCATGCTTGGCCAATCACAGCGCCGGCAGCGAGGAGAGCCATAATTGGCCACAGGCAGGATGCCTGTGGCCAATCATAGCTCAGGGGGGTTTAGTACACGCCCCACACTATAAAAGGCCGTCAGCGCGGCGGCCTTGTGTAGTGTGTTGGCATGCAGGGACAGAGAAGGATAGGCAGGGACAGTGTCAGTGACATCCTTTGAAACCATGTGCATTTACAGTGTGTTGGTGTGCAGGGACAGAGAAGGATAGGCAGGGACAGTGTCAGTGACATCCTTTAAAACCTTGTGCATTTACAGTGTGTTGGCGTGCAGGGACAGAGAAGGATAGGCAGGGACAGTGTCAGTGACATCCTTTGAAACCTTGTGCATTTACAGTGTGTTGGCATGCAGGGACAGAGAAGGATAGGCAGGGACAGTGTCAGTGACATCCTTTGAAACCTTGTGCATTTACAGTGTGTTGGCATGCAGGGACAGAGAAGGATAGGCAGGGACAGTGTCAGTGATATTCTTCGCTAAACCTCCTTCACAGTATACACCTGAAGCTACCCCTTATTGCTTGTGGTGTTGTTCTGTTGTATAACACAGACAGGCATCTGCAAGCAGTTACAGTGGGTGTAGGTGCCTCCTGCACAGTATACGCTACCCCTTATTGCTCGTCATGGTGTTGTTCTGTTGTGTAACACAGACAGGCATCTGCAAGCAGTTACAGTGGGTGTAGGTGCCTCCTGCACAGTATACGCTACCCCTTATTGCTCGTCGTGGTGTTGTTCTGTTGTGTAACACAGACAGGCATCTGCAAGCAGTTACAGTGGGTGTAGGTGCCTCCTGCACAGTCTACGCTACCCCTTATTGCTCGTCGTGGTCTTGTTCTGTTGTGAAACACAGACAGGCATCTGCAAGCAGTTACAGTGGGTGTAGGTGCCTCCTGCACAGAATACGCTACCCCTTATTGCTCGTCGTGGTGTTGTTCTGTTGTGTAACACAGACAGGCATCTGCAAGCAGTTACAGTGGGTGTAGGTGCCTCCTGCACAGTATACGCTACCCCTTATTGCTCGTCGTGGTGTTGTTCTGTTGTGTAACACAGACAGGCATCTGCAAGTAGTTACAGTGGATGTAGGTGCCTCCTGCACAGTATACACCTGAAGCTACCCCGTATTGCTGGTTTTCCCATCTCCCTGCAGGCCATTAGAATGTCTGGAAGGCCAACAAAGAGAGGCAGACAGTCACAAGCCAATAAAAGAGGGCAAGCAGGCTCTGTGTCTGGGGGCAACAGTGCTGGTCGTGGACGCGGTGCATTGTCATCAGCACGTGGCCATGGGACACGCTTGTCCTTATTTTCGGCAGCTGGACGTGTTGAGCCGCATCATGCCGAAGACTTGGTAGAGTGGATGACCAAGCCCTCCTCATCTTCCTCATCCTCTCTCACCCAGGCTCAGGGTACTGGCAAAACAGCTGCCAATGCGTCCTCTTCCCTTGTATCAATGTCATCATCAGTCAATCCTTCCCTAGACCCACCATGTCCTCCTGAGGAGTCCCCCGACCTGTTTGAGCACAGTGTTGGGTACATGCTCCAGGAGGATGCCCAGCGTTTTGAAGGGTCTGATGATGATACCCAGCTAGAGGAAGGCAGTAGCGTGAGCACAGAGAGAGGGGATGCTCAAGAAGGACAGCAATCTGGCAGTCATGTTCCAGCAGCTGCAGCATACTGCCAGATTGGCTCCAGTGATGAGGAGGGAGGGGATGAGGGGGTCACTGACTACACGTGGGTGCCTGATAGGAGAGAGGAGGAGGAGGAGGATGAGGAGGAGGCACATCTCCAACGAGGCAGGATGCCCTCCGGGGGCCAGCGTAAGGGCAGCACACTGACTGAATCACACCGCAGAGCTCCGCCTGTGCAGGGCGCTGCCTCTGCCCCGTTATTCCAAAAGTTCTTTGGTGTGGGCCTTTTTTGAGTCGAGTGCATCAGATCGCACTGCTGCTATTTGCAACATATGTCTCAAGCGTATCTCGCGTGGCCAAAACATCAGCCGCTTGGGCACCACATGCTTGACCAGACATATGTTGACCTGCCATGCAGCTCGTTGGCAAGCGTACCTTAAAGACCCACACCAAAGAACAAAGCGGACCTCTCTTTACTCCTCATCAGCTGGGATCTCCAACCCCACTATACCTTCAGTCCTCTCTGAAACCTGCACTGAGAGGAATGAAGGTGTAGAATTAGGTGTGTCACAGCCAAGTACTTGCGGGCAATCTGCTATCGGTACACCTACGTCAGATTGTACCAGGCAAATTTCCCTGCCCCAGCTGCTGGACCGTCAAAAGAAGTTCACTCCCAGCCATCCACATGCCCAGCGGTTGAATGCTAGCTTGGGTAAATTGCCAGCACATCAACTGCTGCCTTTTCAGTTGGTAGACTCGGCCCCCTTCCGTGAGTTTGTGCAATGTGCAGTTCCTCAGTGGCAGGTTCCAAAACGCCACTTTTTCTCACGGAAGGCGATTCCGGCTCTCTACCGGCATGTGGAAGGCAATGTCCATGCCTCGCTGGACAGGGTGGTCAGCGGTAAGGTGCATATTACCGCTGACTCATGGTCCAGCAGGCAAGTACAGGGACGTTACCTTTCTTTCACGGCCCATTTGCCAGCTGGGAAGGATGCAGGACAAGGTGCAGTAGTGTTGGAGGTTGTTCCGCCGCCACGCCTCCAAAATGCTACTACTGGTTGTGACACACCTCTCTCCTCCACCCCCTCCTCTTCTTCTTCCTCCATGGCCTCTTCCTGTGCTTTGTCCTCGGAACCAGCGGTGCTCCGTAGGCGTTCAAGGGGCTACGCAAGTACGCAGGCAAAAAGATGCCATGCCGTGCTTGCGCTGGTGTGTTTGGGGGACAGGAGCCACACTGGGGCAGAGGTTCTGTCAGCTCTGCAGGGGCAGGCCGAGAGGTGGTTGACGCCACGCCAGCTTAAGCCAGGAATGGTGGTTTGCGACAATGGCACCAACCTCCTCTCTGCCCTCCGACAGGGACATCTGACCCATGTGCCCTTAGTGGCTCACGTCCTTAACCTGGTGGTGCAGCGGTTCTTGGGCAGGTACCCAGGCTTATAGGATGTCCTGAGGCAGGCCAGGAAAGTCTGTGTGCATTTCCGCAGATCATATAATGCCAGTGCTCGGCTGGCTGAGCTGCAAAAGGAGTTGAACCTGCCCAAGAACCACCTTGTGACATGCCGAAGGAGCGGTGGAGAAGGTGGCCATCTGACCGATGCGTTCAGACAATTTTTTAGTCCGCAGTCCCAAGGTATGATCGGTTCCAGCAACCATCGCCAGCGTCTGATATACATGGTGCAGGAATACCTAGGGACACGGTCAGTCTTGGACACCTTTCCCACCGAAAATCCTCTGGCTTACTGGGTCTTGAGGATGGATCACTGGCCAGAGCTTGCACAGTATGCAATTGAACTACTGGCCTGTCCTGCATCCAGCGTTCTTTCGGAACGCACATTCAGTGCTGCTGGAGGCTTTGTCACAGATCACAGGGCGTTCCAGCGCCCACCGACTCGGTTGATCGACTGACCTTCATAAAGATGAACCAGTCTTGGATCACCACCAGCTACCAAGCACCTGAAGCTGATGTAACAGAATAATTTATTTTGAAATGTCACATCCCTTCAAGACTGCCTATGGTGATGCTGAGTGACTGTCCTGTTATGTTCACTGACTATCCTCTTCCTCCTCAATGATCCGATTCCTGATGATAGCTTGGAAGAACATTTTTGTTTCTGGGTGCCGCCACCAGTGGCTAAGGCCCAATTTTTCAGCCCCTGTTTAACAGGGGCATGTAATTACAATTTTTTTATGCAATGCTTTGCAGCAGGGCTCATTCCTGCACTCCAACTAGAGTATCTCTGAGAGGTTGCAGTGTTGTGGCACCAGCACTAGTGCCTAAGGCCCAATTTTTCAGCCCCTGTTCAACAGGGGCGTATAATTAAAATTTTTGATGCAATACTTTGCAACGGGGCTCATTGCTGTGCTCCAAGTACAGTATCTGTGAGGGGTTGCAGTGTTGTGGCACCAGTGCCTAAGGCCCAATTTTTCTGCCCCTGTTCAACAGGGGCATGTAATTACAATTCTTGATCTAATAATTCACAGCAGGGCCCATTCCTGCGCCCAACAAGAGTAACTGTGAGGGCTTACAGTGTTGTGGCAACACCACCACCAAAGGCCCAATTTTTCTGCCCCTCTTCAACAGGGGCATGCAATTACAATTCTTGATCTAATAATTTATAGCAGGGCCCATTCATGCGCCCACCAAGAGTAACTGTGAGGGCTGACAGTTTTGTAGCACCAGCACCACCACCAAAGGCCCAATTTTTCCTACCACTGTTCAACAATGGCATGTAACTACAATTCCTGATATAATAGTTCACATCAGGGCGTTCCAGCGCCCACCAAGAGTAACTGTGAGGGCTCACAGTGTTGTGGCAACACCAACATCTAAGGGGCAAATTTCAGCAGAGTATATACGGCAGGCCCCTACTTTCAAACATCCAACTTACAAACGACTCCTACTTGCAAACGGAAGGAGACAACAGGAAGTGAGAGGAAATCTACCCCTAGGAAGGGAAATTCTCTCCTGTAAGAGTTAACATGGGAAAAAGGTGTCTCCTCTCTACTGATGCTTTATCACCAATCCTTGTTTCAATAAAAAAAACACTTTTCAAAAACATTTGTCATTGGGACGGAAAGTGAGGTGAAATGTTTTGAACAGGTGCACAGACAGCAAAACAAATGTTACAGGGGTGATAACCCTTCCCTATGTTTTCCAAAAAGCTTAAAAATATATATTTTGGCTGGAGCTACACTTAAACAATGTACCTGTTCAAAATTACAAACAGATTGTACTTAAGACAGATTGTACTTAAGTCCCTGTCTTGTTTGCACCGCCTGTATACTGCTGTTCAGAGCATATAGGGCCTTTTTTTATTTTGGGTGCAGGGTTCCCCTTAATATCCATACAAGACCCAAAGGGGCTGGTAATGGGCTGGGGTGGGGGGGGGGTGATGGGGTAGCCATGCCATTTTTCTTAAAGATTTTCATCCATATTGCCAGGACAAGACATGACATTAAAGCCGCAAGCAGTTTTAAATTGCTTTTTTATCCGTTAGAAATGTCATTTTGTGCAGGGACAGAGGGACAGTTCTAAACAAGGGAAACACACGCCACTTCACAGGCATACTTTAGACCCCCCCCAGGTACGATATTTAAAGGAATATTTCACTTTTTTTTCACTTTATGCATCATTAAAATGACTGCTCCCGAAAAACGGACGTTTTTGAAACTTCTTTTTGCATTGATACATGTCCCCTGGGGCAGAACCCGGGTCCCCAAACCCTTTTTAGGACAATAACATGCATATTAGCCGTTAAAATTAGCACTTTAGATTTCGAACGTTCGCGTCCATTGTATTTAATAGGGTTCTAACGTTCGCTCGAACTTTCGGTCCGTTCGCAGGTTCTGGTGCGAACCGAACCGGGGGGTGTTCGGCTCATCCCTAGCCAGGAACAACAAAGAGTTTGCCTGGAGGACGAGCTAGCCCAGCAGGAAGCATCTCTGAAATTGTAGCAAGCTATCTTAGAAGCTAACATGGAGAAGCTAGCAGTGGACCGAGACGCTGCCGCCGCCATTGCAGAAGCTTTAGAAGCAGCCGTTTACGATGAGCCAAGAGCAGGTAGCAGCATACCAGGCCTAGAGGAAGACCACCAAGATTCCTCGCAACGCACGTCGGATTATGTCTACCAGCACTGTAACCCAAGCAGCATCCCATAACAAGAAATTAAACAGGATGTCAGTGAGTCACATCAAGTAAAGCAGCAACAAGCCGACCTTGGACCCCAGTGCTACAAGCAAGAAAAATCTGACAGATTTCTAGACGTTACAGTCCCAACCAAACTTTCTACTCCACAAGGTACCCAGCCTTCATACAAACATCAAACACCTGTCTTCACTCCAAAGGTGTATGCAACGAGCCGGTACGAACTGCCAACCGTATGCAAGTTTGAACCCAGAGAGCCTAAAGAAGACACTTCTACCAGGTACGCCTATACACCGCACCACAATACACCAGCAGCCTACCCCAATGCGAATCAGGCTACTGTAGACTTTGCCAAGTTCCTGGCCAAACGTGAGTTAGTTACCCAAGGACTTGCCAAATTTAGTGATCGCCCTCAACACTACAGGATGTGGAGATCCTCTTTCCAGGGTGTCATTCAAGGTCTAGATCTATCCTGCAGGCAACAGATAGAACTCCTCGTAAAGTGGCTTGGCAATGATTCTGCTGAACACGCCAAAAGGATCAGAGACATTAATATGGATTGCTCATGGCTGTAACTACAAAGGGAAACACAATGTGCCCTTTCCACCCTTTAGTGAGTTTGTGGACTTTGTAGACAGACAAGCAGGAACGAAAGATGACCCCAGCTTCATTTTTCCAGTGTCTTACACCACTTCTTCTGGCCCTAAGCAACTCAGAGCTCCAGTAGCAGTGCACAAAACTAACATTTCTTCTCACAGATTCGCAGAGTCTCAGTCAGAGGATCAAGACAATGACCCTACTAAGTTCTGCCCTCTACATAAGATGCCACATCCTCTTATGAAATGCAGAGCCTTCAGGACAAAGATCATCCAGGATCGCAAAGCTTTCCTCAAAGAGAACAACATCTGTTACAAGTGCTGCTCTTCATCCACACACTTCGCCAAGGACTGTAAGGTCAGTGTCAAATGTACAGAGTGTGACAGCACAGAACACAACACAGCTTTACACCCAAGGCCTACTCCAAGAACCTACCCACCTGTCCATGGTGACAAGGAGCAAGGCAGGGAGACCAAAGACTCTAGTACAGATGCCACAGCAATCACTTCACAGTGCACTGAAGTCTGCAAAGGAAGTACAGGTGGCAGATCCTGCTCTAAAATCTGTCTAGTGAAAGTTTACCCAAAGGGACGCAGAGACAAAGCAGTCAAGCTCTACGTCATCTTGGATGATCAGAGTAATAAGTCACTAGCTAGACCTGTGTTTTTTGACATTCTAAACCTTAAAGGCCCCAGCAGCCCTTACTCCCTTAGGACTTGTGCAGGTACAGTGGAAACGGCGGGGAGAAGAGCTGACGGCCTACAAATTGAATCTATGGATGGTAAGACATGTCTACCCTTACCGACCATAATAGAGTGCAACCAGATGCCAGATAACAGATTAGAGATTCCCACACCAGACGCAGCAGCCCACCAGACCCATTTGAAGCACATAGCACATCTCATACCAGAACTTGATGATCAGGCTCAGATAATCTTACTCCTAGGGAGAGATATCTTGCAAGTCCAGAAAGTAGGGAAACTGATCAACGGGCCTAAAAATGCTCCATATGCCCAAAAACTGGATCTTGGGTGGGTCATTATAGGTGATGTTTGCCTGGGAGGAGCACACAAACCGGCATCTGTTAACAACCTGCTCACTAGTACCCTCAAGAATGGTCGTCCTTCTCTTTTCCAACCCTGTCAAAATCACATCTTCATAAAGGAGCTACCACACAACAACCCTGTACCTCTTCCTTTCCTAAGTTCCCTCTGTGACAGCAATACCTATGACGATGACCAAAGTGACTTAGGACGCTTAGTGTTCAGGAGAACAAAGGAGGACAACCAGGTAGCAATGTCCATTGAGGATAGGATCTTCACAGAGGTTATGGAAAGCAGTATAGAGAAAGACGTGACTAATAGCTGGGTAGCGCCTCTTCCCTTTAGGCCACAAAGACGAGGTTTGCCTAACAACAGAGAACTAGCATATAAACGCCTCACTTCCCTAAGACACAATCTTCAAAGGAAACCAGAGAAGAGAGAACATTTATTTTCCTTCATGGACAAAATATTCCAGAATGGTCATGCTGAGATAGCCCCAAACCTCAAAGACTCAGAAGAATGTTGGTACTTACCCATATTTGGGGTCTATCACCCTAAGAAGCCATGGCAGATTAGAGTGGTGTTTGATTCCAGCGCCAAGCATGAGGGTGTCTCTCTAAATGATGTCCTTCTTTCTGGCCCTGACCTCAACAACAGACTATTAGGAGTACTTCTCCGCTTCCGCAAGGATTCGGTCGCATTCATGGCAGACATACAACAAATGTTCTATTGTTTTCTTGTTAAAGAAGACCACCGAAACTTTCTGAAGTTTCTCTGGTTCAGGGACAACAACCCCTCTGGAGACATCACAGAATACCGCATGAGGGTGCACATATTTGGCAACAGCCCTTCCCCTGCAGTTGCTATATATGGCCTCAGACACTCTGCTAGAGTGGGAGAGTCAGAGTATGGGTCAGATGTCAGACAATTTGTGGACAAGGATTTCTATGTGGACGATTGCTTGAAATCACTACCCACAAATAAAGCTGCAGTCAGTCTCCTGAAAAGAACTCAGGCAATGCTTGCGTGTTCCAACTTAAGGCTCCACAAGATTGCTTCCAACAGTAGAGAAGTTTTAGAAGCCTTTCCTGTCCAAGATCATTCCAACGAGTTAAAGGACAAAGGCCTCGTACACACGGCCGAGATTCTCGTCGAGAAAAACATGTCGTTTTTTTCGACGAGATTCTTGGACAAGAAAATTGTCCCGTCCGAGTGTCCACACGCTCGATTCAAAGAACCCGCGGTTCTTTGAATGGAGCGTACGCGGTGACGTCATTGACTACGACAAGCATGCGTTCGTCACATTCGATGCCGTCGCCGCCATCTTGGTATACCCTACGTATGCCTAGGAAGCTACCGCGCATGCGTCTAATTCATTTTGAACATGGACGGGCTTCCGGGAGGACAGGTAAGTGTACACACGCTCACTTTTCTCGTCGAGAAACATGCCGACGAGAATCTCGACGAGAAAATAGAGAGCAGGTTCTCTATTTTCTCGTCGAGGTTACTTGTCGGTTTTCTCGACGAGAAACCATACACACGAACAAATTTCTCGGCAAGACATCTCTGCCAGCAAGTTTCTTGCTGGTTCTTGCCGAGAAACTCGGTCGTGTGTACGAGGCCTCAGATTTAGGCACAGACTCACTTCCCATGCAACGCAGCCTTGGCTTGCTTTGGGACTTAAGATCTGACACCTTTACTTTCCAAGTAAGCCCAGAAGAAAAACCCTTTACCCGTAGAGGTGTCCTGTCTACCATAAACAGCCTGTACGATCCTTTAGGCTTTGCAGCACCTGTCACCATCCAGGGTAAGGCACTACTCAGAGAATTAACCTGTGAGTCGCTATATTGGGACCACCCTCTCTCCACTGACAGGAAGAACCTATGGCTAGAGTGGAAAGACTCACTAACAGCGCTATCCAATCTTAAAATTCTACGCCCATATGCTCCTCTGTCATCTGCAGACGTTCAGATGCAAAAACTTTGTGTGTTTTCGGATGCTTCTGTTAAAGCAATTGCTGCTGTAGCTTACCTGAAAACCATAGACATTAAAGGACAATGCCACATAGGGTTTGTAATGGGAAAAGCAAAACTTGCACCACTGTCTGAACACACCATACCCAGGCTGGAACTTTGTGCTGCAGTATTGGCTACAGAGCTAACTGAACTAATAGCAACAGAGACAAACTTAGAAATCCAAGAAGCTGAGTTCTACACAGACAGTAAAGTAGTTCTGGGTACATCCATAATGAAACTAGGCGTTTCTATGTCTATGTCAATAACAGAGTGCTGAGAATAAGGAGGTCCACTCGCCCAGAGCAATGGCATTTTGTGCCTACAGACTATAATTCTGCAGACCTAGTGACCAGATCTGTAACGGCCAGTCGCCTCAAAAGTATTTCATGGTTCACAGGTCCCACTTTTCTACACAGTCCTGACTGTAACACTAATGACCTCACCACGTTTGACCTAATAAATGCAGACAAGGATCAGGAAATTCGCCCTTAGATTTCTACTGCAGTCACAACAACTTCTCTCAACCAGTTTAAAACCCACCGTTTCAACAGGTCCTCTACCTGGAGGTCACTAGTTAGAGCTATCATTTGCTTAATCCACATAGCTCCGTCCTACAAAAAACAACCACCAATTCATGTCAATTGCAGAGGTTGGCACCACTGTAGGAAAGTCTACTCAGCAACTGACCTAGAACAATCTAAAAATTGGTTAATATCTGTTGTACAGAGAGAAGTCTTTGCCAAAGAGATCGATAGTATTCTCAACCACAAACCTGTTCCTAAAGACAGTGTTTTAAAGAAACTTGATCCAATGGTTCTCACACCTGCCATGTTGCTCACGCAAAAGACTGGTCATGTAGGTGCTCCAGCTGGAGAGTTTTGTGAAAAAGACCTTTACAAGCGTCAATGGAGACAATTTCAAACCCTTGCCAATACCTTCTGGAGTCGGTGGAAGGAGCAATATACATCTACTCTACAACTAAGGAGGAAGTGGCACATGGAAAAACCTAATCTTAAACTTGGTGATGTTGTGCTCATGAAAGATTGCCAGACACTAAGGAATATTTGGCCTTTAGGTCTAGTCACCAAAGTACTGCCAAGCAAAGATAATCTTGTCTGTAAGGTCGAGGTCAAGACCTTCCAACAGAATGAAGCCAAAGTGTTCTTAAGACCAGTGACTGAACTTGTTCTGTTACTTTCTACGGAGGACTCTGTTAGTGACGTCACTTGACGTCAGGCGGGGAGTGTTCTGTCCATCAGATGTCTATATTCTGATTATCTGCATTTGTGTTGATTAAAATGACATTTAAGGTTGTAATTTCTATAGAAATCATTTGCAGAACGTAGGCGCCATCTAGCGTCCCTTTTTGGTATTGTTTCATTTTGTTCATTATTAAATGCATTAAATGTATAACCCAGGAAGCGATTAGAAAGCAGAGTATTCTGGGTAAATCTCTACAGGAAGAGACACATTCACCATGACACTGCAGGAGGCAGGAGATGACGTATTTCAATCTCTTACCATCAACCCTTAGAGAACTTAAAAAGTAAGTTTTTACTGTCTCATATTGTACTGTATATCTTTGTCTCTGCAATGTATGCTAAATGTATGGGATATTGTACTTATCAAGGTTTATTCTTGTTGTTTGTAGTTTCACCTAGCTTGTTCCAATAAAACTGTGATCGAAGAAATATGGTATAATGTTTATGGGATAAGAATGGTTTAGCTGAATGTCCTTGAGACAGAACAAGTGGTATTCCAGTGTCAGTCTCTGCTGGCCCATCCGGTGAGGCCACCTCTGAGCCACTGGGCTCTGGAGTAGTGGAAACCCTTTCTGGTCCAGTTTCCTCCAGGTTCTCGTTTGCCTGGATATCAAACTCCTGTAGGGCATGTATCAAGCCTTCACGATTTTTGCCACCAACGTCAATTCCTCTTCCTGCACACTCAGCAGTCAGTTAATTTTTGTTCATCTTTTTATATGCTGATAACCCAGACATGTTGCAAGCAGAAAAGATAGAACAGAAAGCAGAGGTAGGAAAAAGGGGTAGAAAGGAGCTGTTGCTGTATGTCTCTCTTTAACATAAAAAATAAATAAAAATGCACCAGCTTGTCTCTAAGGACTGTTTCCACAAAGGTTACAATCCTTCAGTGCAGAGTTAATTCCTAACAATGCACTGAATGCTCT
Organism: Rana muscosa; assembly: GCA_029206835.1. NCBI lineage: Eukaryota > Metazoa > Chordata > Amphibia > Anura > Ranidae > Rana > Rana muscosa. The sequence goes on along the minus strand of CM055125.1, from coordinate 11,342,157 downwards.
TAATGCAAAATTATCCCGCTACGCTGACAGCCAATATGTGACGAACGCGGGTGTCAGATACCCGCCCTCCGCGCTAACTCGCGATGGAGGACCGATCAACCTCACACTACGCTGTCACTTACGTAACAATGCCACTCTCAGCTGCGCCCAGCACAAAGATTTTCCAGCTTGTGGGACCACAATCTAAGTGCCAGCAGCCTGACAGCGATTGTCACTGGGCTAATTATGCAATGAACACTTTAACTGCCACCACCCCTGTTTAGACCGAGCCAGGGGATACTCATGATTTTAGCAATACCAATTTATGATTTTAGAATAAGCGTCTGCAGCACACACTGTCACCACAGACAGGTCTGCTCAGAGGCCTTACTCTACAACAGTAGCGTTCTTCAAGAGACAGAGGTTCGTTTATAGCTTGCATTAAGAGTTTTAGAGACAAGGTTAACACTTTTCAACATAAGGGTTTATTATGAAAAGGGCAAAGTTGGTGCAATAAAATGTTTACAGAAAAAGATGTTTCAAGAGATGACAATATACAGCCACAAAGAAATAAGGTAGAATTGAAGAAGAAGAATACTTGCAATTAATGTCCAAGGGTTGATCAGAGTTTGATCGATGAGTTCGGTGATCGGTTCTCAAACTTGGCAGATGTTCCTGCTTAGATGGTCAAAGGAGAACTGCTCATAGACTTGGCAACTCTCTTTTCTGCCAGATCAAAAGGGGTATTGACAGCGACCAGTGACCAATTGTCTGGTCATCTCGTTTAGGGGTTGGTCACTGGGAGGGGTCTACATTCATGACCATGTCCCAGGTACACTTTGTGATACATATTCATATCTCTGCATCTCTAATGTTTACCGACTAACCATATCCGTTTTATTGTTCAGCGTGACATTACCTTTAAGATGAGTCCACACTTGAATATTCTGCCATTTCTAGTTGACCTCGGGGGGATAAAGGTTACCAGGGGCTTTCTATATGACCGATCATATCGATGTCTGGACTTGAAACGTTACAAATGATCTGAGGAAACTAAATATGTCCATTTTATGGCGGTGCTATTTGTTATTTGGAAGTTATGAAACATGTTGAATTTTCATACTTATTCCCAGCTTAAAGCTTTATGGGTACTAAGGAATTTACGACCAGGGTCTGCTGATTCTCTGAGGTGAAAAGGGTGACAGCTTTACGAAAGGCCAGGAACTGTGCCAGGCCACATTAACAAACCTAGCTTCCTCGGCTGAGATAACAGCTGTTTGAAGTAGAAAGCCTAGGAATTCCTAAGGATAGAGGAGGGGGGAGCGAGTTCTAATGCAAACTTGCACTGTTAGCTAAAACTGTCATGGCCCCCGTACGGTTTACAAACAAATGGACACACTAGCTATGCTATTCGTGTGTCCAGTGTGTGCTATCATTACAACGGGCCCTACTGAAACCGCTCCTGGAGGTGGCCTGGAGACAGGATTGCACCTGGGGATATCCTCTGGCAGTCACATTCCGGAAAGCCCAAGCCTCCTTCATACTGCGCACCCTGGCGGATCTACCAGCTCTCTTCATCTTCCTAGATGCCGACCCAGTGCAAGTCCAGGACTGGCTGCAGTTTCTCCCCAGATCGTCGGGACGGTCAGGCCTCTCCACATCCCGAAACAACCAGAATGCCCGCTCTCAGAGGCACAGACGGAGATTGCGGGCTCCATCCATGGAGAGGTCACGTGAGTCCTAGCTACCCACCTGGGGTGCAGACCCCTGAGCCCACACAGGTTGAATGTAGGCTTGTGCAATTCGTTTCGTAACGAATCGAAATTCGTCCGAATTTAGCAACTTTCGGACATTCGGAAGCATTCGAATTTCCGAACAGAGCAATTACGAATAAAACCGAATCCGAAATAAATTATACCGCAAAATAGCGAATGCCCGAAGGTCTTCGGCATAATTCGTTATGAAAAAAGTTACGAATGTACGAATCCATTCGAAGCACAATAACACTCACTCTGCTCTCTGCTTCTCCCTCACCATGCTGAACTCCCTCTCAAAATGGTGTACAGGGGGCGGAGGCTATAGCCGCATGAAAAAACGAAAGTAAAATACGAGATTTCGAATCCATTCGAAGCACAATAACACTCACTCTGCTCTGCTCTCTGCTTCTCCCTCACCGTGCTGAACCCTCTCAAAATGGTGTACAGGGGCGGAGCCTATAGCCGCATGTAAAAAACGAAAGTAAAATACGAGATTTCGAATCGTTACAAATAACCGCTATGTATTTAGAAAAGTACAAATCCATTCGAAGCACATTAGGCATAATAGGCAGCGTCGTTGTGAGAGAGACACGGAAAATTACGAATCAACAAACCCAAAAAAAGTTACGAAAGTAGGAGTTGTGTCCAGAATCAACGAAAAACAACGTACTCTACCGAAAGTACGAATTATAAAGCAACAAAAAATTCAACGAAAAATGTCGCTTGCAAAAATACGAATGAGTCCGAACACGAAAAATCCCGTCTAGCAAAATTACGAATGATTACGAATCAACAGGACCGGAAAGAAACGAACCGAAACGGAACAAATTTTTCCGTTGTGCACAAGTCTAGTTGAATGCCTACCCTTCTCACTCCCTCCCAATTTCTACTTTTTACTTTTTGTTCCTGATTTTTGTTTTCTTGTTTACCCTTTTGTTGGCCCACATTTGATAGCCCTCAATACCTGACGCTCCTGTGGACACATGATTTTGCTCCATCGTGACACCCGGTGCCACCTGGAAAGCCCCCCCAGGCCAATTGAACTTCCGGACCCCCTCTCGGGCCTGGTACCATGGCTCGGACCGCCCCCTGATCTTATGGGAACTGTGCCCTCCGGTTGAGCGGAGCCCGGCTGGCTGCTGAGGTATAACTTTGAACTAATATAGTACGGGAGATGGGGCGCACGGCCTGTGCTGCCACGGGGGCAAGGCGGACACCAACAGTACTCACTGCTACGTGGGGTTGTATGTAATTGCCTGTGCTTCTGAGCACTCCCTCCCCTCGAGTAGAACAGTGTGAATACTTGATGTGTACTGTGCCATGTTATTTGCTAACTTTTTATTTGGTTTCCAGGTTTATATTACGCTCCGGGCTCACCCCACTTTATTTATCTCGCTGCTACTAGGTCTTGAGGCCCTGGCGCACTGCCCTGGGGTGGAGTGCGGTGCCTGGGTCTGCACCACGTGAGAGCACATCCCTCAGTTTAGCCGCACTGGGAGTGTCCCTATGGGGACACCTCCGGAAACCAAAAAAAACCTCTTTCCTGTGAAAGATGTGCAGGGATGTTGCTGTTCGGGCGTGGTCCTGGGCGACGCTGGGTCTGTAATTGGCTGGGAGGCGCAACTGCATTAGAGAGTCGGCCACCCTTACATATCACCCTCGACTCCTGGGGCAGTCTCCCCTGGTGGGCCGCATGGGGATCCCTGGCCGCGGGGCTGTACACATCACATCAGATGGTGGGTGGGGCCGGGACCGGTCATGAGGGGGGAAGTTGGGGCTCCCTCCACGTTGTCCCCCGCGGGCGCATTGCTCCCTAGTTGGGGAGGGGAGTATTCTGGTTAATGTTATTCTATAAGGATGTCGGGCTTGGGAGGCTAACATGGGGGTAGCCCTTAATAATTCCTGTGTAGTTAAACCTGTGCGCCCTTGGGCTCTATGTGTTATTCTGCTCTGTATGCTTTAGTTATGTTTGAAGTTCCTGTATGCATTAGGCTTGTGCAATTCGTTTCGTAACGAATCGAAATTCGTCCGAATTTAGCAACTTTCGGACATTCGGAAGCATTCGAATTTCCGAACAGAGCAATTACGAATAAAACCGAATCCGAAATAAATTATACCGCAAAATAGCGAATGCCCGAAGGTCTTCGGCATAATTCGTTATGAAAAAAGTTACGAATGTACGAATCCATTCGAAGCACAATAACACTCACTCTGCTCTCTGCTTCTCCCTCACCATGCTGAACTCCCTCTCAAAATGGTGTACAGGGGGCGGAGGCTATAGCCGCATGAAAAAACGAAAGTAAAATACGAGATTTTGAATCCATTCGAAGCACAATAACACTCACTCTGCTCTGCTCTCTGCTTCTCCCTCACCGTACTGAACCCTCTCAAAATGGTGTACAGGGGCGGAGCCTATAGCCGCATGTAAAAAACGAAAGTAAAATACGAGATTTCGAATCGTTACAAATAACCGCTATGTATTTAGAAAAGTACAAATCCATTCGAAGCACATTAGGCATAATAGGCAGCGTCGTTGTGAGAGAGACACGGAAAATTACGAATCAACAAACCCAAAAAAAGTTACGAAAGTAGGAGTTGTGTCCAGAATCAACGAAAAACAACGTACTCTACCGAAAGTACGAATTATAAAGCAACAAAAAATTCAACGAAAAATGTCGCTTGCAAAAATACGAATGAGTCCGAACACGAAAAATCCCGTCTAGCAAAATTACGAATGATTACGAATCAACAGGACCGGAAAGAAACGAACCGAAACGGAACAAATTTTTCCGTTGTGCACAAGTCTAGTTGAATGCCTACCCTTCTCACTCCCTCCCAATTTCTACTTTTTACTTTTTGTTCCTGATTTTTGTTTTCTTGTTTACCCTTTTGTTGGCCCACATTTGATAGCCCTCAATACCTGACGCTCCTGTGGACACATGATTTTGCTCCATCGTGACACCCGGTGCCACCTGGAAAGCCCCCCCAGGCCAATTGAACTTCCGGACCCCCTCTCGGGCCTGGTACCATGGCTCGGACCGCCCCCTGATCTTATGGGAACTGTGCCCTCCGGTTGAGCGGAGCCCGGCTGGCTGCTGAGGTATAACTTTGAACTAATATAGTACGGGAGATGGGGCGCACGGCCTGTGCTGCCACGGGGGCAAGGCGGACACCAACAGTACTCACTGCTACGTGGGGTTGTATGTAATTGCCTGTGCTTCTGAGCACTCCCTCCCCTCGAGTAGAACAGTGTGAATACTTGATGTGTACTGTGCCATGTTATTTGCTAACTTTTTATTTGGTTTCCAGGTTTATATTACGCTCCGGGCTCACCCCACTTTATTTATCTCGCTGCTACTAGGTCTTGAGGCCCTGGCGCACTGCCCTGGGGTGGAGTGCGGTGCCTGGGTCTGCACCACGTGAGAGCACATCCCTCAGTTTAGCCGCACTGGGAGTGTCCCTATGGGGACACCTCCGGAAACCAAAAAAAACCTCTTTCCTGTGAAAGATGTGCAGGGATGTTGCTGTTCGGGCGTGGTCCTGGGCGACGCTGGGTCTGTAATTGGCTGGGAGGCGCAACTGCATTAGAGAGTCGGCCACCTTTACATATCACCCTCGACTCCTGGGGCAGTCTCCCCTGGTGGGCCGCATGGGGATCCCTGGCCGCGGGGCTGTACACATCACATCAGATGGTGGGTGGGGCCGGGACCGGTCATGAGGGGGGAAGTTGGGGCTCCCTCCACGTTGTCCCCCGCGGGCGCATTGCTCCCTAGTTGGGGAGGGGAGTATTCTGGTTAATGTTATTCTATAAGGATGTCGGGCTTGGGAGGCTAACATGGGGGTAGCCCTTAATAATTCCTGTGTAGTTAAACCTGTGCGCCCTTGGGCTCTATGTGTTATTCTGCTCTGTATGCTTTAGTTATGTTTGAAGTTCCTGTATGCATTAGGCTTGTGCAATTCGTTTCGTAACGAATCGAAATTCGTCCGAATTTAGCAACTTTCGGACATTCGGAAGCATTCGAATTTCCGAACAGAGCAATTACGAATAAAACCGAATCCGAAATAAATTATACCGCAAAATAGCGAATGCCCGAAGGTCTTCGGCATAATTCGTTATGAAAAAAGTTACGAATGTACGAATCCATTCGAAGCACAATAACACTCACTCTGCTCTCTGCTTCTCCCTCACCATGCTGAACTCCCTCTCAAAATGGTGTACAGGGGGCGGAGGCTATAGCCGCATGAAAAAACGAAAGTAAAATACGAGATTTTGAATCCATTCGAAGCACAATAACACTCACTCTGCTCTGTTCTCTGCTTCTCCCTCACCGTACTGAACCCTCTCAAAATGGTGTACAGGGGCGGAGCCTATAGCCGCATGTAAAAAACAAAAGTAAAATACGAGATTTCGAATCGTTACAAATAACCGCTATGTATTTAGAAAAGTACAAATCCATTCGAAGCACATTAGGCATAATAGGCAGCGTCGTTGTGAGAGAGACACGGAAAATTACGAATCAACGAACCCAAAAAAAGTTACGAAAGTAGGAGTTGTGTCCAGAATCAACGAAAAACAACGTACTCTACCGAAAGTACGAATTATAAAGCAACAAAAAATTCAACGAAAAATGTCGCTTGCAAAAATACGAATGAGTCCGAACACGAAAAATCCCGTCTAGCAAAATTACGAATGATTACGAATCAACAGGACCGGAAAGAAACGAACCGAAACGGAACGAATTTTTCCGTTGTGCACAAGTCTAGTATGCATGTAATTTAAGATTATATATTCATGTGTAATTCACAACCTGCCTTTCTTCCTCAGTCGGGGTGGTCAGGGGTGGCGGGGAAGTTCTTCTCTGGCTATTGGTAACCACATTCCCACGTAGGCCTACGCTCGATTACCAGGCTTGTACTGGAGAGCGTGTTAGCATAATTTTGCTACCATACTAGTTTCTCTTCCTTCATAGGAGATACTTTCAACAAAGTTAATTATTTTTTATTTATTTTTTATTTTTTCCACACTAACCCCTTCGGGATATTTACCCACAGGGGTTCCTCTCTTTTTCTGCTACTTTGTTCTAACCCCCCTTATCTTTGACCGCTAACCCCCCTGCTCCCCCCAACCCCCTTCCCCCTCTCACCCCTCTACCCTATTCTCCACCTATCTCTTCTTTCCCCCCTATTTTCCCCCTCCCAATCTTTTTTTTGTCGGGGAACCATGGAGGTGGTGAATGTGCTCTCACTGAATGCAAAGGGCCTTAACGTTCCTGAAAAGAGACGCATGTTATTGCATGACCTGCGCCGCATGAAGACAGATGTCGCTTTCAATCAGGAAATGCACTTTAAGGATAGCAAATTGCCGGTCCTGAAAAACAAAATTTTCCCGGCGGTGTATCACTCCACCAAGAGTCCACTAATGCCTCGTACACACCATCGGTTTTCCCGTCGGGAAAACTGCAATGTTTTATTTTGGCCGGGAAAACTGGCCGTGTGTATGCTTCATAGCAGTTTTCCCAAAAGGAAAACTGCGGTGAAAAAAATGAGAACTTGTTCTATTTTTTTCTCGCAGCTTTCTTATGGGGAAACACTGCGAGGGAGCATACACACGGCCGGTTTTCCCGACCAAAGCTCTCCTGGCAGTTTTCCTGTTGGGAAAACCGTCCGTGTGTACAGGGGAAAAGTGGCCGAGCCAGTTCTCGGTTTTCCCCTCGGTTTTCCCGGCGGTCTTTTGACCGCCGGGAAAACCGAAGGTGTGTACGAGGCATTAGTTACGAGGAGTGTCCATACCCATTTCCAAAAATGTCTCCTGGAGTTGTGTGGATGTAAAGGCAGATCCTGGGGGTAGATACTTATTCCTTAAGGGAACAATTGGAGGCGTCGAGGTTACTTTGGCAAGTTTATACGCCCCCAACACTCATCAAGACCTTTTCATCACTAAAACTTTGGACTCCCTGGTGAGTTCACTAAGGGCCAACTGATCCTGAGTGGTGACTTTAACACCCCGCTGATTCATGGAGTGCTTATTAAGCATGGCTCCCCAATCAAAAAACAACGCACGTTACAGCTGACCTCTCTTCGGAGACGGAACTACTGCTGCTAAGGAAAAAAATTGCTGACTTACTGTACTTCAAGGCCAAAGCGGCGATCCAAGTATGCAGGAAAATTTCATATGAATCCGGCAACAAATGCGGGAAGCTAGTGGCCAAATCACTGCGAGATCAACGGCTAGCGAACTACGTACCCCATATAAGATCCACTTCAGGCCTGAAAATCTCCCTTTCCAACCACATAGCGAATTCCAGCGGTTCTACACATCCCTTTCTCCCTCTCAAAAGCAAGTGGCGGACTACCTAGCCAATTCTCAAATGCCAAAACTGTCCCCCCCGATGTGAGCAAGATATTGGACGACCCTATCACAATAGAGGAGATACAATGTGCGATAGGCACTACTAAATTAGGGAAAGCTCCGGGTCCGGATGGGCTTACCATCTCATACTACAAAACTTTAATATCCCCCCTCGGCAAATTTATGCACAAATTCTTTAACACCTTGGGGTCCACCACGACATTTCCCCTCAAAACACTCTTGGCGCATATCTGGTAATCCCCAAGGAAGGCAAGGTCTCCTCCTCGTTACAGGCCAATTTCGCTGCTCAACATGGACCTCAAAATTTTTACGAAGATCCTGGCCACTAGAATCCAGCAACATCTCCCATCTCTGATCCACTTGGACCAAGTCAGCTTCGTTCCGACCCGTGAGGCTAGAGACAACACGATTAAAGTCTTGAACCTCATACACATGGTCAACGGTAGCAACACCCCCTGTGTTTTCCTGGGCACAGATGCTGAGAAGGCCTTTGACAGGGTGAATTGGCAATTCATGTCCTCAGTCCTCAAGCACATGGGGTTTGGGGAAACCATGTTTAATTGGGTAACCTCTTTGTATTCGGCCCCGTCGGCCCGAGTTAGGGTCAATGGTGTGCTGTCTGAGCCCTTCGCGATTACGAATGGGACTGTAACGCCGAGCGCTCCGGGTGTCCCATCCATCCCGGAGCGCCCGCAGCGTCTGTCTCCCTGCAGCGCTCCGGTCGGCTCCTCTGACCGTGAGCGCTGCTCTGATGCTGGCGGGGATGCGATCCTTGCGGCGGCACCTGTCCGCCCGCGGATCGCATCCCATTCTGCTCACCGGCCTCCTCCTCCTGCTCCGTCCCCGCGCGCGCGGTCCCGCTGCTCTCTAGGGCGCGCGCGCGCCGGTCTTCTTAAATTTAAAGGGCCAGTGCACCATTGATTGGTGCCTGGTCCAATTACTGTGTCACACTCCAAAACACTTAAAAACCCACTCCCCCTTCCTGTCCTTGCCGGATCTTGTTGCCTTGGTGCCCTGAGAAAGCGTTTTGTACTTGCCTTTCCAGTGTATCTGACCTTCTGCCGTTGCCCCTGACTACGTACCATTGCCGCCTGCCCTGACCTTCCGCTACGTCTGACCTTGCCTCTGCCTAGTCCCAGTGTACCGTGCCTATCTCAGCTGCCAGAGAAGTCGAGCCGCTACTGGGGGACACGACCTGGTTGCTACCGCCGCAGCAAGTCCATCCCGCCTTGCGGCGGGCTCTGGTGAAAACCGGTAGCTACTTAGAACCGGTCCTCCAGTGCGACCCGTGCCTTCGCCTCTCTGGCACAGAGGATCCACCTCCTGTGTCCTCACTAGCCGCCAGTCCGGGCCCTGACAGGGACACGGCAGGGTTGCCCCCTGTTGCCGCTACTTTTCGCCCTGTCTCTGGAGCCTCTCCTGTGCACGATACACCTGAACCCGGACATCACGGGGGTGGTTGCTGGGGACAGCCAACAAAAGTCTCTGCATACGCGGATGACATGTTGTTCACGCTTACAAACCCCACAATCTCCTTGCCGAACCTCCTGCACGAATTCCAAACGTACGGTGAGTTGTCAAACTTGAAGGTCAACTTTGACAAATCTGAAGCTATGGGGATAGGCTTACCGTACCCCCTACTCTCGAACCTGCATCCGCTGAAACCGCCCTGCTTAACCTTGTCCAAGGAAACTCTTCTGTGGGCGAATATGCCATACAGTTCCGCACACTGGCCTCAGAGTTAGCTTGGAATAATGAGGCTCTCTGCGCGACTTTCAAGAAGGGTTTATCCGGCCACATTAAGGATTGTCTGGCCGCACGAGAGATACCCTCTTCCTTGACGGAACTCATCCATTTAGCTACCCGCATCGATATGCGTTACGTCGAAAGACGCCAAGAGCTTCGCCAGGAGAAAGATCTTGTTCGCACCAGGCGTTATCCGCGCCTGGCTCCTCTCTTTCTGAATCCAATGCATCCTGTTACCGTGCCTCCCGCCGAGGAGGCCATGCAAGTGGACCGGTCTCGCCTGACCCTACAAGAGAGGTCTCGCCGTAGGAACGAGAACTTATGCCTTTATTGTGCGAGCTCTGATCACTTCCTAAAAGACTGCCCTATTCGTCCTCCGCGTCAGGGAAACGCCCGCACCTAGTGAACGTGGGAGAGGCGTTACTGGGTGTGAATTCTTCCTCTCCACGTCTGACTATTCCTGTGCGGATTTCTCCTTCTGCTGGCTCCCTCTTCCCTGCGGTGGCCTTCCTGGACTCTGGTTCTGCAGGAAACTTTATTGAAGCCTCTTTCATCAACAGGTTCAACATTCCTGTTACCCGTCTCATCAAACCCTTCTTCATTTCCTCTGTAAATGGAGAGAATTTGGATTGTACCGTGTGTTACCGCACCGAACCCCTGCTCATGTCCGTTGGTGTTCTTCACCAAGAAAAGATTGAATTCTTTGTTTTGCCGAACTGTACTTCTGACATCCTTCTTGGCCTACCCTGGCTCCAGCGTCACACTCCTACCCTCGACTGGACCACTGGGGACATCAAATACTGGGGTGACTCCTGTCACAAGCATTGCCTTAAGTCTGTACCGACCTGTCAAGTCCCCATCACTACTCCTTTGCCTGGCATTCCAAAGGCCTATCAGGACTTTTCTGATGTCTTTTGCAAAAAACAGGCGGAGGTCTTACCACCACATAGACCCTACGACTGCCCCATTGACTTGCTCCCAGGTACTACACCACCCCGTGGCAGAATTTACCCTCTCTCCTCTCCTGAAACCAAGGCTATGACTGAATACATTCAAGAGAACCTCAAGAGAGGTTTTATTAGGAAATCATCTTCTCCAGCCGGAGCAGGCTTCTTCTTCGTGGCCAAGAAGGACGGATCTCTACGCCCTTGCATAGACTATCATGGTCTGAATAAAATCACTATTAAAAACCGCTACCCTCTGCCTCTCATCTCGGAGCTCTTTGACCGTCTGCGCGGAGCAAAAGTTTTTTCTAAATTGGACCTCAGGGGCGCTTATAACCTCATCAGAATCCGTAAGGGAGATGAATGGAAAACCGCATTTAACACCAGAGACGGTCACTTCGAATATCTCGTCATGCTGTTCGGACTTTGCAACGCCCCTGCAGTCTTTCAAGATTTTGTCAACAAAATCTTCCGGGACCTACTGTATACCTGTGTGGTTGTCTATCTTGACGACATCCTAATCTTCTCTGCCAACCTTAAGGAACATCGGCTCCATGTCCGTCAAGTGCTCCATCTTTACGCTAAATTTGAAAAATGCCTTTTTGAGCGCAGCAGTCTTCCTTTCCTAGGATATCTGGTCTCTGGACAAGGTCTTCAAATGGACCCTGACAAACTCTCCGCAGTCTTGGATTGGCCACGCCCCTCTGGACTTCGTGCTATCCAATGTTTCCTTGGTTTCGCCAACTACTATCGTCAGTTCATACCCCACTTCTCCACCATCGTTGCTCCTATAGGGGCACTGACCAAAAAAGACGCGATTTCTAGGTCCTGGCCGCCTCAAGCGGAGGAAGCTTTTACTCGCCTTAAGACCGCCTTCTCCTCTGCACCTGTCCTGTCTCGGCCAGATCCTCTAAAGCCGTTCTTCCTTGAAGTCGACGCCTCCTCGGTAGGAGCCGGAGCTGTGCTTCTTCAAAAAAGCTAAAGGGAAAAACGTCACTTGTGGTTTTTTCTCTCTAAAACTTTCTCCCCTCCGGAAAAAAACTATTCCATAGGTGACCGTGAACTGTTGGCCATCAAGTTGGCATTAGAAGAGTGGAGACATCTCCTGGAAGGATCCCTTCACCCTATCTCCATCTACACTGACCATAAAAATTTGTCCTACCTTCAGTCCGCTCAGCGCCTAAATCCTCGCCAGGCCAGGTGGTCATTGTTCTTTGCCCGCTTCAACTTCCAGATCCATTTTCGGCCCGCAGACAAAAATGTCAGGGCTGATGCTTTGTCCCGTCTCTCCGATACCTCGGAAACCGAGACTCCTCCTCAACACATCATACCCCCTGAGTGTCTGATTTCCTCTGCTCCCGCTTCTCTCGTGCCAATTCCTCCAGGAAAGACTTTCGTTCCTCCACGCCTTCGGCTTAAGATACTCAAGTGGGGCCATTCCTCCCATCTAGCCGGTCACGCTGGGATCAAAAAATCCATACAATTGATTGCCAGACACTATTGGTGGCCTACCCAGGAGGAAGATGTGACTGACTTTGTACGGGCCTGCACTATCTGTGCACGTGACAAGACACCTCGCCAGAAGCCTGCAGGTCTTCTCCTTCCCCTACCTGTGCCTGAACAACCATGGTCCCACATCGCCATGGATTTCATCACGGACCTCCCTTTGTCTCGTAGTAACACTGTCATCTGGGTGGTCGTTGACCGCTTTTCTAAAATGGCTCATTTTGTCCCGCTCCCTGGTCTGCCTACTGCACCTCAGTTGGCGAAGCATTTTTTTCTTCAAATTTTCCGCCTCCATTGGCTGCCCTCACATATCGTCTCGGATAGAGGTGTTCAATTCATCTCAAAATTTTGGAGAGCTCTCTGTACTCAACTAAAAATTAAGTTGAATTTTTCTTCCGCTTATCACCCGCAGTCCAATGGACAGGTGGAGAGAGTTAACCAGGTCCTTGGCGACTACCTACGACATTTTGTCTCCGCCCATCAAGACGATTGGGTCGACCTATTGCCCTGGGCAGAATTCTCATACAATTTCAAGAACTCTGAATCTTCCTCCAAGTCGCCTTTCTTTGTGGTCTATGGCCGTCACCCATTGCCCCCCTCCCCATTCCCACGTCTTCTGGAGTTCCGGCCGTGGATGAATTTACTCAGGACTTTGCCTCTATCTGGAAAGAGACTCAAAAGTCGCTCTCACTGGCCTCTGCCCGCATGAAGAGACATGCAGATAAAAAAAGAAGAATCCCTCCTGTCTATACCTCTGGTGACAAAGTGTGGCTCTCCTCCAAATATATTCGGTTTCGGGTACCTAGCTACAAGCTGGGCCCTCGTTACCTCGGGCCATTTAAAATCAAAAACCAAATCAATTCTGTTTCTTACAAGCTCCACCTTCCTCCTTCTCTTCGTATTCCCAACTCTTTTCATGTGTCTCTTCTTAAACCCCTCATTCTTAACCGATTTTCCCCTAAGGTCACTGCTCCTGCTCCTGTCTCTGGTTCTTCTGATGTCTTCTCGGTGAAAGAGATCCTCGCCTCCAAGGTCATCCGAGGTAAAAGATGTTTTTTAGTGGATTGGGAGAACTGTGGTCCTGAGGAAAGGTCCTGGGAACCTGAGGCCAACATTTTAGATAAAGAGCTCATCCGAAAATTCTTGGGTTCCAAGAAGAGGGGGAGACCTAAGGGGTGGGGTACTGTAACGCCGAGCGCTCCAGGTGTCCCATCCATCCCGGAGCGCCCGCTGCGTCTGTCTCCCTGCAGTGCTCCGGTCGGCTCCTCTGACCGTGAGCGCTGCTCTGATGCTGGCGGGGATGCGATCCTTGCGGCGGCACCTGTCCGCCCGCGGATCGCATCCCATTCTGCTCACCGGCCTTCTCCTCCTGCTCCGTCCTGGCGCGCGCGGTCCCGCTGCTCTCTAGGGCGCGCGCGCGCCGGTCTTCTTAAATTTAAAGGGCCAGTGCACCATTGATTGGTGCCTGGTCCAATTACTGTGTCACACTCCAAAACACTTAAAAACCCACTCCCCCTTCCTGTCCTTGCCGGATCTTGTTGCCTTGGTGCCCTGAGAAAGCGTTTTGTACTTGCCTTTCCAGTGTATCTGACCTTCTGCCGTTGCCCCTGACTACGTACCATTGCCGCCTGCCCTGACCTTCCGCTACGTCTGACCTTGCCTCTGCCTAGTCCCAGTGTACCGTGCCTATCTCAGCTGCCAGAGAAGTCGAGCCGCTACTGGGGGACACGACCTGGTTGCTACCGCCGCAGCAAGTCCATCCCGCCTTGCGGCGGGCTCTGGTGAAAACCGGTAGCTACTTAGAACCGGTCCTCCAGTGCGACCCGTGCCTTCACCTCTCTGGCACAGAGGATCCACCTCCTGTGTCCTCACTAGCCGCCAGTCCGGGCCCTGACAGGGACACGGCAGGGTTGCCCCCTGTTGCCACTACTTTTCGCCCTGTCTCTGGGGCCTCTCCTGTGCACGATACACCTGAACCCGGACATCACGGGGGTGGTTGCTGGGGACATCCAACAAAAGTCTCTGCGTACGCTGATGACATGTTGTTCACGCTTACAAACCCCACAATCTCCTTGCCGAACCTCCTGCACGAATTCCAAACGTACGGTGAGTTGTCAAACTTGAAGGTCAACTTTGACAAATCTGAAGCTATGGGGATAGGCTTACCGTACCCCCTACTCTCGAACCTTCAGGCTAGCTTTAAATTTAAGTGGACGGCTACGGCTCTGAGGTATTTAGGGACTTACATACCCCCTAAAATTTAACAAATCTATGCTTTGAACTTTCCACCAATGCTGAAAACTGCTCGAGAACTCCTTAACAAATGGCATACGGGCCTTCACTCGAGGTTCGGCAGGTGCAACATCCTCAAGATGAGCATCCTCCCCAAATTTTTATACCTCCTACAAGCCTTACCTATTCACATACCCAGCGTCTATTTCCACCAAGTCAGAACGATGTTCTCTGACTTTCTCTGGGCTCATAAGCGTCCGCGGTTGAACAGGCAACAACTCATGCTTCCCAAAATATATGGTGGATTGGCAGTTCTAGACCTACGGAAATATCAACAGGCAACCCACTTGTCTAAACTTATTGACTGTAACCGCCACCAGACTACGAAACTGTGGCCCAGCTTGGAGCAATCTTAGTGCGAACTTCCGCTGGACAGAGCACCTTGGTGTCATCATCCGCTGCCAAGTAACATAACGAACCATCCCCTGGTGGGGTTGACTGTACGGACTTGCTCGTCCCTTTTCCTTAGACTCTCCCTTATGTCGAGACACTCCCCTTTGTACCCGATACTTGGGAACCCTTTATTCACTCCGGGCTCGCAGGACCATGTCTTCAGACGCAT
This sequence comes from Rana muscosa, assembly GCA_029206835.1. Classification (NCBI taxonomy): domain Eukaryota; kingdom Metazoa; phylum Chordata; class Amphibia; order Anura; family Ranidae; genus Rana; species Rana muscosa. The sequence continues at coordinate 11,327,001 of CM055125.1, read as the reverse complement.
GAAGAAATCTGGGCAATTTCAGGCATCCCACTTCCTCGCCCATGGCAGGTGGCCGCCCCTATCTGACCTCATGAGCCCAGAAGGACCGTTCCGCCTAGACCACTGGAGAGCACTCCAACTCAACCATTTCTTTAAATCTTTACCCGCCCCAGAAGACTTTTGCCAAACTCTCCGCACCCTTGAGACTTACTGCACGGAGGAGGGGGCTATGCCCCATACTCTGTCAGCTGCATACCAACTACTGATTGCGCCAGCCGAGGAAAATCAACCAAAATGCTTCAGTGCGTGGGAGAAAGACCTCAAGGACTCGCTCTCCCCACAGCAGAGGCAAAATGCGCTACATTTTACGTGTAAGTCTTCCATATGCACAAAAAACCAGGAGACAACTTTTAAGATCGTTACCAGGTGGTACAACACCCATGCAAAGTTACAAAAATTCTTTCCTCAGTCTTCTGATCACTGCTGGAGATGCCAGGAAGATCTGGGCATGATTCTCCACATCTTTTGGTCCTGTCCTAAGCTAGACCACTTCTGAAAAATGGTCCGTCACACGGCCCAAAAGTTCACTGAACGGTCTATACCGGACGACCCGGCCTTCATGTTGCCCCATGCCTCCAACATTCCACAGAAAATATATAAAAAAAATCACTAAACCGCCACCTCCTCGACGCAGCCAAAGCTTGCATCCCCCTATGCTGGAAATCCACATAACCTCCATCTATAGGCTTGTGGCTAAAAAAAGTGGAAGAAATAAGCAAAATGGAGGATCTAATCCTCACGTCCCGCCATCAACGGGAACGCTACACCAAGACGTGGATGATCTGGAATATATTCGCCTTCTCGGATGAGGGGCGGGCCCTTTTTGAAAGCGGACGTTGGACTAACTCTTTAGTAAGGTAATCATCGCCGCTGGCGGTGGTGGTCCTTTGCCGACATCCATAGACCCCATTTACATCTAATATGATCCGGGGGTTGCACGTTTGCCGCCTCCCTTGGAGCCCTGGCGCCCTTCCTCCCCTTCCTTCCCTCTCCCCTCCCTCACCCCCTCTCACAATCTACCCTCCTCCCCTAATCTGGCCTCCATCCCCCCCTTCCCCCCCTTTTATTTTTCCGTTTCTCCTTGAGTCCACAGGCTCCCCTGATTTCCCACTATTTTTTTTTTTTTTCTCTTTTTTTCTCTTTTTTTTTGTTATGCTCTCAATCTCCTGGAAGTGACTATAGTGTTAGTGTTGACACTGTCAGATAATAACTAAAAAATTGAGACGGGGAACATGTGGTCACTCACTGATGTATCTTTTAAGGCGAGGGAGTGTTCCGGTAGTGCAGGTATTTGACCATGACCCTTCAGAACCATTATAGGGTGGCTTCTACATATCCAGACTGGAATGTATGTTTGTTATGTTTTGCATTGTTCTCTTTGTACCTAGCCACTAAGTCCAGGTCATGTTAAGATGTTTTACCTTATTTGATGTCTTCTCGCCATTCACATGTAACCATTAGGCTTGTGCAATTCGTTTCGTAACGAATCGAAATTCGTCCGAATTTAGCAACTTTCGGACATTCGGAAGCATTCGAATTTCCGAACAAAGCAATTACGAATAAAACCGAATCCGAAATAAATTATACCGCAAAATAGCGAATGCCCGAATGTCTTCGGCATAATTCGTTATGAAAAAACTTACGAATGTACAAATCCATTGGAAACACAATAACACTCACTCTGCTCTGCTCTCTGCTTCTCCTTCACCGTGCTGAACTCCCTCTCAAAATGGTGTACAGGGGCGGAGGCTATAGCCGCATGTAAAAAACGAAAGTAAAATACGAGATTTCTAATCCATTCGAAGCACAATAACACTCTGCTCTGCTCTCTGCTTCTCCCTCACCGTGCTGAACCCTCTCAAAATGGTGTACAGGGGCGGAGGCTATAGCCGCATGTAAAAAACGAAAGTAAAATACGAGATTTCGAATCGTTACAAATAACCGCTATGTATTTAGAAAAGTACAAATCCATTCGAAGCACATTAGGCATAATAGGCAGCGTCGTCGTGAGAGAGACACAGAAAATTACGAATCAACGAACCCAAAAAAAGTTACGAAAGTAGGAGTTGTGTCCAGAATCAACGAAAAACAACGTACTCTACCGAAAGTACGAATTATAAAGCTTGCAAAAATACGAATGAGTCCGAACACGAAAAATCCCGTCTAGCAAAATTACGAATGATTACGAATCAACAGGACCGGAAAGAAACGAACCGAAACGGAACGAATTTTTCCGTTGTGCACAAGCCTAGTAACCATGGCTGTTGTGTACCGTGTTCCCATGTTTCTTTAAATAAATATAAGATTTGAAAAAAAAAGAAAGTGCACTTGGAAGTGCAGTCACTGTAAATCTGAGGGGTAAATCTGAAATGAGGGGAAGCTCTGCTAATTTTATAATCCAATCATGTGCAAGCTAAAATGTTGTTTTTTATTTTCCTTGCATGACCCCCTCAGATCTACAGTGACTGCACTTTCAAGTAAAATTTGCACTTGTAGTTTGCACTTGTAGTGCAAAGTGGATTTGCCTTTCGTAAATAACCCCCAATGTCACATACTGCTGCATATGATATCTTATGTTGAAAACAAGGGGGACACCAAATCTTATTAGAGGAGAACTGCTCACCAACCACCTACACAGTATTGAATTTAGGCCACCATATGGTTCCAAAGTACACCCCACTGCCAATTGAATTATGAGTGAGATATCTATACCTTCACCCTCTTATTGAAACACTACTGCTACCTCAGTGTATCCCCATATCTACCTCAATATGAGGGGGCTTGGTCCTTCCATCCTGTCCTCTCTCTATTCAATCTACTGTTAATTTTACCTACAATATATATTTTAACTCTTAAGCTCCTAAAGAAATGTACACTAGGCAAAACATGTCGAGCAATGAGCAACCTGTATAGCGGAATATCACCACCCCTCAAATAGCCACCAGTTGGATATCATGCTAACAGGAGCCGTTAGTCATGTATTGTATTTAATATGTGTTATACCTATTTGGAGGTTCCCTACCTATTCTTTGTGTATCAAGATGCTTTTACATCAGTTTTTTTAAAATATTTTGAATAAAAATAAATTTTTAAGCAATACCTACCTTCAGTGTGGTGGCAGTAAAGTCCCAAGTTTGCTTCCTTTTCTTCATTATCCTAATAATTAGGGACGTGGCACAGTAGACCGCTATAGGTTTGCAATACCACTCTGCGCTAACATATTCCTCTTTGAATGTTTTTCACTCTCCTTTTAAGGTCTTATGTGTCAAGTCAGCCAGCTAAATCTTGTGGGATTTTAGCATCCATTATGAGATGCTGTCCTGTCCATAATGGCCAGCTGGAATCCAAAGCAGGGGTCAAATTTTTTCTCAAAGGTCTCTAGCCATCCTGAAGAAACAGCATAGTGCCAGCATATATATATATATATATATATATATATATACACATATACATATACATATATGTATATATATATATGTATATATATATAACCACACAGCAATAGGCTTAACCATAAGTTATTTTACTGAGTAAGAAGCATGCAGTTTAAACAGTAGTGCAGCAATACATGCAGAGCCCTGCAATATTGAACACACATAGCATATAACAAGTGCTAAGTTAACTGGTACCACACACGCGAAGTGTCTATTTGCTATGCTCGCAAGCTTCCCCCTCGTGGGCAAGATGGCGCCCAGACAATATCTAACAGTCTACAGTCAGGCCTGACTATTTCAGATACGGTGCTTCCGTTGGGAAGGCTCTTCGCTAGCAATGGTGGTGCACCTTGTAGGTTATTTGTAATCCACAGGGTATCACAACAGTTGCCTGCTTGGCAAATAACAAAGTCTAACTAACACTGCAAAGCACACTGTCCCTCCGACGTGCAAGGTGACACTCTGGTAGTTGTGGTTCCTTAACAAGGACTCTGGGTCTAAGACTTAGTCAACAATCTCTGAGCAAGTGCTCTCTCACCCGACCGGACCAGTCCCTACAACCGACTTCCACAGCTGGGGCTTCAGCTCACAGTCTCCCGGCAGTCCTTGGAGGGATGATGAACGAGATGACTCCTGGATACTTCCGGTGGGAAGTTGGAGGGCTCTTTGGATCTCCGGGCCCGACTCTTAGGCCCAGTCCAGCGGCAGACCCATCACAGGTTCCACTTGCTAGGTGGGCGGCATCTAAAGAGACCCGCGTGTTGTTCTGCCCTTCCTTAAATAGCCTGCCCCAGCAGACTTTGCGCCGGGCAATGTCCTCTGGGTGCCCCACTGCACACTGTGTAGTCTTTCAAAGTTCCTTACAGTTCCCTCACTACACACTCCCCCCACTTAAAGTCTTTGGTCCCCAAAGATAACAGTTAACGAGATTTGTCAGCATGCAAACATACAACACAGTTCACGGCTGCAAAGGAGCCTGGCAGAGGAACCTCCCACCAAGCTCTAGGAGAGAGGTTGTCCTGCCCACAGATCACAGTAGTGGAAGTGGCTTGCCTAACTGTGCCAGGGAGTGAGCTGGGGTTGCCCTCCACCAAATTTACAGTAGAGGGGACAGGCTTATTTACTGTCCTTCTTGCAGTGGCAATAGTCTCTTCTGAACACTGTCCCATCTGAGAATACGTGAGTCTTCTTGGGGGGTGGATAGTTCTTTTCTCCCTTTGGTCCCTGGGAGCCGGGGTTTCAACTGTAGGGGTTTCTTCCAATTCTCCTTCTTCCAAGTCAGGTGTATTGGATTCACATGGCTCAGGGGCACCCACTTCAGGTGCAGAAAGGTATAAAGAATTCCTGGGATCTTCCTCTGGAAAAAGAGTCTTGATCATCCTCCCATTCCTCAGTAAGAGTAGCAAGCGGTACAAACTCATCAGCCTCCGCATTCAATGTGACTCTAGCAGTAACCTCAGGTGGCGGAAAAACTGTGGTCATGGATTCAGGTGTTGGTGATGTCCAGAGCTCATCCAGCTCCAATTCCTCCTCTTCACTCTGCTCTTGGGCATCCATCCCTGTTGAACTGGCTGCTTGAGACCTAGTGGCAGGCCTAGGGGTATTTGAGTCTGAAAGCTGTTTAGAAAGAACTGAGGGAGGGGGCAGCAGGTGATTCCTGTGCCATGTCTTCCATGGCCCCACACTTACTTCTGGTTTAAGTTGGTATACTGGTAAACCTGGCAGTTGTTTGTAAATCACATAGGGTTGGGACCTCCACCGGTCGCCCAATTTATGCTTACCTGGTATGCCTAGGTTCCCCAACAGCACCCTGTCTCCTGGCTGTAAGTCATGATTCCAAACCTTCAGGTCATAGTTCCGCTTATTCCTGGCTCCTCTTTGATCAGATGTTGCTTGGGCCTTCTTATATGCCAGCTTTGTCTCAACCGATCCACATATCCCATGCGGGAAGCAGCTGAAGTATGGTCTATTGAAGTACCGAAGGCTAGATCTACTGCTAGTCTTGCTTCCCTACCGAACATCAGTCTGTATGGGGAGTACCCAGTAGCATCACTGGTGGTACCATTATATGCAAGCACAATGGCGGCCACATGCTTGCCCCAATGTTGCTTTTTCTCACTGCTCAAAGTCCCCAGCATGTTTAACAATGTTCTGTTGAATCGGGGGGCATCCCCTTGGGGGTGGTAAGGGGTGGTAAGGGTCTTCTTTATACCCAAGGAATCCAACAGTTTCCTGGATCAACCTACTTTTGAAGTCCCTTCCCTGATCCGAGTGAAGGCATTGAGGCAGGCCATAATGTACAAAGAACTTCTCAACAAGTACCTTGGCCACTGTGGAGGCCTTCTGGTCTTTGGTTGGGAACGCCTGGGCGTAACGAGTGAAATGATCGGTTATCACCAGAACATTCCCATTTCCATTCAAATCAGGTTCTATACAAAGAAAATCAATGCATACCAGATCCAAGGGCCCTTGGCTTTGTAGGTGGCCCATTGGGGCAGCTTGATGAGGCAGGGTCTTTCTTTGTATGAAACTTGCGCAAGAATGGCAATATTCCTCCACTTCAGCCCGCATGCAGGGCCAATAAAACCGGTTCCTTACTAGCTGAAAAGTTCTTTCTGATCCTAAGTGACCATGATCATTATGTAAAGCAGCCAGGACAGTCTTGCGGTATTTCTCAGGCAGAAACAGCTGCCACTTATCCTCCAGATCATCAGAGGGGCCCCTTCGGTAGACCACCCCTTGATGTATCTGGAGCCGATCCCATTCCTTCCTTAGCAGGCAAGCCTCTTTGGAGGGGTCCTTCAAAAGTAAGTCTGGGCTTTGGTTCTCCAACGCTTCCAGGGCCAGCCCTCCCAACGAGTCTTCCAGTTGGTCTCTTCGCAGATCTCTCTTCGAGAGTCTGGGCAGGTTCTCTTTTCCAATCTGTGTCACATCACAATAACACTTTGGTACTCCAACTACTGAGACTCCAATCTCTTCAGCCCTAGACCCCCCACTAGCTTGGAGTTCTGCTCCCTGACACAGAGCTGGCACTCCCTCTGGGGTCAATCTGGTCCAGTCTTCGGTCTGGTTAGTGGGAGCATGGGCCCTTCTTGATAAGGCGTCTGCATCTCTGTTTCCAGCCCCAGGTCTGTACTTCAAACTAAAAGTGAATCCAGAGAGAGCGGCTTGCCAATGGTGGCATCCAGCTTGGCAGTGGTCAGAAGGTAAGTGAGCAGGTTCTTGTCTGTTTTAACCACAAATTCGGCCCCACACAGGTAGTCCTCCAGCTTCTCCACCACAGCCCATTTTAAGGCCAGGAATTCTAACTTGTGGGTGTGGTAATTCCTTCCTGCTGGGGTCAAACTTCTGCTCACATAAGCAACGGGTCTCAGCTGGCCATCGTGTTCCTGGTACAGCACTCCTCCCAGACAATCGTGACTGGCATCCACATGCAACTCATATGGCTTCTTGGTGTCTGCATAGGCCAAGACGGGGGCAGTGGTCAAACTCTCCTTTAGTCTAGTGAACGCTTCTTCACATCTCACAGTCCATTGATCTTCCACAGACTCCCCTGGCTTCCTAGGGCCTGAGTCATCCTCCTCTCCTTCTGTCTTCAAGAGTTCATTTAAGGGCTTTGCAATCTTGGTGAACCCTTCCACAAACCTAATAGGAGCAAAACCCCAAGAACGGTAATAGGAGCAAAACCCCAAGAACGATCGGAGCTCAGTCACTGTAGAGGGCCGGGGCCAGGAGGTGACAGCCTTCAATTTTTCTGGGTCAGTGGACACCCCCTCTTTGGACACAATGTGCCCCAGATAATGGACTGAAGATTGGTAGAACTGGCACTTTTCCAGTGAGAGTTTGAGTCCTTCATCGCTGAGCCTCTTCAAAACCTTCTCTAGTCTCTCCTCATGCTCCTCCAGAGTCTTCCCAAAGACGATAATATCATCCAGGTACACCAGTACTTCTATGAGATTCATGTCTCCTACTGTCTTCTCCATGAGCCACTGGAAGGTGGCTGGTGCTCCCTGTAACGGCACCCCAAGTATGAAAGGGGTTAACGCCGTTTAGGATATTCCCTTTCTGAACACAAGGCAACTACTGACACTCCCCAGTCAGGCGAACGAGATCCATACTGATAATTCCCCTCTAATCACGAGACACAGCTCTGTAGTTAGGTTTCCAGCAGGTCTGACACTCTTTATTGAGAAAAGCAGGCTCTTATATACACTAAAAGAATACTGTAGTCCAAATTAACTCCACCCACAACATCACACAATGGTTACATAACGAGCCCCCAATACACATTATTCTGACATCTCTTAGCAGACAACAGGTGAGTTCATTAGCTAATCCCTTTACAGCTTAAATGACTATGCATGACCTTTATGTTTCCCAGACTGTCTGTCTGCTAATTTACAATACACACAATTACAGAGTTAATTATCACAATCCACAATGAGAAGCTAGCCTGGACTTAATCTACATTACACAGGCAGACAAGTGGTTGAAGTTGAACACATCAGCCCTTTTCAATTAACCTGTTGAGTTCAGGATCAACAAACAGTAAATAGTTATTTTACAGATATCCTGGGAAATATTGTGGATTAATATTACAGACTAATTTTAAAGCAATCCATGACATATTCTGAATGTCCAATATTTTCTGTCTCATACTTTCTAAGAACTTCTGGGTTCCACGGGCCCTCCCGTTACACTCCCGACAAGCCTTGGGGCATGCAATTGAACTCATAGAACCCCACCGGGGTGGTGAAGGCTGTCTTGTCCCGGTCCTCCAGTTGCATGGGAATCTGGTAATACCCACTCTTCAGGTCCATTACGTTGAACCATTTGGCTCTAGACAGACTCTGTAGGGCGTCCTCTATTCGGGGGGTGGTGTATTGGTCGAGTATCGTTCTTCTGTTGAGGGTACGATAATCGATACACAACCTCAACTACCCATTTTTCTTCCTCACCACCACTATGGGGGATGCATATGGACTTCTGGACTCCCGAATGACACCTGTTCTCTTAAACTCTGTCAGTAGCTCTCGCAGATCTTCCAGGTCTGCCAAGGGAACCCGCCGGACTCTCTCTCTCTGATTGGCTTGTCCTCCTGTAGGCGGATCCGGTGGATGGCACTCTTCGCACACCCCACATCGAATTCATCTTTGGAAAAGATCTTCTGCCATCTAGTCAGCTGGGCTCTGGCCCTCTTACTCCATGCCAGTGGCAAGACTGTCTCCTCCAAGCAGAGTTTCTCCACAGTAGCTCCCCCTTCTTCTGCATCCTACAAGTCGGATAAGGCAACCGGAGTGGCAGGATTCACTTGGCCTAACAAGATTCGGGCTGGGATCTTCACAGGTGTGTCAGTAGTGTTTCTGAGGCTCACAGACACCCTGCCATTGGCTTTCTTCAGAGCTCTGAGTGGGACCACTTCAGGGATGACTTCCAGCCCTGGGTGGGTGTCCAAGGGATCTGGCTCTAGGACTATGAAGGGGCCAGGTTGTTCCAAAGTAAGCTTTACAGTAGCCTTCAGACTGGTAACCTCACCGGGCTGTAATATCTTCTCCTTCTTGTCCAACTTCCAGACCTTCCCCACCCCTTCTTCTGGGGCTCTTTGCTCCAATACCAGACGCTGGTAGACCTGTCGCAACATAGGATGGATCCAGGTCGTTGGGACGTCCTGTCCCTGGGCTATAGGGGCCAGCAGTCTCCTGACCAAGTCAGTGTTTGTCCCTATTATGAGGGAACTCTTGTTGGCTCCTGGAGGGCGGGGCAGACTACCGCCAATGTGTCGAAAACTTCTGTGTCTCCAGCTACTGAAGGATCGAAGGCTAACCTAATTGGGAGGTATCCGTCATATGGGAAGCTTTGGGTTCCAATTCCCCATATTTGAAAGTCTTCCAGTTTCTGCAAGGGCAAATGCTTCAGATGTTTCTGATAGAAGTCCCGGTACAGAAGGGTCACCTGAGCTCCTGTGTCGAGGATGGCCTTTGTATAGATCCCTTCTACTTGAATGGGAACCACTGGGCAGGGTCCCACTAGTTTGATTGGAAATTTCTTCGGAGAAGTTGTCTTCCTGGATTCCACTGGTTTGGCCTTCTGTGTTTTCTTCCTTTTCACTATTTTCCTGGATCTAAGTCCTTGTTGGGCCCAGTATGCATTGATCGCTTGCCAAGTTTTAGGTTTGGACTTAGAGTAAGGAGCAGTAAGTTCATGGGCTGGGGAGTTGTTCCCCTCTCTCCTTGGCTTTTCTGGTTCTCTGCTTCCATTGGAGTTTACTGGAACTGACGGGCACCCGGTTGACTCCTTCACCGGGCCCTCTGAAGTTTTCCGCCGGCTTGCGGCATGACCCTTGCTTCTTTCTCGGGCTGGGACACTCTCTGCTGTAATGTCCAACCCCTCCACAGTTGTAGCAAACTTGGTCTCTTCTGGCTTGCGGAGAAACTGGTGTTGAGGCACTCTGGTACACCTCCTTCTTCACCTCCTCTTTTTGCATGGCTCCTTGATATTTAGCCATTAAGGAAGTCAACATCTCTAGAACTTGGGTCATTTGGGACTTTAAGACAGCCACCTCAGAGTCCCGTTCCGTGGCCATGACAGACCTAACCTCGGCTGTGGGAGGAAAATTGGGCTTCTCTGATGTCTGCTGGTCTTTGAGCAATGCCTCTTCATCTCTTACTATGCGCACGAGATCTGGATAATTCAAAGACATGACTCCTCCAGTTGTCTTCAGGTGGAGCCAGACCAGATCAGAGAGTAGCGCTCGCTTTATGACTTGTCGCATCCTGGCTGCATCTATAGCCTGTGGTATCATCCCTTTCTTCAGGACTATCTGGCAAAGCATTTTGTTCAACCTTCTAACATACTCTGAAAACTGCTCCCCTGGCTATTAAAGGGTATGTTCAAACTTGTACATCAAGTCAGTAACTTTCTCCAGCTGGCCAAACTCTTCCTGTAACATGGTTAGGTAATCATAAGCAGTGCAAGAATTGTTGCTGAATCTGAGGTTCGTCACCGCTTCTGCAGCGGCCCCCTTTAAACTTTCATGAATGCGCTGTTTCTTCTGAGTCTGTCACTTCCCAGCCTTCTACAGCCTGCATTGCTTGCTCTATCCATGTGTCAAAGTCCTCCTCCCCGAGTGGCACGGGCTGTTTGCCTGAAAATATCCTGAGCTTTCGGTACCCAGTCTCCACACATACCGTGTTGCTCTTCTGGCATTTGGCAACAAGGTCCCATAAAGCATTAAGGAGTTCGGGGCCTATAACAGTCAGGGGCACCGCAGAGGTTGCTGCCTCTTTTGGTTGTTCCTCCTTCACTGTTGGTTCAGGTGGCTCTTTCTTCATGGGCTTTGCATGCGCTAGACCGTATATCTTCTGGTCTATGGCCTGTACACTCTGACCTCTAAAGCTCTCTGGTATCCCTTCACGCCATTCTACCAATGCGTAGGTGAAGGAGGCCTCTGGGTCTGACTTTAGATCCATTACCCATGCCTTCTGACTTGGGGACATTATCACCATGAGCCGCTTCACATCGCCCTCTGGCCAATCTTCCCCGGGGAGTTCAAGGATTACCGCCATGTCTGGACAAGCGCCGGTTGCTGCGCACCACTGTGTCACTACCAATGGATCCATGCCGATACTTCTGGCAGGCTTGGTTGCAGCGTACAGGATCCCGAACTCTAAACCCCCACGTGTAGCAATACCCCCAGCTAAGAGGGCTGCTGGTATAGATTTTCGGGCCTGTACCACGCTGCTGTCAACCTATAGTAACTGTCTCTAACCTCCGTTGGCACAGATAGTGGTAAAATGGGATTGTGAAACCCGTTAGGGGTGAGAGTCACAATGCCACAACTATATATATATATATATATATATATATATATATATATAAAACCACACAGCAATAGGCTTAACCATAAGTTATTTTACTGAGTAAGAAGCATGCAGTTTAAACAGTAGTGCAGAAATACATGCAGAGCCCTGCAATATTAAACACACATAGCATATAACAAGTGCTAAGTTAACTGGTACCACACACGCTAAGTGTCTATTTGCTATGCTTGCGAGCTTCCCCCTCGTGGGCAAGATGGCGCCCAGACAATATCTAACAGTCTACAGTCAGGCCTGACTATTTCAGATACGGTGCTTCCATTGGGAAGTATCTTCGCCAGCAATGGTGGTGCACTTTGTAGGTTATTTGTAATCCACAGGGTATCACAACAGTTGTCTGCTTGGCAAATAAAGTCTAACTAACACTGCACAGCACACTGTCCCTCCGACGTGCAAGGTGACACTCTCTGGTAGTTATGGTTCCTTAACAAGGACTCTGGGTCTAAGACTTAGTCAACAATCTCTGAGCAAGTGCTCTCTCACCCGACCGGACCAGTCCCTACAACCGACTTCCACAGCTGGGGCTTCAGCTCACAGTCTCCCGGCAGTCCTTGGAGGGATAATGAATGAGATGACTCCTGGATTCTTCCGGTGGGATGTCGGAGGGCTCTTTGGATCTCTGGGCCCGACTCTTAGGCCCAGTCCAGCGGCAGACCCAGCGCAGGTTCCACTTGCTAGGTGGGCGGCATCCAAAGAGACCCGCATGTGGTTCCGCCCTTCCTTAAATAGCCTGCCCCAGCAGACTTTGCGCGGGGAAATGTCCTCTGGGTGCCCCACTGCACACTGGGTAAGGTAGTCTTTCAAAGTTCCTTACAGTGGCACCCTGCTACAGCAGCAATTTAGAAATTGTATGAAAGGTTTAGCACTGGGAAATACTTTTTGGTCGCTAAGTAGTGCATAAACTATATAGATCATACCAAAATGACGGACAAATGAGGAGGAAAGAGGAACAGAGGGACTTTCTTCTGAATCAGGGACAGTCCCTCAAAATCAGGGACAGTTGGGAGATATGGTGTTAAGCTGGCCATGCGCACTAAAATGTGCTTGCCACAATGCACAAGTACCCAATTCTAGATGTGCAGGTAGCCCATACTCTCTTTGTGTGTGTGTGTGTGTGTGTGTGTATGTGAGCATTCCACTCTTTTTGCATATGCATGTAGGTACCACATTCAATAAGTGTGCCGGTACTCTGCCATCCCTGTATGTTCAGGTACCCCATTTTCTCTTTGTGCATGTACTAACCCCTTCTCTATGTGCAAGTACTCTATCATCTCTATGTATGCAGGTGCCAATTCTCCACTTTCAAGTGTTGACAGGCTTACCTCTCATCTTTCTCTTTCTAGGCCAATGTGACCAGTGGGTCATGGAAAATGCCCTGGACAGTGATTGAGTTAAAAAGCCCAGCAGCTACACAATCTGATCGAAAGCATGTCATGATAGATGATGCCCAAATTATATCATCGTTACGCTATAGAACCATTGGGTGGCAAGGTGAGAAGGTGGGAGGGACAGTGAGAGCTGCTTTGCTTCTCATCTAGGATTTTCCAGGTTTGTTCTACCTCTGTGTTTTTAGTGGATGGCCTTTGTACAAAAGATTTTCATTTTTGCAACTGATACTGTCCTGCTTTCCAAATGTGGATCTCAAACTCCCAGTTATATTTTGCTGTTTTCAGTCTCAGTACTGTGCATGTGTGTGGAAGCACTCTTAAATTTTTATTTTTCCTTTTCTATTACAGCAACATCAGCTCTCATCGCCTTAGTGTGCACCAGTCACTTCCACCCTCATATACGCAGTTCCCTATCATCCATGTATGTGGTCAGAATTTCCTCCATTAACCCAATTTTACACACTCCCCTTAAATCCAATGCATTTTTTGTTTTACAAAAACGACACTAGTTATTTCAGATGAATTTATTTTATATTAACACATGGACATAGTATTGGCTTCAGTACGTTTGATGTTGAAGCTCTCCATTGTGTTTGAGAAAAGCCAAAACAAATCACCAGCACACAACTGAATAGCGAAGCTGCAAACAGCCAAACGCGTGTACGAGTAAGCAGACTCCCCAATTTCTGATCTAGAATGAAAAAAATTATGTTTCAGCCAATTATCCAAACAAACAAACAAGATAATAGAAAACAGCATTACATCAAAGGAACAATATTAACTATCTGCAGCCCCCTGCAGTGTTGATAGCAGCCCACCTGTCCTTTAGCACTGGGAGCTTTGAGAGGGGTTCCTGGTAAAAGGAGGTATCCCTTTCAAAGCCCTAGTGCCTAGATGAGGATGGCACCATGAGTAGGGCTTAGGTGCCACCTACTGGTCCCCTGTGTGGACCACATACAGTGCCTTGAAAAAGTATTCATACCCCTTGAACCTTTCAACATTTTGTCATGTTACAACCAAAAATTAAACAGTATTTTATCGGGATTTAATATGATAGACCAACACAAAATGGCACAAAATTGTGAAGTGGAAGGAAAATGATAAATGGTTTTCCAAATTCTTACAAATAAACATCTGAAAATTGTGGCGTGCATTTGTATTTAGCCCCCTTTACTCTGATACCCCTAACTAAAATATAGTGAAACCAATTGCCTTCAGAAATCACCTAATTAGTAAATAGAGTCCACCTGTGTGTAATTTTATTTCATTATAAATACAGCTGTTCTGTGAAGCCCTCAGAGGTTTATTAGAGAACATTAGTAAACAAACAGCATCCGAAGGCCAAGGAACACACCAGACAGGTCAGGGATAAAGTCATGAAGAAGTTTAAATTTGTAGTTTGCGAGAAGCCATGTGGGGGACACAGCAAACATGTGCAAGAAGGTGCTCTGGTCAGATGAGACCAAAATTGAATTTTTTGGCCTAAAAGCAAAAGACTGTGTGGCGGAAAACACTGCACATCACCCGGAACACACCATCCCCACTGTGAAACATGGTGATGGCAGCATCATGTTGAGGGGATGCTATTCTTTAGCAGGGACAGTGAAGCTAGTCAGAGTTGATGAGCAGATGGATGGAGCCAAATGCAGGGCAATTTTAGAAGAAAACATGTTAGAGTCTGCAAAAGACTTGAGACTGAGACGGAGGTTCACCTTCCAGCAGGACAACAACCCTAAACATACAGCCATAGCTACAATGGAATGGTTTAGATCAAAGCATACTCATGTGTTAGAATGGCCTAGTCAAAATCCAAACATAAATCCAATTGATAATCTGTGTCAAGATTGGAAATTGCTGTTCAGACACTCTCCATCCAATCTGACAGAGCTTGAGCTATTTTGCAAAGAAAAATGGGCAAAAATGTCACTATTTAGATGTGCAAAGTTGGTAGAGACATCCCCAAAAAGACTTGCAGTTGTAATTGCAACGAAAGGTGGTTCTACAAAGTATTGACTCAGAGGGCTGAATACAAATGTACCCCACTCTTTTCACATATTTGTAACAAAATTGAAAACCATTTATCATTTTCCTTCCACTTCACAAGTATGTCCCACTTTCTGTTGGTCTTTCACATAAAATCCCAATAAAATAAATTTACATTTGTGGTTGTAACATGACAAAATGTGGAAAATTTAAAGGGGTATGAATACTTTAAGGCACTGTAGTTTGTTGCCTGGAAGTAGTACTAACTGGGTGGAAGTAATTTAAAGGAACTTCGTGAAACAATGTCTTCTGACAATTTTCTAATTTCATGTAATGAATAATAAACAGTACAGCAATGCGGTACTAATCCAAAATCCTTGTGTATAATAAGGCACTTTATAGTTCCATAACAAGGCAGTACAAATATGCAAAGCTTACAGACAGCAGTGTGCTTGAAAATTCCTCTTTAAGCAGGTCCATAAGGTAGCCTCTCAAAAGGGTGACACACGCCACACAAATATGTGGGACCCGAGGCAGATTGAAACAGAGTGCTTTACCAATGTACAGAAGTCTGCAGGGGTATTCCAGCACTATTCCTACTTGCCGAGGACGTTTCCCTTCACTAGGTCTATCTTTACCTAGCCAGCATTAGATACTCCCCACACTGTGGGCATGCCATACTGACCCAACACGACCTATATACACAGCCTCCTTGACTCCAAAATGGCTTCCCAAATCTTTGGAGAATTCCAGTCAGATGCTGGCTCCTCTAAAATGGCCACCAGAGGCCCAATACATAGGAAAAGTCAGTGCTCTGTAAGATTCCCCCTAGTACCAGAGGTAATCAGTGATCTCACATTCAGTGTGTTTACTTCTAGCTCTAATCAGGAAGTGAAACATTTAAACATTGTCAAGTTAACCTATATTTACTTTCCATGTTCCATAAAATGTACAATTGTCCTCTGGCCGGTCTCCTCCAGTGCAAGAATCCCAAAAAAGGGAGCAGCATGGTTTTACGCATACAGTGAGTCCTGGGAAAGTGTCCCAACAGTGACTACAATCCTTATTTGGTATTAGTCCATTCAAAGCAGCCTTTCCAATGATGAAGGCCATGCTGATATTTGTAAAGTCATGTTTGCTGACTTTAAGTTGTTAAAAAAAATAATCATCCAAGCAGTGAGAATTCTGTGTAAAGTGCATAGGTTTGGCAGTTCTTGCATTTTCCTTATGGATTCACCAATTTGGAACTGTTAAATATTATTGATAAGGTGTTCAGTGAATGTACAGGAAAGGTAACATTTGCTCTTTTATAAACAGGGTGAATGTAAGGTTTAAAACTATTTCTTAACGAATGTCTCATCATTTGCACAAATGTAACTAATAAGAACATTTGACCACAAGAATTAAAATTCACCAATAGAGAAAATAGCCTAATACTATAAGCTAAGAACATTCAATCAGCAGGGGAAATAATATGAGGAAGACTACTGCACTGTGTGCAGTCTAGGGAGAATCCTGTGTGTATGGCTGAATGAATGGGGAATTGTCCGAATGAACCTCCAGCTTAAGTGTGAAGTGAAGCATTTAGCAATAGTAATAATACCACTGCTAAATGTGATAGCTTCCCCCTGGTTGTTAGGATGCCAGCAGGTCCCCAGCACTCTAACAACCAGTGACTCATCCATACCTGGCACATTCAGGTGGGTGCCAGTTCCCTAACAACCAGGAGGAAGCTGTCACATTTTGCAATGGTAATACCACTATTACATATTTACCTTCACACTGCAGCTGGAGATTCACTTGACCGAACACCCATATTCTATATATATCCATTGTGCAGCCCTATATTTCCTATGCAAAACTTCCCATCAAAATCAATAAATACATAAACAATCAATGATTATATAAAACAACCAAATCACATAATTAGCAAGCATGTATCTACTCTCTGACAGAGTTAGTAAATAAAGTGTCCAGTGCTCCTATAAACTCATACAAATGAATAAAGTGTCCAGCGCTTAACCAATACATATACAGTAAATATAAATCCTCTAGAAAGTGCTCCTCCGTGCTGCAATCCTTCCATTAACTGCTTCGTATTCCACTTGTTTCAATATCTGTGTACAGTGCTTTAATAAATTCATCAATTCCATACATAGAATATTCCAACGCCACACCATTCTCTGCTTTTTTATATTGTGCTTCAAAACACAATTGAGTGTTTTTGTTTTTGAGTGTGTTTCACACGCCATGGGCTTTCAAAAAATAAATAAAAAATAAAAAACACACACTGACACCACTGATTTCACCAATGTGCTCCCACTTCCTCACTTCACTATCCACTTCAAAAACTCACCAAAAATTATTGACCCTTTTTACTCTAGCACTACCCCCAGTTAAGAGGGCTGCTGGTATTATTTTGGGCCTGTACCTTACTGCTGTCAACCCCCCAAGAAACTGGCTCTGACCCTCCACTGGCACAGCGGTTAAGCAAATGAGATTGTGGAACCTACTAACAATGAATACCACAATAAAATATACATTCACCGTTCAGAACTAGAGTACCTGTGTTGACCGTCTCTCTCTCTGGAACAGTTAATACTCCACACAACGTGTTTGCTTAACCATAAAATATATTTACTAGATAGGCATTTACATATGCAGGGCCCTGCAAAGTCAAAATTATGCCCAATGTAACCAATATCGAGACATACAAATCTTATACACTCTAAAATGTCTTTAAAAGAACTACGCTCGCGAGCTTCCCCCTCGTGGGCAATATGGCGCCCAAACAATGTCTCAGTGAGTTACAGTCAGGCCTGACTATTTAAAACACACAGTTACTCCGATAGAAAGGATCTTCGCTAGCAACGTTGGTGCACTTTTATATTTGTAATCCAAGGGGTATCCACCGTTAGCTGTGATCCTGCTATAGTTTAGGGCCTAAAGTCATAGGCAATAAGACGCCAAACTTTAACTGTGCAACACACTGCTGTAATGGCGGTGAGCCCTATGCAAGGGGTCTCGGGCCTAGCAAACAGTTAAGAATCCTGAGCAAGTGCTCTCTCACCCGACCGGACCAATCCGTTTAACCGATCCTGCTGCTAGGCTCCAGCACACGATCTCCCGGTCACCCGTAGTCTCCAATCTTCCAGACAATCGATAGGGAAGGTGAAGGTGACTCGACTCTTGGATTCTCCGAGATGTCAGCAGGCTCTCTGGATAAAGGCTCTCTCCTTCTCTGGCAAGCAGGCTTTTCCAGGCTCGGTAGGCCCAGACTCTCCGGCCTAGACTAACACGATAGGCCCCAACACAGGTTCCAAGTTGCTGGGCGGGCGATGTCCAAAGAGACCCCGCATTGCTCCTCCTCCCCTTAAATAACCCATCCCCAGCAGACCTTGCGCCGGGCAATGCATGATGGATGTTCAATTGCACCGTGGGTACAGTAGTCTGTGTGGTATCCACGCCATTGGAGTCCAACTCTCCCGGTACCACAAATCCCACCATGCACTTCCCTACTCATAGTCAAGCAGTAGTCAGCATATTATCCAATAGGAAACCAGGGGAGATCCGGATTCAGTTGATGAAATATAGTCTCTATGAACACCATAAAGTGACACCCCGCTACATTACCAAAAAAGGGGCTTTTCCACTAAAGGGGGCTATTTCTTCTCTTAACTGCCCCACTCTCTTACTCTCAGTATGCCATATCACATCTGATGAAGTTTTCATATCACGTGACAAGGCCCAAGCCATGTGAATGAGACATCAGACACATTGGCGACTGGTGCTCAAATTTTATTTATTTTTTTGGGGGGAACAAACCTGCCCCCCCAGGCTTCCTCGCACTAACCCCCCCCCCCCTGGTGCTCGACTGAATGATCGGGCAGGCGTGATCCATGGCCTTACCTTAGGCGGGGAGGAGGTTGTGGAGGGAAGAGCCGGGGCCGTTGCTTCTCCTTCTGGCCGAACAAGAAGTGGGTCCTGAGATCCAATTGGTCAGGAATCCTAAGACTCCCTGGCCAATCAGATCTCAGGACCAACTTCCTGATTGTCCGGGAGGAGAAGCAGAAGACATTAGCAAATATTAATTCCCTATTGTCACACAAGTGGGTGGCCCACCCTTTTTGAAGCCTCCGGCTCTAATCACATGCTTCAAAAAAAAAGAAAAATCATTGAAATCCAATGCGTCCGGTGCCCTGCATGGAGATTAGGGGCCTGGCACATGGATTAGGGGGGCAGCGCCCATGCGCCCTAATAAGCAGGCCGCCACTGATCAGACAGGCTTCTGGAAAAACATTAAATCATCACCCTGAGCACTTTATGGAAGGAAAGAGTGCAGCATGGAGCACTTTCTGGAGGAGTTACACTATTTATATGTACTGGTTAAGCACTGGGCACTTTATTCATTTGCATGAGTTTTTAGGAGCACTAGACACTTTATTTACTAACTCTATCAGACAGTAGATATACGCACGCTGAATACGTTATTGATTTATGTCTTTTTTGATTGTTTGTGTATTTACTGATTTTGGTAGGAGGTTTTGCACAAGAACTATAGCACTGCACAGTGGAATTATATAGATCAAGATACCTAAGGTGTATGGTGTAGTAGCTAGGGGGAGTAGTAAAAATAAAGAATACAGGTGTAGGTACTGTATAATATAATATAACACCCATTCTCCATAGACAGAACACAGTGCAGAATTCTCCCTCATGTCAGGGAACGTTGAAACTATTACCCACATAGTACTGTACCTGTTTTTATTCGTTATGCTTGCACAACTGTTGAGATATTGACAAATATATATTTTTTATTAATATAAACCTGTGTGCACATTTTCCCACCAAACAATTGATGTTGCCAGATGTCAGGGAATTATTTTTTTACCCAACGAATGTTGAATGAACGTGTGGGAAAATGCTTGGAAAAGGTAGTAATTATTGCCCAATGAATGCTTATTAATATACAAATAAATCTAAATGCACCCTACATGAATTTAAACACTGGAACCATCATTCACTGAATAAAAAGCTCCCGTGAATGGCTTAGCAAAGCTCAGCCCGACTCAATTTTGTTCCAAGAGCAAGAAGGGGGGTTCCCATCCCACTGCTGGAACACAGTGCTCTATACTGGATGGAGCTGAGGCTACCTACAGGTTATGGAATATAGTCTAATGTGGGTAATTCATTTTAATATTTAAGCACCTCATCCCTAAATTAGTAGTAAATGTATGGAAGTAGGATGGGACTATATCAGTGCAAATATAGAATCATGGTAAAAGGATAAGATTAAAATTACCGGTATTCAATATATATATATATATTTTTTTAAATATCACAATCATATCACAATCATAAAAACATGCTTGCAACCCATATATAGTGGTCCTTGTTTATATTTATAGCGGTATAGATGCAGCTCCGGACATGTTTTGCCCTATTATTGGGTTTTTTCAGGGGATGCTATCCACTGATGGTTTTCCGCCTTCTAGTAGCTAAAGAGTATACAAAATATGTATAAATATCATATAATACAAAAGACCTATACAATATCATTTAAGAAAATTACTGTACACATGCGCATTGGTTTCAGCCATCTCACATGCTTACCCTGAATTTCCACAAAATCAATAGAATATATGGTAAATAGTATATTCAGTATTAGGGATGGGCCCGGTGCTCGATTCAAACCCACGTTCGAATCGAGCACCGGGCGTTCGCTCGCTCGGCGAGCCCAGAACTATTTGGGCCGTTCGCATCACATTCGTGTGATGCGAGCGGCCCCACAATGCATTGCGGCCGGCGCGGCCGGCGCAGTGCATTGCTGGCTGATGATTGGCCAATCACAGCGCCCGAAACTCGGAGAGCAATAATTGGCTACAGGCAGGACGCCTGTAGCCAATTACAGCTCAGGGGCTTTAGTACACGCCCCACCATTTAAAAGGCCGCCACGCCATCGGCCCCGGTCACATGAGGTCCGGCTTTAGGAGAGATCAGTCTGCTGATTCTGTCTTTGCTTGATACTGAAAGATTTGCTCTTCTTTGCTAAACCATTGGCTATTTCTTTGCTAAACCATTGCTACCTAAGTCATTGATCGTTCATTGCTGCTGATTGCACAGTTAGTGTGTTATTAGCTGCTGCTGGGGATTAGTCTGGTGCGTGCTTACTGTTAGTACAGTATTGCAGTAGTACCAACCGCAGTGCTGTTAGCACAGCATTGCACCCCAACAGCACCCATAGGACGTCTAGTGTGTTAGTGGCAGCAAACAGAGCTCCTATATTTTCTTCTCAGCAGCACCCATAGGACTTCTAGTGTGTTAGTGGCTTCACACAGAGCTCCTATATTTTCATCTCAGAAGCACCCATAGGACTTCTAGTGTGTTAGTGGCAGCAAACAGAGCTCCTATGTTTTCTTCTCAGCAGCACCCATAGGACTTCTAGTGTGTTAGTGGCAGCAAACAGAGCTCCTATATTTTCTTCTCAGCAGCACCCATAGGACTTCTAGTGTGTTAGTGGCATCACACAGAGTTCCTATATTTTCATCTCAGAAGCACCCATAGGACTTCTAGTGTGTTAGTGGCATCACACAGAGCTCCTATATTTTCTTCTCAGAAGCACCCATAGGACTTCTAGTGTGTTAGTGGCATCACACAGAGCTCCTATATTTTCTTCTCAGCAGCACCCATAGGACTTCTAGTGTGTTAGTGGCAGCAAACAGAGCTCCTATATTTTCATCTCAGAAGCACCCATAGGACTTCTAGTGTGTTAGTGGCATCACACAGAGCTCCTATATTTTCATCTCAGAAGCACCCATAGGACTTCTAGTGTGTTAGTGGCATCACACAGAGCTCCTATATTTTCTTCTCAGCAGCACCCATAGGACTTCTAGTGTGTTAGTGGCAGCAAACAGAGCTCCTATATTTTCTTCTCAGCAGCACCCATAGGACTTCTAGTGTGTTAGTGGCATCACACAGAGCTCCTATATTTTCATCTCAGAAGCACCCATAGGACTTCTAGTGTGTTAGTGGCATCACACAGAGCTCCTATATTTTCTTCTCAGCAGCACCCATAGGACTTCTAGTGTGTTAGTGGCATCACACAGAGCTCCTATATTTTCTTCTCAGCAGCACCCATAGGACTTCTAGTGTGTTAGTGGCATCACACAGAGCTCCTATATTTTCTTCTCAGAAGCACCCATAGGACTTCTAGTGTGTTAGTGGCATCACACAGAGCTAATATATTTTCTTCTCAGCAGCACCCATAGGACTTCTAGTGTGTTAGTGGCATCACACAGAGCTCCTATATTTTGTTCTCAGAAGCACCCATAGGACTTCTAGTGTGTTAGTGGCATCACACAGAGCTCCTATATTTACTTCTCAGCAGCACCCATAGGCCTTCTAGTGTGTTAGTGGCAGCAAACAGAGCTCCTATATTTTCATCTCAGAAGCACCCATAGGACTTCTAGTGTGTTAGTGGCATCACACAGAGCTCCTATATTTTCATCTCAGAAGCACCCATAGGACTTCTAGTGTGTTAGTGGCATCACACAGAGCTCCTATATTTTCTTCTCAGCAGCACCCATAGGACTTCTAGTGTGTTAGTGGCATCACACAGAGCTCCTATATTTTCTTCTCAGAAGCACCCATAGGACTTCTAGTGTGTTAGTGGCATCACACAGAGCTCCTATATTTTCTTCTAAGCAGCACCCATAGGACTTCTAGTGTGTTAGTGGCAGCAAACAGAGCTCCTATATTTTCATCTCAGAAGCACCCATAGGACTTCTAGTGTGTTAGTGGCATCACACAGAGCTCCTATATTTTCATCTCAGAAGCACCCATAGGACTTCTAGTGTGTTAGTGGCAGCAAACAGAGCTCCTATATTTTCATCTCAGAAGCACCCATAGGACTTCTAGTGTGTTAGTGGCATCACACAGAGCTCCTATATTTTCATCTCAGAAGCACCCATAGGACTTCTAGTGTGTTAGTGGCATCACACAGAGCTCCTATATTTTCTTCTCAGCAGCACCCATAGGACTTCTAGTGTGTTAGTGGCATCACACAGAGCTCCTATATTTTCTTCTCAGAAGCACCCATAGGACTTCTAGTGTGTTAGTGGCATCACACAGAGCTCCTATATTTTCTTCTCAGCAGCACCCATAGGACTTCTAGTGTGTTAGTGGCATCACACAGAGCTCCTATATTTTCTTCTCAGAAGCACCCATAGGACTTCTAGTGTGTTAGTGGCATCACACAGAGCTCCTATATTTTCTTCTCAGCAGCACCCATAGGACTTCTAGTGTGTTAGTGGCATCACACAGAGCTCCTATATTTTCATCTCAGAAGCACCAATAGGACTTCTAGTGTGTTAGTGGCATCACACAGAGCTCCTATATTTTCTTCTCAGCAGCACCCATAGGACTTCTAGTGTGTTAGTGGCATCACACAGAGCTCCTATATTTTCATCTCAGAAGCACCAATAGGACTTCTAGTGTGTTAGTGGCATCACACAGAGCTCCTATATTTTCTTCTCAGCAGCACCCATAGGACTTCTAGTGTGTTAGTGGCATCACACAGAGCTCCTATATTTTCATCTCAGAAGCACCAATAGGACTTCTAGTGTGTTAGTGGCATCACACAGAGCTCCTATATTTTCTTCTCAGCAGCACCCATAGGACTTCTAGTGTGTTAGTGGCATCACACAGAGCTCCTATTTTACATCTCAGAAGCACCAATAGGACTTCTAGTGTGTTAGTGGCATCACACAGAGCTCCTATATTTTCATCTCAGAAGCACCCATTGGACTTCTAGTGTGTTAGTGGCATCACACAGAGCTCCTATATTTTCTTCTCAGCAGCACCCATAGGACTTCTAGTGTGTTAGTGGCATCACACAGAGCTCCTATATTTTCTTCTCAGCAGCACCCATAGGACTTCTAGTGTGTTAGTGGCATCACACAGAGCTCCTATATTTTCATCTCAGAAGCACCAATAGGACTTCTAGTGTGTTAGTGGCATCACACAGAGCTCCTATATTTTCTTCTCAGCAGCACCCATAGGACTTCTAGTGTGTTAGTGGCATCACACAGAGCTCCTATATTTTCATCTCAGAAGCACCAATAGGACTTCTAGTGTGTTAGTGGCATCACACAGAGCTCCTATATTTTCTTCTCAGCAGCACCCATAGGACTTCTAGTGTGTTAGTGGCATCACACAGAGCTCCTATATTTTCATCTCAGAAGCACCAATAGGACTTCTAGTGTGTTAGTGGCATCACACAGAGCTCCTATATTTTCTTCTCAGCAGCACCCATAGGACTTCTAGTGTGTTAGTGGCATTACACAGAGCTCCTATATTTTCTTCTCAGAAGCACCCATAGGACTTCTAGTGTGTTAGTGGCATCACACAGAGCTCCTATATTTTCATCTCAGAAGCACCCATAGGACTTCTAGTGTGTTAGTGGCATCACACAGAGCTCCTATATTTTCTTCTCAGCAGCACCCATAGGACTTCTAGTGTGTTAGTGGCATCACACAGAGCTCCTATATTTTCATCTCAGAAGCACCAATAGGACTTCTAGTGTGTTAGTGGCATCACACAGAGCTCCTATATTTTCTTCTCAGCAGCACCCATAGGACTTCTAGTGTGTTAGTGGCATCACACAGAGCTCCTATATTTTCTTCTCAGCAGCACCCATAGGACTTCTAGTGTGTTAGTGACAGCAAACAGAGCTCCTATATTTTCTTGTCAGCAGCACACATAGTACCTATAGTGTGTTAGTGTCAGCACCCATAGGACCTACAGTGTGTTGTGAGCACACATAGGAGCTCTATTTTTTATACTATATACACTACCGACTACAATGGCTGGAAGACCGCCAAGGAGAGGCAGAGCGTGCCGAGGCAAGAACACAGGGCAGGCAGGCTCTGTTTCTAGAGACAACAGTGCTGGCCGTGGACGTGGTCGTGCATCGTCATCAGCACGTGGCCATGGGACACGCTTGTCTTTGTTTTCGGCAGCTGGACATGTGGAGCCGCATCATGCCGAAGGCTTGGTAGAATGGATGACCAAGCCCTCCTCATCCTCTCTCACCCAGGCTCAGGGTACTGGCAGAGCAGCTGCCAACGCGTACTCAATGGCATCATCAGCCACCCCTTCCCTAGACCCACCATGTCCTCCTGAGGAGTCCCCTGAACTGTTTGAGCACAGTGTTGGGTACATGCTCCAGGAGGATGCCCAACGATTCGAAGGCTCGGATGATGATACCCAGCTTGAGGAAGTCAGTAGTGTGCGCGCAGAGAGAGGGGATGCTGAAGGACAGCAATCTGGCAGTACTGCTCCACCAGCTGCAGCTTACTGCCAGGTTTGCTCTAGTGGTGAAGAGGGAGGGGATGATGAGGTCACTGACTCCACGTGGGTGCCTGAAGGGAGAGAGGAGGAGGAGGAGGAGGAGGATGCGGCGTCACATGTCCAACGAGGCAGGATGCCCCCTGGAGGCCAGCTAGAGGCCAGCACAGCAACTGTACCACACCGCAGAGCTCCGCCTGTGCAGGGCGCTGCATCTGCACGTTATCACAAAAGTTCTTTGGTGTGGGCCTTTTTTGAGACGAGTGCATCAGATCGCATCACTGCTATTTGCAATATTTGTCTCAAGCGTATCTCGCGTGGCCAAAACATCAGCCGCTTGGGCACCACAAGCATGAGCAGACATATGTCGACCTGCCATGCAGCTCGTTGGCAAGCACACATAAAAGACCCACACCAAAGAACAAAGCGGACCTCTCCTTGCTCCTCATCAGCTGGGATCTCCATCCCCACTATATCTTCAGTCCTCTCTGAAAGCTGCTCTGAGAGGACTGAAGGTGTAGAATTAGGTGTGTCACAACCAAGTACTTGCAGTACACCGACGTCCGATTGTAGCAGGCAAATTTCCCTGCCCCAGCTGCTGGACCGTCGAAAGAAGTATACTCCCAGCCATCCACATGCCCAGCGGTTGAATGCTAGCTTGGCTAAATTGCTATTACTTCAACTGCTGCCTTTTCAGTTGGTAGACTCGGCCCCCTTCCGTGAGTTTGTTCAATGTGCGGTTCCTCAGTGGCAGGTTCCCAAACGCCACTTTTTCTCACGGAAGGCGATTCCGTCTCTCTACCGGCATGTGGAAGGCAATGTCCATGCCTCGCTGGACAGGGCGGTCAGCGGTAAGGTGCATATTACCGCTGACTCATGGTCCAGCAGGCATGGACAGGGACGTTATCTTTCTTTCACGGCCCATTGGGTCACTCTATTGGCAGCTTGGAGGGATGCAGGACAAGGTGCAGTAGTGTTGGAGGTTGTTCCGCCACCACGCCTCCAAAATGCTACTACTGGTTGTGACACACCTCTCTCCTCCACCCCCTCCTCTTCTTCTTCCTCCATGTCCTCTTCGAGTGCTCTGTCCTCGGAACCAGCGGTGCTCCGTAGGCGTACAAGGGGCTACGCGAGTACGCAGGCAAAAAGATGCCATGCCGTGCTTGCGCTGGTGTGTTTGGGGGACAGGAGCCACACTGGGCCAGAGGTTCTGGCAGCTCTGCAGGGGCAGGCCGAGAGGTGGTTGACGCCACACCAGCTTAAGCCAGGAATGGTCATTTCTGACAATGGCACCAACCTCCTCTCCGCCCTGCGACAGGGGCAGCTCACCCATGTGCCCTGTATGGCTCACGTCCTCAACCTGGTGGTGCAGCGGTTCTTGGGCAGGTTCCCAGGCTTACAGGATGTCCTGAGGCAGGCCAGGAAAGTCTGTGTGCATTTCCGCCGATCTTATAATGCCAGTGCTCGGCTGACTGAGCTGCAAAAGGAGCTGAACCTGCCCAAGAACCGCCTAATATGTGACATGCCCACCAGGTGGAACTCAACGTTGGCCATGCTGCAGCGACTGCACACGCAGCAGAGGGCCATCAATGAGTACCTTTGCGACTACGGCACCAGGACAGGGTCAGGGGAGCTTGGCTTTTTTTCCCCACGCCAGTGGAGCATGATCAGGGATGCATGCACTGTCCTCTCACCATTTGAGGAGGCCACGAGGATGGTGAGCAGTGACAGTGCATGCATCAGTGACACTGTACCTCTTGTCCACCTGTTGGAGCATACGCTGCGTGGGATAATGGACAGGGCACTTGAGGCAGAACAGAGGCAGGAAGAGGAGGACTTCCTTGCCTCTCAAGGCCCCCTTTATCCAGACAGTGTTCCTTCTGTCCCACCCATCACACAGGAAGAGGATGAGGATGAGGAGGAGGAGGAGGATTGTGTGAGCATGGAGGTGGAGCCTGGCACTCAGCATCAGCAGCAGCAGTCTTTTAGGGATGATGTACAGTCCCAACAAACCAGTGGACTTGTACGTGGCTGGGAGGAGGTGGCTGGCGATCATGTCATCCTCAGTGACCCAGAAGACTCCGGACCGAATGCCTCAGCTAACCTACGCTGCATGGCCTCCCTGATCCTGCAAAGCCTGCGGAAGGATCCTCGTGTTCTTCGGATCAAGGAGAGGGACCATTACTGGCTGGCCACTCTCCTTGATCCACGGTACAAGGGTAAGGTTGCGGACCTTATCTTGCCGTCGCAGAGGGAGCAGAGGATGAGACATCTCAGGGAGGCCTTGCAGAAAGGTCTGTGCAACGCGTTCCCAGAAACTGGGAGGTTACAAACTCCTGGTCCTGGACGACGAGTTGCTGAGGCTTCGGTCAGTAGCAGAAGGAGCGGTGGGGAAGGTGGACGTCTGACCGATGCGTTCAGACAATTTTTTAGTCCGCAGCCCCAAGGTATGATCGGTTCCAGCAACCATCACCAGCGTCTGATATACATGGTGCAGGAATACCTAGGGGCAAGGTCAGACTTGGACACCTTTCCCACCGAAAATCCTCTGGCTTACTGGGTCCTGAGGATGGATCACTGGCCAGAGCTTGCACAGTATGCAATTGAGCTACTGGCCTGTCCTGCATCCAGTGTTCTTTCCGAACGCACATTCAGTGCTGCTGGAGGATTTGTCACCGATCATAGGGTGCGCCTGTCCACCGACTCGGTTGATCGACTGACCTTCATAAAAATGAATCAGTCTTGGATCACCACCAGCTACCAGACACCTGAAGCGGATATAACGGAATAATTTATAATGTCACATCCCTTCAAGACTGCCTATGCTGATGCTGAGTGACTGTCCTGTTATGTTCACTGACTATCCTCTTCCTCCTCCTCAATGATCTATGCCACCACACCAGTGCCTAAGGCACAATTTTTCAGCCCCTGTATAACAGGGGCGTGTAATTACAATTTTTTAAAAAGATGCTTCGCAACAGGTGTGACTGCTGTGCTCCAAGTACAGTATCTGTGAGGGGTTGCAGTGTTGTGGCACCAGCACCAGTGCCTAAGGCACAATTTTTCAGCCCCTGTTGGGGCGTGTAATTACAATTTTTTAGGCAATGCTTTGCAACAGGTCTCATTGCTGTGCTCAGAGTACAGTATCTGTGAGGGGTTGCAGTGTTGTGGCACCAGCACCAGTGCCTAAGGCACAATTTTTCAGCCCCTGTATAACAGGGGTGTGTAATTACAATTTTTTAAAAAGATGCTTCGCAACAGGTGTGACTGCTGTGCTCCAAGTACAGTATCTGTGAGGGGTTGCAGTGTTGTGGCACCAGCACCAGTGCCTAAGGCACAATTTTTCAGCCCCTCTTGGGGCGTGTAATTACAATTTTTAGGCAATGCTTTGCAACAGGTCTCATTGCTGTGCTCAGAGTACAGTATCTGTGAGGGGTTGCAGTGTTGTGGCACCAGCACCAGTGCCTAAGGCACAATTTTTCAGCCCCTGTATAACAGGGGCGTGTAATTACAATTTTTTAAAAAGATGCTTCGCAACAGGTGTGACTGCTGTGCTCCAAGTACAGTATCTGTGAGGGGTTGCAGTGTTGTGGCACCAGCACCAATGCCTAAGGCACAATTTTTCAGCCCCTGTTTAACAGGGGCGTGTAATTACAAATCTTGATCTAATAGTTCACAGCAGGGCCCATTCCTGCGCCCACCAAGAGTAACTATGAGGGCCTACAGTCTTGTGGCAACACCGTCCACCACCACCACCACCACCAAAGGCCCAATTTTTCTGCCCTGTTCAACAGGTGCATGCAATTACAAATCTTGATCTAATAACTCACAGCAGGGCCCATTCCTGCACCCACCAAGAGTAACTGTGAGGGCTTACAGTCTTGTGGCAACACCGTCCACCACCACCACCACCACCACCACCAAAGGCCCAATTTTTCTGCCCTGTTCAACAGGTGCATGCAATTACAAATCTTGATCTAATAACTCACAGCAGGGCCCATTCCTGCACCCACCAAGAGTAACTGTGAGGGCTTACAGTCTTGTGGCAACACCGTCCACCACCACCACCACCACCACCAAAGGCCCAATTTTTCTGCCCGGTTCAACAGGTGCATGCAAGTACAAATCTTGATCTATTAACTCACAGCAGGGCCCATTCCTGTGCCCACCAGTCTTGTGGCTACACCAACATCTAATAGGGCAAATTTCTGCAGAGTATATACGGCAGGCCCCTACTTTCAAACATCCAACTTACAAACGACTCCTACTTGCAAACGGCAAGAGAAAACAGGAAGTGAGAGGAAATCTACCCCTTGGAAGGGAAATTCTATCCTGTTAGATTTAATTTGGGAAAAAGTTATCTCCTCTCTACTGATGCTTTATCACCAATCCTTGTTTCAATTAAAACCCCACTTTTCCAAAAACATTTGTCATTGGGACGGAAAGTGAGGTGACATGTTCTGAACAGATGTGCAAAGACAGCAAATGTTACAGGGGTGATAACCCCTCCCTATGTTCTCCAAAAAGCTTAAAAATAGATTTTTTTGGGATGGAGCTACACTTCATAATGTACCTGTTCAGATTCTACTGAAGAACAAACCTACAGTCCGTGTCTTGTTTGCACCACCTATATACTGCTGTTCAGAGTATATAGGGTTGTAGGTATAGGGTTTTATTTTGGGTGCGGGGTCCCCCTTAATATCCATACAAGACCCAAAGGGGCTGGGGTGGGGGGGGTGATGGGGTAGCCATGCCATTTTTCTCAAGGATTTTCAGCCATATGGCGGCCAGGACAAGACATGACATTAAAGCCGCAAGTGGTTTTAAATGGCTTCTTTTTTTTCTTTACAAATGTCATTTTGTGCAAGGACAGTTCTAAACACGGGAAACACATGCCACTTCACAGGCATACTTTAGACACCCCCCAGGTACCATATTTAAAGGAAAATTTCACTTTTTTTTTTTCACTTTATGCATCATTAAAATGACTGCTCCCGAAAAAACGTTAGTTTTTAAAATTTCTTTTTGCATTGATATATGTCCCCTGGGGCAGGACCCGGGTCCCCAAACCTGTTTTATGACATTAACATGCATATTGGCCGTTGTAATTAGCAATTTTGATTTCGAACGTTCGCGTCCATTATAACGAATAGGGTTCGAAAATTTGCGCGAACTTTCGGTCCGTTCGAAGGTTCTGGTGCGAACCGAACCCGGGGGTGTTCGGCTCATCCCTATTCAGTACGTGTAAATTGTCAAATCCACCGCAGGGCTGCAGGTGGCCACAAGAGGCAGACAAGGACCAGACTACAGAATTGTAAAGAACAAAAAACATTTAGACCCCTTTCACACTGGAGGCGTTTTTCATGCGATTTAGCGCTAAAAATAGCGCCTGAAAAATGCCTCATCTGCAGCTCCAGTGTGAGAGCCCGAGAGCTTTCACACTGGGGCAATGCGCTGGCAGGACGTTTAAAAAAGTCCTGCAAGCAGCATCTTTGGGGAGCTGCAAAGCGCCTCGGCAGCGGGGTGCTTTTAACCCTTTATTCGGCCGCTAGTGGTTGTTAAAAGCGCCCTGCTAGCGACCAAAAAGCACCTCTAAAACTAGCGGCGCTTTACCGTTAATGCGGCCGCGCTGTCAGTGTGAAAGGGCTCTAAGTAACCATAAATGTGTGCTATATAGTGCATGTTCAGCACTCCAAACAAATGATTGACTTACAAGGGTCAAGCTATTTACACAGGTGACACAGGGCAAAAGATCCGCAGGACAGGCGGTTCATGTATTGACCTGAACAAACAAGGGAAACAGGGAGAGGTTACCCAGGATTTCAATAAAGGTGAAAACATTGGTATATTCGAAACATGCCCACATATAAGGCATTTGAATCGACATTAGAGATTCAGCTATGCAGAGTGAGCAAAGCTTAGTCAAAAGAAATAGAAGGGGTCATCAAAGGGCCACCTACCATATGTCCTGTGGTTTGCACATGTCCCAATGTGTCTCCGACAGCATGTAAGCCGGAATGTCGGCCATTATATGCCTCCCACCCGGGAGCTCAATACATGAGCGGCCTGTCCTGCGGATCTTCTGCCCCAGTGTCACCTGTGTACATAGCTGGACCCTTGTAAGTCAATCATTTGATTGGAGTGCTGAATATATACTATATAGCACGCATATATGGTTACTAAATGTGTTTTGTTCTTTACAATTCTATAGTCTGGTCCTTGTCTGCCTCCTGTGGCCACCATCAGCCCTGCGGTGGATTTGACAATTTACACGTATTGAATATACAATTTACCATATTTTCGATTGATTTAGTGCAAATTCAGGGTAAGCATGCGAGGTGGCTTAAACCAATGCACATGTGTGTAGTCATTTTCCTAAATTATATTGTATAGGTCTTGTATTATATGATATTTATACATATTTTGTATACTCTTTAGCTACTAGAAGGCGGAAATCCAGCAGTGGATAGCATCCCCCGAAAAAGCCCAATAATAGGGCGAAACATGTCGGGAGCTAAATCTATACCCGTATAAATATACACAAAGACCACTATATATGGGTTACTAGCATGTTTTTATGATTGTGATGTTTTAAAAAAATGTTTTTATATAAATATTGAATAATTTTAATCTTATCCTTATGCGATGATTCTATATTTGCAGCGATTTAGTCTCATCCTACTTCTATTCATTTGCTACCTACAGGTTATGTTTTGAAAAGTTTTTAAACTGTTTGTTTTCATTGTGGTGTCATGTAGGACATGCAGGACAGGGGTCATTGCATTGCTAGGAATTTCAGTGGTACCTTATATTGGTCATGCCAAATAACACTTTCAGAAGTGGCATCAATGCATGACATGATGGTTCAGGGAACATTGCTCCACACAACACGTGATGCCAGGCATCATACTGCTGAGGGAATGTAGTTTATTATGTGAATGGAACTGTATTGTAATGTAGTGTATTTCATGCACTGCTTTGCAATACAGGATGGAATGTACCCCGATTAAATTTTGATTGCATATATTTGATATAACATAAAGTATATTTAGTAGAAAAACTGATTATACTGTAAAACACACACTGCAGGAACATCTGGAACATCTAGTAGTGAAGGCAATAGTTTGTTTGAATCACTTTGATCCAAACAATTTATACTTTACTAAAAGCTGGAGATCAGCTTTAAGAAGCCTCTTCTACCACACAACACTACCTGCTGGCAATATTTTGTTTTTGAGCTTTACATCCTCTTTCACGTCCTAACTTTTTTTCTTCTGCCATTGTAGGATGGGCTGTATGCAGTTTTAAAAAAGAAGATACCAACAGGGAAATGTCATTTGCTGGCAATTTAAAACACTGCTGCAGTACTTTCTGTACATCACAAAGGTGAGCCCTTTCACAGGCAGGATAAGGGCACTCCACAGGCATGTTATATGAAGGAATTGGGCATTTTTTTAACGTTTCACTTTCAGCATTTCAAAAATCAATTCTTCTGGCTGTTCAGCATTATTAAAAAAATAAATAAAAAATCACATTGGTACATGTTCCCAGGGAATTGCTCACTCCCATGCAATTTTTTGACAATCTGTTGCCTTAGTAAGCAAGGGGTTGTCAAAAAAATAGCAATGGGCTGATGCCCATAAAGTTGGTATTTTGATTTAACAAGTTTGGCTCCCATTGATTTCAGTGGGAGTTGGGTTTGCCAAATCCCTTTCGAACCAAACCCAAGGCCGTTTGGGTCATCCTTGTGAGGAATACTAAGGGCAGAGTGCTGTGATGTTTTTCTGAAGCTACATGCAACACTCTGCCAGCCCCTTTCACCAGCCATGATCTGCCTTAATTGTATAGGAAACCACAGAGACTAAGTCATAACGAAAATAGGGTTTGTATAGAAAATAGAATGGTTTTATTTAAAATGTCATTAGCATGCTGATTGAAGGGGGATGGTAGAATCAGAGAAGGCAAAGCAAATATATGTTTAGCTCTCCAGAGTGTATACCTTCTAAATCCAGTTTCACAGTGAGCGTCTCCTCCAGGCTGCTGTGATCCACATAACAGGAGTAGTTGTATCCATCCCTTGTTAGCACTTCCACACTGACTCTGATCTGATAGGTGCCATCAGGATGGGGGAGAATTGGAGTCATTTCATCTGAAGGAACATCATCCACCCCATTCCTCACCCACTTCACATCCACAGGTCGGGGGTGAAACCCGTACACCAGGCAATGAAGTCTGCTCACACCATCTGACTGATGTTGGGCCCATACCTTAACTTCCAGATGCGCTGTAGGCAAAACAATTTAAAACATTATAAATAAAACACACACAGTTAATGCTTACAGTGATACTAAACACATTGTTTAATTTACATGGTCCCCTCTAAATATTTTAATAAAAGTACCTTTTTCCTACTCGATATACAGCTATAACATGACCCAGCTCTTTCCCAGCCTGTCTGCAGTGAAACATGGGGAGGAAGAGCTTCTAGTCCCCTGCTGTGGGTCACAAGTTAAAAAAAAAACAGCCTTTGGAATACAGATTAAAAATAAATATTTAATATCAATAAACGGTTTTAAATTGTCATACAAACATGTATTTGAAATCAAATCTTTATTATTTTTTTGGCAACAACATGGTGTAGATGGATTTCTGCCAGTCACAGTGTCACACCTCTCCAACCTGTGTCTTAGAATAAGAGGGAGGTGAAGCCTCCATTAATCTACATGTATTGTCCCGCCCCCATTGTTTTCAGCTGGTTAGTGGGTATGGAGGAGGAGGCAGAGGATGGGCTGACATTTACCACTGTGTGTACCTCAACATGTGTGACTCTAAAGTCACGTGGGCTGCTCAGATGTGATTGGGAGAAAATGCTCAGCATAGAAACTCACTGAAAACTGAGCATGTTGAGTCGCAACCACAGGTCTGCAAAATCCCTAGCTGAATTGGAGACTTATGCTAGCCATACAATATACAAAAAATTGTCTGTAATTCGGTAATTTAGACAGTTCGCTCATTTTTCAGCCAGTTAATAGGCACAAATCGGTAATCGGTTGGGACGTTTGAGCCGAAAAAACGAAAGACAAGTTTGGAAATTTTCTGCTGAACGAACGATAAATTGAAAGGTTAATGTGTTTCCCATCCAAACTGTTTGCACTGGGTATATGTGAAAAAAACTAACAAAAAACTGATTAATTTATGTCAATTGAACGATTTATCGGTCATTACATGATGGCACTATCGTTTGCTCTCAAGGCCGAATTTTTGTTTTCGAAAATGGGTTTGAACGATTTTTTCGTACATTGTATGGCCAGCATTAGACAGGAGGGGGAGATATAGAGCAGCAAGATCAACCAGATTTTTTGCAGAATACAGAAAACAAATCTCATAGTGACAGTGAATATGAACAGCATGCAATACAGCACTAATTGATAGGTTTTTTTTTATGATGTGGGTTTAGTGACACGTTAAAAGTAAAATTTCCTTCTATGGCATTCTTAAAAAAACAAATTCTCTGTTTTTTTAAGAATTCATATAATGCCATTACTTAAGTATACAATCTCTATGTTATACATAAGATACTTCATCAGATTTTAACAGGAAAGTAAAGTGTTTTTTGTTTTAGGTAGCACATACCGTATTTATCGGCATATAACACGCACTTTTTTCCCCTTAAAATCAGGGGGAAATCGTGGGTGCGTGTTATACGCCGATCCCCCGCTGATCGTGAGCGAGCGGAGCTGAGATACACAAAGCCAAAGTACACTCGGCTTTACTCGGCTCCTCTCGCAGTCACGCCCACCTCCACTGATTGTGAGCGCCGCTGACATACAGAAAGCCGAGTGTACTTCGGCTAGTCTCGGCTCCTCTCGCAGTCCCGCCTCTGACTGTGAGCAGAGCCGAGTCTACCTGAAGTACACTCGACTCACTGTATGTCAGTGGCGCTCGCTCCTCTCGCAATCAGTGGAGATGGGTGGGACTGTGAGCAGAGCCGAGTCTAGCCTAAGTACACTCGGCTTTCTGTATCTCGGCTCCGCTCACAGTAGGCGGAAATCTGCGCCAATTTTAAATCAGGGCAAGGCTGCAAAGGCACTGGGCAAGGCTGCAAAGGCACTGGGCAAGGCTGCAAAGGCACTGGGCAAGGCTGCAGATGGGCACTGGGCAAGGCTGCAGATGGACACTGGGCAAGGCTGCAGATGGACACTGGGCAAGGCTGCAAAGGCACTGGGCAAGGCTGCAGATGGACACTGGGCAAGGCTGCAGATGGACACTGGGCAAGGCTGCAAAGGCACTGGGCAAGGCTGCAATGATGGACAAGGCTGCAGATGGACACTGATAAGACTGCATTGATGGGCATTTAAATGTAATTTTTTTTTCCTTACACTTCCCTCCTTAAAGTTTTTTTCCTTAAAATTCCCTCCTAAACTTGGGGTGCGTATTATACGCCGATAAATACGGTATTTTAATTATAAACTATTTTCTTTACCCCACTGACAATGGGGCACTATTCCTCCCACTGATACAGACAATGGGGCACCATTCCTCCCACTGATACGGACAATAGTGCACCATTCCTCCCACTGATACGGACAATGGAGCACCATTCCTCCCACTGATACGGACAATGGAGCACCATTCCTCCCACTGCTATGGACAATGGGTCACTTTTCCTTCCACTGACACCAACAATAAGCAATATTTCCTACCGCTAATACCCAATTATTGGGCAAAATTCCTCCTCCGACTGACCACAGGCGTTATGATTTTTTTTTACTCCCACTGACCACAGTCCAGCCCATCTAAAGTCTGAAGGACAGTAAACTGGCCCTTTGTTTAAAAAGTTTGGAGACTTCTGCCGTATATGATAGCAATAAATGTATCTGAAAAAAAGTCTAAAAAAGTCTAAAAAAGCCCCCCCTCCCGCCCCCTGCACAAATGCGCATACATAGGAAAAAAATATAATATATTGCGTTTGTGAACACTAAAATGTACTATTGTGGAAAAATGCTCCCTTTAACCACTTCCCTACCGCCCATAGTCATATGACGTCCACAGATGGGATCTCCCATCCTGGGTGGACGTCATATGACGTCCTCGGCTTTGTGGGGGGATATCTGAATGATGCCTGCAGCTAGAGGCATCATTCAGATATCCTTTTCTTGTGCCGGCGATTCTGCGCACCATGAGAACAATCATAGCGGTGGTTCCGCAGCTTGATCGTTCTTATAGGCGGCGGGAGGGGACATCCCCCCTCCCACCGCCATCCGGTGCTTCTCCGGGCTCTCCCGTGCGATCGGGGACCCGGAGAGAATCGTCCGGCGCCGGTGGTGGGTCACGTGACGAGCATAGAGATGACTGGTGACCAGATGGTCACCAGGGATGAGCCGAACACCCCCCTGTTCCGTTCGCACCAGAACCTGCGAACAGACAGAATGTTCACGTGAACTTTAGAACCCTATTAAATACAATGGACTCGAACGTTCGAAATCTAAAGTGCTAATTATAAAGGCTTATATGCAAGTTATTGTCCTAAAAAGTGTTTGGGGACCCGGGTCCTGCCCCAGGGTATCAATGCAAAAAAAAGTTTAAAAAACGGCAGTTTTTTCGGGAGCAGTGATTTTAATGATGGCTGGCCGCAGAAAAAGAGGGGGGACGAGAGAGCGCCCCCACCCCTCCTGAACCGTACCAGGCCACATGCCCTCAACATGGGGAGGATGTCCCCATGTTGATGGGGACAAGGGCCTCATCCCCACAACCCTTGCCCGGTGGTTGTGGGGGTCTGCGGGCGGGGGGGCTTATCGGAATCGGGAAAACCCCTTTAACAAAGAGGACCCCCAGATCCCGGCCCCCCCCCTATTTGAATTGGTAAGGGGTACATTGTACCCCTACCATTTCACGAAGAAAGTGTCAAAAAATGTAAAAAAAAACACACAAACACCTTGAAAAAGTCCTTTATTAAAAAAAAAAAAAAAACATTCCAGCGGTGAAATCCAGTGTCCCGTGGCTATCCGATGTCCAGCGCTGTCCGTCATTGGCTGAGCCTGAGCGGACCTGATGGGGAACTTCCTCTGCAGTCTATTACATGTATAGACCCGCCCCTTCTAAAGTTCCCCATCAGGTCCGCTCAGCCAATGACTCGGTGTAAGGCTGAGGACCTGATGCGGAACATGAGAAGGGGCGGGTCTATACATGTATTACAAAGTGAGAGAAGTTCCCCATCAGGTCCGCCCCCTCGGTATGTCAGACCCCGCCTACGTCATTTGCCTGAGCGGGGAACTTCCTTCACTGTGTAATTTAAATTTAGAACTTTAGAAGGGGCGGGTCTATACATGTAATAGACTGCAGACGAAGTTCCCCATCAGGTCCGCTCAGGCTCAACCAATGACGGACAGCGCTGGACATCGGATCGCC
The DNA here is from genome assembly GCA_029206835.1 of Rana muscosa. Lineage (NCBI taxonomy): Eukaryota > Metazoa > Chordata > Amphibia > Anura > Ranidae > Rana > Rana muscosa. The sequence goes on along the minus strand of CM055125.1, from coordinate 11,289,525 downwards.
GCGGGACACTGGATTTCCCCGCTGGAATGTTTTTTGTTTTTTTTTTAATAAAGGACTTTTTCAAGGTGTTTGTGTGTTTTTTTTTACATTTTTTGACACTTTCTTCGTGAAATGGTAGGGGTACAATGCACCCCTTACCAATTCACATAGGGGGGGCCGGGATCTGGGGGTCCCCTTTGTTAAAGGGGTCTTCCAGATTCCGATAAGCCCCCTGCCCACAGACCCCTACAACCACCGGGCAAGGGTTGTGGGGATGAGGCCCTTGTCTCCATCAACATGGGGACATCCTCCCCATGTTGAGGGCATGTGGCCTGGTACGGTTCAGGAGGGGGGGGGGGCGCTCTCTCGTCCTGCGGCCGGCCAGGTTGCGTGCTCGGATAAGGGTCTGGTATGGATTTTTGGGGGGACTCCATGCCATTTTTTAAAAAATTTAGGGTGCAGTTCCCCTTAAAATCCATGCCAGATCTGAAGGGCCTGGTATGGATATTTGGGGGAACCCCACATATTTTTTTTTTTATTTGCGGTGGGGTTCCCCTTAATATCCATTCCAGACCTGAAGGGCCTGGTAATGGAATTCTGGGGGACCCCCACGCTTTTTTTTTTTTTTTTTTATCAATGACTTTTGTATGTATTGCCGGGAGCCGACAATTCATTAATAGCCGCGAGTGAGTTTTAAATGACTTTTTTTCCTTCAAAAATGACACTTTGTGCAGGGACAGTTCTAAGCACGGGAAACATGCGCGACTTTACATGCATATCATACACACCCCCTAGGTACGAAATTTAAAGGAATATTTCACTTTTATTGTTTCACTTTAAGCATTATTAAAATCACTGCTCCCAAAAAAACGGCCGTTTTAAAAAAAAAAAAATTGCATTGATACATGTCCCCTGGGGCAGAACCCAGGTCCCCAAACACTTTTTATGACAATAACTTGCATATAAGCCTTTATAATTAGCACTTTAGATTTCTCCCATAGACTTTTCGAATTTGCAGCGAACACCCCAATTTGTTCGCTGTTCGGCGAACGGGCGAACAGGCAATGTTCGAGTCGAACATGAGTTTGACTCGAACTCGAAGCTCATCCCTAATGGTCACCAGTCATCTCTATGACCGTCGGAGGCCCAGGCGCGATGTGATGATGTCACGCCCGGGTCCTCAGATGTAAACAAAGCCGCCATTGCGGCTAGTAAGTATGAGATCAGTGAAAATGTTTTCACTGATCTCATGCTTTCCAGCCTGGAGGAGAGATGTGGGGTCTTATTGACCCCGCATCTCTAAAAAAAGAGGACCTGTCACACACATTCCTATTACAAGGGATGTTTACATTCCTTGTAATAGGAATAAAAGTGATCAAAAAAAAAGGAAAATAAGTGTTAAAAAAAAAAAAAAAAAAATTAAAAAAAAAAAAATAATCAAAAAAAAAAATTTTTTAAACGCCCCTGTCCCCGGTAGCTCGCGATCAGATGCGAACGCTCACGTAAGTCCCGCCCACATATGTAAACGCTGTTCAAACCACATATGTGAGGTATTGCCGCGTGCGTTAGAGCGCGTGCAACAATTCTAGCACTAGACCTCCTCTGTAACTCTAACCTGGTAACCTGTAAAAAAAATTAAAGCGTCGCCTATGGAGATTTTTAAGTACCGAAGTTTGGCGCCATTCCATGAGTGTGCGCAATTTTAAAGCGTGACATGTTAGGTATCTATTTACTCGGAAAAACATCATCTTCCATATTTTCCCAAAAAATTGGGCTAACTTTACTGTTTTGTTATTTTTTAATTCACGAAACCATTTTTTTCCCAAAAAAAGGCGTTTGAAAAATTATTGCGCAAATACCGTGCAAGAAAAAAAGTTGCAATGACTGTCATTTTATTCTCTAGGGTGTCTGCTAAAAAAACATATATAATGTTTGGGGGTTCTGAGTAATTTTCTAGCAAAAGAATGATGATTTGTACATGTAGGAGAGAAGTGCCAGTATAGGCCCGGTATTGATGTGGTAAAAAAAGCCCGGTGTTGAAGTGGTTAAAGACAAAAATAACTGAAAATGAAAGTTAGCTTTTTTTGTTGTTGACAGGCAGGGATGAGCCCGATGTTTGAGTCGAACGTAAGTGTTCGCCAAATAGCGAACAATTTGCGGTGTTCGCGGTAAATTCGAAAGCGGCGAAACACCCTTTAACAGTCCATGGGAGAAATCAAAAGAGCTAATTTTAAAGGCTTATATGCATGGTATTGTCATAAAAAGTGTTTGGGGACCTGGGTCTTGCCTCAGGGGACATGTATATGTAGCGGCCTCCTCACTCCCCTCTTTCATCAGCTCGTCTGTCTCTTGTCTAGGGGTATCCTAGAGGGGAGAGAGCGGGGACACCACGCCAAGCCTTCACCGCAGATGTTTGTGTGGTGTAAGCAAAGTTCTTTCTTTACCTTCGGGTCACTGTTCTGAACCTGGAGTTACCTTGAATAATGTCCACCAGAAAATGAGCCCCACACCATTAAAGTCCAACACTCCATTATTCTTCTCAAGTGAACAGCACAATCAGTTAGACTCCCTTAGAGAACAGAACAGAAAAGGTGGTGTGGATGCGAATAGGCCCAGACACAATGAACTCTCCACTTTCCTTCCTGAAAGTGGGTTGCGGTCTCCTAGCGAGAGGGGATTTCCTTCCAGGCGGTCTCCGATGGGAGGCTCACCTGTCGCTGACAATCTGCTGCACCCGGTCTTCAAGTGAGTATCTCCCCCCGGTCCATTACGCCTTCCGGATTCGGGTACCCAATCCCTGGGTTCCCTAGGACCACCGTCCCTCGCGGAACTCAGTGGTGGGCACTGAGCTCCAGACCTCCATCCGAGTACCTCACCCCAGGCTAAAGGTGCCGGGGATGGAACACAACCTCCGCACGTCCTCTAGGCCTAGGCCGCCTAGAGGACCGACACGAACCACCGCCCTCAGGCTGAAGGTGCCTGGGACTCGACCCCGTGACAAAGATGGCCGGCCCCTTTATACCCTCCCCCAGCAAGCACGGCGGGTTCCCCGCCCCACCATACCGCTGCTGAGGGAGGACAAAAAGGAGGCATGGCACACAGCAATGGTTCAACCCCAGCCCAGGACGACAGCGCCACCTACTGGGCTGCAGGGAACTGCACATTACTGGTGTCTCTGCCAGGTTCAAATTACACCCGGGAAAGTACATACCCGCTACATATAAATGCAAAAAAAAGTTTTAAAAATGTCAGTTTTTTCAGGAGCAGTGATTTTAATAATGCTTAAAGTGAAACAATAAAGGTGAAATATTCCTTTAAATTTCGTACCTGGGGGGTGTCTATAGTATGTCTGTAAAGTGGCAAATTGTTCCCTTGTTTAGAACAGTCCCTGCAATAAAATGACATTTCTAAAGTAAAAAAATGCAAGTTAGACTTACCGGTAACTTGTTTTCCAATAGGCTTTCAGGACAGCACCCGAGAGATCATGGCTCCTCCTCCTACAGGAAACACCTCATCAATTAATTCTTTAATTGGAGGCCTCCACGTTGCTTCCATCAGTTGTTTGTAGAGAACCTCCAGCCCCAGCTGCAACACATAAGTGACAGTTATTACATAGTATTACAGCCACAGCATAAAAAAAGGGCGGGATCCTGCTGTCCTGAAAGCCTATTGGAAAACAAGTTACCGGTAAGTCTAACTTGCATTTTTCCAAAACGTCTTTCAGGACAGCACCCGAGAGGATAATCGAGACTTACCCCATTTAGGGTGGGACAACAGCCTGTAAGACTTTCCTTCCGAAAGCCTGGTCCCCAGCCGTCATGAGATCTAATCTATAATGACGGGCAAAGGTCGTCAGACTTGTCCATGTAGCTGCCTTACAGATTTGTTCGGGGGTGGCACCAGCTTTTTCTGCCCAACTCACCGCCGAAGCTCTAGTAGAATGAGCCCTGATACTTACTGGACTCTCCTGGCCTGTAAGGGAATAGGCGTCTGAGATAGCCATTCTCAACCATCTGGCAATGGTTCCTCTAGAAGCTTGTCTTCCTTTTTTTATTTTCGGAAAATAAAATGAATAGTGCGTCTGAACGCCTAAAGTCTTTAGTAGCTTCCAGGTAACTTAAGACTGCTCTTTTAACATCCAGGGTATGGAATTCTTCTTCCTTCTTACCCAACGGATTAGAACAAAACGTAGGAAGTATTATCTCCTGGGTTCTATTTTGAACTGAGGCAACCTTTGGTAAAAAGTTAGGATCCGTCTTCAGCACAATTCTGTCTGAAAAAATAGAAAAAAATGGCTCCCTGATAGATAAAGCTTGCAGCTCACTGATCCTTCGAGCTGTTGTAATAGCTACTAGAAAATTTTTTTTTAAAGTAATTAGCTTCAGGGAGGTTAAATTGAGAGGTTCGAAAGGTTCCCTGGTCAGGGCCTGTAGAACGACTGATAAGTCCCATGACGGACAGTTTTTGATCACTATCGGTCTAGCCCGAGTGAGGGCTTTAAAGAATCTGTTTACTAGGGGTTCTGATGAAATAGATTTCTCAAAATATACCCCCAGTGCGGCAACCTGAACTTTTAGGGTACTGATCGCTAGGCCCTTGTCTGCTCCTTCTTGCAGAAATTCCAAGATAGAAGAAATCTGCTTTAATGGTCTGCCGGATGTAGTGCACCAAGAGTTAAAGACTTTCCAGACTTTGTGATATATTGCTCTGGTAACATTCTTTCTGCTAGATAGGAGGGTAGCCACCAACCTATCCGAGAATCCTTTTCTCCTTAAGAGCTGCTCCTCAGAAGCCAGGCTGAGTTTTAGCTTTTCTACTTCTTGGTGAAACAGCGGACCTTGTAACAGAAGGTCTTGCCTCAAGGGAAGATGCCAGTATGGTTTGATCTGCATCTGTAGAAGAGCCGAAAACCAAGGCCTCTTGGGCCAGAAGGGAGTGATGAGGATTACTGTCGTATCCTCTTTCTGGATTTTTGTTATGACCTGCGGAATCAGCTGAAAAGGAGGGAAGGCGTAGCTGAGGTGAAAATTCCAACTGTGCGCCAGAGCATCTACCCCCAGAGATGACTCGTTCCTGTTCAGGGAAAAAAAGAGAGATATTTGTGTATTTTCCTGAGTCGCAAAGAGATCCACTCTTGGCTGTCCCCATTTCTTCACTATTAGATTGAAGACATCTGGATTCAATTGCCACTCCGCTTCGTACACCTGGTTCCTGCTGAGGAAATCCGCTATCCTGTTTAGGGTCCCTTTTAGATGGACCACGGACAAGGATTGAGTAGTGATGAGCCGAACACCCCCGGGTTCGGTTCGCACCAGAACCCGCGAACGGACCGAAAGTTGGTACGAACATTAGAACCCTATTAAATACAATGGATGCGAACGTTCGAATTCTAAAGTGCTAATTATAACAACCATTATGCATGTTATTGTCCTAAAAAGGGTTTGGGAACCCGGGTTCTGCACCAGGGGACATGTATCAATGCAAAAATAAGTTTTAAAAACGGTCGTTTTTCGGGAGCAGTCATTTTAATGATGCATAAAGTGAAAAAAAAAAAGTCAAATATTCCTTTAAATATCGTACCTGGGGGGTGTCTAAAGTATGCCTGTGAAGTGCCACGTGTTTCCCGTGTTTAGAACTGTCCCTGCACAAAATGACACTTCTAAAGGAAAAAAAAGCCATTTAAAACTGCTTGCGGCTTTAATGTAATGTCTGGTCCCGGTAATATGGATGAAAATCTTTAAGAAAAATGGCATAGCTACCCCATGACCCCCCCCCCCCTACCCCAGCCCATTACCAGCCCCTTTGGGTCTTGTATGGATATTAAGGGGAACCCCGCACATAAAATAAAAAAGGCCCTATATACTCTGAACAGCCGTATACAGGCGGTGCATACAAGACAGGGACTGTAGGTTTGTTCTTATGTAGAATCTGTTTGTAATTTTGAACAGGTACATTGTTGAAGTGTAGCTCCAGCCCAAAAATCTATTTTTAAACTTTTTGGAAAACATAGGTAAGGGTTATCACCCCTGTAACATTTGTTTTGCTGTCTGTGCCCCTGTTCAGAACATTTCACCTCACTTTCCGTCCCAATGACAACTGTTTTTGAAATGTGGTGTTTTTCTTGAAACAAGGATTGCTGATAAAGCATCAGTACAGAGGAGACACCTTTCTCCCATATTTATTCTTACAGGAGAGAATTTTCCTTCCTAGTGGTAGATTTCCTCTCACTTCCTGTTGTCTTCTTGCGTTTGCAAGTAGGAGTCGTTTGTAAGTTGGATGTTTGAAAGTAGGGACCTGCCGTATATACTCTGCAGAAATAGGCCCCTTAGTTGTTGGTGTTGGCACAACACTGTAAGCACTCACAGTTACTCTTGGTTGGTGCTGGAACGCCCTGCTGTCAACTATTATATCAGGAATTTTAATTACATATAATTGTTGAACAGTGGTAGTAAAAATTGGGCCTTTGATGGTGGTGCTGGTGCCACAACACTGTAAGCCCTGACAGTTACTCTTGGTGGGTACAGCAATGGGCCCTGCTGTGAATTATTAGATCAAGAATTGTAATTGCATGCCCTTGTTGAACAGGGGCTGAAAAATTGGGCCTTTCGTGGTGGTGGTGGTGGTGGTGGTGTTGCCACAACACTGTAAGCCCTCAGAGTTACTCTTGGTGGGTGCAGCAATGGGCCCTGCTGTGAATTATTAGATCAAGAATTGTAATTGCATGCCCCTGTTGAACAGGGGCTGAAAAATTGGGCCTTAGGCACTGGTGGCACAACACTACAACCCCTCACAGATACTGTACTTGGAGCACAGCAATGAGCCCTGTTGCAAAGTATTGCTTCAAAAATTGTAATGACACGCCCCTGTTAAACAGGGGCTGAAAAATTGGGCCTTAGGCACTGGTGGCACAACACTACAACCCCTCACAGATACTGTACTTGGAGCACAGCAATGAGCCCTGTTGCAAAGTATTGCTTCAAAAATTGTAATGACACGCCCCTGTTAAACAGGGGCTGAAAAATTGGGCCTTAGGCACTGGTGGCACAACACTCCAACCCCTCACAGATACTGTACTTGGAGCACAGCAATGAGCCCTATGGCAAATTATTGCTAAAAAAATTGTAATTACACGCCCCTGTAAAACAGGGGCTGAAAAATTGGGCCTTAGCCACTGGTGGCGGCACCCATAAACAAAAATGATCTTCCAAGCTATCATCATCAATCGTATCATTGAGGACTCGGAGGAGGAGGATAGCCAGTCAACATAACAGCACAGGCACTCAGCATCAGCATCAGTCTTGAAGGGATGTGACATGTTAAAATCAATTAGTCTGTTATATCAGCATCAGGTGTGTGGTAGCTGGTGGTGATCCAAGACTGGTTCATCTTGATGAAAGTCAGTCGATCAACCGAGTCGGTGGACAGGCGCACCCTGTGATCCGTGACAAATCCTCCAGCAGCACTGAATGTGCGTTCCGAAAGAACGCTGGATGCAGGACAGGCCAGTAGCTCAATTGCATACTGTGCAAGCTCTGGCCAGTGATCCATCCTCAAGACCCAGTAAGCCAGAGGATTTTCGGTGGGGAAGGTGTCCAAGTCTGACCTTGCCCCTAGATATTCCTGCACCATGTTTATCAGACGCTGGCGATGGTTGCTGGAACCGATCATACTTTGGGGCTGCGGACTAAAGAATTGTCTGAACGCATCGGTCAGACGGCCACCTTCCCCACCGCTCCTTCTTTGACTGGCCGAAGCCTCAGCAACTCGTTGTCCAGGACCAGGAGTTTGTAACCTCCCAGTCTCTGGGAACGCGTTGCACAGACCTTTCTGCAAGGCCTCCCGGAGTTGTCTCATCCTCTGCTCCCTCTGCGAAGGTAACATAAGGTCCGCAACCTTACCCTTGTACCGTGGATCAAGGAGAGTGGCCAGCCAGTAATGGTCCCTCTCCTTGATCCGAAGAATACGAGGATCCTTCCGCAGACTTTGCAGGATCAGGGAGGCCATGCAGCGTAGGTTTGCTGAGGCATTCGCTCCTGAGTCCTCTGGGTCACTAAGGACGACATGATCCGCAGCCACCTCCTCCCAGCCACGTACAAGTCCACTGGTTTCTTGGGACTGTAAATCATCCCTAAAAGACTGCTGCTGATGATGCTGAGTGCCAGCCTCCACCTCCATGCTGACACAATCCTCCTCCTCCTCCTCCTCCTCCTCCTCTTCCTCTTCCTGTGTGATGGGTGGGACAGAAGGAACACTGTCTGGGTAAAGGGGGCCTTGAGAGGCAAGGAAGTCCTCCTCTTCCTGCCTCTGTTCTGCCTCAAGTGCCCTGTCCATTATTCCACGCAGCGTGTGCTCCAACAGGTGGACAAGAGGTACAGTGTCACTGATGCATGCACTGTCACTGCTCACCATCCTCGTGGCCTCCTCAAATGGTGCCAGGACAGTGCATGCATCCCTGATCATGCCCCACTGGCGTGGAGAAAAAAAACCAAGCTCCCCTGACCCTGTCCTGGTGCCGTAGTCGCACAGGTACTCATTGATGGCCCTCTGCTGCGTGTGCAGCCGCTGCAGCATGGCCAACGTTGAGTTCCACCTGGTGGGCATGTCACATATAAGGCGGTTCTTGGGCAGGTTCAACTCCTTTTGCAGCTCAGCCAGGCGAGCACTGGCATTATAAGATCTGCGGAAATGCACACAGACTTTCCTGGCCTGCCTCAGGACATCCTGTAAGCCCGGGTACCTGCCCAAGAACCGCTGCACCACCAGGTTAAGGACGTGAGCCACACAGGGCACATGGGTCAGTTGTCCCTGTCGGAGGGCGGAGAGGAGGTTGGTGCCATTGTCGCAAACCACCATTCCTGGCTTAAGCTGGCGTGGCGTCAACCACCTCTCGGCCTGGCCCTGCAGAGCAGACAGGACCTCTGCCCCAGTGTGGCTTCTGTCCCCCAAACACACCAGCGCAAGCACGGCATGGCATCTTTTTGCCTGCGTACTTGCGTAGCCCCGTGAACGGCTACGGAGCACCGCTGGTTCATAGGACAAACCACAGGAAGAGGCCATGGAGGAAGAAGAAGAGGAGGGGGTGGAGGAGAGAGGTGTGTCACAACCAGGAGGCGTGGCAGTGGAACAACCTCCAACACTACTGCACCTTGTCCTGCATCCTTCCCAGCTGCCAAAAGAGTGACCCAATGGGCCGTGAAAGAAAGGTAACGTCCCTGTCCATGCCTGCTGGACCATGAGTCAGCGGTAATATGCACCTTACCGCTGACCGCCCTGTCCAGCGAGGCCAAGACATTGCCTTCCACATGCCGGTAGAGAGCCGGAATAGCCTTCCGTGAGAAAAAGTGGCGTTTGGGAACCTGCCACTGAGGAACCGCACATTGCACAAACTCACGGAAGGGGGCCGAGTCTACCAACTGAAAAGGCAGCAGTTGAAGCGCTAGCAATTTAGCCAAGCTAGCATTCAACCGCTGGGCATGTGGATGGCTGGGAGTGAACTTCTTTCGACGGTCCAGCAGCTGGGGCAGGGAAATTTGCCTGCTAGAATCGGACGTCGGTGTACTGCTAGCAGAGTGGCCGCAAGTACTTGGCTGTGACACACCTAATTCTACACCTTCATTCCTCTCAGTGCATGTTTCAGAGAGGACTGAAGTTATAGTGGGGTTGGAGATCCCAGCTGATGCGGTGCAAGGAGAGGTCCGCTTTGTTCTTTGGTGTGGGTCTTTGAGGTAGGCTTGCCAACGAGCTGCATGGCAGGTCAACATATGTCTGGTCAGGCATGTGGTACCCAAGCGGCTGATGTTTTGGCCACGCGATATACGCTTGAGACATATGTTGCAAACAGCAGCTGTGCGATCTGATGCACTAGCCTCAAAAAAGGCCCACACCAAGGAACTTTTTGAATGACGGGCAGAGGCTGCGCCCTGCACAGGCGGAGCTCTGCGGTGTGATTCCGTCGGTGTACTGCCCTTACGCTGGCCACCAAAGGGCATCCTGCCTCGTTGGAGATGTGCCTCCTCCTCATCCTCCTCCTCCTCCTCTCTCCTATTAGGCACCCACGTGGAGTCAGTGACCTCATCATCCCCTCCCTCCTCATCACTGGAGCCAATCTGGCAGTATGCTGCAGCTGCTGGAACATGACTGCCAGATTGGTGTCCTTCTTGAGCATCCCCTCTGTCTGCTCTCACGCTACTGCCTTCCTGTAGCTGGGTTTCATCATCAGACCCTTCGAAACGCTGGGCATCCTCCTGGAGCATGTACCCAACACTGTGCTCAAACAGTTCGGGGGACTCCTCAGGAGGAGGACATGGTGGGTCTAGGGAAGGAGTGACTGATGATGAGTCTGACATTGATACCAGGGAAGAGGACGCTTTGGCAGCTGCTTTGCCAGTACCCTGAGCCTGGGTGAGAGAGGATGAGGAGGAGGAGGAGGGCTTGGTCATCCACTCTACCAAGTCTTCGGCATGATGTGGCTCAACATGTCCAGCTGCCGAAAAGAAGGACAAGCGTGTCCCATGGCCATGTGCTGATGACAATGCACCGCGTCCACGACCAGCACTGTTGCCCCCAGACACAGAGCCTGCTTGCCCTCTTTTATTGCCTCCTGACTGTCTGCCTCTCCTTGTTTGCCTTCCAGACATTCTAATAGATGGCCTGCAGGGAGATGGGAAAAAAGCAATAAGGGCTACCTTCAGGTGTCCTTCTCTGTCCCTTTACTTAAGGATTTCTAAATATGGTTGAGGATTATTGCTTTTGCACAGAATAGCACAACGACAATTTCCCTGACTGTCCAAAAAACAAGGATTTCAAAGATGGTTGATGAGGAATGCTTTAGCACACTATAGCACAAGGAGAATTCCCCTCACTTTCCTTCTTTGTCCCTAGAAACAAGGACTGGCACAGTGAAAGAAACTGACACTCTCCCTACCTAGAGTTTTCTGTCCCTAGAAAAAATGTTTTTTTAAAGCACACTATAGCACAAGGAGAATTCCCCTCACTTTCCTTCTTTGTCCCTAGAAACAAGGACTGGCACAGTGAAAGAAACTGACACTCTCCCTACCTAGAGTTTTCTGTCCCTAGAAAAAATGTTTTTTTAAAGCACACTATAGCACAAGGAGAATTGCCCTCACTTTCCTTCTTTGTCCCTAGAAACAAGGACTGGCACAGTGAAAGAAACTGACACTCTCCCTACCTAGAGTTTTCTGTCCCTAGAAAAAATGTTTTTTTAAAGCACACTATAGCACAAGGAGAATTCCCCTCACTTTCCTTCTTTGTCCCTAGAAACAAGGACTGGCACAGTGAAAGAAACTGACACTCTCCCTACCTAGAGTTTTCTGTCCCTAGAAAAAATGTTTTTTTAAAGCACACTATAGCACAAGGAGAATTCCCCTCACTTTCCTTCTTTGTCCCTAGAAACAAGGACTGGCACAGTGAAAGAAACTGACACTCTCCCTACCTAGAGTTTTCTGTCCCTAGAAAAAATGTTTTTTTAAAGCACACTATAGCACAAGGAGAATTCCCCTCACTTTCCTTCTTTGTCCCTAGAAACAAGGACTGGCACAGTGAAAGAAACTGACACTCTCCCTACCTAGAGTTTTCTGTCCCTAGAAAAAATGTTTTTTTTAAAGCACACTATAGCACAAGGAGAATTCCCCTCACTTTCCTTCTTTGTCCCTAGAAACAAGGACTGGCACAGTGAAAGAAACTGACACTCTCCCTACCTAGAGTTTTCTGTCCCTAGAAAAAATGTTTTTTTAAAGCACACTATAGCACAAGGAGAATTCCCCTCACTTTCCTTCTTTGTCCCTAGAAACAAGGACTGGCACAGTGAAAGAAACTGACACTCTCCCTACCTAGAGTTTTCTGTCCCTAGAAATTTTTTTTTTTAAAGCACACTATAGCACAAGGAGAATTCCCCTCACTTTCCTTCTTTGTCCCTAGAAACAAGGACTGGCACAGTGAAAGAAACTGACACTCTCCCTACCTAGAGTTTTCTGTCCCTAGAAAAAATGTTTTTTTAAAGCACACTATAGCACAAGGAGAATTCCCCTCACTTTCCTTCTTTGTCCCTAGAAACAAGGACTGGCACAGTGAAAGAAACTGACACTCTCCCTACCTAGAGTTTTCTGTCCCTAGAAAAAATGTTTTTTTAAAGCACACTATAGCACAAGGAGAATTCCCCTCACTTTCCTTCTTTGTCCCTAGAAACAAGGACTGGCACAGTGAAAGAAACTGACACTCTCCCTACCTAGAGTTTTCTGTCCCTAGAAAAAATGTTTTTTTAAAGCACACTATAGCACAAGGAGAATTCCCCTCACTTTCCTTCTTTGTCCCTAGAAACAAGGACTGGCACAGTGAAAGAAACTGACACTCTCCCTACCTAGAGTTTTCTGTCCCTAGAAAAAATGTTTTTTTTAAAGCACACTATAGCACAAGGAGAATTCCCCTCACTTTCCTTCTTTGTCCCTAGAAACAAGGACTGGCACAGTGAAAGAAACTGACACTCTCCCTACCTAGAGTTTTCTGTCCCTAGAAAAAATGTTTTTTTAAAGCACACTATAGCACAAGGAGAATTCCCCTCACTTTCCTTCTTTGTCCCTAGAAACAAGGACTGGCACAGTGAAAGAAACTGACACTCTCCCTACCTAGAGTTTTCTGTCCCTAGAAAAAATGTTTTTTTAAAGCACACTATAGCACAAGGAGAATTCCCCTCACTTTCCTTCTTTGTCCCTAGAAACAAGGACTGGCACAGTGAAAGAAACTGACACTCTCCCTACCTAGAGTTTTCTGTCCCTAGAAAAAATGTTTTTTTAAAGCACACTATAGCACAAGGAGAATTGCCCTCACTTTCCTTCTTTGTCCCTAGAAACAAGGACTGGCACAGTGAAAGAAACTGACACTCTCCCTACCTAGAGTTTTCTGTCCCTAGAAAAAATGTTTTTTTAAAGCACACTATAGCACAAGGAGAATTCCCCTCACTTTCCTTCTTTGTCCCTAGAAACAAGGACTGGCACAGTGAAAGAAACTGACACTCTCCCTACCTAGAGTTTTCTGTCCCTAGAAAAAATGTTTTTTTAAAGCACACTATAGCACAAGGAGAATTCCCCTCACTTTCCTTCTTTGTCCCTAGAAACAAGGACTGGCACAGTGAAAGAAACTGACACTCTCCCTACCTAGAGTTTTCTGTCCCTAGAAAAAATGTTTTTTTAAAGCACACTATAGCACAAGGAGAATTCCCCTCACTTTCCTTCTTTGTCCCTAGAAACAAGGACTGGCACAGTGAAAGAAACTGACACTCTCCCTACCTAGAGTTTTCTGTCCCTAGAAAAAATGTTTTTTTAAAGCACACTATAGCACAAGGAGAATTCCCCTCACTTTCCTTCTTTGTCCCTAGAAACAAGGACTGGCACAGTGAAAGAAACTGACACTCTCCCTACCTAGAGTTTTCTGTCCCTAGAAATTTTTTTTTTTAAAGCACACTATAGCACAAGGAGAATTCCCCTCACTTTCCTTCTTTGTCCCTAGAAACAAGGACTGGCACAGTGAAAGAAACTGACACTCTCCCTACCTAGAGTTTTCTGTCCCTAGAAAAAATGTTTTTTTAAAGCACACTATAGCACAAGGAGAATTCCCCTCACTTTCCTTCTTTGTCCCTAGAAACAAGGACTGGCACAGTGAAAGAAACTGACACTCTCCCTACCTAGAGTTTTCTGTCCCTAGAAAAAATGTTTTTTTAAAGCACACTATAGCACAAGGAGAATTCCCCTCACTTTCCTTCTTTGTCCCTAGAAACAAGGACTGGCACAGTGAAAGAAACTGACACTCTCCCTACCTAGAGTTTTCTGTCCCTAGAAAAAATGTTTTTTTAAAGCACACTATAGCACAAGGAGAATTCCCCTCACTTTCCTTCTTTGTCCCTAGAAACAAGGACTGGCACAGTGAAAGAAACTGACACTCTCCCTACCTAGAGTTTTCTGTCCCTAGAAAAAATGTTTTTTTAAAGCACACTATAGCACAAGGAGAATTCCCCTCACTTTCCTTCTTTGTCCCTAGAAACAAGGACTCGCACAGTGAAAGAAACTGACACTCTCCCTACCTAGAGTTTTCTGTCCCTAGAAAAAATGTTTTTTTAAAGCACACTATAGCACAAGGAGAATTGCCCTCACTTTCCTTCTTTGTCCCTAGAAACAAGGACTGGCACAGTGAAAGAAACTGACACTCTCCCTACCTAGAGTTTTCTGTCCCTAGAAAAAATGTTTTTTTAAAGCACACTATAGCACAAGGAGAATTCCCCTCACTTTCCTTCTTTGTCCCTAGAAACAAGGACTGACACAGTGAAAGAAACTGACACTCTCCCTACCTAGAGTTTTCTGTCCCTAGAAAAAATGTTTTTTTAAAGCACACTATAGCACAAGGAGAATTCCCCTCACTTTCCTTCTTTGTCCCTAGAAACAAGGACTGGCACAGTGAAAGAAACTGACACTCTCCCTACCTAGAGTTTTCTGTCCCTAGAAAAATTTTTTTTTAAAGCACACTATAGCACAAGGAGAATTCCCCTCACTTTCCTTCTTTGTCCCTAGAAACAAGGACTGGCACAGTGAAAGAAACTGACACTCTCCCTACCTAGAGTTTTCTGTCCCTAGAAAAAATGTTTTTTTAAAGCACACTATAGCACAAGGAGAATTCCCCTCACTTTCCTTCTTTGTCCCTAGAAACAAGGACTGGCACAGTGAAAGAAACTGACACTCTCCCTACCTAGAGTTTTCTGTCCCTAGAAAAAATGTTTTTTTAAAGCACACTATAGCACAAGGAGAATTCCCCTCACTTTCCTTCTTTGTCCCTAGAAACAAGGACTGGCACAGTGAAAGAAACTGACACTCTCCCTACCTAGAGTTTTCTGTCCCTAGAAAAAATGTTTTTTTAAAGCACACTATAGCACAAGGAGAATTCCCCTCACTTTCCTTCTTTGTCCCTAGAAACAAGGACTGGCACAGTGAAAGAAACTGACACTCTCCCTACCTAGAGTTTTCTGTCCCTAGAAAAAATGTTTTTTTAAAGCACACTATAGCACAAGGAGAATTCCCCTCACTTTCCTTCTTTGTCCCTAGAAACAAGGACTCGCACAGTGAAAGAAACTGACACTCTCCCTACCTAGAGTTTTCTGTCCCTAGAAAAAATGTTTTTTTAAAGCACACTATAGCACAAGGAGAATTCCCCTCACTTTCCTTCTTTGTCCCTAGAAACAAGGACTGGCACAGTGAAAGAAACTGACACTCTCCCTACCTAGAGTTTTCTGTCCCTAGAAAAAATGTTTTTTTAAAGCACACTATAGCACAAGGAGAATTCCCCTCACTTTCCTTCTTTGTCCCTAGAAACAAGGACTGGCACAGTGAAAGAAACTGACACTCTCCCTACCTAGAGTTTTCTGTCCCTAGAAAAAATGTTTTTTTAAAGCACACTATAGCACAAGGAGAATTCCCCTCACTTTCCTTCTTTGTCCCTAGAAACAAGGACTGGCACAGTGAAAGAAACTGACACTCTCCCTACCTAGAGTTTTCTGTCCCTAGAAAAAATGTTTTTTTAAAGCACACTATAGCACAAGGAGAATTCCCCTCACTTTCCTTCTTTGTCCCTAGAAACAAGGACTGGCACAGTGAAAGAAACTGACACTCTCCCTACCTAGAGTTTTCTGTCCCTAGAAAAAATGTTTTTTTAAAGCACACTATAGCACAAGGAGAATTCCCCTCACTTTCCTTCTTTGTCCCTAGAAACAAGGACTGGCACAGTGAAAGAAACTGACACTCTCCCTACCTAGAGTTTTCTGTCCCTAGAAAAAATGTTTTTTTAAAGCACACTATAGCACAAGGAGAATTCCCCTCACTTTCCTTCTTTGTCCCTAGAAACAAGGACTCGCACAGTAAAACACACTGACACTCTCCCTACCTATCCTTCTCTTTCCCTAAACTAAAGGAATCCAGGTTAAGCAAGAAAGAAATAAATGTCACTGTCCCTGCCTATGCTTGTCTTTCCCTGCTCCGGAACACACTACACTAGGCCGCCGTGCTGGCGGCCTTTTATAGTGTGGGGCGTGTACTAAACACCCTCAGCAATAATTGGCCACAGGCATCCTGCCTGTGGCCAATCATTGCTCTCCTCGCTGCCGGCGCTGTGATTGGCCAAGCATGCGGGGTCACAGTGCATGCTTGGCCAATCACAGCGCCTGGATGACACTGCGATGGCGTAGTGCATTGTGGGCCGTTTGCGTCACTCGAATTTGGCGCGAACGGCCCAAATCGTTCGATCTTCGTCGAACGATCGAACAGCCGATGTTCGAGTCGAACGTATGTTCGACTCGAACACGAAGCTCATCCCTAGGATTGAGTATGGAGCTCTGCCCAATTTAGAATGCTCTCTGCTAGGCCTTGAAGTATTCTGCTTCTGGTGCCCCCTTGTCGGTTTATGTAAGCCACCGCCGTGGCGTTGTCCGACAGAATTTGTGTATGTCGCCCTTGGACTTCTTCTGCAAAGAACAATAAGGCCATTTCTATCGCCTTTAGTTCCCTCCAGTTTGAAGATCTCAGTGCTTCCCTTGTGGACCAAGATCCCTGAGCCCAACGACCGCTCATGTGAGCCCCCCAACCCCAGGAGCTGGCATCGGTTGTTAGCCTTACCTGGGTTGGAAAGGACCATAACAGGCCTGCTGAGAGTCTTGCCTGGTTCTTCCACCACCAGAGACTCCTCTTTACTTTGGTGGGGATCTTCACCAGTGAATCTAGTGAATTCTGCTGGCGATCCCAGATTTTTAACAGAAACTTTTGCAGTGGCCTGAAATGGAGCTTTGCCCATTGTACTGCCGGTATGGAAGAGGTCAGGGTTCCTAATGCTGACATGACCCTCCTGATGGACAGAAGCTGACTGGTTTGTAAGAGTGACACAACCTTTAACAGCTTTTCCCGTTTTTCTTCTGGGAGAAAAATCTTTTGCTCCACAGAGTTGATACGGAAACCCAGGAATAACACCTCCTGAGAGGGAATCAGATTGGACTTTTGGAGGTTTAGTATCCATCCGATGGATTCTAGGTGAGCACGTGCTCTGTCCAAGTTTCTCTGAAGTCCATCTCTTGTTTGAGCAAACAGTAGCAGGTCGTCTAGATAAGGAATCACTGAAATTCCCTCTAGACGCAAGGGTGCTAGAGCTTCGGCCATTACCTTCGTGAACACCCTTGGAGAAGATGACAGGCCGAATGGAAGAGCTCTGAATTGCAGGTGTACCACCTTCTTCCCTTCTCTCAGTGCTAACCTCAGATATCTCTGAGATCTGGCAGCAATAGGAATGTGGAGGTATGCGTCCTGCAAATCTATTGACGCCATGAAGCATCCTTGACTCAGGAGGCTTTTTACTGAGAAAATGGAATCCATCCGAAATCTTTTGTATTCTACTGACAAATTCAGCATTTTTAGATTTAGGATGAGGCGGTACTTTCCTGAAGGTATCTGTACAAGGAAAACGTGAGAATAGAACCCCTGGAAGAACTCCTTTGTTGGAACCGGAACAATGACTCTCTGGGATATCAGTTCCTGAATTAGGGACTTCATGGCGAGTGCCTTGACCGGATCCCTCGGGACGTTTGTCACTAGGAATCTCTTTGGGGGTTCTTCCGTGAATTCCACCACCTATCCTTGGGAGAGCATGTTTACAATATACTGATTTGTAGTGATGTCTCTCCACTGGGGAATGAACTCCTGGAGTCTTCCCCCTACTTGGGGTGGATTGTCACTGCGGCTTTCCGGGGGTCGCAGGAGGATGGAAGAGCACTCCACTCCTACCTTTTGGTTTCTGGGAAGACCACTGCTTCCTTTTTGACCGGAAACGCCTTCTTTTTGTCAGCCGTACGGTCAAGAATGGACTCCAGCTCAGAACCAAATAGCAAATTCCCTGTAAAGGGAATGCTACACAGTCTATTTTTAGATTTTTCATCACAAACTGCCAATCCCTTTTAAGAAGCAAATCCATTCTTTTGTCCATGGGCTCCTTTAACATGCCCATGTCCTCAAAGGCAAGGTCAGTTGATTTTGAGACCTGTGAAAAAGCAGAGTCCAGTTTTGGAACCTTGTTCCAGATGGAATCCGGGTTGTCCTCAAATGGAAATCTTCTCTTATGAGCCCGGGAAAAAAATGGCTTTTTCTCAGGTTCCAACCACTCTTTTTTAATCATGTCCGAGATTATTGAATGGACTGGAAAAACACGGCTTTTTGGATCACCCAAACCTGCAAACATGCGGTCATGTAGGGAGAGCTCCTTCTTTTCCTCTTCAATCCCCAAAGTCGCATGGATTACTTTTAAAAGTCCTGCGACTTCTTCAAGCGACATTTTGTACTTAGAAGCGCTCTCTGCTTCATTTTCTTCCTCCTCAGAGTCTGTTCCATCTGGAGCAAGGGAAGCAGATTCTTGGGAAGCGTCTATCGGACCTCCCAATAATATTTGAGAGCCGTCTTGGGGTTCTGAAGAAGGCTGCGGAGCCCTAGGTTCCCTTGAAGGGCCTGGTTCTTCTCTTAGGTTTGACCTAAAAGCTTGAAAGGTGGCACGGAGTTCATCCTTAATTGCAGATACTAGATCACCACAAAAGGATGGAGACTCTTCCCTGACTACATTTGCAGTGCAATCTGCACAAAGCGACTTGGTCCAAGCCTCGCTTAACTTTTCCTTGCAGACAGGGCACCTTCTCTTCACTGGTTGAGCAGAACTTTTGGCCTGCACAAACAGAAAAGAAAAAAAAACAGGGACCACGCTAAGAAAAAACTGTTACACAGTACAAATCAATACACCCAGGTGCACATAGGAAAAAACACTTTCACTTCCTTGTGCCCCGCAAGCCATGCACCACCACCACCTTTTACAAAAAGACCCCTAGTATTATGCAGACATGCTAAATCACCAGCCACTGCACCACCAGGGAGATGGGGGGTGGGGGAGATGGAGGGGGAAGAAGGTGAATACCCCCCCCACAGGAGAAAACGGCCCAGTGTAAAATAGGACACAGTCCCTTACCTTAGCCTTGCTGGTGCCTTGGCTTGCCCCCTTATCCGCTGCATCGCTGTCCATAGCTGTCTGCGGATGCGTGGTGAAGAAAAAAACGCTGGTTCCAGATTCGAAAACGCCGCCGCGCTGACCTGGAACCGGAACTTTAAGGCACCAGGTGACCCTGCCCTCTCCCTCTGCGTTTTGCGGCCGGAAATGACGCGCGCGCCGACCCGGAAGTGCTGCCTCTTCCCATACAGGACGCGGCCGAGGCTCTCCTCGGCCACCAGAACAATGGCGGCCGCTGTAAAGCTCCACGCCGCTATTCGTAAGCGGTCGGCGAGAACACAGCAAACCACCGCTCTGAAGACAAAAAGGAGGCAGCACTCCCGGGCTGTACAGGCTCTCCCCGAGCACGGAAGAGGGAGAGGGAGCCCACGGGACCATCCATGCTAGGAGGTAAGTGGGAGGATCACTCTCCTAAGAAAAAAAGACTGACTGAGAACCTTGTCTCCCAGGAAAGCCCTGAGAGATCGTGGCTCTCACCAGAGGTGTTCCTCCGGCTGGAGGAAACACAAAAAACTGATGGAAGCAACGTGGAGGCCTCCAATTAAAGAATTAATTGATGAGGTGTTTCCTGTAGGAGGAGGAGCCATGATCTCTCGGGTGCTGTCCTGAAAGACGTTTTGGAAAAGTCATTTAAAACTGCTCGCGGCTATAATGAATTGTCGGGTCCCGCAATACAGATAAAAGTCATTGAAAAAAACGGCATGGGTCGCTCCAGTCCATTACCAGGCCCTTTGGGTCTGGTATGAATATTAAGGGAAACCCCAAACCAAATTTTTAAAAAACAAAATTGCGTGGGGGTCGCCCCAAATTCCATACCAGGCCCTTCAGGTCTGGTATGGATATTAAGGGGAACCCTGCACCAAAATAAAAAAAAATGGCATGGGGGTCCCCCAAAAATCCATACCAGACCCTTATCTGAGCACGCAACCTGTCAGGCCGCAGGAATAGAGGGGGGACGAGAGAGCGCCCCCCCTCCTGAACCGCACCAGGCCACATGCCCTCAACTTGGGGCAAGTGCTTTGGAGTCACCCCGAAACACCTTGTTCCCATG
This sequence comes from Rana muscosa, assembly GCA_029206835.1. NCBI lineage: Eukaryota > Metazoa > Chordata > Amphibia > Anura > Ranidae > Rana > Rana muscosa. The sequence continues at coordinate 11,269,412 of CM055125.1, read as the reverse complement.
TTGATGGGGGCAAGGGCCTCATCCCCACGACCCTAGTGGTTGTGAGGGTCTGCGGGCGGGGGGCTTATCGCAATCTGGAAGCCCCCTTTGACAAGGGGGCCCCCAGATTCCAGCCCCCCTATGTTAATTGGTAACGGGGTACATTGTACCCCTACCATTTCACCCAAAAAAGTGTAAAAAAAAAGAAAACGACAAGAGCCAGCTTGGGACAAGTCCTTTATTAAAATAAAACATTCCAGCGATGTAATCCATTTTCGGGATGATATTGAGAAAAAAAACGGAACAGTTCCGCCTCCATGGGAGGTGGCCGCCGAGTGATGCCTCCCCCGCCGTGACAGCTGTTATATAGCCACTGTGTAGCCACTGTGTAGCCACTGTGTAGCCCTCTGGCAGTTGCTCGTCCCTCTGCTCTTGATGATGATAGTGCTCAAACAATGGCCCCTGTATAAGAGAAAGGAAGGGAGCCCCAGATAGTGTGATACCGTTTTATGATGTACAATGTACCCCGTTACCAATTCACATAGGGGGGCGGGATCCCCTTGTTAAAGGGGGCTTCCAGATTCCGATAAGCCCCCTGCCCGCAGACCCCCACAATACCATGCATCTAATGCCCCATACACACAATGATTTTTAATGTCATTTTTAAAACTGACGTTTTTCTCGTCATTTTTTTTCTTGTTTCCTCTCAAGCCTGTCTTGCGTACACACCATCATTTTAAAAAATGTTCAAGAAAAGCGCAGTGACGTACACCACGTACGACGGCACTATAAAGGGGAAGTTCCGTTCGAATGGCGCCACCCTTCATGTTAGTAAAGTTTGTTGAGAGACGATTCGCTCTTTTCAGTCTAGTGCTTTTCAGTCCGTTACAGCATGACGAATGTGCTATCTCCATTACGAACGCTAGTTTTACCAGAACGAGCGCTCCCGTCTCATACTTGATTCTGAGCATGCGCATTTTTTTTCACGTCGTTAAAGCATACACACTATCGTTTTTCACGTCGTTAAAAAAAACGACATGAAAAACGACGTGAAAAAAGAGAGCATGTTCGAAATTTTTAATGCCCGTTTTTCACGTCGTTAAAAATGCTCTGGAGCATACACACGATCATTTTTAATGGCCATTTTTTTTAATGGCATTTTTAACGGCATGAAAAATGATCGTGTGTATGGGGCATTAAGCCTTTAAAATTAGCACTTTTGAATTTTCATGTTCGTGTCCTATAGACTTTAATGGTGTTCGCATGTTCGAACAAATTTTTTGCCTGTTCGCAAGTTCTGGTACGAACTGAACCGGGGGGTGTTCGGCTCATCCTAGACAGGTTCAAAATATTGAATAATGATGTCAGTACCAGTATAGTATGTTACTATAATGATAATATATTACAGGACTGATCAATCTATTGAACATTTGTAAATGTACAGTGAAACCTGCAAAATTGGATTTATACAGGTCCTTCTCAAAAAATTAGCATATTGTGATAAAGTTCATTATTTTCTGTAATGTACTGATAAACATTAGACTTTCATATATTTTAGATTCATTACACACAACTGAAGTAGTTCAAGGCTTTTCTTGTTTTAATATTGATGATTTTGGCATACAGCTCATGACAACCCAAAAATCCTATCTCAAAAAATTAGCATATTTCATCCGACCAATAAAAGAAAAGTGTTTTTAATACAAAAAAACTCAACCTTCAAATAATTATGTTCAGTTATGCACTCAATACTTGGTCGGGAATCCTTTTGCAGAAATGACTGCTTCAATGAGGCGTGGCATGGAGGCAACCAGCCTGTGGCACTGCTGAGGTGTTATGGAGGCCCAGGATGCTTCGATAGCGGCCTTAAGCTCATCCAGAGTGTTGGGTCTTGCGTCTCTCAACTTTCTCTTCCCAATATCCCACAGATTCTCTATGGGGTTCAGGTCAGGAGAGTTGGCAGGCCAATTGAGCACAGTAATACCATGGTCAGTAAACCATTTACCAGTGGTTTTGGCACTGTGAGCAGGTGCCAGGTCGTGCTGAAAAATGAAATCTTCATCTCCATAAAGCTTTTCAGCAGATGGAAGCATGAAGTGCTCCAAAATCTCCTGATAGCTAGCTGCATTGACCCTGCCCTTGATAAAACACAGTGGACCAACACCAGCAGCTGACATGGCACCCCAGACCATCACTGACTGTGGGTACTTGACACTGAACTTCAGGCATTTTGGCATTTCCCTCTCCCCAGTCTTCCTCCAGACTCTGGCACCTTGATTTCCGAATGACATGCAAAATTTGCTTTCATCCGAAAAAAGTACTTTGGACCACTGAGCAACAGTCCAGTGCTGCTTCTCTGTAGCCCAGGTCAGGCGCTTCTGCCGCTGTTTCTGGTTCAAAAGTGGCTTGACCTGGGGAATGCGGCACCTGTAGCCCATTTCCTGCACACGCCTGTTCACGGTGGCTCTGGATGTTTCTACTCAAGACTCAGTCCACTGCTTCCGCAGGTCCTCCAAGGTCTGGAATCGGTCCTTCTCCACAATCTTCTTCAGGGTCCCATCACCTCTTCTCGTTGTGCAGCGTTTTCTGCCACACTTTTTCCTTCCCACAGACTTCCCACTGAGGTGCCTTGATACAGCACTCTGAGAACAGCCTATTCGTTCAGAAATTTCTTTCTGTGTCTTACCCTCTTGCTTGAGGGTGTCAATGATGGCCTTCTGGACAGCAGTCAGGTCGGCAGTCTTACCCATGATTGCGGTTTTGAGTAATGAACTAGGCTGGGAGTTTTTAAAAGCCTCAGGAATCTTTTGCAGGTGTTTAGAGTTAATTAGTTGATTCAGATGATTAGGTTAATAGCTCGTTTAGAGAACCTTTTCATGATATGCTAATTTTTTGAGATAGGATTTTTGGGTTGTCATGAGCTGTATGCCAAAATCATCAATATTAAAACAAGAAAAGCCTTGAACTACTTCAGTTGTGTGTAATGAATCTAAAATATATGAAAGTCTAATGTTTATCAGTACATTACAGAAAATAATGAACTTTATCACAATATGCTAATTTTTTGAGAAGGACCTGTATGTTTGTTTTTGTATGTTGAAAAAATGCACAATGTATAAAATGTACAATTAAAAACATATGATTAAAACAAAAAATATATAATGTGGATTTTTTTTTCTGAAAATGTGTGCTTGATATACCCTTGTGCTAATATCATATGACAAATTAATAGAACTGCCATCATTTTATTCTCCAGAGTCTCAGCTTTCAGACAATATACTGTATACTGTTTGAGGGTTTTAAATAAATCTTCAGTCCTGAAATTATTATTTTAATGTATGCAAAAAGCACATTTTCCTTTAAAGAAATTATTAAAATGGGCTTGAGGGGGCAGGGGAGGGGAGTTAGGTTTTGCTTGGGGATGGGATTTAAAGAGATTCTGTCACTTTGCCCTGAATGGGCTCAGTGACAGGGTCTCATTAGAAGCAATGGCTCATGAAAATGACTTCATGTAACCAAATGGCTAGGATGTATTTTCTGAAACTAAACTAAATAACTTGACTTAACAGAAATATGGAGAATGGCTGTACAAGGGTTACCTTCTTCTTTGCTAATGTAGCGCCCATCCCAAAAAGGTTGGGACGGTATTTAAATTTAGAGGGATGTCTGAGCCAGTAGTTGGGCTCAGACGTTTGAATTACAACTTGATTTGCCTCTGTTTTAGCTGTGGTTTGCCCGATAGTATTTTTCCCTTATTGCCTGTAGGTAGCATTACCACCTCAGGCACCTGTTGGAACATGGGCAAGCCATGGTGCATTAAGTGGCCCTTCTCGGCAACGGTACAGGGGGAGTGGTTCGCCCGCTGTGCCTGCTTGGAGGGGATACTTAAGGGGCAGACGCCATTGCGGGGGCTCGTTCTTCGCCTCGTGGCCCTCAGGGCTCGAGGTATGTGTGTGGTTTTGGTCTCGGGCCACCCTGGCCCGAGGCTGCATCGCTGTCTAGTAGGCCCAGCTAATCTGTCTGGGGCCTATATCCAGAGAAGGGATCCCAAGCTGTCCATCCAAATGGGGAGGAAGCATCTTAGTGAAGGAGACCAGGGGAGGATCTGCCCCGGAGGAGACCGGCAAAATACTGCTGTCTCGGGAGAGGCCTGGAAACTTCATTAAGGAGGTATTCACTACATTACAAGCCCTGCAGTTCGCCGGTTTGTCTTAAAGGCTAATTGACTGTACGGCTGTAAGTCTGGGGCGGGGAAATCCTGTGGCAGAGGGTTCCTGGACTATCCTTTCATTCAATTCTTCATTCAATTCTAAAGGTCTGTGGCGGAGATTGCCCCGCTGTTGATTCGTGTGTCATCCCGGCTGCTAGGCCATGTGAGAGAGGACTATCCGGGGGACCAATACCCACTCTAACATTGAGAGTGGTGAGTGACTTTGTACTGACACCGTGACATTCCGTGGCGAGTGCCTGAACCTTCCCCTGTTCTTCTATACCTTCTACTTTGAGAAAGCATCCATCCTAGATGTGAAACGCGTCAGCCTCTCACCCCTGCATATCAGTTTCTGTTCTTGTTTGTTTTGGATTTTTTGAACTTATGGATTAATTTTGGATTTTAAATTTTGAAAATAAATTGTTATACAGAGTGCGGCAGTCCGGGGCCTTTTTTCTTTCCCATACCTTCTACTTTCTCAACATTTATTGCATAAGAAAATAAAGCCTAACTGTTTGAGGTTTTACATCTGTGTGGACATTGCATTACTACAGACTTTCCTACCCGGACAATGAAGCTGAAGAGGGAACGTGCAAAACCCAAAACTAACCAGCAGCCCTAGGGGGTATTGCTACACTAAGTTAGAGCAAGCATTTTTAAAATGAAAGTTAATAAAAAAATTAATTTTGGGATCAGTCTGATGACCAAGCAACTAGCATTTTTAAGTGATGGCATAACAGGTGTACTTTATGTTGAAGATGAGCACTTCCCGGTACTTTCTCTCATTGTACTTTAAAGTGGTTGTAACGGCTAGATGTTTTTACCTTAATGCATTCCCTGTACCATGGCAAAAAATGTCCCAGCATTTGCCCCCCCAAATACTTACCTGAGTCCCCATTTTATCCAGCACAGTACCTGCCTGTTGCAGCTCTCACCTCTCTGCCTGCATTCACAGGACAGAAGCAACAGCAGAAGCAGCTTCTGCTGTTGTCTATAAAATCCTGTGAGGAGGGAGGGCGGTAGAGCCAAGCCACACTGGTTGTGCCTATGGACAACAGGGCCGCCGATAAGAGGGTACAGCTGACCCACCTTTACTGGCCCTGGGCCCCATGAGTTCAACAGGGGGGCCTGGGCACCTGCTGAGCAGAAGGACCAGCTGTACTGCCTTATCACTAGAACCAATCCCCGTGACCCCCTCACAGCGTAGCCAGCTTCTGCTCCTCTCCCTTCTGCAGCTGCATTGCAGGGGGAGCCACAGGAGGATCAATTCCAGTATGTGATCCCTATGTCCTGCCGTTCTGATCACCCACTGCTCTGATCACTCCCACTCCCTTCCCCCTGCTGGCCAGGTCCCCTGTGTGCCCTCCTTTCCCAGCAGTGATGTTGGTCTCTCTTCCACTCCCACCTGTCAGGTGCAGCTGCTACGGGGCACACAGGGGGATTGTTTCAGGATGGAGATGGGGGGCCAATAAAAACGTCATATTTACTGGCCCCTTCTTTTCCTGAATGAACACAGGGAGCAATCTGTACCGATTGCTCCTGTGTTCATTCATAACTGAAGCATAGTAAACTGTGCCCACAGGTGTGCCATCATAGGAAGCGATTTCCTATGGTGGCACACCAAGAAGAGGAAGAGCTGAGAGTGCCAGGTGGGAATCCTAGAAGAAGAGGTTTAAGGCCACTCTTGCAATATCATTGCACAGAGCAGCAAAGTATACACCTGTTTGTTATTATTGTAGCACACAGACCCTTCTACTTCACCCCATACACAGTAAGGCACACCTGCTTCTTGCCCGGTATCCATCTCCATTTGTAGAGAGGCGAGCGGTGTTAGATTTTTGGGCCTTGCGGCGAGTTACCTCTCACGAGTGGATCCTCCAGCTGCCTTGTCTAGGTGCACACAGGGCCGGATTAACATAGGGGCTATTGGAGCTGCAGCTCCAGGCCCCTTCCCCAAGATAGGCCCATTTGCCCAAAAAAAAAAAATCTAAAAAAAAATCTAAAAAAAAAAAGATCGACTTCGAGGCTTGTAGCTCGGCGACCAGGACCCACAGAGACCCCATATTTGGGGGGTATTTAGATGAAGACCCTCCCCACCACTGATCAAAATATGGGGCTGCTATCATTTATGGTTCCGGAGATACGGGGCTGCTTGCGCAGCCTGTCAGAAGCTATATACAGAAAGGCCAGTTTAAATACAAGCTGACACACTCTGCAGCAGAGAGGATGAGCTCACAGTGCTTATAATAATTATTTGTATGTTACTAAGACTGCTTTCACACTATGCCGCTCCGAGCGTTGGCGGTAAAATAGCGGTAAAGCGCTGCTATTTTACCGTCGGATTTGTGGCACATTTCGGCCGCTAGCGGGGCGCTTTTAACCCCCGCTAGCGACCGAGAAAGGGTAAAAACCGCCCGAGATGCGCCGCTACAGCGGCGTATTGCCGGCGGTATGGCGGTGCTGCCCATTGATTTCACCGCTCCTAATGCGCTCCAAAGAAGTTGCTGGCAGGACTTTTTCTGCCGCCCTGCCAGCGCACCGCTCTAGTGTGAAAGCCCTCGGGCTTTCACACTGGAGTGAATAGAGCAGCTGTTTAAGGGCAGATTGCATGCGCCATTTTTAACGCTATAGCGCCTGCAAAACGCCCTCAGTGTGAAAGGGGTCTTATAGTAATTAACCCCCTGCCACCCAGGCCAATTCTGACACTTCTCTCCTACATGTAAAAATCATCATTTGTTTTTTGCTAGAAAATTACTCAGAACCCTCAAACATTATATATTATTTTAGCAGACACCCTATGGAATAAAATGGTGGTCTTTGCAACTTTTTATGTTACACGGTATTTGCGCAGAAATTTTTCAAACGTGTTTTTTTTGGAAAGAAACTGTTTCATTCATAAAAAAAAAAACACTAAAGTTAGCACGATTTTTTTTGTATACTAAGCGATGCTTTCATTTTTTTACAGGTTACATGTTTAGAGGTACAGAGGAGGTCTAGTGCTAGAATTATTGTTCTCGCTCTAACGATCGTGGCGTATGTAACCTGTGTGTATCTGGCTCTGATACTAGCCAGGGCCTACCCAGCCACTGACAAGTATCTCTCCCCAGCCTGTCCCCACACACCCTCTCACCTGCTGAACTGTGGATGGGGGAATCACTCCTGCAGTGTTATTGTGTTCTGCCTGCGAATACAATGATCAGTGTTGCTAACTATAGCTGGCAGCACTGATTGTTTTGGGAAAAACCTGACAGGCTGGTTGTACTCAAGTCAGATAATAGATTGACTTGTGAAAAACCAGCTAGCCCATACATAGATCGACTATGGCTGGTCTCTGCTTAATTGGCGTAATTTCAGTCCATGTATGGCCCGCTTAACCACTACACAGTCCCTAAACATCCTTCCACAAACCTTTACATTTTTCCTTCCCAGATTCCCTTCATCTTCCTCACCTGTACATACTCTCCACACTTCTCTCCTGTACATACTGCTCACTGTCATACCCTCCACACTTCTCTCCTATACATAGTGCCCACTGTCATACCCTACACACTCCTCTCCTGTACATTGTGCTTGTTGTCATACACGTCTCTCCTGTACATAGTGCCCACTGTCGTACTTTCCACACTCCTCTCCTGTACATACAGCTCACTGTCATACCCTCCACAATCCTCTCCTATACATAGTGCCCACTGTAATACCCTCCACACTCATTTAATGTACCTACTGCTCAGTATCATACTGTCTACACTCCTCTCCTGTACATACTTCTCACTGTCATACCCTCCACACTCCTCTCCTGTACATACTGCCCACATTCATAAACTCCTCTATTGTACATAGTGCCGACTGTCATAACCTCCACACTCCTCTCCTGTACATACTGCCCACTATCATACCCTCCACACTCCTCTCCTGTACATACTGCCCCCATTATACCCTCCACACCCCTCTCCTGTACATACTGCCCACTATCATACCATCCACACTCCTCTCCTGTACATACTGTAACCCAACCTTACCCTCCACACTCCTCTCCTGTACATACTGTAACCTAACCTTACCCTTCACACTCCTCTCCTGTACATACTGCCAACTATCTTTCGCTCCACATTCCTCTCCTGTACATACCACCCCCATCATACCCTCCACATTCCTTTCCTGTACATACTGCCCACTGTCATACTCTCCACACTCCTCTTCTGTACATACTGCCCACTTTCATACCCTCCACACTCCTCTCTGGTACATACCACCCTCTGTCATACCCTCCACACTCCTCTGCTGTGCATGCTGCCCACTGCCATACCCTCCACACTCCTCTCCTGTACATAGTGCCCACTGCTAGACCCTCCACATTCCTCTCCATTACCTGCACATACTTCCCAGGTTTATACCATCCGATCACTGCACTGTGATCAATCCGGTGGGTCCTGGGTGCTTCCATTTTCACCCGGTCTTCCTTCTGGGTTCTGTGCCTTCGGTTACTTACCTTGGCTGGGCTGCGTTGATGTCATTCCCACGCATGCTCATGCGCATCCTCTCTCTCTCATCCCCCCTTTCTCTCTCATCCTCCCTCCCTTACCCCTCACTCCTCTCTCATCCTCTCTCTCATCCTCTCTCTCTCTGTCTCTCTCTCTCTCATCCTCCCTCTCTCTCTTTAATTTAATTTGTTATAACAAAAAATTGTTTGCATATTTATTTATTTATTATTTATAAAAGGCCCACCAAAATCCTCAGCACCAGGCCCATGATGTTCTTAATCTGGCCCTGGGTGCACAATGTCTTTCAGGAATAAGGCCAATGTCCACACACACACACACACACGAGTAAAACCCAATCAACAAGGTTTTATTCTTTTGCTTTGCATAACAGTCAATAGAAAGAGTAGGAAGTTGAAGAGGTAGGGGAAGGTTCAGGCACGCAGCACTTAAATCCAGTATTTACACCAACGCTGTATCCTGGCCTAGGCCAACAAGGCCCAGGCCTAGGGCAGCACTTTGCAGGGGGGCAGCACAGAAAGAGTCCCTGCCGGCTTGTGCTACACTGTTAGTGTAATGCAAGCTGCTTCTAATTTTGACTGTCCTATCATCCTGGACCACAAACCTTCCTCACTGTGCTATATGTTTTCTGCTGCACCATTGGCGTGGTTATATCTTCTTAGTCCTCTCCATAAAATTATCTGAAATTTGTGCTTAAAGTAGAACAATATGCAACACTTTTTTTTTTCATTTTGAATAGACTAAGGGAGGGTTATAGCCCCTGTCAGTTTATTTTTTACCATCCCTGTCCCATTGCAGAGATTTCCCTTCACTTCCTGCCCCATAGGCAAAGAGGAAGTAAGAGGAAATCTATGCAAATTAAGGCAATCCATTGCCCCCCCAGGCCCTAAGAACTAGTGTCCCCACTTTGAAATTTCAGGGTAGGTCATAAACAGAAAGGGATGTGGCCTTGACAGGAAGGGGTGGGTCATATTTAAATTAGGGGGTGCACGAGTTTAGTCAGGCCTAGGGCAGCACAAAACCTAAATACACTACTGATTTACACTCGTCGCCACTCAAGCCTGAGTGGGTATTTGCTCACCCGGATAGTCCCTATGAGAGCGGTCCTAGCAGCCGGGATGGAGCACGAATGTCGGAGATGATGGTTCCCCCTTAGGTAGGCCTCCAGGCCTCTCCCCAAAATTAGCAGTACTTTTGCTCATCTCCGTCAGGACCGTGTTTCCCCCGGAACTCCTTTCCTAAAGATGGGCCCGCTACAATCGGGTAGCCTGGGATCCTCCTCCGAAACGTAGGCCCTTGCCAGCGGAGCTGGGCCTACAATGCAGCGACAGAGCCTTGGGCTGAAGGTGCCCAAGGCCCAAACACACAAGCGTACCTCGTGCCATGCGGGCCACGAAGCACACCCACCAGACCAGAGGTCCCCCTGCACTCCTTGGGGTCCCCTTGAAATCGCCTCACGTCAAAAGGCATCTGCCCCTTTTGTACCCTCTCCCAGCATGCACAGCGGGTCGACCACGCCCACTGCAGGCTGCCGAGAGAAGACACCCAAGGGGCTGTGATACCCCCGTGGTTCAGCCCGTGCCGGCGGTGACAGCGCCACCTGCAGGCAAAAGAGAACAACACTGCAGTATCACACCCTGAATGAAACAGAGAATTTAAATACAATTGGTCTGAGCCCAACTACAGGCTCAGACTGCCCTTAAATTTCCACATAGCGCCCCCAAATATTGGGGGGGGCGCTACATTATATTTAAAATAAAACAAGCCATTACAATCAATTTTACCTGAGCTTACCTTTTGTCTTTATTTTCTCTATTACTCGTTTGCTATATCTGCTAATCAACTCAACGCAATGCTGCTCTGCAATTTTTTTTTCTTCACACGTATTAGACTGATCCCTGTTCCATTGTTGTGTTAATATCTGTGCTGTTTCAGTTGCAGGAATATACATTAATTGATGCTTATCAAAGAAGATAAAATCTTTCCCGTTATATCCGAACTCAGTGTGTCCACCAATACTACCATCATTATACAGCACACATTCAAATTTTATCTGATAAGTGTGCAAATCTGCAAGAGAAAAAATGAGTTAGTTATTGAAATACCAAATATTAGAATTAACATTAGGTAGGACTCAACAGAAAATTACAATTTAAAGTTTCAGCAAGAAAGATGCATTTCACTTCACATTGTGGTTTTAAAAACTGCTCCATACAGTCTGCAGGAAAATAACCAGATAACAACCTGAGATGTACCTTGTATGTCCTATGCCCCGTACACACGGTCGGGATTTCCGACGGGAAAATTAAGAACCTGCTCTCAATCTAATTCTGTCAGAATTCCCACACAGAAAAAGTCAGATGGAGCATACACGCGGTCGGAATTCCCGACCAACAGCTCCCATCTGACTTTTTCTGTCGGAATCCCGACAGTGTGTACGGGGCACTAGAGTTCTTTTTGGCACACACCTGTGGTTATAGCTCCCAGGACCTGTAGTGTCCAATTGACAGCTGAATCCTAAATCCTTATTTTTCATTTCCATTACTTTTTATTATGTATTTCAAAGAAGTACAAAAGACAACTGGAAAACATGTAGTGGAAAGGGTTGGATAACAATCTCCTGATAAATTATTATAATAATGTAAGTTCAGACAGTATCCACTAATCCCAAGGAAATCTGTAGTGCAATACATTTAGCGCAAACAAACTGAAAAATTCTGAAAAAAAACACATCAATTGTAGCCTCAGTGTGCCATCAAATGTAGCCACTGTGCCCATCAAATGAAGCCACTGTGCCCATCAAATGCAACCACTGTGCCATCCATTGCAACCACTGTGACCCCCCTACCCGCCCGCTCGCTGTCTGACCGGCACTTACCCAATCTTGGTGGCGGGTCAGGCAGCGGGTCAGGCAGTGAGCTGTGGGACAGGCAGCGGCGAGATGTGTCCTCCATGCATCTCTTATTTCTTCCTGCTAGGCGTCCAATAGGCGTGCCTGTCCTTTCAGCCAATCAGGTGACAGATATCAGACCCATGCTTCCTGATTGGTGGAGAGGCGGTTCAGTGTTAGAAAAGCAAACATTCATTTGCTTTTCTAACACACCAGGGTGGGCTCTGAGCGCAATGCTCTGCACTCCAAGTCCACCCTATTTTGAAGCCTATTAGAGCCTATGGCTCTAACCAGGTGCTTCAAAAAAACACCCACCCCACTGTAATTCAGGCGTCCTAAAAGGGGCCGGACACCTGATTAGGGGGTGGTGGCAGGGGCCATGGATAGATCCATGCCATCATGAATCTATGCATTAGTCATATAGGAGGTGGCATGATAAGGGCACACGGTCGCCGCCCCCTCTAATAGACAGGTCGCCACTGGTGCAGAATATGGCAACATCAGAAGATATCAGCCATGGCCTAAACCTGACCTCCTCCATCCAGGAGAAAAGAGGGACAGATCCACCTCCCCTGCAGGAGGAGTCGCTGATAGTGTGTATCATGCCAGCTCCACAGAACAAATTTTCTCCTGCATCAAGATGTTCAAAACTTGTCAGCTTAAGTACGATGTAGTACATGCAATGGAAAAAACCCAACAAAATAAAAGTTAACAGGTGAAGAGTATGGAAAGAAGAAGTAGAAACAAGGTAAAGAGAAAGAAAATAGGAAGAGAAAAAGAAGCACACCCACCACTGCCAGAACACAGGTTTCGGTCACTCTCAAGAGGAATCTAAAATTTATTTTATCCAGGGATCCTAGATTCTCTCAAAGAAGGCCATTCTGTCATGTAGAATTGCAGACAAACGTTAGTTTATCATGATCCATGTCAATTTAGCCTTCAAGAGATCAAATGAGATTATAGGAGATTTCAAAGGACCTCACAATTGAGATTCTGTCTGCTGTGAAAATAAAATAAATTAACCGTCTCACATGTCCCGGTTTCCCCTCCACCGGTCTGCCCAGTAGGGCCTGTTGTGGAGTTTTAATTAGGTTCAGCTAAGTAAGGGAGTAAACAAAGCTGTACATGCAAATCCAGAACTGCTTAACTTTCGGACAAGTCCACCTTGTGTGTAATTATGTTCCCTTCTGACCACAGCCTCTGAAGCATAGCGAGGAGGCTCCAGAGGAAACATGATGCCAGTCACACCAGCACCATATACCACCGTAGATAAACCTTGTAGTTAGCCTTTATCAAGGTATGTATTATTTAGAGTTGTACTGAGCCAATTATTTCTTGTTCACATTTCTCCATATATTTCAAATTAGAGAAACCTGGATGCAATATAGTATATATTATAGATATGTGCCCAATATGTTTATCATAATTCCTACATATATATAGGGATGAGCCGAACACCCCCCGGTTTGGTTCGCACCAGAACCTGCGAACGGACCGAAAGTTTGCGCGAACGTTAGAACCCTATTAAGTACAAGGGACGCGAACGTTCGAAATCTAAAGTGCTAATTATAATGGCAAATATGCATGTTATTGTCCTAAAAAGGGTTTGGGGACCCGGGTTCTGCCCCAGGGGACATGTATCAATGCAAAAATAAGTTTTAAAAACGGACGTTTTTTATGGAGCAGTCATTTTAATGATGCATAAAGTGAAAAAAAAAGTGAAATATTCCTTTAAATATCGTACCTGGGGGGTGTCTAAAGTATGCCTGTGAAGTGGCATGTGTTTCCCGTGTTTAGAACTGTCCCTGCACAAAATGAGATTTGTAAAGGAAAAAAAGCCATTTAAAACTGCTTTAATGTCATGTCTTGTCCCGGCAATATGGATGAAAATCTTTGAGAAAAATGGCATGGCTACCCCATCAACCCCCCCCCCCCACCCCAGCCCATTACCAGCCCCTTTGGGTCTTGTATGGATATTAAGGGGAAACCTGCACCCAAAATAAAACCCTATACCTAAAACCCTATATACTCTGAACAGCAGTATACAGGCGGTGCAAACAAGACAGGGACTGTAGGTTTGTTCTTAAGTATAATCTGTTTGTAATTTGGAACAGGTAAATTTTAAGTGTAGCTGCAGCCAAAAAATCTATTTTTAAGCTTTTTGGAGAACATAGGGAAGGGTTATCACCCCTGTAACATTTGTTTTGCTGTCTGTGCACCTGTTCAGAACATTTCACCTCACTTTCCGTCCCAATGACAAATGTTTTTGGAAAAGTGGGGTTTTTATTGAAACAAGGATTGGTGATAAAGCATCAGTAGAGAGGAGACACCTTTTTCCCATATTAACTCTAACAGGAGAGAATTTCCCTTCCTGGGGGTAGATTTCCTCTCACTTCCTGTTGTCTCCTTCCGTTTGCAAGTAGGAGTCATTTGTAAGTTGGACGTTTAAAAGTAGGGGCCTGCCGTATATACTCTGCAGAAATTTGCCCCTTAGATGTTGGTGTTGCCACAACACTGTGAGCCCTCACAGTTACTCTTGGTGGGCGCATGAATGGGCCCTGCTGTGAACTATTATATCAGGAATTGTAATTACATGCCATTGTTGAACAGTGGTAGGAAAAATTGGGCCTTTGGTGGTGGTGCTGGTGCTACAACACTGTAAGCCCTCACAGTTACTCTTGGTGGGTGCATGAATGGGCCCTGCTGTGAATTATTAGATCAAGAATTGTAATTGCATGCCCCTGTTAAACAGGGGCTGAAAAATTGGGACTTTGGTGGTGGTGGTGGACGGTGTTGCCACAACACTGTAAGCCCTCACAGTTACTCTTGGTGGGCACAGGAATGGGCCCTGCTGTGAGTTATTAGATCAAGAATTGTAATTACACGTCCCTGTTAAAAAGGGGCTGAAAAATTGGGCCTTAGGCACTGGTGCTGGTGCCACGACACTGCAACCTCTCCCAGATACTCTAGTTGGAGTGCAGGAATAAGCCCTGCAGCAAAGCATTGCATAAAAAATTGTAATTACATGCCCCTGTTAAACAGGGGCTGAAAAATTGTGCCTTAGCCACTAGTGACGGCACTCAAAAACAAAAATGTTCTTCCAAGCTATCATCAGGATCATTGAGGAGGAAGAGAATAGTCAGTCAACATAACAGGACAGTCACTCAGCATCATCATAGGCAGTCTTGAAGGGATGTGACATTTCAAAATAAATTATTCTGTTACATCAGCTTCAGGTGCCTGGTAGCTGGTGGTGATCCAAGACTGATTCATCTTTATTAGGGTTGTCCCGATGCCTTGTCCGATACTTCGCCGAGAGGGCGAAGAGGGGGCGGAGAGCAGGGTGGGGGGCGGAGACCAAAGCACAGAGGGGGCGGAGAGCGAGGCGGGGGGCGGAGACCAAAGCGGAGAACAGAGCGCAGAGGGGGCGGAGAGTGGGGCAGGGGGGCGGAGACCAGAGCGGAGACGGGGCGGAGAGCGAAGCAGGGGGCGGAGACCAGATCGCAGACGGGGCGGAGAGTGAGGCGGGGGGCAGAGACCAGAGCGGAGACGGGGCGGAGAGCGAAGCAGGGAGCGAAGACCAGATCGCAGACGGGGCGGAGAGCGAGGTGGGGGGCGGAGACCAGAGAGGAGAGGGGGCGTAACCAGAGCGGAGAGCAGAGCGTGTCTTCAGGCGGGTAAGTAAAATTTCATTGTGACATGCACACAGATTTGTTTTCCTTCCGCCCTTGTGATCAAATGGTTGCCTGCCTTGCCTGTCTTTCTGCTGGTCACCCTGCTATTTTGCTCGATGTGCTCCCCCTGACTCTCCTGCCTGTTTTGTTTTTCGATGCTGGAGGGGAGGGAGTTTTTTAAAAAGACATTAACCACTGAGAATGGCCCAGGGGGAGGGAAGAGCTGGGGGTGGGGATGGGGGGGTGCCTTTGCCAATGTAAGAGGCATTCTTCCCACTGACCACCAATGTAAGGGACATTCTTCCCACTGACCACCAATGTAAGGGGCATTCTACCCACTGACCACCAATGTAAGGGGCATTCTACCCACTGACCACCAATGTAAGGGGCATTCTACCCACTGACCACCAATGTAAGGGGCATTCTACCCACTGACCACCAATGTAAGGGGCATTCTACCCACTGACCACCAATGTAAGGGGCATTCTACCCACTGACCACCAATGTAAGGGGCATTCTTCCCACTGACCACCAATGTTAGGGGCATTCTTCCCACTGACCACCAATGTAAGGGGCATTCTTCCCACTGACCACCAATGTTAGGGGCATTCTTCCCACTGACCACCAATGTAAGGAACATTCTTCTTACTGATCACCAATGTAAGGAGCATATGCTGACTCAGTACCATCTATCACTGCCATCTATCAGTGCCAGCCACCTGCCATCTATCAGTGCCAGTGCCATCTATCAGTGCCAGCCCCTTGTCAGTGCCAGCCATATGTCGGTGCCAGTCATAAGTGCCCGCCACCTGTCAGTACTCATCACTGCTGCATATTCGTGCCACCTAATCATATCAGTGCTCATCAGTGCTGCTTAATCAGTGCCGCCTATCAGTGCTGCATAGCAGTGCCACCTAATCTGTATTGTGCTTTAAAACTGTCACCTGACATTATAAAAAAGTATCGGTAATCAGTATCGGCAAGTACTTGAAAAAAGTATCGGTACTTGTACTCGGTCTTAAAAAAGTGGTATCGGGACAACCCTAATCTTTATGAAGGTCAGTCGATCAATCGAGTCGGTGGACAAGTGCACCCTGTGATCGGTGACAAAGCCTCCAGCAGCACTGAATGTGCGTTCCCGAAAGAACGCTGAGTGCAGGACAGGCCAGTAGCTCAATTGCATACTGTGCAAGCTCTGGCCAGTGATCCATCCTCAAGACCCAGTAAGCCAGAGGATTTTCGGTGGGAAAGGTGTCCAAGTCTGACCTTGCCCCTAGGTATTCCTGCACCATGTATATCAGACGCTGGCGATAGTTGCTGGAACCGATAATACCTTGGAGCTGCGGACTAAAAAATTGTCTGAATGCATCGGTCAGACGGCCACCTTCTCCACCGCTCCTTCTGCTACTGACCGAAGCCTCAGCAACTCGTTGTCCAGGACCAGGAGTTTGTAACCTCCCAGTTTCTGGGAACGCGTTGCACAGACCTTTCTGCAAGGCCTCCCAGAGATGTCTCATCCTCTGCTCCCTCTACGACGGCAAGATAAGGTCCGCAACCTTACCCTTGTACCGTGGATCAAGGAGAGTGGCCAGCCAGTAATGGTCCCTCTCCTTGATCCGAAGAATACGAGGATCCTTCCGCAGACTTTGCAGGATCAGGGAGGCCATGCATTGTAGGTTAGCTGAGGCATTTGGTCCGGAGTCCTCTGGGTCACTAAGGACAACATGATCCGCAGCCACCTCCTCCCAGCCGCGTACAAGTCCACGGGTTTGTTGGGACTGTGAATCATCCCTAAAAGTCTGCTGCTGTTGATGCTGATTGCCAGGCTCCACCTCCATGCTGACACAATCCTCCTCCTCCTCCTGTGTGATAGGTGGGACAGAAGGAACACTGTCTGGGTAAAGGGGGCCTTGAGAGGCAAGGAAGTCCTCCTCTTCCTGCCTCTGTTCTGCCTCAAGTGCCCTGTCCATTATTCCACGCAGCGTATGCTCCAACAGGTGGACAAGAGGTACAGTATCACTGATGCATGCACTGTCACTGCTCACCATCCTCGTGGCCTCCTCAAATGGTGCCAGAACAGTGCATGCATCCCTGATCATGCCCCACTGGCGTAGTGAAAAAAAACCGAGCTCCCATGATCCTGTCCTGGTGCCGTAGTCGCACAGGTACTCATCGCCCTCTGCTGCGTGTGCAGCCGCTGCAGCATGGTCAACGTTGAGTTCCACCTGGTGGGCATGTCACATATAAGGCGGTTCTTGGGCAGGTTCAACTCCTTTTGCAGCTCAGCCAGTCGAGCACTGGCATTATACGATCTGCAGAAATGCACACAGACTTTCCTGGCCTGCCTCAGGACATCCTGTAAGCCTGGGTACCTGCCCAAGAACCGCTGCACCACCAGGTTAAGGACGTGAGCCACACAGGGCACATGGGTCAGTTGTCCCTGTCGGAGGGCGGAGAGGAGGTTGGTGCCATTGTCGCAAACCACCATTCCTGGCTTAAGCTGGCGTGGCGTCAACCACCTCTCGGCCTGCCCCTGCAGAGCTGACAGAACCTCTGCCCCAGTGTGGCTCCTGTCCCCCAAACACACCAGCGCAAGCACGGCATGGCATCTTTTTGCCTGCGTGCTTGCGTAGCCCCTTGAATGCCTACGGAGCACCGCTGGTTCCGAGGACAAAGCACAGGAAGAGGCCATGGAGGAAGACGAAGGAGGGGTGGAGGAGAGGGGTGTGTCACAACCAGTAGTAGCATTTTGGAGGCATGGCAGCGGAACAACCTCCAACACTACTGCACCTTGTCCTGCATCCTTCCCAGCTGCCAAAAGAGTGACCCAATGGCCCGTGAAAGAAAGGCAATGTCCCTGTCCATGCCTGCTGGACCATGAGTCAGCGGTAATATGCACCTTACCGCTGACTGCCCTGTCCAGCGAGGCATGGACATTGCCTTCCACATGCCGGTAGAGAGCCGGAATCGCTTTCCGCGAGAAAAATTGGCGTTTGGGAACCTGCCACTGAGGAACCGTACATTGCACAAACTCACAGAAAGGGGCCGAGTCTACCAACTGAAAAGGCAGCAGTTGATGTGCTAGCAATTTAGCCAAGCTAGCATTCAACCGCTGGGCATGTGGATGGCTGGGAGTGAACTTCTTTCGACGGTCCAGCAGCTGGGGCAGGGAAATTTGCCTGCTATAATCGGACGTCGGTGTACTGCTAGCAGAGTGCCCGCAAGTACTTGGCTGTGACACACCTAATTCTACACCTTCATTCCTCTCAGTGCAGGTTTCAGAGAGGACTGAAGGTATAGTGGGGTTGGAGATCCCAGCTGATGAGTAGCAAGGAGAGGTCCGCTTTGTTCTTTGGTGTGGGTCTTTAAGGTACGCTTGCCAACAAGCTGCATGGCAGGTCAACATATGTCTGGTCAAGCATGTGGTGCCCAAGCGGCTGATGTTTTGGCCACGCGAGATACGATTGAGACATATGTTGCAAATAGCAGAGGTGCGATCTGATGCACTTGACTCAAAAAAGGTCTGCACCAAAGAACTTTTGGAATAACGCGCAGAGGCAGCGCCCTGCACAGGCGGAGCTCTGCGGTGTGATTCAGTCGGTGTGCTGCCCTTACGCTGCCCCCCGGAGGGCATCCTGCCTCGTTGGAGGATGTGCCTCCTCCTCATCCTCCTTGTATCAGGCACCCACGTGGAGTCAGTGACCTCATCATCCTCTCCCTCTTGATCACTGGAGCAAACCTGGCAGTATGCTGCAGCTGCTGGAACATGACTGCCAGATTGCTGTCCTTCTTGAGCATCCCCTCTCTCTGCACTCACGCTACTGCCTTCCTCTAGCTGGGTATCATCATCAGACCCTTCAAAACGCTGGGCATCCTCCTGGAGCATGTACCCAACACTGTGCTCAAACAGTTCGGGGGACTCCTCAGGAGGACATGGTGGGTCTAGGGAAGGAGTGACTGATGATGAAATTGATACGAGGGAAGAGGACGCATTGGCAGCTGCTTTGCCAGTACCCTGAGCCTGGGTGAGAGAGGATGAGGAGGATGAGGAGGGCTTGGTCATCCACTCTACCAAGTCTTCGGCATGATGCGGCTCAACACGTTCAGCTGCCGAAAATAAGGACAAGTGTGTCCCATGGCCACGTGCTGATGACAATGCACCGCGTCCACGACCAACACTGTTTCCCACAGACACAGAGCCTGCTTGCCCTCCTTTATTGGCTCGTGACTGTCTGCCTCTCCTTGTTGGCCTTCCAGACATTCTAATGGCCTGCAGGGAGATGGGAAAACCAGCAATACGGGGTAGCTTCAGGTGTATACTGTGCAGGAGGCACCTACACCCACTGTAACTACTTGCAGATGCCTGTCTGTGTTACACAACAGAACAACACAACGAGCAATAAGGGGTAGCGTATACTGTGCAGGAGGCACCTACACCCACTGTAACTGCTTGCAGACGCCTGTCTATGTTACACAACTGAACAACACCACGAGCAATAAGGGTTAGCTTCAGGTGTATACTGTGCAGGAGGTTTAGCAAAGAATAACACTGACACTGTCCCTGCCTATCCTTCTCTCTCCCTGCACGCCAACACACTGTAAATGCACAAGGTTTAGCAAAGAATATCACTGACACTGTCCCTGCCTATCCTTCTCTCTCCCTGCACGCCAACACACTACACAAGGCCGCCGCGCTGGCGGCCTTTTATAGTGTGGGGCGTGTACTAAACCCCCCCATAGCTATAATTGGCCACAGGCATCCTGCCTGTGGCCAATTATGGCTCTCCTCGCTGACGGCGCTGTGATTGGCCAAGCATGCGGGGTCACAGTGCATGCTTGGCCAATAACAGCGCCAGCAATGCACTGCGATGGAGCAGTGTATTGTGGGCCATTCGCGTCACACGAATTTGGCGCGAACGGCCCACAAAGTTCTGGTTTCGCCGAACAGGCGAACAGTAGCGATGAGCCGAACACCCCCGGGTTCGGTTCGCACCAGAACCCGCGAACGGGCCGAAAGTTTGCACGAACGTTAGAACCCTATTAAATACAATGAATGCGAACGTTCGAAATCTAAAGTGCTAATTATAACGACTATTATGCATGTTATTGTCCTAAAAAGGGTTTGGGAACCCGGGTTCTGCACCAGGGGACATGTATCAATGCAAATAGAAGTTTTAAAAACGGACGTTTTTCGGGAGCAGTCATTTTAATTATGCATAAAGTGAAAAAAAAAAAGTCAAATATTCCTTTAAATATCGTACCTGGGGGTGTCTAAAGTATGCCTGTGAAGTGCCACGTGTTTCCCGTGTTTAGAACTGTCCCTGCACAAAATGACATTTCTAAAGGAAAAAAAAGCCATTTAAAACTGCTTGCGGCTTTAATGTAATGTCTGGTCCCGGTAATATGGATGAAAATCTTTGACAAAAATGGCATAGCTACCCCATCACCCCCCCCTACCCCCTACCCCAGCCCATTACCAGCCCCTTTTGGTCTTGTATGGATATTAAGGGGAACCCCGCACACAAAATAAAAAAGGCCCTATATACTCTGAACAGCCGTATACAGGCGGTGCATACAAGACAGGGACTGTAGGTTTGTTCTTATGTAGAATCTGTTTGTAATTTTGAACAGGTACATTGTTTAAGTGTAGCTCCAGCCAAAAAATCTATTTTTAAGCTTTTTGGAAAACATAGGGAAGGGTTATCACCCCTGTAACATTTGTTTTGCTGTCTGTGCCCCTGTTCAGAACATTTCACCTCACTTTCCGTCCCAATGACAAATGTTTTTGAAAAGTGTGGTTTTTATTGAAACAAGGATTGGTGATAAAGCATTAGTAGAGAGGAGACACCTTTTTCCCATATTAACTCTTACAGGAGAGAATTTCCCTTCCTAGGGGTAGATTTCCTCTCATTTCCTGTTGTCTCCTTCCGTTTGCAAGTAGGAGTCGTTTGTAAGTTGGATGTTTGAAAGTAGGGGCCTGCCCTATATACTCTGCTGAAATTTGCCCCTCACATGTTGGTGTTGCCACAACACTGTAAGCCCTCACAGTTACTCTTGGTGGGCGCATGAATTGGCCCTGCTGTGAATTATTAGATCAAGAATTGTAATAGCATGCCCCTGTTGAACAGGGGCTGAAAAATTGGGCCTTTGGTGGTGGTGGTGGTGGTGTTGACACAACACTGTAAGGCCTCACAGTTACTCTTGGTGGGCGCAGGAATGGGCCCTGCTGTGAATTATTAGATCAAGAATTGTAATTACATGCCCCTGTTAAACAGGGGCAGAAAAATTGGGCCTTAGGCACTGGTGCCACAACACTGCAACGTGCAACCCCTCACAGATACTGTACTTGGAGCACAGCAATGAGCCCTGTTGCAAAGTATTGCATCAAAAATTGTAATTACACGCCCCTGTTAAACAGGGGCTGAAAAATTGGGCCTTAGGCACTGGTGCTGGTCCCACGACACTGCAACCTCTCCCAGATACTCTAGTTGGAGTGCAGGAATGAGCCCTGCTGCAAAGCATTGCATAAAAAAAATTAATTACATGCCCCTGTTAAACAGGGGCTGAAAAATTGGGCCTTAGGCACTGGTGCTGGTGCCACGACACTGCAACCTCTCCCAGATACTCTAGTTGGAGTGCAGGAATGAGCCCTGCTGCAAAGCATTGATAAAAAAAATTAATTACATGCCCCTGTCAAACAGCGGCTGAAAAATTGGGCCTTAGGCACTGGTGCTGGTGCCACGACACTGCAACTTCTCCCAGATACTCTAGTTGGAGTGCAGGAATGAGCCCTGCTGCAAAGCATTGCATACAAAATTGTAATTACATGCCCCTGTTAAACAGGGGCTGAAAAATTGGGCCTTAGCCACTGGTGGCGGCACCCAGAAACAAAAATGTTCTTCCAAGCTATCATCATCAATCGGATCATTGAGGAGGAGGAGGATAGTCAGTCAACATAACAGGACAGTCACTCAGCATCAGCATCAGTCTTGAAGGGATGTGACATTTGAAAATAAATTAGTCTGTTATATCAGCTTCAGGTGTTTGGTAGCTGGTGGTGATCTAAGACTGGTTCATCTTTATGAAGGTCAGTCGATCAACCGAGTCGGTGGACAGGCACACCCTGTGATCCGTGACAAATCCTCCAGCAGCACTGAATGTGCGTTCTGAAAGAATGCTGGATGCAGGACAGGCCAGTAGCTCAATTGCATACTGTGCAAGCTCTGGCCAGTGATCCAAGTCTGACCTTGCCCCTAGGTATTCCTGCACCATGTATATCAGACGCTGGCGATGGTTGCTGGAACCGATCATACCTTGGGGCTGCGGACTAAAGAATTGTCTGAACGCATCGGTCAGACGGCCACCTTCCCCACCGCTCCTTCTTTGACTGACCGAAGCCTCAGCAACTCGTTGTCCAGGACCAGGAGTTTGTAACCTCCCAGTCTCTGGGAACGCGTTGCACAGACCTTTCTGCAAAGCCTCCCGGAGTTGTCTCATCCTCTGCTCCCTCTGCGACGGTTAGATAAGGTCCGCAACCTTACCCTTGTACCGTGGATCAAGGAGAGTGGCCAGCCAGTAATGGTCCCTCTCCTTGATCGGAAGAATACGAGGATCCTTCCGCAGACTTTGCAGGATCAGGGAGGCGATGCAGCGTAGGTTAGCTGAGGCATTCGATCCGGAGTCCTCTGGGTCACTAAGGACTACATGATCCGCAGCCACCTCCTCCCAGCCACGTACAAGTCCACGGGTTTCTTGGGACTGTAAATCATCCCTAAAAGACTGCTGATGATGATGCTGAGTGCCAGGCTCCACCTCCATGCTGACAAAATCCTCCTCCTCCTCCTCCTCCTCCTCTTCCTGTGCGATGGGTGGGACAGAAGGAACACTGTCTGGGTAAAGGGGGCCTTGAGAGGCAAGGAAGTCCTCCTCTTCCTGCCTCTGTTCTGCCTCAAGTGCCCTGTCCATTATTCCACGCAGCGCATGTTCCAACGATAGCAAATTCCGATAGTCTGTGTGGAACTACAATGGATAAAAAACCCACGCATGCTCAGAATCAAGTCGACGCATGCTCAGAAGCATTGAACTTAATTTTTCTCGGCTCATCGGAGTGTTTTACGTCACCGCATTTGGGACGGTCGGATTTTTGACTGATGGTGTGTAGGCAAGACTGATGGAAGTCAGCTTCATTGGATTTCCGATGGACAAATCCATCGGATTAGAATCCATAGGAAATCCGATAGTGTGTTCAGGGCCTTAGAGATTTCCATACATTAGAGGGTTCCACCATTATTGTTAAGTTATTGATCAGTAAGTTAGTTCTGCACTTTTTTTTTGTGGTGTAGGAACACATAACAGTGCTTAGCGGCAGGCCTTTCAATTACGCTTTTTTATTGTAAATAGTAGTGTGGCGATTACCTATTATACTAAAATCGGCATTTGTGGCATTAATAATTAACAGATTTCAGTTGTGCCCCACCAGGCCGGCACCCCCTTGGACAATGTGCCTGTCTGATGAGTTCATCACCCCCATCCCTGCACTCAGTGCACTGATGGGCACTGATTAACAGCACTGATTGGCTCTCATTTGCACTGGTGTGGAACTAACTGGCCCTGATTGGAAGCACTGATTGGCACTGACAGGCAGCACTGGCACTGATTGGCACTGCCAGGTGGCACCGACAGGTGGCACTGATTGGCACTCGGTGGCACTGATTGGAAGCACTAATTGGCACTAACAAACTGACAGGCGGCACTGGCACTGACTGGCACTGACAGGTGGCACTGATTGACACTGACTGGCATATACAGGGGGCATTAGTTGGAAGCACTGACAGAGGAGATGGGGGGTTTCCAGGGGCGTACCTAGAGTATTTGGCACCCGGGGCGGATCCTATATTTGGCACCCCCCCACGTTAAAATGCAAAAACAGCACACTGTGCCCCCTGCATCCTTTAATATCTATTTGTTACTGTATCACTGGACCCCTTTACATTACACAGCACCCTGCACCACTGGACCCCTTTACATTACACAGCACCCTGCACCTCTGGACCCCTTTACATTACACAGCACCCTGTATCACTGGACCCCTTTACATTACACAGCACCCTGTATCACTGGACCCCTTTACATTACACATCACCCTGCACCACTGGACCCCTTTACATTACACAGCACCTGCACCACTGGACCCCTTTACATTACACAGCACCTACACCACTGGACCCCTTTACATTACACAGCACCCTGCACCACTGGACCCCTTTACATTACACAGCACCCTGTATCACTGGACCCCTTTACATTACACATCACCCTGCACCACTGGACCCCTTTACATTACACAGCACCTGCACCACTGGACCCCTTTACATTACACAGCACCTGCACCACTGGACCCCTTTACATTACACATCACCCTGCACCACTGGACCCCTTTACATTACACAGCACCTGCACCACTGGACCCCTTTACATTACACAGCACCCAGCACCACTGGACCCCTTTACATTACACAGCACCCTGCACCACTGGACCCCTTTACATTACACAGCACCCTGCACCACTGGACCCCTTTACATTACACAGAACCCTGCACCACTGGACCCCTTTATATTACACAGCACCCTGCACCCCTTTACATTACACAGCACCCTGCACCACTGGACTCCTTTACATTACACATCACCCTGCACCACTGGACCCCTTTACATTACACGGCACCCTGCACCACTGGACCCCTTTACATTACACAGCACCCTGCACCACTGGACCCCTTTACATTACACAGCATCCTGCACCTCTGGACCCCTTTACATTACACAGCACCCTGTATCACTGGACCCCTTTACATTACACAGCACCCTGTATCACTGGACCCCTTTACGTTACACAGCACCCTGTATCACTGGACCCCTTTACATTACACATCACCCTGCACCACTGGACCCCTTTACATTACACAGCACCTGCACCACTGGACCCATTTACATTACACAGCACCCTACATCACTGGACCCCTTTACATTACACAGCACCCTGCACCCCTTTACATTACACAGCACCCTGCACCTCTGGACCCCTTTACATTACACAGCACCCTGCACCACTGGACCCCTTTACATTACACAGCACCCTGCACCACTGGACCCCTTTACATTACACAGCACCCTGAACCACTGGACCCCTTTACATTACACAGCATCCTGCACCTCTGGACCCCTTTACATTATACAACCCCCCTCAACACAGACCCCCCCTTCAGTGCAGATCCCCCCTTCAACACAGATGAACCCCCCCTTCAGCACAGATGGACCCCCCTTTCAGCACAGATGGACCCCTCCTTCAGCACAGACCCTCCCCCCCTCAGCACAGACCCCCCCCTCAGCACAGACCCCCCCTCAGCACAGACCCCCACCCTTCAGCACAGACCCCCACCCTTCAGCACAGACCCCACCTTTAAGAACATCTAATAAGACAAGCCAGGGTAAGACTTCATATGGATTGGTTGGCTTTTTTTTTGGTGCATCATTTGCCCATTGCCTGCCTGCTCAGTGCTGTCTCACTCACTGCAGTACTCACCTAAGTCACCTCACCTCGATCTAGCAGCAGGCTGCAGCCACTCATCTGCCGCTCTCCAGGCTCCAGTCCGCTGCTTCCATTCCAAGGGAGAGAGAGGGGGGGGGGGCGGAG
Organism: Rana muscosa; assembly: GCA_029206835.1. Taxonomy (NCBI): domain Eukaryota; kingdom Metazoa; phylum Chordata; class Amphibia; order Anura; family Ranidae; genus Rana; species Rana muscosa. Next base: position 11,243,467 of record CM055125.1, on the reverse strand, counting down.
TGCAGATGTAGATCAATCTGCTGGCGCCTGTGGGGACCTGCAGCCAGAACTATAGAAGCTGCATCGGCAAATGTGGCTGGCTTACTCTGCGGCTGAGGTCCTAGTTCCCTGCTCAATCACCTCCCACTCGCAGCACAGCTGTTTTTACCGACCCCAGTGGTGGTGACTGAGTTACACAGGGACAGGGGGGATGTTGCAGGCATTTAGCACTAACAAAACTTGTGAAACACAGACAGGGCACAGGGATGATTAGGCATACCTCCCAACTTTTGAACTTCAGAATGAGGGACACTGGAGGAGTAAAAAGACCTGCGCCACACTACGTTGCAGTAAATTGTGGGCAGGGCCGGACTGGCCTACCGGGAGACCGGGAGAATTCCCAGTGGGCCGGCTGCCTGGCTGTCCCTGGGGCTGCTGCCGCTCTGAGGGCAGCAGCACCTGAAAAGAATATGGCTGCGGGGCCGGGTGACATGCAACTGTGCATGCGCCAGCGCTGTTCCGAAGTTAGCCATGCTCAGGAAAGCCCGTACAGCTCGGCAACTTTCGGAAAGTCGGGCGAATGCGCAGTGACACGATAGCGCCATTTTTAAATGTAAAGCAGTAGCGCTCAGTGAAGTCTTGTCTGGCGTCTTCCCCCCCCCTGCAGCCTCGGACCCCTGCAGCCTCTGACTTCCTGTGAAAGATTGGGCTGCATGCATTGACAGTAAGGCTGGGCTGGGCTTCATGCATTGACAGTAAGGCTGGGCTGCATTCATGGACAGTAAGGCTGGGCTGGGCTCAATGCATGGACAGTAAGGCTGGGCTGGGCTGCATGCATGGACAGTAAGGCTGGGCTGGGCTGCATGCATGGACAGTAAGGCTGGGCTGGGCTGAGCTGCATGCATGGACAGTAAAGCTGGGCTGCATTCATGGACAGTAAGCCTGGGCTGCATGCATGGACAGTAAGGCTGGGCTGGGCTGCATGCATGGACAGTAAGGCTGGGCTGGGCTGGGCTGCATTCATGGACAGTAAGGCTGGGCTGCATTCGTGGGCAGTAAGGCTGCATTCGTGGACAGTAAGGCTGGGTTGCATTCATGGACAGTAAGGCTGGGCTCAGTGGCGGAATTATCAGGGTCGCGACAGTCGCAGTTGCGACTGGGCCCTGTAGTTCCGCCAAGTCCGGGGGGCCCGCCATCCGTCCGTGTGAGAAGCCCGCCCGCCGCAGACCGAGCCACAGACTGCTCCGTGTGTCGGGAGAGGAGAGGCCCTGGCTGGCCGGCAAAGGAGGCCCCTGTGCGGGGGTATGCGAGCTGCTGGCTGCTGCTGAGTCATATGGCACAAGAAGCACCGAGCCATAGACTATGCTCCGTGTGCCGGGAGAGGAGAGGCCCTGGCTGGCCGACGAAGGAGGCCCCTGTGCGGGGGGTATGCGGGATGCCGGCTGCTGCTGAGTCGTGTATGACACAAGAAGCACCGGGATGGCGGAGAGAGGGGGATGTGCCATTCTGGAGACACTGCCGGTGGAGTCAGATCCGGGATAGCCTGGCCAAACTGGAGCTCGAGTTATCTGAAGGTAAGAGCGCCCAGACAATCAGATCACTGCAATACCCAGTCTGCCATGGCACACTCTGACAGCTAGGCATGCTGGGACTTGTAGCTCTATTCCATCAAGGCTGATCATAAAAGCCATACCCCCCCCCCCATTGTGTGACTGGAGGCTGGGCAGTGTGGGGGGCTCAGAGGAAGGTGTCTCTAGGGTTGTATTTATAATCATGGAACATAGGGCTGTTCATCTAAAGATGGGGCAGCAAATTCTGATCCAGTGACACCGGGCACCCAATTCATATCCCACATCCCAGTGACACCGGGCACCTACTTCTGATCTCATGTCCCCAGTGACAACAGGCATCCAATTCAGATCTACCGTCCCCAGTGACACCGGGCACTCAGTTCTGATAACCTGTCCCCAGGGGGTGGTAGCGGTGGTACTTGAGGGGGGGTGGTAGCGGTGGTACTTGAGGGGGGGTGGCAGCGGTGGTACTTGAGGGGGGTGGCTGTGGTGGTACTTGAGGGAGGTGGCAGTGGTGGTGCCATCCTCTCCCACCACCACCTGTGCCTCCTTACTGATCTCATCCCCCCACCACTGATCTCATCCCTATCCCCCCAATACTTCTACAACAGAGGTGATGGGAAGGGATAGGGATGAGATAAGTGGTGGGGGGATGGGATCAGTAAGAGGCACAGGTGGTGGTGGGAGAGGATGGCACCACCACTGCCACCGCAGCCACCCCCCCTCAAGTACCACCGCTGCCACCCCCCCAAGTACCACTACTGCCACCCCCCAAGTACCACCACTGCCACCCCCCAAGTACCACCACTGCCACCCCCCAAGTACACCGCTACCACCCCCTCAACATCACCGTTGCAACCCCCCTCAAGTACCTCCGTTGCTACCCCTCCCCCTCAAGTATCACCGCTGCCACCCCCCCTTAACATAACCATTGCCACCCCCCTCAAGTACCACTGCTGCCACCCCCTTCAACTACTGCCATTGTCACCTCCCCTCAAAAATAAAAAGTATCAAAATCATGCATTTTCGGGGGGGGGGGGGCCCTTTGTGATTTCTTGCACCGGGGCCCAGAAGTTGAAGCTGCATTCATGGACAGTAAGGCTGCATTCATACGCTCAGTAAGGCTGCATTCATATGCTCAGTGAGGCTGCATTCATATGCTCAGTGAGGCTGCATTCATATGCTCAGTGAGGCTGCATTCATGGGCGCAGTAAGGCTGCATTCATGGGCGCAGTGAGGCTGCATTTGATGGACAGTGAGGCTGCATTTAATGGACAGTGAGGCTGCATTTAATGGACAGTAAGGCTGCATTCACGGGCACAGTGAGGCTGCATTCACGGGCACAGTGAGGCTGCATTCATGGGCACAGTGAGGCTGCATTCACGGCCATAGTAAAGCTGCATTGATGGGCACAGTGAGGCTGCATTCATGGGCACAGTGAGGCTGCATTCATGGGCACTCACGGGCACAGTGAGGCTGCATTCATGGGCATAGTGAGGCTGCATTCATGGGTAGAATGAGGCTGCTTTCAAGGGCACAATGAGGCTGTATTCATGGGCACAGTGAGGTTGCATTCATGGGCACAGTGAGACTGCATTGATGGGCACAGTGAGGCTGTATTGATGGGCACTGATGAGGCTGCATTGATCTCTTGTACCACGTCTGCAGCCTCTGACCATCTCTTGTACCATGTCTGCAGTCTCTGACCATCTCTTGTACCATGTCCGCAACCTCTAACCATCTCTTGTCATATCTCTGAGGGAGTCTGGAGAGGAGTCAAGAGAGGGAGTGCTGCTGGGATGGGGGTCATGGGAGAAGTCAGACATGTGTGGACTGTGGAGAGGAGACTATAGGATAAAACCAAGCTGGAGCCGACTAAATGATCCCTGCACGGTGCACCTGAGAGGAGGTCATTGACAGCGCTGCAAGGCCAGTCTAAGGGGGGGGGGGTCACTGATGTAGGGGAGAGTGAATACAACAATGAAAGGTGGTTCTGATATAAAGGTTTCCCCCCAATATTAGTAACCCCCCCCCTTAGTGTATTCTTTCTGCGAAAGGTGGTCCCCCTTTATAAGCCCTATGTGCTATCATATCTGTCTTCTCTATATATAATACACTCTTCAAATGTGCTTTAAAATGTATGGTTTTCCCTTTCATGAACAAGAAAATAATGACGTTATGCTGTTGGGCTGGTATAAAAATGCTATGGGGCTGGTATGAATTTTTTTCCAGGGCTGGTTTTTATTCCCAGTGCGGCCCCGATTGTGGGCGTGGTCAATTGCCTAGCAGTGGGAGGGGCGTAAAGGGATGTGGCTAAATGTACAGAGTGCAGGGTTGAGAGGGTGCTACGTACAAAGTGCAGGGTTGAGAGGGTGCTACGTACAGAGTGCAGGGTTGAGAGGGTGCTACGTGAAGAGTGCAGGGTTGAGAGGGTGCTACGTACAGAGTTGAGAGGGTGCTACGTACAGAGTGCAGGGTTCATGTAGTGTGCAGAGTTCAGGAGTCCCATATTTCAGCTAAAATAAAGCCCTTAGTAGTATGCAGTACAAACACTGTCTGCAGCCACAGCACCTGTGATCATTATTATAATGCGGATAATGATTACACTATACAGCCTGTATACATTACAGTAAGACACAGGCTGTATAGTGTAATCATCAGCATGAGAATAATAATGATCACAGGTGCTGTGGCGGTATTATTCATGGCTGCAGACAGTGTTTGCACTGTATACTTGTACTACTCCTTAAAGGACTGCAAGGAATGTACCAGGCTGCAGAACAGTTGGAAGACATAAAAAGTAAGCCTGGGTGGAAGTGCAGATTTATGTGAGTGGAGAGCAGAAACAGGAGAAAGTGAACTGGAAATGGGAGGGGTGATGAGGATTGGTGTGAGAGTGTGTGATTTACTGCATGGTCTTACCGAGAAGATGTAGATGTAGTACACGGAGGGGAAGTGCAGCTGGGGGTGAAAGGTACCCATGTATCAGGAGAACTTATCAGGAGGAAGGGCTGAGTGACTGGGAAGGAGAGGGTGTTGATGATGGGAGTGGAGTGAGCTCAGTGAAGGAGGAGAGCGACATTGCAGTGCAGTCAGTAGCAGATCACTGCAGGACTTTCACTCATTGCATGCAGCTCTTGTTCAGGCTTCTCCCCGCATGGGCGCTGCTTCATCCCGCACCCACTAACACAGGAAGCTCGCAGGATGAATTTGAAGGGAAGGACAAGGCTCTTTGTGTACCCATTGGCCGAGGAAGCAGCTGCACCGCCCCCTGCTGCCTACTCAGCCAATGGGTAGCTGAAGCTTATCGTAAATGCCTCCCTTCTGACATCATTTGGACCTTTCAAGTACAAAACTGTTGTTCTATGCAGGCAGGCCAGGAACAAATGTATTTCGATATGGGGTGATTCCGTGCACTGTGTGTGTCAGAGGCAGAGGGGAGCGATGCGGCTTCCATACAAGTGTAGCTCGCGGCATGCAGGAACAATGGCAACCCGCACACACCGCGGCCATTCCCGGACTCAGCCCTGATTGGCGGGATTCCGGGAGAGGAATCAAGTTGAGGGACAATCCCGGCGAATGGATTAGGGTGTGCCTGGGCACACCCGACACACCCCGTGGGCACGCCTATGCGCTTACTAAATACCTTGGACTGTCTACTTTCCAAAAAGGGGGGATATTTGTACTGTCCTAGCATGTTAGGGCCTCAAGAAATTTAAAGTGAGACAGCACTGAAAGCTGAAAATTGGCCTGGGCAGGAAGGGGGGGGGGTGAAAGTGCACAGTATTGAGGTGGTTAGAAACAGATGGTGTCTGCAATACACACTTTCATCACAAATTCCACAAATAATGGGTGTATTCCTCGATTTTCCAATATTATACCATGATTCTGTATCCAAGGGACATAAAATAATGATTTTCATGGTTTCTTTCACTATTCTAAAATGATGCGTAAATTTCTTAAATTTGGGATTTGTAATTTAATTGATATATGCAGATTTCTTCTGTTTCAAGGAGACTACTGCGCTTCAACATAATTCAGTGGGGGGATCTTTGGCTCCTTTTATCTTATCTATCTTATCTTATAGCCCACTGCACCCTAAATGTCTTATAGCTTCTGGTTCAATCAAAATATTCATATTGTTACCTTTAGATGGGTTTATCATTCTCGCAATGTGTTGTAGACTACTCTGGTGTTGCTCTTCATATTTTTGGGCCAGTTGGGTGATGTTCTCCCAGATCTGTAGTCCCCCAGGGTCATCCATCAAACTATAGCAAGGCTGAGCCTTCCGGATTTCATTGTTATACTTCACAATCTGTGTGTTATCCATAATTCCCACAATGGAGTACAGAGGAAGGTTTGTGTACTTTGTGCTGACTACATTGAAGTGATACTTAAGGCTGTGACTGCCTGTGAATGAACAAAAAATACAATCATAGGAATGACTACATATTGTAAAAAGCAGAACATTCACTGTTCCAATTACTTTACAAAATCATAAATAGTATTTACATTATACCTGCTGTGCTTCCCAATTATATACTGTATATCAATATAAATATATTATATATGAACCAACAAAAGTGCACTTAACAACAAACATACCATAAGTCAAAATATAGTCTCAATAAATATATACTAGTAAACAAATCAGTGAATAAAAATGCATTAATATAAGATAATATCTCACAATTGCAAACAAATATACAGTATTATTATAAGTGAAAAATTCTACAAATAGGATCCACAGATGAATAAGGCCTCATGCCCACGGACGTTTTTACAGCTGCGTTTTTGAGCATTTTTTACAGCTTAAAAACGCCTGTCCATGTTAGTCTATAGCTTCCTGCCCACCTAGGCGTTTTTGAGCTGCAAATAGCATAGACGTTTTTAAGCTGTAAAAAAAACCCAGGATCAGTGCGTTCCTCAGCGTCAGAATTAGGCAGAAAAAAACGCGAGCGTCAAAAAACGCCCGAAAACTTGCAAAAACGCGCACTAACGCCGCGGTCGCGTTTTTCAGCTCCGACTTTTTTTTTTTTTTTTCATTTTTTTTTTTTATTTTATTTTTTTAAATTATACAATAACATGCACAGGCGTTTTTGAGCTGTAAAAAACGCAGCTGTAAAAACGTCCGTGGGCATGAGGCATTAGTATTGACTGATTATCACGTGATAACTCCTGTGCTCCAACACCAAACACAGCCTCTTACAAGATATATCAGATCTCTGCCAAAAGGCCGGGTTCACATATATGCGGCCGTGGTTCCCTGCATAGGGTCCAGTGCTGTGTCCCTGTTCACCGAATCAGGTCCAAATTCTTGCCTGGATTCACGCCTGAAACAGACCCAAAGACGCACTGGACCTTTTAGAATGCAGACTCCCATCCAATGATGTAGATGTACGTACTGCAGACAGGAAACAGCTAAAGGCTATGTTCCCATTTAATTAAAAATAATGAATGCACATATTTTTGCATGTAAAAATGTGCATTCATTATGTAGCACTACCCCTATAGGGGTTGCATATGTTAGGGTTCACCACTGCTGCACAGCCAGTCACATAGCATTTCCTCCTTGCATTCAGGCACAGTGATCAGACCTTTGGCTTGTTTTTGTTGTTTTATTAGGGGATAATAACTTGGATTGGGTAAGGGATTATGGGATGCCTAACTTGATAACAACAGAACATTCATGGGCAACTTCCTCCCTATTTACAGCTCTGCACCACCTTCTGCTTCCCTGTAGACACTAATCCCAGCTCTACTGCCTGCAGAATGCTAGCCCACCTGGCTGCCACCAGCTCACCTGGCTGCTTGCCTTCCCAGTCCTCCTAACTGACATGCACATGGAGACTCCGCAGGGCAAGGTTGGATGAAGACTTGGCACACTGCTGTCTTCAAGAGAGAACTGCTACAGCTGGCAGTCTCTCCCCTTGTCTGTCCCATGCTGATCTACTCACTGTCTCTACTTGCTCCTGCTGCCTCACCAGTTAGGGTCCCTCCAACTGCCTCCTGTGGTGGGATCCTTCCAGGCCAGCCTCCCGAGCTTCAGCCTGAGGTAAAACCCCGCCCCAGCAGGAGTCCCCCAACAGTCTCTCCTAAGCACTGCTTCTCCAGCTTCCACCCGACATCCCTGCTGGCATGGCTCATGTAACTATGTAACTATGTCTATTTAAAGGCTCCTTAGTTCCCTGCCAGGCCCCTGACCTGGGGATTGGCTAGGGGCCTCTAAATATTCAAGGCAACCCCTCCTAGCTTCCACCCACTATCTTCTAGAACATTCTAGAAACAGGGGGAGGCACCAGAGAGCTGCCAGGATAAGTCATCCAACCCTGGCCTCTAATAACCCTGACCCAGATTTTGTGGTTTATCCCTGGGCCAGACTATAGTTTGCCTACTCGGATTCTAGTAACACACACTAGAGGGTGCTAGAATATTTTTTTTTAAATAGGAGCCTAGAAAGTATTGCATCCATAATTAGCGGATCGTACAGGTATGTGCAATATCAGGCCTATAGCTGTGTGTCTAACTCTGTAAGTGCTGTCATTTTCAAAGCTGAAGACAATGTGAATGAACTACGAGCTTGCTCACAGCTCATTTAAAACTAGGAGTCTGTCTGCCACAATGGCAGATGGGACTGGCCATTTATACATTCACAGATTCCAGTGAATAAGTGACATATTGCAGGGAGAAGTACATATGCTCACTGAGGGGGGGGGGGGGGGGCACTGAGGAGGAGAAGGGGCAACTAGAACATGTTACACCTTAAGTATGGGTATAACATGTTCTAAAAGGTGAATTTCTCCTTTAAATTCAGTTTGATGTACAAAACGTGTAATCACAGGGAAATTAAAAGTGACATATACTTGTAGCACTATCTCTCGAAGGAGCCGACTCACCTCTTTCTTTCTAGAGTACAGAGGCTGCTAGACCCAGACACAGTTCCAAGCAAACCAACAAATGTAGGCTAAGTCTAGGTAGGGGCTGTATTTTTTTTTGAGGATCAACTGCAAAAAACTTGACCAGGAGAGGAGTAAGGGTGCAGGATACTCGAAAACGTGAGGAAACATTTAGCAGCAGGACAAACTATAGACAAAAAATCTTCTTGTAACAGCTTTTGCTTGAGGTAAGAGGGGATGGCCAGTTAATCTGGAACTCTATTTGGACAGTCTTAAGCCTCGTACACACGAACGAGTTTCTCGGCAAAAACCAGCAAGAAACTTGCTGGCAGAGATTTTTTGCAGAGAAATTCGTTAGTGTGTATGGTTTCTCGTCAAGAAAAGCGACAAAAATCTCGACGAGAAAATAGAGATCCTGCTCTCTATTTTCTCGTCGAGATTCTCGTCGGCATGTTTCTCGACGAGAAAAGTGAGTGTGTGTACACTTACCTGTCCTCACGGAAGCCCACTCATGTTCGAAATGAATTTGACGCATGCGCGGTAGCTTCCTAGGCATACGTAGGGTATACCAAGATGGCGGCGACGGCATCGAATGTGACGAGCGCATGCTCGTCGTAGTCGATGACGTCACCGCGTACGCTCCATTCAAAGAACCGCGGGTTCTTTGAATCGAGCGTGTGTACACTCGGCCGGGACAAGTTTCTTGTCCAAGGATCTCGTCGAAAAAAACGACATGTTTTTTTCGACGAGAATCTCGGCCGTGTGTACGAGGCCTAAGACTTTAGAGCAGCCTTTGACACTTGCATTCCCAAACACATGCACACATGAGATCTATAATCAAAGTCTCACTTGCAGAACCCAAGGACAAACAAATTAAAGCTGAACTCCAGATAACACTAATGCCGCGTACACACGGTCGGAATTTCCGATGGAAAAAATCAGACGGAATTTTTTCTTCAGATATTCCGACCTTGTGTATGCCCCATCGGACTTTTTCCGTTGGAAATTCCGACGGACTTAGAAAGAGAACGTGTTCTATTTTTTTCCAATGGAAATTTTGTTCGTCTGTATGGAATTCCGTCGGAGAAAAAAAACACGCATGCTCGGAAACAATTTAACGCATGCTCAGAAGCATTGAACTTAATTTTTCTTGGCTCGTCGTAGTGTACGTCAACGTGTTTTTGACGGTCAGAATTTGGTGTGTCCGTGTGCATGCAAGACAGCTTGAGCGGATTTCCGTCAGAAAAACCCGTTGGAGTTTATTCCGATGGAAAAAACGGTTGTGTGTACGCGGCATAAGTAGTTAAAGCAATCATTTTTTTTTTCTTTTGGAAAAAGTGTTTAACCACTTAACGACCACCCACTGTAATTATACATCGGCAGAATGGCACCGACAGGCAGAATCACGTAGATCTACGTGATTGCCTTTGTATAGTTGAGGGGTCCGATCGGACCCCCCTTCTTTACAGTGAGCGGCCGTTATTCGTTTGGGAGCGATCAGGTATGAGGGGACGGCCGTTCGATTCCGGCCACCCCCTCGCGATCGCTCCCGGCGAATGAGAGAGCTTCCCCTGCCTGTGTAATGTAAACACAGGCAGAGGAAGTGATGTCATCTCTCCATGCAGCGGTCTTTTCGATCCGGCGCAGGGAGAGAAGACATCACATAGTAAGTGCACCAACAGCCCACTGACACCAGTACACGTAGGCACACTTACACCCCCCAGTCACCCCCAGATCACCCCCAGTACCCCCAGTCACAGTGTCACCGTTTGCAGTGGTCGTTTTTTTACTGATCACTGCAATCAGTGTCATTTGTGACAGTAAAAAGTTGCAGGGCAGTTAGGTTTAGGCCCCTTTAGGTCCAGGGTAGGCCCCTAACCCCCCCTAATAAAGGTTTAACCCCTTGATCGCCCCCCAGGTAACCCTTTCACCCCCTAACGCCAGCGTCACTAAGCGACCGTATTTCCGATCGCTGTATTTAGTGCCAGTGGTGCCCTAGATAGGCAGTTATTTATTTTTAGTTTCGTCGCAGGTTTTTATAGCGTCAGGTACCCCCATATATTATTTTAACCCCCTGATTGCCCCTAGAGGTAACCCTTTCACCAGTGATCACCGTATAAGTTTTACTGGTGACACTGGTTAGCCAGTTAGTTATTTAGTTATTTAGGTTACCCGTCAGGTTTTTATATAGCGTCAGGTACCCCCATATATAACCTAATAAAGGTTTTAACCCCCTGATTGCCCCTTGTTAACCCTTTCACCAGTGATCACCATATAAGTTTTACGGGTGACGCTGGTTGGTTAGTTTGCTTTTTATAGCATCAGGGCACCCGCCGTATATAACCCAATAAAGGTTTAACCCCCTGATCGCCCGCGGCTGATATCAATTAGGTTTTAGTGCCAGAGAGGGTCTGCGTCGCCCCAGGCAGCGTCAGGTTAGTGCCAGTAACGCTAACACCCACGCGCAAAGCATACACCAGCGGTTTAGGGTTCCCAAAACCGCAGTGTTAGCGGGATCAGCCCAGATACCTGCTAGCACCTGCGTTTAGCCCCTCCGCCCAGCCCAGCCCAGCCCACCCAAGTGCAGTATCGATCGATCACTGTCACTTACCAAACACAACACACATAACTGCAGCTTTCGCAGAGACAGTTCTGATCCCTGCGATCGCTAACAGTTTTTTTGGTAGCGTTTGATACATTTACTGACAGTCAGGTGCTTTTTTTACCTGTGAATCTTACTAGTGTACCCCTAAATTTAGAGCCCAAAATGGCAAGACGAAGGTACACTAGTAAAGAGGCCACGAGATTCTGAGCATGACAGATAGTGAAGAGGAGGTCACGCATCTGTCAGATTCAGGCTCAGAATATATTCCCGTAGAAGACAGTGATGTCAGCGGCCCCACGTCAGATAGCTCTGACGATGAAGTTGAGGACCCTGCTAAGATCAGGCGTACCCGATCCCGATCTTCTGAGGTTGTTGAGGAGCAAGAACCGCAGGTCTCTCGTATCATGGAGCAGAGTAGTACTAGCGCCGCTATTCCTTCTGGTGAATTGGCAAGCACCAGCGGCCTAGTACAGCCTGGGCGTACATCCAGCAATGCAGTATCACGTGGTGACGTGGCGAGTCCCATAAGTGCAGTTCAAGCTGGCGAGGTGGCAAGCACAAGTAGTGTCCCGCTGCCACCAAGAAGACAAAGGCAGGCCCGTCGTGCCCATAGTGCCCTTCCTGCAGAATTCGCCTATCCTGATTGGGTCCCCACCACTTCTGCAGAACCCGTACTTCCCCCATTCACTGCCCAACCCGGTATTCAGGTGGAAACAGCTGATTTTATGCCAATTGATTTTTATTCACTGTTTTTCACGGAAGATCTCTATAGATCTATTGTGGACCAGAGTAATTTATATGCAGGTCAATTCATCGCCGCTAACTCCCAGTTGCCTAAAATTGCCAAAGATTGGAAACCAATTATGGTTTCCGAATTTAAGACCTTTCTGGGCCTTTCCCTCAACATGGGCATACATAAATTCCCGTCATTGCGTGCTTATTGGTCCACGCACCCAATTGACCACATGCCCGTGTTCTCTGCCTCCATGCCAAGGACACGATACGAGCAGATTTTGCGGTTCATGCACTTCAACGACAATGAACTTTGTTGTCCACGTGGAGACCCTGAATACGACCGGCTCTATAAAATTCGGCCCCTCATAAACCACTTCAACGAACGTTTTGCAGCCTTGTTTATTCCCGATCAAGTTGTCTGCGTTGATGAGTCCCTGATTAAATTTTCTGGCCGCTTGTCTTTCAAGCAGTACCTTCCCAGCAGGCGTGCCAGATATGGGGTCAAGCTCTATAAGTTCTGTGACAGGGCAACAGGCTATGTATTGAGCTTTACGGTTTATGAGGGAAAAGACAGTCAGGTTGAGACGGTCAACTGCCCGGATTACATAGGGAGCGCTGGCAAGATAGTGTGGAACTTGGTGTCACCCTTATTCGGAAAGGGGTACCACTTGTATGTGGACAATTATTACATGAGCGTGCCACTGTTTAGTCACTTGTTTGATCATCAGATTGGAGCATGTGGCACCGTGCGACCTAATCGCCGGGGCTTTCCCCAGCGGCTTGTAGGCTGGGGGAGAGAGCCTGCTTGAAGTGTAATAACTTGCTCGCTATGAAGTGGAGGGACAGTTAGAATGTTTTCCTTCTTACCTCCCTTCATGCAGACACGACAGTCCAAATTCGTACAGCGACTGGTGTTGTGGAGAAACCCCTCTGTGTCCACGAATATAACCAAAATATGGGAGGGGTGGACCTCAACGACCAGTTGTTGGCGCCGTATCTAATTGACCGTAAGGCGAGACGCTGGTACAAAAAAGTGTCTCTATCCTTATTCCAATTGGCTTTGCTGAACGCTCATGTGCTATACAGAGCTTCAGGCGGGACGTTATCTCTTCTAAAATTCCAGAATGAGATAGTCACAGAACTCCTGTATCCAGGCGGTTCTGCACCTCACCATTGTCCACTCTGTCCTGACAAACCTGGCCTTTGCCTTGGTGAATGTTTTGAACGCTACCACTCAAAAGTGAAGTTTTAGCGTAGGGTACAGCATTTCACAGACTAGGACACACTTACACAGGGTCTCCCAAGATGCCATTACATTTTGAGAGACCTGAACCATTACAGTTGTTAAAGTTACAAAAAAAAGTGTAAAAAAAAAAAAAAAACGTAAAAAACAAAACACAAAAAAAATATAAAATAAAAAAAACAAAAATAGTTGTTGTTTTATTGTTCTCTCTCTCTCTCTCTCTCTCTCTATTTTCTCTCTATTGTTCTGCTCTTTTTTACTGTATTCTATTCTGCAATGTTTTATCATGCTTGCTTTTCAGGTATGTAATTTTTTCTTTTCAGGTGCGCCATTCAGCTGCAGCGCGGAATTATTTATCTTGACAGCAACAGCGTTTGCTCCCACGATACATAAAGCCGTGACTCCAGTGCTGTAGGAGGTGATTTCACCACCACAGTTAAAAAAAAAAGAGCATATATGCCGAAGCATGGGGGCAGCAGGGGCGGAGGAGCGATTTTGCTCCTAATGCCGCGTATATACGATCGAAATTCCGACGGAGGCTTGCCCGTGGAAAAGTCCGACCGTGTGTACGCGGCATAACCTTTTATGCCGCGTACATACGGTCGAAATTCCGATGAAGGCTTGTCCGTGGAAAAGTCCGACCGTGTGTACGCGGCATAACTTTTTTGCGGGAGGATGCCCCCATGCTTCGGCATATATAAATGATGCATGTATGCCCATCATTAGAAGTGGGTGGATGAAGGGAGGTATTCTAATGGTGGGCATACCCACCAATCAATCTCTTTTTTTCGTTCAGCCAACAGGCTGCATGAAAAAAAAGATTACAATACATGTCCAACAAGGACCAGCAACGTACTGGTATGTTGCTGGACTTTGAATGTTTATACCAGAATGATGCCTGCAGGTTTAGGTATCATCTTGGTATCATTCTTTTCAGCCGGCAGCCGGCTTTCATGTAAAAGCAATTCTAGCAGATAATTAGCCTCTAGACTGCTTTTACAAGCAGTGGGAGGGAATGTCCCCCCCCCCCCGGATATAAACAGAGCCATTGGGAAATTGGGAAAGCATTTTATCACACCGATCTTGGTGTGGTCAGATGCTTTGAGGGCAGAGGAAAGATCTAGGGTCTAACCCCCCAATTTTTTTCAAAAAAAAGAGTACCTGTCACTACTTATTGCTATCATAGGGGATATTTACATTCCCTGAGATAACAATAAAAATGGTAAAAAAAAAAAAATATGGAAGGAACAGTTTAAAAATAAAATAAAAAAGCAAAATAAATAATAAAAAAAAAGAAAAAAAAAAAAAAAGCACCGCTGTCCCCCCCTGCTCTTGCGCAAAGGCGAACGCAAGCGTCGGTCTAGCGTCATATGTAAACAGCAATTGCATCATGCATGTGAGATATCACAGCGAAGGTCAGATCGAGGGCAGTAATTTTAGCAGTAGACCTCCTCTGTAAATCTAACGTGGTAACCTGTAAATGCTTTTAAATGCTTTTAAAAATGAATGTAGTTTGTCGCCGCTGCGCGTTTGTGCGCAATTTTAAAGCATGTCGTGTTTGGTATCCATGTACTCGGCCTATGATCATCTTTTTTATTTCATCAAACATTTGGGCAATATAGTGTTTTTTAGTGCATTAAAAATAAAAAAAAATGTGTTTTTCCCCCAAAAAATGCGTTTGAAAAATCGCTGCGCAAATACTGTGTGGAAAAAAAAAATGCAACACCTACTATTTTAATCTGTAGGGCCTTTGCTTTAAAAAAATATATAATGTTTGGGGGTTGAACATAATTTTCTTGCAAAAAAATTTTTTTTTTCATGTAAACAAAAAGTGTCAGAAAGGGCTTTGTCTTCAAGTGGTTAGAAGAGTGGATGATGTGTGACATAAGCTTCCTAATGTTGTGCATAAAATGCCAGGACAGTTCAAAACCCCCCCAAATGACCCCATTTTGGAAAGTAGACACCTCAAGCTATTTGCTGAGAGGCATGTTGAGCCCATTGAATATTTTTTTTTTGTCCCAAGTGATTGAATAATGACAAAAAGAAAAAAAATGTACAAAAAGTTGTCACTAAATTATATATTGCTCAAACATGCCATGGTTATATGTGGAATTGCACCCCAAAATACATTCTGTTTCTTCTCCTGAGTACGGGGATACCACATGTGTGAGACATTTTGGGAGCCTAGCCGCGTACAGGACCCCGATAACCAAGCACCGCCTTCAGGATTTCTATGGGTGTAAATTTTTGATCTCACTCCTCACTGCCTATCACAGTTTCGGAGGCCATGGAATGCCCAGATGGCACAAAACCCCCCCAAATGACCCCATTTTGGAAAGTAGACACCCCAAGCTATTTGCTGAGAGGTATGTTGAGTATTTTGTGATAATAGATACTAAAAGCGCTAAAAATGGTGCACAGTAAAGTGCAAAATATAAATAAACCACTGTGAAACCAATCAACTAAGGAAAACCAAATAATTAAAGCCGCAATCAATCAAAGTATTTCTAATACTAAATGTGAATAATATAAATAATATTGATGCGCTAAAATCAACCCTAAATAGACTATACAGATGATCCGTGATAGTTAAATAGCAATAAAACCAACTACAACACATATGCAAAATACAAGTGCAAATATGAGAAATACAAAAATCCACCAGTGAAAAGAGCAAAGTTGCAAAATAATTTCCAAGGCACCCAGATAGGTGCAATCTAGTGCAGTTTATAGTGACCTAAGACACTACTAGTCCACAGCAGCTCTATGAGATATGACACACACTGATGCAGAAGGCAAAATAAAAACAACAGAGACTCCTTGGTATGTCCCTCCTATCTGGCTGATCCACGGGTGGGATGGCTGTTTTAATTTCTGATCCAAAAGCAGTCTGAACGGTGAGCTTATACCAATCGAATCATACAAAAAAGGAAAAAGAAGAAATCATTGCGCGATGCTATATACCTAATCAGCAATGATTTCAACACTAGGCGCTTTCACTCACGTGACCAAGGACTTAAAGTGCATGAGTACAGTTCAGCTCAGGCAGAGCGATCTTCCCTCACTGCTCCAGCTTCCAATGTCTCGCTGGTAGCGTGATTAGGCTCCTCCCCCTGGGAGCAGTGAGGGAAGATCGCTCTGCCTGAGCTGAACTGTACTCATGCACTTTAAGTCCTTGGTCACGTGAGTGAAAGCGCCTAGTGTTGAAATCATTGCTGATTAGGTATATAGCATCGCGCAATGATTTCTTCTTTTTCCTTTTTTGTATGATTCGATTGGTATAAGCTCACCGTTCAGACTGCTTTTGGATCAGAAATTAAAACAGTCATCCCACCCGTGGATCAGCCAGATAGGAGGGACATACCAAGGAGTCTCTGTTGTTTTTATTTTGCCTTCTGCATCAGTGTGTGTCATATCTCATAGAGCTGCTGTGGACTAGTAGTGTCTTAGGTCACTATAAACTGCACTAGATTGCACCTATCTGGGTGCCTTGGAAATTATTTTGCAACTTTGCTCTTTTCACTGGTGGATTTTTGTATTTCTCATATTTGCACTTGTATTTTGCATATGTGTTGTAGTTGGTTTTATTGCTATTTAACTATCACGGATCATCTGTATAGTCTATTTAGGGTTGATTTTAGCGCATCAATATTATTTATATTATATGTTGAGTATTTTGCAGATCTCGCTTTTTGTCACAAAGTTTTGAAAATGTAAAAAAGAAAAAAAAAATGTCTTTCTTCATTTTCAAAAACAAATGAGAGCTGTAAAATACTCACCATGCCTCTCAGCAAATAGCTTGGGGTGTCTACTTTCCAAAATGGGGTCATTTGGGGGGGTTTTGTGCTATTTTGGCATTTTATGGCCTTCAAAACTGTGATAGGTAGTGAGGAGTGAAATCAAAAATTTATGCCCTTAGAAACCTTGAAGGCGGTGCTTGGTTTTTGAGGTTCCGTACGCGGATAGGCTCCCAAAAAGTCCCACACATGTGGTATCCCCGTACTCAGGAGAAGCAGCAGAATGTATTTTGGGGTGTAATTTCACATATGCCCATGGCATGTGTGAGCAATATATCATTTAGTGACAACTTTGTGCAAAAAAAAAAAAGTTTGTCATATTCCCGCAACTTGTGGCAAAATATAAAATATTCCATGGACTGAACATGCCTCTCAGTAAATAGCTTGGGGGGTCTACTTTCCAAAATGGGGTCATTTGGGGGGGGGGGGGTTTGTGCTATTTTGGCATTTTATGGCCTTCGAAACTGTGATAGGTAGTGAGGAGTGAAATCAAAAATTTGCGCCCTTAGAAATCCTGAAGGCGGTGCTTGGTTTCCGGGGTCCCGTACGTGGCTAGGCTCCTAAAAAGTCCCACACATGTGGTATCCCCGTACTCAGGAGAAGCAGCAGAATGTATTTTGGGGTGCAATTCCACATATAACCATGGCATGTGTGAGCAATATATCATTTAGTGACAACTTTTTGTAATTTTTTTTTTTTTTGTCATTATTCAATCACTTGGGACAAAAAAAAAATATTCAATGGGCTCAACATGCCTCTCAGCAATTTCCTTGGGGTGTCTACTTTCCAAAATTGGGTCATTTGGGGGGGGTTTTGTACTGCCCT
Organism: Rana muscosa; assembly: GCA_029206835.1. NCBI lineage: Eukaryota > Metazoa > Chordata > Amphibia > Anura > Ranidae > Rana > Rana muscosa. The sequence goes on along the minus strand of CM055125.1, from coordinate 11,225,816 downwards.
GCCATTTTAGCACCTCAGGAAATGAGATAGGCAGTCATAAATTTAAAGCTGTGTAAATTCCAGAAAATGTACCCTAGTTTGTAAACGCTATAACTTTTGCGCAAACCAATAAATATACGCTTATTGACATTTTTTTTACTAAAGACATGTGGCTCAATACATTTTGGCCTAAATGTATGACTAAAATGTAGTTTATTCGATTTTTCTTATAACAAAAAGTAGAAAATATCATTTTTTTTCAAAATTTTCGGTCTTTTTCCATTTATATCGCAAAAAATAAAAATCGCAGAGGAAATCAAATACCATTAAAAGAAAGCTCTATTTGTGGGAAGAAAAGGACGAAAATTTTGTTTGGGTACAACATTGCATGTCCGCACAATTTACAGTTAAAGCAGCGCAGTGAAAAATTCTGAAATCACCTCTGGTCCTTTAGCTACCAAATGGTACGGGGCTTAAGTGGTTAAAGCATATGAATAAAAGCAGCAGCTGTAAGTGTTAGAGTGGTTGGGACAAAACATTTTTCACCTTTAGTGGACAGCTTAAAGTTATAGGAAAGATATCGGATCACTGGGTAAAAAAGCTATATCACACAACTGTGTTGATGTTAGTGACATTTATAAGTTAAGGTAGAGTTAGTAGGCAGGTGACACTTCCTCCATGTTCCTCTCCTTGTTGGGTGCGAACAAGTGTGGGTCACATAGGAGTCCTAACCTGGGGTGGGTTCTTCTGAGCTATGCTAGGCACCTTTAACAGGGTCACTGCCTTACACATGGGGTACCTTTACTTGAACAGATAACTGAACTGTAGTTAAAGCGGAGTTCCACCCAAAAGTGGAACTTCCGCTCATCGTATTCCCCCCCCCTCTTGTGCCACAATTGGCACCTTTCAGGGGGGAGGGGGGACAGGATACCTGTCAAAGACAGGTATCCTTTCCCACTTCCTGGAGTCCGGCCGCAGCCGTGACGTCACCGCGGGGCTCCCTCCTCCTCCCCTGGCCACCGGGCTAATAGGAGAGAGAAGCGGGCCTCGCTCATGCACAGTAGGGTTCCCGGCGTGAAGCCGAAAGGCTACACTGCCGGATTCCCTCACCCGCAATGGCGACGGAAGCACCCGACAGCTGATGGGAAACATCAGCTGCGGTGCCGATATCGAGGGACTGCAGGACAGGTAAGTCTCCATTTATTAAAAGCCAGCATCTGCAGTATGTGTAGCTACTGGCTTTTATTTTTATTTTTCCCGTCACAGGCCGGAACACCCCTTTAACTGTCTTGATGTTAATAAACACGCCAACTCCTCCTGCAAGAAGGTTATCCCACCTGCCACATGTACACACTTATGACAAGCTGCTAGAGAAACCTTTGTTAACCTTTGAAAAAGGAAAGTAGAAGGCGGGACTTTATATGAGGCACACGGACACAAAGAAATAACTTTGATGGAGGACAGCTTTTAATTGGTTCAAATCGCAATACAATTTCATATTTAAATTCTATGCATTTTGCTATATAACAATACTTTTTTATATTTCATCCGAACCAAATATTGCACAATAGTAAATAGTTAATAAATATTCCAACAAGGATATTTCATATATTTGCAGATACACAGTACATATCTTCCAGACATTGCAGTCGCTACCTATGCAACTTGGTAATCCACTAAAATATAAAAAAAAAAGAAAAAAAAAAGGGAGAAATAAGCAGAGGGGGATTTGGTATATATTGGAAGGAACGTCCATAAAAAGTTGATGAGTATATACACTTATCGGTAGATATTAGCTCTATGCATTTCGGGCCTTGCGGGCCGCTCATCAGGAGCAAAAACCGAAGTGATCATCTGGGGATGAAAAAGACAGATACATTTTAATGATCTAAAGGAATGCTAGAGAGCCGGTGGGCAAACATAGAATAGGAGAAAGTTGCATAGGTAGCGACTGCAATGTCTGGAAGATATGTACTGTGTATCTGCAAATATATGAAATATCCTTGTTGGAATATTTATTAACTATTTACTATTGTGCAATATTTGGTTCGGATGAAATATAAAAAAGTATTGATATATAGCAAAATGCATAGAATTTAAATATGAAATTGTATTGCGATTTGAACCAATTAAAAGCTGTCCTCCATCAAAATTATTTCTTTGTGTCCGTGTGCCTCATATAAAGTCCCGCCTTCTACTTTCCTTTTTCAAAGGTTAACAAAGCTGTCCTCCATCAAAGTTATTTCTTTGTGTCCGTGTGCCTCATATAAAGTCCCGCCTTCTACTTTCCTTTTTTGAATACTAAACCCGGGATGGAGGAGGGGATCTGAACGGCCCCTGAACCTCATTTAAAGTCCCAAAAAACCCCCTTCTCTTTTTTCCCCTTTTTTATTAATCAATTAGGGATGGAGGCACACGGTCGCACTAATATATATTTTTTTAATTTTCCACACATGGCTCCTTCGTTAGCTGATTCGATGTCTAGCTCTCATATATTCTACTTTACAATTAGTTCCCCCCAAAAAAAAAAAAAAAAAACGGTATGTGGCTTCTCCAACATCCTACCCTGCTTCATTTTTTCATTTTTTACAATGCTAAGCGTATGCATGTGGGTGGTCTTGTGCATGTCCTTCATTGGACTTTGCTGCGGCTTTCGCTTCCGGGAGCTGCGACGTGCACTGGGGTCCCCCACTCTCCCTTTGCCTTGCTTTGGCCTGGGGTGAGTGGGTGTTCCGCCACTGCAAGTCAATGTCACGCACAGCACACCGGGCGTGCAGTGTCCTTCGGGCACTGCACCACCGACGTTAGTGTGTTCCATAGCTGGCGCGCAGGGGGGAATGATTGGCTGGCTGGGTGAATCTCACCCGGTCCTACGGCCTGGTTGATGGCGCCTTCCCTCCTCTCTCCCCCACTTGCATGTGTCAGTGTGACGTTGGGGGCGTGGCTATGGCGGCACTTCCCATATAAGCCTCTCCCTTTGTTGGGCCCTACACTCAGGATCACACACATCACTTCTCAGTTTGGAACAGCACTCACACTGCATAACTTGTTCTCTTCACTTTGCAACAGGTATTTTCTTTTCTCCTTAATATTCACACACTATCTGGCTTTTTTATCTGTATGCCTTTTCCACTTTGCAACAGGTATCTTCTTCTCTTCCCAATATTCACTCACTATTTGGCTTTCCCATCTTTAATCCCTTTTATTGCTCTTTTTTTCTTAGCCTTTTCTTTGTTTTTTTTTTCCCCTTTTTTTTTTCTTTCCCTGCCTAATTAATGTCCTCTCACCTCACACTACCCTCCTCCACACCCTGACACACACCACTTTCTCACATACAGATACACACAGCTTTTAGTGTTACAACATTTTTTCAGTGTGACAGTTTTAATTTTCTTTTTTTTCACAGAGGTCCCCACATTTGGGGTTACCCTACATAGCTCACAATCACTTTGAATCTTATTTTTCCACCCTCACGGGGCGTTGTCAGTGTGGGTCGTTGTTGCCCTGCCATGCCTCCCCAGCTCCCGGTTGTGACGCCCTCTGGCTGGTCCGTGACTCTCGTGGACACACCACCCCCATGCAGACGCATCCGTAAGTTCTGTGGGTTAAATGTATGGGTGGGGGATTTTTTTCCTATTCTATGTTTGCCCACCGGCTCTCTAGCATTCCTTTAGATCATTAAAATGTATCTGTCATTTTCATCCCCAGATGATCACTTCGGTTTTTGCTCCTGATGAGCGGCCCGCAAGGCCCGAAATGCATAGAGCTAATATCTACCGATAAGTGTATATACTCATCAACTTTTTATGGACGTTCCTTCCAATATATACCAAATCCCCCTCTGCTTATTTCTCCCTTTTTTTTTTTTTTTTTTAAATATTTTAGTGGATTACCAAGTTGCATAGGTAGCGACTGCAATGTCTGGAAGATATGTACTGTGTATCTGCAAATATATGAAATATCCTTGTTGGAATATTTATTAACTATTTACTATTGTGCAATATTTGGTTCGGGTGAAATATAAAAAAGTATTGATATATATATATATATAGCAAAATGCATAGAATTTAAATATGAAATTGTATTGCGATTTGAACCAATTAAAAGCTGTCCTCCATCAAAGTTATTTCTTTGTGTCCGTGTGCCTCATACAAAGTCCCGCCCTCTACTTTCCTTTTTTGAATACTAAACATGGGATGGAGGAGGAGATCTGAACGGCCCCTGAACCTCATTTAAAGTCCCAAAAAAAAACCTTCTCTTTTTTCCCCTTTTTTATTTGTTAACCTTTAGTAACCACTTGCTGTTTTCTGTACCACACTCTTGTACTGCTGTCTTCATACTCCAATGTGTTTCAACTGACCCAACTGTAAACTATGTGTGGTGCTGGTTACTTGCATTACACCTCTTTAGAAACGTCAGACAAGGCAAAGATAAAGTTGCATTTTTTTTTTAATTGTTTTCACAGTTCTTTGTAACCTAAGCCCTAACTTAAAGCGTAACTCCACTTTTGTTGAGGAAAAAACAATCCCCTCTGAGTGTACAATACAAGGATTATAACAAACTTTGTTGCAGATTCCTAAATGTTGTTATTTTGAAGAAATCACTGTTTGTTCCTCTGTGCCCCTGTGCTTCATTCATCTGCAGTTGGAGGCTTTCATAAACAGAGGTCATTGGACTTCCTATGCTGTAATGTTTCTTGCTGGATCAACATGCTGTTTTGGGCGTTTTTTGCTGCTGTGGTGGCAACTACTCGCTTTGGTGAGTTTGAAATTCACTGGGAGATCACTGAAGCACTTCTAAAGCCCCATACACACGTTCGGACTTTTTGCCAACAAACTTCAAAATGAGCAAGTTTGACAAAAAATCCTACCCTGTATACGCTCCATCGAACAAACTTTTTTTGGTTTTCATGGGACAAATGTTCGGTCTACAAACGGACAAACTTTTTGCTAACAAAAGTCCGATGGAGCAAAGTCCGACCGTGTGTACAGCAATCAATCGGACTTTTGTCCGATGGACAAATAAGCATGTCCAGAACCAATGTTAAAATCAACCAACAATAGCAGAAGTTGACCAAAGGTTGGCGGTAAAGAGCAGAAAAACCACGTGATGTTGGAAAAGTTTTGGGAAAGTTTGCAGAAAAGTCCTGTGGTGTGTATGCTATGGGTGTGCCCGGCCAACTCCCTTCGGAGAAAAATCCACAGAAAAGTTTGTTTGAAGTCCGACCGTGTGTACGAAGCTTTAGAAGAATTGTTGCATCAACACTGGTGTTATTGTTTGATGTTTGTCACCATATTGGACATCACCTTGGAATTTCAGTTTCATTATTTGGACTATTGTATTATTCATTTATGCTTTATGTCAGGGGTCAGCAACCTATAGCTCGCGATCTTCCAGTAGATTGCGGACAGGTGACTGGTAGATCGTGGTTTGGGCTTGCTGGCCAGAGCATCAGAGTGCAATGCAGAGGGACTACTTGTAAAGTTTGAGCTGTAGTAGGGAACAGCATAATCCGATGCCTCCTCTGTAGTGCCGGATCCTGTCCCATGAGGAGTGATACCAACTGCACTCCACCTCTTATCCCGGCTAGCGGTCTCCTGAGTGGTGCCAGCAGCAGGAAAGAAGAGATCTTCAGGTGAGTGTGAAGCAATACACCGGGCATAATAGTATAGGGCTGCTTTCACACAGATGTGCAGTGCAGTGTACCGCAGCTTTCCGACGGGTTTGCTGCGCTTAGCCATAGACTTATATTATATCTTGCGGGCTTAGTGCACTTTCTGAATGCAGAAGTTTTGGTGCACTTTCAGAAGCTAAAGGGGGTAGGGATCTGTGGCAGTAAAACTGTCTCAACCACAGGGTTTTACCACCACACCCCAACTTTACGTGTGAACGAGCCCTAAGGGTGCCACTGCCGAATTCAACAAAGGGCTCGTTCGTAAGTGCAGCAGGCACTGCTGCTCCTCTGAAAAGCGACCCGAGGGTGTTTGGCAGATGCCCCCTCACCACCTGATTTAAATCCATGATTGTCGTGCAATACACAGGATGTGACATGGTAGTAAGGCAATTAGACTTTTAAATCAGGTATGAGGAGGTGACACTGTGCCCGGTGATCTTTGTCTTCTCTCATGTTGTTCAGGTAGATCTCCACCTCTTTAAGGTTGCCTACCCCTGCTTTATGTTTTTTGCTTTTTATGCTTTTTGAGGCGTTTCACTATTATTATTTATATTTTCAATGAAGATCTGTGCATTAAATTGATGACAGCTGTACTCCAGTGCTCATGTGCAACATATAGCAGCTTACAAACAGCACGACGTATGTGCATGAGAAACTCTCCCAGCCAGGGTAGCAAGTTAAAACATAAAACAGCAGAGCTCCATAGCGCAGTAAAGTCTTATATAAAAAAATTATTTAAAAATAGCACTTATATAAAAACAATCAATCCCAGATGAGAACCCCACCACAAAATCAAGCGGCCGAGAACACAATGCATACCTCCCAACTTTTCAACACTCTGATGCGGGACCTTTCATCTGACATTCAAGTTCTTGAGCGGGGGGGGGGGGGGCAGGGGGGGGTGCTACCACGGGTCGCTGAAACAATCCGTGCAAGTTAGGAGGTATGCACAATGGCATCACAAGATTTCCCCAAGACGTCATGTTACAATATAAATATCCAAGATAAGGACGGAGAAAACAGTCAAACTGCTGCTGGCCAACAATCCATATCAAAAGCGGCCCTGGGTACAAAAAATGCCTAAAAATGCCACAAAGAATATACTAAAGATTGATATTTATTAAAAATAGTTAATAGATTAAAACATATTAAATCAAAACTGTCTAAGACAGAAAAAATATAAAGGAAATAAGTGCCATCTTCTGGTCAAAAAAGAGATCAGCCAATTACTCCACCCATATCCTTATTAAACATCAGATATTTAAAAGTACACATATACAAAATACAAATAGCAAGCAACTATAATAACCTAACTATTGTTAATGTTCCATTTTATATTTAAACCTGATGGGGCAAAGGATTTCAAATCAAATATCCAGCGACTTTCACGTCTATATATCTGCCTGCAAAGGTTACTACCTCACCAGTGTGGGGAATATTTTTCAATACCTATCAATTTTAGTAATGATTTGATCCTTATTATGGGAATTATGGAAATGCATAGATAGACTATGTCCCTTAAAGCCATTCTTGCTGTTGTTCCCCAATCCTAAGGTTAAAGTGTTTCTAAACCCACAACAGTAAAATCTATATGCAGTAAAGCATGCTTGTTATACTCACTGTGGAACCTAAGGGGTTAATCCTCTGCATTGTGTAAGAAGGCTGTTTGATCCTGTCTTCTCTGATTCTCCCCTTCTTCCATATTCCCCAACCTATCTGCTGATAGAACAGAACCTTGGGGCACTCTGCACATGCTCAGTTTGGTGTGTATTGCTAGAGATTTTTTAGCAGTGTCCAGACAGAGGCTCAGGGGTCCAGCACAATCATACAACAACCAGGGGAGAATGAAAACTCCTCCTACAAGCTTTATCCAGACACTGATAGAAGTCACAAGTCTGCTATATACTGTTGATGAGAAAAGTTATATAGCAGTTTATATTTACTAAAATAATTGCATTTCCATGTTCCGTGTACTGTGGGAGACCAAATATACTGAATGCAGGCTCCTGGGTTTAGTAACACTTTAAGTGCCCGTGTAGTGTGTCCCACATACTGTAAGTGCCACGGACATTCCAAAAGGTAAATTACTCCTTTGGTGGAACAAGTAATGAATCCTTGTACAGTAAAACCTTGGTTTGAGAGTAACTTGGTTTAAGAGCGTTTTGCAAGACTTTTAAATACATTTTGACTTGATATACAAGCGATGTCTGGATATACAAGTAGCATCAAGTCACAACTAAGTATAAAAGAAAAGAGAGGCGCCTCTAAGTGTAGCAATATGGTTACATTTAATGAAGCTACAACATTTAGCAACTCACATGGTTGATGATTAAAAGAGGCACATCTAAGTATGGAGGCATTCGGGGTAATGCTGTCCACATAGACCGTCCTCCGCACCGCCATCAACGTCATTCCTTTCACTCTGCGCTCCCTGAGCGTTTCAAGCCTCAGGCCTCGTACACACGGCCGAGATTCTCGTTGAAAAAAACATGTCATTTTTTTCGATGAGATTCTTGGACAAGAAACTTGTCCCGGCCGAGTGTACACACGCTCGTTTCAAAGAACCCGCGGTTCTTTGAAAGGAGTGTACGCGGTGACGTCATTGACTACGTCGAGCATGCGCTCGTCACATTCGATGCCGTCGCCGCCATCTTGGTATACCCTACGTATGCCTAGGAAGCTACCGCGCATGCGTCGAATTCATTTCAAACATGCGCGGGCTTCCGGGCGGACAGGTAAGTGTACACACACTCACTTTTCTCGTCGAGAAACATGCCGAGGAGAATCTCGACGAGAAAATAGAGAGCAGGTTCTCTATTTTCTCGTCGAGGTTTCTTGTCGGTTTTCTCGACGAGAAACCCGCTAGCAGCGTACACACGACCGATTTACTCGGCAAGACCTCTCTGCCAGCAAGTTTCTTGCTGGTTCTTGCCGAGAAAATCGGTCGTGTGTACGAGGCCTCACTTTCAGATCGCTTTACTGCAGGATAGTCTTCCTGGTCACCTTTTCAGACTGACAGCGGTTAGAGCCTGTGGTGCAGGGGGTGGTCTATGTGAACAGCTTTACCCCAGATGCCTGCATACGTAGATGTGCCTCTTTTAATCATCATCCATGAGTTTCTAAATGTTGTACCTTCATTAAATGTAACCTTATTGCTACACTTAGAAGCGCCTCACTTCTCTTTTATACTCTGTAGCTCCTGCTAGATTTTGCTTCTAATCCCCTTGTGGAGGCTGCCATTTGTGGCAGGACATTTTATGGTTACACAACCTATTACATCGATATAATCTTTTTATATGGACTATAAACTGAAAGAACTATAAATACATGGTTGTGGAACAAATCATATGAGTTTCCATTATTTCTTATGAGGAAATTTTGCTTTGAATTACAAGTGTAGCGATACCCCCAAACTAAGAGAGCCGCTGGTTTTGTTTCGGGCCCTGTACACAGCACTGCCAACCCCTGGCAATCTACTTGACCCTCCTCTGGCACAGCTAGTCTAGGGAATGAGGTATTAGTATAGCTCTGTACCGGTCTAAGAGCAATCCCACAGTAATGCAAACAGTTGTAAAATATAGTAATTGACACTAATACCGGAATGATTAACTATATCAGATTTACTTTGAGTATAAAAGTAGATGATCAATACAATACATACATGCAGAGCCCTGCAGCAATAATGACACTAGTCAACTACTGTAAAGAAATACCGTAGATCATACACCGCATGCAGCTATTCTCCCCGTGAGCACTATGGCGCTTAGTAAAGTCCTACCCTCCAGTCAGGCCTGACTTAGTTAAAGCTCAGTCTTAAGGTGAGGAATCTTCTCATGCAAGATGATCGGTGGTGCACATACAGAACCAACAATTTGTAAATCCAAATAACGGTTTATGGCAATGGAAACAACTCCCCGGAGACTATATAACTCAGTTCTGGAACTAGTCTCCGGTCAGGATAGCAAGTATAGCCCGATGGGCCTAGGCAGTCAATAGGCCTAAACAAAGTACTCGGCTATGATTGTGAGCAGGTGCTCTCTCACCACTCCGGACTCAGTCCTAGTCCGTGACTTCCACCGCTGTGTCTCCGCACACAGCGTCCGCGACAGCCAGGTCTCTGGTTCAACTGATGTCAGCAAAGCAGATAGAGATCAGGTGCCACCCAGGCTCCGCAGTGGGGTGGAAGGCTCTTTGGAAGTGCGCAAGGCCCAGGCTTCGGGCCTTGCACTCGCAGCAGATCCAAACAGGGAGTCCTCTTGCTAGCAGCGCGGTGTCCAAAGAGGCCGAGCTTAGCCTCGCCCCTTCCTTTTATACCCCCACCCATGAGTCTCTGCGGGTGGCAATTGTACCCTGGGTGCCAAACGGGGTTCTGGGTAACGTAGTCCATGGGCCTTAAAGGAGACCCCGCTACACAAGCATGTTTCCAAAACTAATTATGCTCACAATCCAAGGTTTTACTGTATATTGTATTCCTTTGAGGTGACACGGGAGAAAAAGGAGCACGTGCATACCAGTTTACACTTCCTACATACAATGCATCTCCTGCAAGGGAACAATCCTTTAACCACTTAACGACCGCCCCATGTACATATACGTCGGCAGAATGATCTGGACAGGCACCATAACGTACCTGTATGTGCCTGCCTTCGTACAGGTAGGGGGTACGATTGGACCCCCTCCCGGAACATGGGGTGGTCGGTATCGCTTCAGGAGCGATCCGTGATGAGGGGGCGACCATTGGTTTCTGACCACCCCCTCGCGATCGCTCCCGGCGAATGAGATGCTTCCCCTGCCTGTGTAATGTAAACACAGGCAGAGGAAGTGATGTCATCTCTCCATGCGGCGCTCTATTCGTCCAGAGCACCGAGGAGAGAAGACATCAGGTTAGTGCACAAACAGCACACTGACACCAGGACACATAGGCACACAATTCATCCCCCAGATCACCCCCCAGCCCCCATTCACAGTGTCACTGATTGCAGTGATCATTTATTTACGGATCACTGCAATCAGTGACATTAGTGATAGTAAAAGTGTCAGGGAAGTTAGTGTTAGGTCCCTTTAGGTCCAGGGTAGCCCCCTAACCCCCCCTAATAAAGGTTTAACCCCTTGATCGCCCCCCAGGTAACCCTTTCACCCCCTATCGCCAGTGTCACTAAGCAATCGTTTTTCTGATCACTGTATTAGTGTCGATGGTGCCGCTAGGTAGCCAGTTATTTTTTTAGGTTCGCGCCAGGTTTTTATAGCATCAGGTACCCCCATATACAACTGTAGCGGGGTCTTCCCCTTTAATACAGAGAGAGAGGACTTTCCGGGTGAGAGGAGAGTCGGGAGGAAGTAGAGAAGAGACATTACTGGAAGTGAAAGCAGAAGTGAGAGACTACATTACCCAGAACCCCAGTCGGCAATGTTTCCACCCCAGAGACTCATCAGAGGGGTTATATAAGGAGGAGGCGAGGCTAGGCTCGGCCTCTTTTGGACACAAGACTTCAGAGACTGATCCTCCTGTGCGGATGTGCTGCTGTGCAAGCCCTGAAGCCTGAGGCCTTGCGGAGTGACCAAAGAGCCTTCCACCCCTTTGCGAGCCTGGGTGATATCTGACTTCACTTAACTACAGCATTCGTTGGATCGGGACCCGATCGCTGTAGACACAGTCAGTGGAAGTTCCGGACTGGGATCGCGTCCGGTGGGGTGAGCGAGCATATGCTCAGGCCATATACTGTGATTGCTGATGTGCCTACAGACTGCCGTGACCCACCACAGTTTATATTTGATACACTCACTGAGGGTCCATAGCAGAACTGAGAGAGAGGATTTTCAGTGAAGTGTTTGTTCTTATTGCAATTTCCCACTGGATTACAAATGTTGTTCTGTTATGTGCACCACCTTTAAAGACTTGCCGGTGAAGAAAACATCATCCCCTAGAGACTGAGTCTTAGCATCTGAGCCAGGCCTGGCCAGCTAGGTAGTTCATTTAGTTGCTGCGCCACAGGGTGCTTAGTTAACGGTCGCTCATGCGGCGCGCCCTTTACTTCTTGCATTACTACATAGTGTGTTTATTGCTGCAACCAATTTCATGTAAACTGTTATCACTGTTGATTCTTTTATCTAAAATCTAAAGTAAAGTAGATATTCCTTTATTATTGCCTTGGTGTCTGAGTTTGATCATAGAGCATAAGATACATATTGTTACCCTAGACTAACTGTGCCAGAAGGGGGTCGAGTAAATTGCCGGGGGTTGGCGGAGCTGTCTTCAGGGCCCAAACTAATCTGTGGCCCTCTTAACTGAGGGTATCGCTACACGTGGGGGCTCGTCCGGTATCCTGATACAGCAAGTGAACACGCCAGAGGTACCAGCATGGACCCACTAGCAATGTCACAGTGGTGCGCAGCGATTGACGTCGATCCAACCGCGGCGGTAGTCATTGTACTCCCGGGGGAAAGATGGAAGGAAGAGGAGATAAAACAGCTCGTATTGTTACTGTCTCCGAGCCACAAAGCATGGGTGATGGATTTTATGCCAGATCCAGTAATCTCCTCTACATACGCACTGGTAGAATGGAAAAAATGAAATCCCAGAGCATTTTAAAAGTCAGAGTGTACAAGCCATAGATAATCAGATCTACCACTTGATACATACGCTGCCAGTGAAGGGAGAATGGTTTCAGACACCAAAGCCATCACCCCCACGATTATCTCCACCACTATCTCCTAGAGCAGAAAAGCCTAAGGAACTATTAAGCCCGGGATCACCGCTGGCCGCTATAGGGCCTTAATTGTTGAATGCTCTAGGAGACTTTGTAATTAAGTGCCAGAAAAGCAGTACGGTGCATGTGGAGGCCGGTTACTAGAAGCTTAGCACCTTCTCTGGGAAGCTCCCTGTCCCTGCAGGGGAAGAAGATTTTGATACCTGGGTGGAGCAGGCATTACAAGCAGTAGAGGCATGGGAGGTGCCTGAAGCGCAGAAGAGGCAACGAGTGATAGAAAGCCTTAAAGGCGCAGCAGCAGAAGCAGTGAAAAGTTTTCGGTTTGGGAATGCATGCTGCACGGCTCAAGACTGTCTAGCCATGCTACAGGAAGAGTTTGGTCAATTGGAAAAGGTGACAGAGATGGTCTACCAATTTGAACATACTTTCCAACAGCCGAAGGAGAAACTTTCAGAGTATGTTAGAAGACTGAACAGGTTGCTGTTCAAGATTGTGTTGAATAAGGGAATGAAGCCCCAAGATACAGATGCGGCAAGAATGAAGCAAGTCTTAAAGGGAGCGTTGCGCTCGGATCCAGTCTGGCTGCACCTGAAAACCTTGGGAGGAGGAACATCACTGACTTACTCTGATTTTATAAAAATCATCAGAGAGGAGGAGGCACTACAACAGGACCAGCAAATGATTAAGACCAATGTTGCCCCCGTACAGGTGTTAGTCAACCCAGTAATGACCCCTGAAAGAGACTCAGAAGTAGACACTTTAAAATCACAAATGTCCAAAATAATGGAGATGGTGACCGGGTCACTGGATGTCAAGTCTGAGATAGACACACTGAAGGTGCAAGTGTCCCAGCTGGTGGAGATGATGAACAAATTGATGGCGGAAAGTACTGGATTGTCCGCCCAAAAGCAAACAAAGCAAGACATCTGTCAAAACTGTGGAGGTGTAGGCCACTATCAGCGAGAATGTCCAAGTCCACGAATGGAGACAGAAGGCTGGCGGAGGCCTCAGAGAAGTGACCCAAGAATGGAGAGAAGATCCGGGCCTTCAAAAATAACTTTCCCTGAACCTGCGAGGGAACGGTGGAGGACACCTGCAGTTTATGCCGTCTCAGTAAACAACGCTTATCAGCCTTCCAAACGACGCCAGAAACGGCATTCCCAGCGCCGGAAGCTGAAGAGAGCATAAGTTCAAGTATGCCAGCCTGCTGTTACAGGTGTTTCGAAAAGGACTGCTACCCAATTGGTAGGTCCTCTGCCTGTAGTGCCTGTTCTGATCGAAGGGATCTACACCAGAGCCATCCTTGATACAGGTGCTCAGGTTACCCTAATGACCAGAGACTTTTACAAGAAGTACCTATCATACCTGCCCCTGGAAGAGATGGGAGACACCAAGATTCAGGGGATCCAAGCAGAAGAGTACTCTTGTGATGGATGTGTGCGGATCAAGTTGTCGTGTGATCCATTGAGGGCTGGGGAGCCCCAGGACTTTGAGACACTGGCCATTGTCTGTCCCTGGCTGCCAGGGCACTCAAGAAGCTCTCTCATCGTTGGGACCAATACCGATCTGGTGAAACGGTTTTTAGCCCCTGCTGTCCCCAGATGTGATCCTTTACCCTCACTGCCAGAAGAAGGATCCTTAGCAGTAGTGGAAGAAACCAATCTGCAGGAGGCAGAAGTAATCAAAGAGGCTAGTGAGCCTACCATGTCTGAGCCAGTGGAACAGAAAAAGCGAAGAGTTAAGTATCCTCTCAAGAGACCGACTTGTGAAGTGATGGGTGAGAGCACCGAAGAAGTTATCCTCACCCCTCAAGGGTTGCCAAGAGAGACTGACCTTCTCACCACAGATTTGGTGGAGGGCAACCCCAGCTCACTTCCAGGCACAGTTAGACAGGTCACCCCCACTGAAGTGACCTGTGGACAGGACAGCTCCCCATCATATGATGATTGGTGGGAGGCTCCTCTGTCAATCCTATGCAACCGCATTGAAGCTAAAATGTTTTGCAGATCTAAAAATGTTAGATGTCTTTGGGGACCAAAGATTCAAAGTGGGGGGAGTGTGTAGCGGGGTCTTCCCCTTTAATACAGAGAGAGAGGACTTTCCGAGTGAGAGGAGAGTCGGGAGGAAGTAGAGAAGAGACATTACTGGAAGTGAAAGCAGAAGTGAGAGACTACATTACCCAGAACCCCAGTCGGCAATGTTTCCACCCCAGAGACTCATGGGAGGGGTTATATAAGGAGGAGGCGAGGCTAGGCTCGGCCTCTGTTGGACACGAGACTTCAGAGACTGATCCTCCTGTGCGGATGTGCTGCTGTGCAAGGGCTGAAGCCTGAGGCCTTGCAGAGTGACCAAAGAGCCTTCCACCCCTTTGCGAGCCTGGGTGATATCTGACTTCGCTTAACTACAGCATTCGTTGGATCGGGGACCCGATCGCTGCAGACGCAGTCGGTGGAAGTTCCGGACTGGGATCGCGTCCGGTGGGGTGAGCGAGCATATGCTCAGGCCATATACTGTGATTGCTGATGTGCCTACAGACTGCCGTGGCCCACCACAGTTTATATTTGATACACTCACTGAGGGTCCATAGCAGAACTGAGAGAGAGGATTTTCAGTGAAGTGTTTGTTCTTATTGCAATTTCCCACTGGATTACAAATGTTGTTCTGTTATGTGCACCACCTTTAAAGTGGTTGTAAACCCACTTTTTCAACTTGCACCTACAGGTAAGCCTAGATTAAGGCTTACCTGTAGGTGCAAGAAATATCTCCTAAACCTACACGGTTTAGGAGATATTTACTAAAAAGACAGGCGCCGCTGTCTACAGCGCATGCGCGCCGTAGACAATGGCGCATTAGAGGGGTTAATCCCATTCACAAAATTGGCTACTTCCCAGCAATCGCTGGGTGTAGCCGAATGAAAACGCTCTCACGCACATGCGCAGAGTGACGTCTCCGCCGCTCCGGCCAATCACAGCGCCGGAGCGGCGCTGTGATTGGCTGGTGCGGCGATACCCGGAAGTAACATTCCGGCTATCGCCGCAGTGATGTCTGCGGCTGGACAGAAGGACGCGGACTGCCTCGGGGGCCCCGATCTAAGGTAAGTGGTACATAATGAGCTATTATGCTAGTCATAATAGCTCATTATGCCTTTCTCTTACAGGTTGGCCAAAAAGAAAAAAAAAAAAAAAGTGGGTTTACAACCACTTTAAAGACTTGCCGGTGAAGAAAACATCATCCCCTAGAGACTGAGTCTTAGCATCTGAGCCAGGCCTGGCCAGCTAGGTAGTTCATTTAGTTGCTGCGCCACAGGGCGCTTAGTTAACGGTCGCCCATGCGGCGCGCCCTTTACTTCTTGCATTAATACATAGTGTGTTTATTGCTGCAACCAATTTCATGTAAACCGTTATCACTGTTGATTCTTTTATCTAAAATCTAAAGTAAAGTAGATATTCCTTTATTATTGCCTTGGTGTCTGAGTTTGATCATAGAGCATAAGAAATATATTGTTACCCTAGACTAACTGTGCCAGAAGGGGGTTGAGTAAATTGCCGGGGGTTGGCGGAGCTGTCTTCAGGGCCCAAACTTATCTGCGGCCCTCTTAACTGAGGGTATCGCTACACAACCTGATAAAGGTTTTAACCCCCTGATTGCCCCTAGAGTTAACTCTTTCACCAGTGATCACCGTATAAGTGTCACTGGTGACACTGGTTAGCCATTTAGTTATTTCGTTATTTAGGTTCCCTGTCAGGTTTTTATAAAGCGTCAGGTACCCCCATATATTACCTAATAAAGGTTTTAACCCCCTGATTGCCCCTAGTTAATCCTTTCAACAGTGATCACCGTATAAGTGTTACGGGTGAAGCTGGTTAGTTAGTTTGCTTTTTATAGCATCAGGGCACTCGCCGTATATAACCCAATAAAGGTTTAACCCCCTGATTAGTGATGAGCCGAACACCCCCGGGTTCGGTTCGCACCAGAACCCGCGAACGGACCGAAAGTTCGCACGAACATTAGAACCCTATTAAATACAATGGATGCGAACGTTCGAATTCTAAAGTGCTAATTATAACGACTATTATCCATGTTATTGTCCTAAACAGAGTTTGGGAACCCGGGTTCTGCACCAGGGGACATGTATCAATGCAAAAATAAGTTTTAAAAACGGCCGTTTTTCGGGAGCAGTCATTTTAATGATGCATAAAGTGAAAAAAAAAAAGTCAAATATTCCTTTAAATATTGTACCTGGGGGGTGTCTAAAGTATGCCTGTGAAGTGCCACGTGTTTCCCGTGTTTAGAACTGTCCCTGCACAAAATTACATTTCTAAAGGAAAAAAAAGCCATTTAAAACTGCTTGCGGCTTTAATGTAATGTCTGGTCCCGGTAATATGGATGAAAATCTTTAAGAAAAATGGCATAGCTACCCCATCACCCCCCCCCCCCTACCCCAGCCCATTACCAGACCCTTTGGGTCTTGTATGGATATTAAGGGGAACCCCGCACACAAAATAAAAAAGGCCCTATATACTCTGAACAGCCGTATACAGGCGGTGCATACAAGACAGGGACTGTAGGTTTGTTCTTATGTAGAATCTGTTTGTAATTTTGAACAGTGTGAGGGGGTTAACTCGGTAGCGGGTGTGTGTGACCCCCTGGTTGGGCTCCCCACACAAAAACAGGGCCAGCAGACGGAGGTTGTGGTTTTCAAAATCAAAAGGTGCGGTTTATTTCTCTATGTACAGTGACAAAAACACAGCAAAGCCAAAAAGAAACAAACAAAATAAATCCTGGTCAGTTTGACCTCTGACTAAACATGCAGGTTTCCTAAACTAACAACTGGGATCAGCCTGGTGCTGTCCTAGTCCCTAAGTCCCTGGTTTAGTAAAAGTCCAAACAAATAGCCACACAGGCTTTGCCTCACCGCACAGGGGTTCACTCTCCCTAGACAGTCCACACAGGTCTGGTTCCAGGCATGAGCTAACATCTAATGAAGCTGGGAGTTCTTATAGAGGCCTAAATGAGCTGACAAGGTTCAGCTGGTCTCCTCATCTCTGTCTGCACGACGCCCCACACTCTCCCTAGAGGTATGAGTCATCCATGAGCCCACTAGCCTTATACAACTCTCCACCTAGTTGTATAAGTCGGCGTAAAGCCTGAATCTGGGCGAAATATATCTACCCCCCTGGATGCAACCAGGTGACTTTACCTTCCTGCTGTCACATACCCCCCCCTCTTGTTTTAACCTCGGGGTTGGAACACCAGCAATCAGGCATTCATGTACTCGAGACAAAGCATCCACATTCCCCATTTGAACGCCAGGGCGATGCTTTACTGTGAAGTTGAATTCCTGTAGGGCCAGGAACCACCTATTCACTCTTCTATTTGTTTCCTTGTTTTGAGCCATCCACTTTAACGGAGCGTGATCCGTAACCATGTCAAAGTGCCTACCTAGCAGATAGTACCGAAGGGAATCTAGAGCCCACTTCACCGCTAAACACTCCTTTTCAACCGTGGCGTAATTTACCTCATGGGACTTCAACTTCCTGCTGAGGTAAATGACTGGGTGCTCTTCCCCGTTCCAGACCTGGGACAATACTGCTCCTAACCCCACATCTGACGCATCACTTTGTACGACAAAGTCTTTAGAGAAGTCGGGTGAGTACAACACTGGCTGGCTACATAAGGCTTGTTTCAAGAATTGGAATGCTGCCTCAGCCTCGGGGGTCCATTTAATCATGACCGACCCTTTCCCTTTCGTCAGGTTGGTTAGGGGCACAGCCTTAGAAGCAAAGTGGGGAATGAAGCGCCGATAATAACCCGCGATTCCCAGAAAGGCTCGTACCTGCTTCTTGCTGTTGGGACGTGGCCAACTCTGGATGGCCTCGACTTTGTTGAGTTGGGGTTTTATTACTCCCCTGCCAATGGTGTACCCAAGATATTTGGCCTCCTCCTGCCCAATGGTACACTTCTTGGGGTTAGCCGTAAACCCCGCTTCCCGGATAGAGTCTAGGACTGCTTGCACTTTTGGCAGATGTGAGGCCCAATCTGTGCTATGGACAATTACGTCATCCAGGTAAGCCGCAGCATACTTCCGATGGGGCCTCAGTATCTGGTCCATTTTCCGCTGGAATGTGGCCGGCGCATTCTGTAACCCGAACGGCATTCTCTTATATTGGAACGCCCCGTCTGGGGTTACAAATGCGGTTTTCTCTTTGGCCGACTTGGCCAGGGGAATTTGCCAATACCCTTTTGTGAGGTCAAGAGTCGTCATGTATCGGGCTGTTCCCAGCCGGTCGATCAACTCATCTATACGTGGCATGGGGTAGGTGTCAAATTTTGTAACTTTGTTCAACTGACGAAAATCGTTACAAAATCGCCAGCTCCCATCCGGTTTAGGCACCAACACAATGGGACTAGACCAATCACTTTGGGACTCCTCTATCACCCCTAAGTTCAGCATTTTCTGTACTTCCTCCCGTATTGCCTCCCGTCGGGCCTCTGGGATCCGATAGGGTTTTAACTTCACCCTTTCACCGGGCGGGGTAATAATATCATGCTCTACCCCAGATGTTTGTCCCGGCAGCTCAGAGAACACCTCCTTGTTGCGAAGCACAAACTCCTTAACCTCCTGTTGTTGGGGTTGTGACAAGGTGGCTGCTATTCCAACCTCCGGAATCACGCAACCAGTTTGAGCTGGTGACCAAGTTTCTGCGACTAGGGACTCTCTATCCCTCCAGGCTTTCAACAGATTAACGTGATATATCTGTTCAGGCTTTCGCCTTCCTGGTTGTCTGACCTTGTAATTCACTTCGCTCACTTTTTCCATTATCTCGTAGGGGCCTTGCCATTTGGCAAGGAATTTACTTTCAACCGTAGGGACAAGTACCAATATCCTATCCCCCGGGGAAAAGGTACGGGTCTTTGCTCCACGGTTGTACACTCTCTGCTGTGCCAACTGCGCTTGGGCCAAATGTTCCTTCACGATGGGCATTACCTGTGCAATTCGATCTTGCATCAGGGCGACATGCTCAATCACACTCCTGTGGGGAGAACTCTCACTTTCCCAAGTTTCCTTGGCAATATCCAACAGCCCTCTTGGGTGTCTCCCATACAGTAACTCAAAGGGGGAGAATCCCGTAGAGGATTGGGGCACCTCCCTAATAGCAAACATCAAATAAGGAAGTAGACAGTCCCAATCCTTTCCATCTCTATCCACCACTTTCTTCAACATTTGTTTTAGGGTTTTGTTGAATCTTTCAACCAGCCCATCGGTTTGGGGGTGATACACAGATGTACGCAATTGCGTCACTTTGAGCAATTTACACAGCTCTTTCATAACCCGGGACATAAAGGGTGTACCTTGGTCCGTAAGCAGTTCTTTACAAATACCCACCCGGCTAAAAACAAGAGATAGCTCTTTGGCTATGGTTTTGGCCGAGGTATTTCCGAGAGGGATCGCTTCTGGATAACGGGTGGCATAGTCCATTATAACCAATATGTACTGGTGCCCCCTAGCGGACTTGATTATAGGACCTACCAAATCCATTGCGATTCTCTCAAACGGGACCTCAATGATGGGTAGAGGGACCAGCGGGCTACGGAAATGTGGCATCGGGGCCGACCTCTGACACACAGGGCAGGAGGAACAATAATTTTCTATGTCCTTCATCACCCCAGGCCAATAGAATCTCTGTAATACCCTCTCTCGGGTTTTCTCTGTCCCCAGATGACCTCCAAAAATGTGCCCATGGGCCAACTCCAACACCAACTTCCTGTAAGGTTTGGGCACCACCAGCTGCTCAACGGTTTCTTCTGTCCTTTTTGCCACCCGATACAGTAGGTCCTTCTCTACGCTGAAGTATGGGTAAGTGCAGGTATTATCTGGGTTCACTAACTCGCCATCTATTTCCACTACGTTTTCCCGTGCCTTTATTAGGGCGGGGTCTTTTAACTGTTCTGTGGCAAAATTTTCCCTGTGAACCTCCAGATCAGAAAACTCCACAGACGGTAGGTTTTCGTCTGAGGAGGTGGGCTCCTCTCCAGTTTCTTGAGTCTCCCCTGCAAATACTGACAAGGGAAATTCTGGAGAGTCCTCACCACTCTCAGAGGAGTTCTGGCTATCACATTCCTGGTACATAGGGGCACCAGTGGGGGGCTCAGGATCATCCCACAGTTCCCAGAACTTCGGAAAATCCCTTCCCACAATGGCGTCATGCGGTAACTGAGATACTAAGCCCACTGGATGAGAGAGGGTACCTTTGGGGGTCTCGAAACACACTGTAGTCACTGGATACTCTCGGGTGTCCCCATGCACACAAATAACAGCTACCTTGCTATTCCCAGAGACCTCTGTTTTAACTAATTCAGCCTTTATCAGGGTCACAAGGCTACCTGAATCCAGTAACACCACAACATTTCTACCATTAATACACATTTTGCATAAATGTTTCTCAGTTCCTCGAATGGCAGTGCATGCGACTGTCGCACACAGCGACTGACGTCTGCCCGTCAGAAAGTCACACTGCATGGGTTCCTCCACAACCGGGCAATTGGCTGCAATATGTCCCGCTTGCCGGCAGCGGTAGCAAACGATCCTTCTTGCGGCCTCTTGAGCCGCTGATTTCCCAGGCTGTTCTCGCCAAACTTGGGGTAGAGCTCCCACCCTCTCACTCTCTCCACCCTCACCCCTTGGAATCCTCTTATCCGCCCCTGGGGATGGTCTGGTCTTAGGGTGGAAAGTCCGAGTGTCTCTGGAAGAGGCCGTCAGGTTCTCTGTAGCCAAGTATTTCTCTACACGATCCACAAGACCACCGGCCGTCTCTGGGTCTCCATGGCTTACCCACTTTTGGATGGCAGTAGGAAGAGCTCTCAAAAACCGATCCATTACAACACGTTCCACAATCTCTGGTGCGGACAAAGTCTCTGGCTG
This sequence comes from Rana muscosa, assembly GCA_029206835.1. Classification (NCBI taxonomy): domain Eukaryota; kingdom Metazoa; phylum Chordata; class Amphibia; order Anura; family Ranidae; genus Rana; species Rana muscosa. Next base: position 11,204,533 of record CM055125.1, on the reverse strand, counting down.
TAGCCACTTCCTGCTCAGGTGAATGAGATCATACATTTGAGACCTGGGGGGTTTTCCAAGCTGGAAAGTCCAGTTATGCACACGCTGAGCCCGGACAGCCAGGGTGACACCCAGCCTTGCCAATATTTCAGCTTTTAGCATCACATAGTCTTTTGCTTGGTCAGGCTCTAGGTCATAGTAAGCCTTCTGCGATTCACCAGTTAACAGAGGAGCCACCAGTCCAGCCCACTGCTCCTCAGGCCACTTTTCTCTTTCAGCAGTCCTTTCAAATGTGGTCAAAAATACCTCTGGATCATCCTCTCCAGTCATTTTTGTCAATAAACGACTCACCCCAAAGGACGCGGTATTAGTGGGACGGCTTTCCTCACTGGTCTGCGGACGTTGCTGCATTACTGCTTCCATTTGTTGTAGTCTCTGCTCTTGCTTCTGTAACAGGTCTATGAAGCGGGCCTCAGATTGCTGCTGGGCTTGTTGATGAGCTTGCTGCTGGGCTGCAAGGCTCCTTTGCAAACCTGCATTTGTCTGCTGTTTATTGGCATTTGCTAGAGCCAGCTGTTTCAGTATCTCCTCCATGCTGGCTTAAAAAAAACTGCCACTGGTTCTCCACCAACTGTGAGGGGGTTAACTCGGTAGCGGGTGTGTGTGACCCCCTGGTTGGGCTCCCCACACAAAAACAGGGCCAGCAGACGGAGGTTGTGGTTTTCAAAATCAAAAGGTGCGGTTTATTTCTCTATGTACAGTGACAAAAACACAGCAAAGCCAAAAAGAAACAAACAAAATAAATCCTGGTCAGTTTGACCTCTGACTAAACATGCAGGTTTCCTAAACTAACAACTGGGATCAGCCTGGTGCTGTCCTAGTCCCTAAGTCCCTGGTTTAGTAAAAGTCCAAACAAATAGCCACACAGGCTTTGCCTCACCGCACAGGGGTTCACTCTCCCTAGACAGTCCACACAGGTCTGGTTCCAGGCATGAGCTAACATCTAATGAAGCTGGGAGTTCTTATAGAGGCCTAAATGAGCTGACAAGGTTCAGCTGGTCTCCTCATCTCTGTCTGCACGACGCCCCACACTCTCCCTAGAGGTATGAGTCATCCATGAGCCCACTAGCCTTATACAACTCTCCACCTAGTTGTATAAGTCGGCGTAAAGCCTGAATCTGGGCGAAATATATCTACCCCCCTGGATGCAACCAGGTGACTTTACCTTCCTGCTGTCACAACAGCTACATTGTTTAAGTGTAGCTCCAGCCCAAATACCTATTTTTAAGCTTTTTGGAAAACATAGGGAAGGGTTATCACCCCTGTAACATTTGTTTTGCTGTCTGTGCCCCTGTTCAGAACATTTCACCTCACTTTGCGTCCCAATGACAACTGTTTTTGAAATGTGGTGTTTTTATTGAAACAAGGATTGGTGATAAAGCATCAGTAGAGAGGAGACACCTTTCTCCCATATTAATTCTTACAGGAGAGAATTTTCCTTCCAAGGGGTAGATTTCCTCTCACTTCCTGTTGTCTTCTTCCGTTTGCAAGTAGTAGTCGTTTGTAAGTTGGATGTTTGAAAGTAGGGACCTGTCGTATATACTCTGCAGAAATTGGCCCCTTAGGTGTTGGTGTTGGCACAACACTGTAAGCACTCACAGTTACTCTTGGTGGGTGCTGGAACGCCCTGCTGTCAACTATTATATCAGGAATTGTAATAACATATAATTGTTGAACAGTGGTAGTAAAAATTGGGCCTTTGATGGTGGTGCTGGTGCCACAACACTGTAAGGCCTGACAGTTACTCTTGGTGGGCGCAGCAATGGGCCCTGCTGTGAATTATTAGATCAATAATTCTAATTGCATGCCCCTGTTGAACAGGGGCTGAAAAATTGGGCCTTTGGTGGTAGTGGTGGTGGTGGTGGTGTTGACACAACACTGTAAGGCCTGACAGTTACTCTTGGTGGGCGCAGCAATGGGCCCTGCTGTGAATTATTAGATCAATAATTATAATTGCATGCCCCTGTTGAACAGGGGCTGAAAAATTGGGCCTTAGGCACTGGTGGCACAACACTGCAACCCCTCACAGATACTGTACTTGGAGCACAGCAATGAGGCCTGTTGCAAAGTATTGCATCAAAAATTGTAATTACACGCCCCTGTTAAACAGGGGCTGAAAAATTGGGCCTTAGCCACTGGTGGCGGCACCCATAAACCAAAATGATCTTCCAAGCTATCATCATTAATCGGATCATTGAGGAGGAGGAGGAGGATAGCCAGTCAACATAACAGCACAGGCACTCAGCATCAGCATCAGTCTTGAAGGGATGAGACATTTTAAAATCAATTAGTCTGTTATATCAGCATCAGGTGTGTGGTAGCTGGTGGTGATCCAAGACTGGTTCATCTTGATGAAAGTCAGTCGATCAACCGAGTCGGTGGACAGGCGCACCCTGTGATCCGTGACAAATCCTCCAGCAGCACTGAATGTGCATTCTGAAAGAACGTTGGATGCAGGACAGGCCAGTAGCTCAATTGCATACTGTGCAAGCTCTGGCCAGTGATCCATCCTCAAGACCCAGTAAGCCAGAGGATTTTCGGTGGGGAAGGTGTCCAAGTCTGACCTTGCCCCTAGGTATTCCTGCACCATGTATATCAGACGCTGGCGATGGTTGCTGGAACTGATCATACTTTGGGGCTGCGGACTAAAGAAATGTCTGAACGCATCGGTCAGACGGCCACCTTCCCCACCGCTCCTTCTTTGACTGCCCGAAGCCTCAGCAACTCGTTGTCCAGGACCAGGAGTTTGTAACCTCCCAGTCTCTGGGAATGCGTTGCACAGACCTTTCTGCAATGCCTCCCGGAGTTGTCTCATCCTCTGCTCCCTCTGCGACGGTAACATAAGGTCCGCAACCTTACCCTTGTACCGTGGATCAAGGAGAGTGGCCAGCCAGTAATGGTCCTTCTCCTTGATCCGAAGAATACGAGGATACTTCCGTAGACTTTGCAGGATCAGGGAGGCCATGCAGCGTAGGTTAGCTGAGGCATTCAGTCCGGAGTCCTCTGGGTCACTAAGGACGACATGATCCGCAGCCACCTCCTCCCAGCCACGTACAAGTCCACTGGTTTCTTGGGACTGTAAATCATCCCTAAAAGACTGCTGCTGATGATGCTGAGTGCCAGCCTCCACCTCCATGCTGACACAATCCTCCTCCTCCTCCTCCTCCTCCTCCTCTTCCTGTGCGATGGGTGGGACAGAAGGAACACTGTCTGGGTAAAGGGTGCCTTGAGAGGCAAGGAAGTCCTCCTCTTCCTGCCTCTGTTCTGCCTCAAGTGCCCTGTCCATTATTCCACGCAGCGTGTGCTCCAACAGGTGGACAAGAGGTACAGTGTCACTGATGCATGCACTGTCACTGCTCACCATCCTCGTGGCCTCCTCAAATGGTGCCAGGACAGTGCATGCATCCCTGATCATGCCCCACTGGCGTGGTGAAAAAAACCCGAGCTCCCCTGACCCTGTCCTGGTGCCATAGTCGCACAGGTACTCATTGATGGCCCTCTGCTGCGTGTGCAGCCGCTGCAGCATGGCCAACGTTGAGTTCCACCTGGTGGGCATGTCACATATAAGGCGGTTTTTGGGCAGGTTCAACTCCTTTTGCAGCTCAGCCAGGCGAGCACTGGCATTATAAGATCTGCGGAAATGCACACAGACTTTCCTGGCCTGCCTCAGGACATCCTGTAAGCCCGGGTACCTGCCCAAGAACCGCTGCACCATCAGGTTAAGGACGTGAGCCACACAGGGCACATGGGTCAGTTGTCCCTGTCGGAGGGCGGAGAGGAGGTTGGTGCCATTGTCGCAAACCACCATTCCTGGCTTAAGCTGGCGTGGCGTCAACCACCTCTCGGCCTGCCCCTGCAGAGCAGACAGGACCTCTGCCCCAGTGTGGCTCCTGTCCCCCAAACACACCAGCGCAAGCACGGCATGGCATCTTTTTGCCTGCGTACTTGCGTAGCCCCTTGAACGCCTACGGAGCACCGCTGGTTCCGAGGACAAAGCACAGGAAGAGGCCATGGAGGAAGAGGAGGGGGTGGAGGAGAGAGGTGTGTCACAACCAGTAGTAGCATTTTGGAGGCGTGGAGGTGGAACAACCTCCAACACTACTGCACCTTGTCCTGCATCCTTCCCAGCTGCCAAAAGAGTGACCCAATGGGCCGTGAAAGAAAGGTAACGTCCCTGTCCATGCCTGCTGGACCATGAGTCAGCGGTAATATGCACCTTACCGCTGACCGCCCTGTCCAGCGAGGCCAAGACATTGCCTTCCACATGCCTGTAGAGAGCCGGAATCGCCTTCCGTGAGAAAAAGTGGCGTTTGGGAACCTGCCACTGAGGAACCGCACATTGCACAAACTCACGGAAGGGGGCCGAGTCTACCAACTGAAAAGGCAGCAGTTGAAGCGCTAGCAATTTAGCCAAGCTAGCATTCAACCGCTGGGCATGTGGATGGCTGGGAGTGAACTTCTTTCGACGGTCCAGCAGCTGGGGCAGGGAAATTTGCCTGCTAGAATCGGACGTCGGTGTACTGCTAGCAGAGTGGCCGCAAGTACTTGGCTGTGACACACCTTCATTCCTCTCAGTGCAGGTTTCAGAGAGGACTGAAGGTATAGTGGGGTTGGAGATCCCAGCTGATGCAGTGCAAGGAGAGGTCCGCTTTGTTCTTTGGTGTGGGTCTTTAAGGTAGGCTTGCCAACGAGCTGCATGGCAGGTCAACATATGTCTGATCAAGCATGTGGTGCCCAAGCGGCTGATGTTTTGGCCACGCGATATACGCTTGAGACATATGTTGCAAACAGCAGCTGTGCGATCTGATGCACTCGCCTCAAAAAAGGCCCACACCAAAGAACTTTTTGAATGACGGGCAGAGGCAGCGCCCTGCACAGGCGGAGCTCTGCGGTGTGATTCCGTCGGTGTGCTGCCCATACGCTGGCCACCCAAGGGCATCCTACCTCGTTGGAGATGTGCCTCCTCCTCATCCTCCTCCTCCTCCTCTCTCCTATTAGGCACCCACGTGGAGTCAGTGACCTCATCATCCCCTCCCTCCTCATCACTGGAGCCAATCTGGCAGTATGCTGCAGCTGCTGGAGCATGACTGCCAGATTGGTGTACTTCTTGAGCATCCCCTCTCTCTGCTCTCACGCTACTGCCTTCCTCTATCTGGGTATCATCATCAGATCCTTCGAAACGCTGGGCATCCTCCTGGAGCATGTACCCAACACTGTGCTCAAACAGTTCGGGGGACTCCTCAGGAGGAGGACATGGTGGGTCTAGGGAAGGATTGACTAATGAAGATAATGATACCAGAGAAGAGGACGCTTTGGCAGCTGCTTTGCCAGTACCCTGAGCCTGGGTGAGAGAGGATGAGGAGGATGAGGTGGGCTTGGTCATCCACTCTACCAAGTCTTCGGCATGATGTGGCTCAACATGTCCAGCTGCCGAAAAGAAGGACAAGCGTGTCCCATGGCCATGTGCTGATGACAATGCACCGCGTCCACGACCAGCACTGTTGCCCCCAGACACAGAGCCTGCTTGCCCTCTTTTTTTGCCTCCTGACTGTCTGCCTCTCCTTGTTTGCCTTCCAGACATTTTAATGGATGGCCTGCAGGGAGATGGGAAAAACAGCAATAAGGGCTACCTTCAGGTGTATACTGTGCAGGAGGCTTAGCAACAATGACACTGACACTGTCCCCTGCCTATCCTTCTCTGTCCCTAAACACAAGGATTTGCAATATGCTTCAGCATAATTGGTTTAGCACAGAATAGCACACTGACAGTTTCCCTCACTGTCCTTCTCTGTCCCTACAAACAAGATTTAGCACAGAATAGCACACTGATAGTTTCCACGAGTGTCCTTCTCTGTCCCTAAACTCAAGGATTTCAAATATGGTTCAGCAAGATTGGTTTAGAACAGAATAGCACACTGACACTTTACCTCACTGTACCTCTCTGTCCCTAAACTCAAGGATTTCAAATATGGTTCAGCAAGATTGGTTTAGAACAGAATAGCACACTGTCAGTTTCACTCACTGTCCTTCTCTGTCCCTACAAACAAGATTTAGCACAGAATAGCACACTGATAGTTTCCACGAGTGTCCTTCTCTGTCCCTAAACTCAAGGATTTCAAATATGGTTCAGCAAGATTGGTTTAGAACAGAATAGCACACTGACACTTTCCCTCACTGTACCTCTCTGTCCCTAAACTCAAGGATTTCAAATATGGTTCAGCAAGATTGGTTTAGAACAGAATAGCACACTGACACTTTCCCTCACTGTACCTCTCTGTCCCTAAACTCAAGGATTTCAAATATGGTTCAGCAAGATTGGTTTAGAACAGAATAGCACACTGTCAGTTTCACTCACTGTCCTTCTCTGTCCCTACAAACAAGATTTAGCACAGAATAGCACACTGATAGTTTCCACGAGTGTCCTTCTCTGTCCCTAAACTCAAGGATTTCAAATATGGTTCAGCAAGATTGGTTTAGAACAGAATAGCACACTGACACTTTCCCTCACTGTACCTCTCTGTCCCTAAACTCAAGGATTTCAAATATGGTTCAGCAAGATTGGTTTAGAACAGAATAGCACACTGTCAGTTTCACTCACTGTCCTTCTCTGTCCCTACAAACAAGATTTAGCACAGAATAGCACACTGATAGTTTCCACGAGTGTCCTTCTCTGTCCCTAAACTCAAGGATTTCAAATATGGTTCAGCAAGATTGGTTTAGAACAGAATAGCACACTGACACTTTCCCTCACTGTACCTCTCTGTCCCTAAACTCAAGGATTTCAAATATGGTTCAGCAAGATTAGTTTAGAACAGAATAGCACACTGTCAGTTTCACTCACTGTCCTTCTCTGTCCCTACAAACAAGATTTAGCACAGAATAGCACACTGATAGTTTCCACGAGTGTCCTTCTCTGTCCCTAAACTCAAGGATTTCAAATATGGTTCAGCAAGATTGGTTTAGAACAGAATAGCACACTGACACTTTCCCTCACTGTACCTCTCTGTCCCTAAACTCAAGGATTTCAAATATGGTTCAGCAAGATTGGTTTAGAACAGAATAGCACACTGTCAGTTTCACTCACTGTCCTTCTCTGTCCCTACAAACAAGATTTAGCACAGAATAGCACACTGATAGTTTCCACGAGTGTCCTTCTCTGTCCCTAAACTCAAGGATTTCAAATATGGTTCAGCAAGATTGGTTTAGAACAGAATAGCACACTGACACTTTCCCTCACTGTCCTTCTCTGTCCCTACAAACAAGGTTTAGCACAGAATAACACACTGACACTCTCTCTACCTATCCTTATTTGTCCCTAAACACAAGGAATCCAGGATTAGTAAAGGAAAAAAAATGACACTGTCCCTGCCTATGCTTCTCTTTCCCTGCTCCGGAACACACTACACAAGGCCGCCGTGCTGGCGGCCTTTTATAGTGTGGGGGGTGTACTAAACCCCCTCAGCAATAATTGGCCACAGGCATCCTGCCTGTGGCCAATCATTGCTCTCCTCGCTGCCGGCGCTGTGATTGGCCAAGCATGCGGGGTCACAGTGCATGCTTGGCCAATCACAGCGCCTGGATGACACTGCGATGGCGTAGTGCATTGTGGGCCGTTCGCGTCACTCGAATTTGGCGCGAATGGCCCAAATCGTTCGATCTTCGTCGAACGATCGAACAGCCGATGTTCGAGTCGAACGTATGTTCGACTCGAACACGAAGCTCATCCCTACTGTGCAAGCTCTGGCCAGTGATCCATCCTCAAGACCCAGTAAGCCAGAGGATTTTCGGTGGGGAAGGTGTCCAAGTCTGACCTTGCCCCTAGGTATTCCTGCACCATGTATATCAGACGCTGGCGATGGTTGCTGGAACCGATCATACTTTGGGGCTGCGGACTAAAGAATTGTCTGAACGCATCGGTCAGATGGCCACCTTCCCCACCGCTCCTTCTTTGACTGCCCGAAGCCTCAGCAACTCGTTGTCCAGGACCAGGAGTTTGTAACCTCCCTGTCTCTGGGAACGCGTTGCACAGACCTTTCTGCAAGGCCTCCCGGAGTTGTCTCATCCTCTGCTCCCTCTGCGACGGTAACTTAAGGTCCGCAACCTTACCCTTGTACCGTGGATCAAGGAGAGTGGCCAGCCAGTAATGGTCCCTCTCCTTGATCTGAAGAATACGAGGATCCTTCCGCAGACTTTGCAGGATCAGGGAGGCCATGCAGCGTAGGTTAGCTGAGGCATTCGGTCCGGAGTCCTCTGGGTCACTAAGGACGACATGATCCGCAGCCACCTCCTCCCAGCCACGTACAAGTCCACTGGTTTCTTGGGACTGTAAATCATCCCTAAAAGACTGCTGCTGATGATGCTGAGTGCCAGCCTCCACCTCCATGCTGACACAATCCTCCTCCTCCTCCTCCTCCTCCTCCTCCTCTTCCTCTTCCTGTGCGATGGGTGGGACAGAAGGAACACTGTCTGGGTAAAGGGGGCCTTGAGAGGCAAGGAAGTCCTCCTCTTCCTGCCTCTGTTCTGCCTCAAGTGCCCTGTCCATTATTCCACGCAGCGTGTGCTCCAACAGGTGGACAAGAGGTACAGTGTCACTGATGCATGCACTGTCACTGCTCACCATCCTCGTGGCCTCCTCAAATGGTGCCAGGACAGTGCATGCATCCCTGATCATGCCCCACTGGCGTGGTGAAAAAAACCAGAGCTCCCCTGACCCTGTCCTGGTGCCGTAGTTGCACAGGTACTCATTGATGGCCCTCTGCTGCGTGTGCAGCCGCTGCAGCATGGCCAACGTTGAGTTCCACCTGGTGGGCATGTCACATATAAGGCGGTTCTTGGGCAGTTTCAACTCCTTTTGCAGCTCAGCCAGGCGAGCACTGGCATTATAAGATCTGCGGAAATGCACACAGACTTTCCTGGCCTGCCTCAGGACATCCTGTAAGCCCGGGTACCTGCCCAAGAACCGCTGCACCACCAGGTTAAGGACGTGAGCCATACAGGGCACATGGGTCAGTTGTCCCTGTCGGAGGGCGGAGAGGAGGTTGGTGCCATTGTCGCAAACCACCATTCCTGGCTTAAGCTGGCGTGGCGTCAACCACCTCTCGGCCTGCCCCTGCAGAGCAGACAGGACCTCTGCCCCAGTGTGGCTCCTGTCCCCCAAACACACCAGCGCAAGCACGGCATGGCATCTTTTTGCCTGCGTACTTGCGTAGCCCCTTGAACGCCTACGGAGCACCGCTGGTTCCGAGGACAAACCACAGGAAGAGACCATGGAGGAAGAAGAAGAGGAGGGGGTGGAGGAGAGAGGTGTGTCACAACCAGTAGTAGCATTTTGGAGGCGTGGCGGTGGAACAACCTCCAACACTACTGCACCTTGTCCTGCATCCTTCCCAGCTGCCAAAAGAGTGACCCAATGGGCCGTGAAAGAAAGGTAATGTCCCTGTCCATGCCTGCTGGACCATGAGTCAGCGGTAATATGCACCTTACCGCTGACCGCCCTGTCCAGCGAGGCCAAGACATTGCCTTCCACATGCCTGTAGAGAGCCGGAATCGCCTTCCGTGAGAAAAAGTGGCGTTTGGGAACCTGCCACTGAGGAACCGCACATTGCACAAACTCATGGAAGGGGGCCGAGTCTACCAACTGAAAAGGCAGCAGTTGAAGCGCTAGCAATTTAGCCAAGCTAGCATTCAACCGCTGGGCATGTGGATGGCTGGGAGTGAACTTCTTTCGACGGTCCAGCAGCTGGGGCAGGGAAATTTGCCTGCTAGAATCGGACGTCGGTGTACTGCTAGCAGAGTGGCCGCAAGTACTTGGCTGTGACACACCTAATTCTACACCTTCATTCCTCTTAGTGCAGGTTTCAGAGAGGACTGATGGTATAGTGGGGTTGGAGATCCCAGCTGATGCGGTGCAAGGAGAGGTCCGCTTTGTTCTTTGGTGTGGGTCTTTAAGGTAGGCTTGCCAACGAGCTGCATGGCAGGTCAACATATGTCTGATCAAGCATGTGGTGCCCAAGCGGCTGATGTTTTGGCCACGCGATATACGCTTGAGACATATGTTGCAAACAGCAGCTGTGCGATCTGATGCACTCGCCTCAAAAAAGGCCCACACCAAAGAACTTTTTGAATGACGGGCAGAGGCAGCGCCCTGCACAGGCGGAGCTCTGCGGTGTGATTCCGTCGGTGTGCTGCCCATACGCTGGCCACCCAAGGGCATCCTGCCTCGTTGGAGATGTGCCTCCTCCTCATCCTCCTCCTCCTCCTCTCTCCTATTAGGCACCCACGTGGAGTCAGTGACCTCATCATCCCCTCCCTCCTCATCACTGGAGCCAATCTGGCAGTATGCTGCAGCTGCTGGAGCATGACTGCCAGATTGGTGTACTTCTTGAGCATCCCCTCTCTCTGCTCTCACGCTACTGCCTTCCTCTATCTGGGTATCATCATCAGATCCTTCGAAACGCTGGGCATCCTCCTGGAGCATGTACCCAACACTGTGCTCAAACAGTTCGGGGGACTCCTCAGGAGGAGGACATGGTGGGTCTAGGGAAGGATTGACTAATGAAGATAATGATACCAGAGAAGAGGACGCTTTGGCAGCTGCTTTGCCAGTACCCTGAGCCTGGGTGAGAGAGGATGAGGAGGATGAGGTGGGCTTGGTCATCCACTCTACCAAGTCTTCGGCATGATGTGGCTCAACATGTCCAGCTGCCGAAAAGAAGGACAAGCGTGTCCCATGGCCATGTGCTGATGACAATGCACCGCGTCCACGACCAGCACTGTTTCCCCCAGACACAGAGCCTGCTTGCCCTCTTTTTTTGCCTCCTGACTGTCTGCCTCTCCTTGTTTGCCTTCCAGACATTTTAATGGATGGCCTGCAGGGAGATGGGAAAAACAGCAATAAGGGCTACCTTCAGGTGTATACTGTGCAGGAGGCTTAGCAACAATGACACTGACACTGTCCCCTGCCTATCCTTCTCTGTCCCTAAACACAAGGATTTGCAATATGCTTCAGCATAATTGGTTTAGCACAGAATAGCACACTGACAGTTTCCCTCACTGTCCTTCTCTGTCCCTACAAACAAGATTTAGCACAGAATAGCACACTGATAGTTTCCACGAGTGTCCTTCTCTGTCCCTAAACTCAAGGATTTCAAATATGGTTCAGCAAGATTGGTTTAGAACAGAATAGCACACTGTCAGTTTCACTCACTGTCCTTCTCTGTCCCTACAAACAAGATTTAGCACAGAATAGCACACTGATAGTTTCCACGAGTGTCCTTCTCTGTCCCTAAACTCAAGGATTTCAAATATGGTTCAGCAAGATTGGTTTAGAACAGAATAGCACACTGACACTTTCCCTCACTGTACCTCTCTGTCCCTAAACTCAAGGATTTCAAATATGGTTCAGCAAGATTGGTTTAGAACAGAATAGCACACTGACACTTTCCCTCACTGTACCTCTCTGTCCCTAAACTCAAGGATTTCAAATATGGTTCAGCAAGATTGGTTTAGAACAGAATAGCACACTGTCAGTTTCACTCACTGTCCTTCTCTGTCCCTACAAACAAGATTTAGCACAGAATAGCACACTGATAGTTTCCACGAGTGTCCTTCTCTGTCCCTAAACTCAAGGATTTCAAATATGGTTCAGCAAGATTGGTTTAGAACAGAATAGCACACTGACACTTTCCCTCACTGTCCTTCTCTGTCCCTACAAACAAGGTTTAGCACAGAATAACACACTGACACTCTCTCTACCTATCCTTATTTGTCCCTAAACACAAGGAATCCAGGATTAGTAAAGGAAAAAAAATGACACTGTCCCTGCCTATGCTTCTCTTTCCCTGCTCCGGAACACACTACACAAGGCCGCCGTGCTGGCGGCCTTTTATAGTGTGGGGGGTGTACTAAACCCCCTCAGCAATAATTGGCCACAGGCATCCTGCCTGTGGCCAATCATTGCTCTCCTCGCTGCCGGCGCTGTGATTGGCCAAGCATGCGGGGTCACAGTGCATGCTTGGCCAATCACAGCGCCTGGATGACACTGCGATGGCGTAGTGCATTGTGGGCCGTTCGCGTCACTCGAATTTGGCGCGAATGGCCCAAATCGTTCGATCTTCGTCGAACGATCGAACAGCCGATGTTCGAGTCGAACGTATGTTCGACTCGAACACGAAGCTCATCCCTACTGTGCAAGCTCTGGCCAGTGATCCATCCTCAAGACCCAGTAAGCCAGAGGATTTTCGGTGGGGAACGTGTCCAAGTCTGACCTTGCCCCTAGGTATTCCTGCACCATGTATATCAGACGCTGGCGATGGTTGCTGGAACCGATCATACTTTGGGGCTGCGGACTAAAGAATTGTCTGAACGCATCGGTCAGATGGCCACCTTCCCCACCGCTCCTTCTTTGACTGCCCGAAGCCTCAGCAACTCGTTGTCCAGGACCAGGAGTTTGTAACCTCCCTGTCTCTGGGAACGCGTTGCACAGACCTTTCTGCAAGGCCTCCCGGAGTTGTCTCATCCTCTGCTCCCTCTGCGACGGTAACTTAAGGTCCGCAACCTTACCCTTGTACCGTGGATCAAGGAGAGTGGCCAGCCAGTAATGGTCCCTCTCCTTGATCTGAAGAATACGAGGATCCTTCCGCAGACTTTGCAGGATCAGGGAGGCCATGCAGCGTAGGTTAGCTGAGGCATTCGGTCCGGAGTCCTCTGGGTCACTAAGGACGACATGATCCGCAGCCACCTCCTCCCAGCCACGTACAAGTCCACTGGTTTCTTGGGACTGTAAATCATCCCTAAAAGACTGCTGCTGATGATGCTGAGTGCCAGCCTCCACCTCCATGCTGACACAATCCTCCTCCTCCTCCTCCTCCTCCTCCTCCTCTTCCTCTTCCTGTGCGATGGGTGGGACAGAAGGAACACTGTCTGGGTAAAGGGGGCCTTGAGAGGCAAGGAAGTCCTCCTCTTCCTGCCTCTGTTCTGCCTCAAGTGCCCTGTCCATTATTCCACGCAGCGTGTGCTCCAACAGGTGGACAAGAGGTACAGTGTCACTGATGCATGCACTGTCACTGCTCACCATCCTCGTGGCCTCCTCAAATGGTGCCAGGACAGTGCATGCATCCCTGATCATGCCCCACTGGCGTGGTGAAAAAAACCCGAGCTCCCCTGACCCTGTCCTGGTGCCGTAGTTGCACAGGTACTCATTGATGGCCCTCTGCTGCGTGTGCAGCCGCTGCAGCATGGCCAACGTTGAGTTCCACCTGGTGGGCATGTCACATATAAGGCGGTTCTTGGGCAGTTTCAACTCCTTTTGCAGCTCAGCCAGGCGAGCACTGGCATTATAAGATCTGCGGAAATGCACACAGACTTTCCTGGCCTGCCTCAGGACATCCTGTAAGCCCGGGTACCTGCCCAAGAACCGCTGCACCACCAGGTTAAGGACGTGAGCCATACAGGGCACATGGGTCAGTTGTCCCTGTCGGAGGGCGGAGAGGAGGTTGGTGCCATTGTCGCAAACCACCATTCCTGGCTTAAGCTGGCGTGGCGTCAACCACCTCTCGGCCTGCCCCTGCAGAGCAGACAGGACCTCTGCCCCAGTGTGGCTCCTGTCCCCCAAACACACCAGCGCAAGCACGGCATGGCATCTTTTTGCCTGCGTACTTGCGTAGCCCCTTGAACGCCTACGGAGCACCGCTGGTTCCGAGGACAAACCACAGGAAGAGACCATGGAGGAAGAAGAAGAGGAGGGGGTGGAGGAGAGAGGTGTGTCACAACCAGTAGTAGCATTTTGGAGGCGTGGCGGTGGAACAACCTCCAACACTACTGCACCTTGTCCTGCATCCTTCCCAGCTGCCAAAAGAGTGACCCAATGGGCCGTGAAAGAAAGGTAATGTCCCTGTCCATGCCTGCTGGACCATGAGTCAGCGGTAATATGCACCTTACCGCTGACCGCCCTGTCCAGCGAGGCCAAGACATTGCCTTCCACATGCCTGTAGAGAGCCGGAATCGCCTTCCGTGAGAAAAAGTGGCGTTTGGGAACCTGCCACTGAGGAACCGCACATTGCACAAACTCATGGAAGGGGGCCGAGTCTACCAACTGAAAAGGCAGCAGTTGAAGCGCTAGCAATTTAGCCAAGCTAGCATTCAACCGCTGGGCATGTGGATGGCTGGGAGTGAACTTCTTTCGACGGTCCAGCAGCTGGGGCAGGGAAATTTGCCTGCTAGAATCGGACGTCGGTGTACTGCTAGCAGAGTGGCCGCAAGTACTTGGCTGTGACACACCTAATTCTACACCTTCATTCCTCTTAGTGCAGGTTTCAGAGAGGACTGATGGTATAGTGGGGTTGGAGATCCCAGCTGATGCGGTGCAAGGAGAGGTCCGCTTTGTTCTTTGGTGTGGGTCTTTAAGGTAGGCTTGCCAACGAGCTGCATGGCAGGTCAACATATGTCTGATCAAGCATGTGGTGCCCAAGCGGCTGATGTTTTGGCCACGCGATATACGCTTGAGACATATGTTGCAAACAGCAGCTGTGCGATCTGATGCACTCGCCTCAAAAAAGGCCCACACCAAAGAACTTTTTGAATGACGGGCAGAGGCAGCGCCCTGCACAGGCGGAGCTCTGCGGTGTGATTCCGTCGGTGTGCTGCCCATACGCTGGCCACCCAAGGGCATCCTGCCTCGTTGGAGATGTGCCTCCTCCTCATCCTCCTCCTCCTCCTCTCTCCTATTAGGCACCCACGTGGAGTCAGTGACCTCATCATCCCCTCCCTCCTCATCACTGGAGCCAATCTGGCAGTATGCTGCAGCTGCTGGAGCATGACTGCCAGATTGGTGTCCTTCTTAAACATCCCCTCTCTCTGCTCTCACGCTACTGCCTTCCTCTAGCTGGGTATCATCATCAGATCCTTCGAAACGCTGGGCATCCTCCTGGAGCATGTACCCAACACTGTGCTCAAACAGTTCGGGGGACTCCTCAGGAGGAGGACATGGTGGGTCTAGGGAAGGAGTGACTAATGGTGACATTGATACCAGAGAAGAGGACGCTTTGGCAGCTGCTTTGCCAGTACCCTGAGCCTGGGTGAGAGAGGATGAGGAGGATGAGGTGGGCTTGGTCATCCACTCTACCAAGTCTTCGGCATGATGTGGCTCAACATGTCCAGCTGCCGAAAAGAAGGACAAGCGTGTCCCATGGCCACTTGCTGATGACAATGCACCGCGTCCACGACCAGCACTGTTGCCCCCAGACACAGAGCCTGCTTGCCCTCTTTTTTTGCCTCCTGACTGTCTGCCTCTCCTTGTTTGCCTTCCAGACATTTTAATGGATGGCCTGCAGGGAGATGGGAAAAACAGCAATAAGGGCTACCTTCAGGTGTATACTGTGCAGGAGGCTTAGCAACAAAGACACTGACACTGTCCCCTGCCTATCCTTCTCTGTCCCTAAACACAAGGATTTGCAATATGCTTCAGCAAGATTGGTTTAGCACAGAATAGCACACTGATAGTTTCCCTCACTGTCCTTCTCTGTCCCTACAAACAAGATTTAGCACAGAATAGCACACTGATAGTTTCCCCGAGTGTCCTTCTCTGTCCCTAAACTCAAGGATTTCAAATATGGTTCAGCAAGATTGGTTTAGAACAGAATAGCACACTGACAGTTTCCCCGAGTGTCCTTCTCTGTCCCTAAACTCAAGGATTTCAAATATGGTTCAGCAAGATTGGTTTAGCACAGAATAGCACACTGATAGTTTCCCCGAGTGTCCTTCTCTGTCCCTAAACTCAAGGATTTCAAATATGGTTCAGCAAGATTGGTTTAGAACAGAATAGCACACTGACAGTTTCCCCGAGTGTCCTTCTCTGTCCCTAAACTCAAGGATTTCAAATATGGTTCAGCAAGATTGGTTTAGGACAGAATAGCACACTGACACTTTCCCTCACTGTCCTTCTCTGTCCCTACAAACAAGATTTAGCACAGAATAGCACACTGATAGTTTCCACGAGTGTCCTTCTCTGTCCCTAAACTCAAGGATTTCAAATATGGTTCAGCAAGATTGGTTTAGAACAGAATAGCACACTGACAGTTTCCCCGAGTGTCCTTCTCTGTCCCTAAACTCAAGGATTTCAAATATGGTTCAGCAAGATTGGTTTAGGACAGAATAGCACACTGACACTTTCCCTCACTGTCCTTCTCTGTCCCTACAAACAAGATTTAGCACAGAATAGCACACTGATAGTTTCCACGAGTGTCCTTCTCTGTCCCTAAACTCAAGGATTTCAAATATGGTTCAGCAAGATTGGTTTAGAACAGAATAGCACACTGACAGTTTCCCCGAGTGTCTTTCTCTGTCCCTAAACTCAAGGATTTCAAATATGGGTCCCTAAACTCAAGGATTTCAAATATGGTTCAGCAAGATTGGTTTAGGACAGAATAGCACACTGACACTTTCCCTCACTGTCCTTCTCTGTCCCTACAAACAAGATTTAGCACAGAATAGCACACTGATAGTTTCCATGAGTGTCCTTCTCTGTCCCTAAACTCAAGGATTTCAAATATGGTTCAGCAAGATTGGTTTAGAACAGAATAGCACACTGACAGTTTCCCTGAGTGTCCTTCTCTGTCCCTAAACTCAAGGATTTCAAATATGGTTCAGCAAGATTGGTTTAGGACAGAATAGCACACTGACACTTTCCCTCACTGTCCTTCTCTGTCCCTACAAACAAGATTTAGCACAGAATAGCACACTGATAGTTTCCACGAGTGTCCTTCTCTGTCCCTAAACTCAAGGATTTCAAATATGGTTCAGCAAGATTGGTTTAGAACAGAATAGCACACTGACAGTTTCCCCCAGTGTGTCCTTCTCTGTCCCTAAACTCAAGGATTTCAAATATGGTTCAGCAAGATTGGTTTAGGACAGAATAGCACACTGACACTTTCCCTCACTGTCCTTCTCTGTCCCTACAAACAAGATTTAGCACAGAATAGCACACTGATAGTTTCCACGAGTGTCCTTCTCTGTCCCTAAACTCAAGGATTTCAAATATGGTTCAGCAAGAATGGTTTAGAACAGAATAGCACACTGACAGTTTCCCCGAGTGTCCTTCTCTGTCCCTAAACTCAAGGATTTCAAATATGGTTCAGCAAGATTGGTTTAGGACAGAATAGCACACTGACACTTCCCCTCACTGTCCTTCTCTGTCCCTACAAACAAGATTTAGCACAGAATAGCACACTGATAGTTTCCACGAGTGTCCTTCTCTGTCCCTAAACTCAAGGATTTCAAATATGGTTCAGCAAGATTGGTTTAGAACAGAATAGCACACTGACAGTTTCCCCGAGTGTCCTTCTCTGTCCCTAAACTCAAGGATTTCAAATATGGTTCAGCAAGATTGGTTTAGGACAGAATAGCACACTGACACTTTCCCTCACTGTCCTTCTCTGTCCCTACAAACAAGATTTAGCACAGAATAGCACACTGATAGTTTCCACGAGTGTCCTTCTCTGTCCCTAAACTCAAGGATTTCAAATATGGTTCAGCAAGATTGGTTTAGAACAGAATAGCACACTGACAGTTTCCCCGAGTGTCCTTCTCTGTCCCTAAACTCAAGGATTTCAAATATGGTTCAGCAAGATTGGTTTAGGACAGAATAGCACACTGACACTTTCCCTCACTGTCCTTCTCTGTCCCTACAAACAAGATTTAGCACAGAATAGCACACTGATAGTTTCCACGAGTGTCCTTCTCTGTCCCTAAACTCAAGGATTTCAAATATGGTTCAGCAAGATTGGTTTAGAACAGAATAGCACACTGACAGTTTCCCCGAGTGTCCTTCTCTGTCCCTAAACTCAAGGATTTCAAATATGGTTCAGCAAGATTGGTTTAGGACAGAATAGCACACTGACACTTTCCCTCACTGTCCTTCTCTGTCCCTACAAACAAGATTTAGCACAGAATAGCACACTGATAGTTTCCACAAGTGTCCTTCTCTGTCCCTAAACTCAAGGATTTCAAATATGGTTCAGCAAGATTGGTTTAGCACAGAATAGCACACTGATAGTTTCCCTCACTGTCCTTCTCTGTCCCTACAAACAAGATTTAGCACAGAATAGCACACTGATAGTTTCCACGAGTGTCCTTCTCTGTCCCTAAACTCAAGGATTTCAAATACGGTTCAGCAAGATTGGTTTAGAACAGAATAGCACACTGATAGTTTCCCTCACTGTCCTTCTCTGTCCCTACAAACAAGATTTAGCACAGAATAGCACACTGATAGTTTCCACGAGTGTCCTTCTCTGTCCCTAAACTCAAGGATTTCAAATACGGTTCAGCAAGATTGGTTTAGAACAGAATAGCACACTGACAGTTTCCCTCACTGTCCTTCTCTGTCCCTACAAACAAGGATTAGCACAGAATAGCACACTGACACTTTCCCTCACTGTCCTTCTCTGTCCCTACAAACAAGGTTTAGCACAGAATAGCACACTGACACTTTCCCTCACTGTCCTTCTCTGTCCCTACAAACAAGGTTTAGCACAGAATGACACACTGACACTCTCCCTACCTATCCTTCTCTGTCCCTAAACACAAGGAATCCAGGATTAGTAAAGGAAAAAAATGACACTGTCCCTGCCTATGCTTCTCTTTCCCTGCTCCGGAACACACTACACAAGGCCGCCGCGCTGGCGGCCTTTTATAGTGTGGGGCGTGTACTAAACCCCCTCAGCAATAATTGGCCACAGGCATCCTGCCTGTGGCCAATCATTGCTCTCCTCGCTGCCGGCACTGTGATTGGCCAAGCATGCGGGGTCACAGTGCATGCTTGGCCAATCACAGCGCCTGGATGACACTGCGATGGCGTAGTGCATTGTGGGCCGTTCGCGTCACTCGAATTTGGCGCGAACGGCCCAAATCGTTCGATCTTCGTCGAACGATCGAACAGCCGATGTTCGAGTCGAACGTATGTTCGACTCGAACACGAAGCTCATCCCTACCCCTGATCGGCCGGCGGGTGATAAATTAGGTTTTAGGGTCAGATAGGGTCTGCGTCGCCCCAGGCAGCATCAGGTTAGTGTCAGTAAAGCTAACACCCACACGCGAAGCATACACCTCCCTTAGTGGTATAGTATCTGAACAGATCAATATCTGATCAGATCTATACTAGCGTCCCCAGCAGTTTAGGGTTCCCAAAACGCAGTGTTAGCGGGATCAGCCCAGATACCTGCTAGCACCTGCGTTTTGCCGCTCCGTCCAGCATAGCCCACCCAAGTGCAGTATCGATCGATCACTGTCACTTACAAAACACAACACACATAACTGCAGCGTTCCCAGAGACAGGCCTTATCCCTGCGACTCCAGTGCTGTAGGAGGTGATTTCACCACCACAGTTAAAAAAAAAAAAAAAAAGAGCATATATGCCAAAGCATGGGGGCAGCAGGGGCGGAGGAGCGTTTTTGCTCCTAATGCCGCGTAAATGCGGTCGAAATTACGACTGAGGCTTGCCCGTGGAAAAGTCTGACCGTGTGTAGGCGGCATAACTTTTGCGGGAGGATGCCCCCCTGCTTCGGCATATATAAATGGTGCATTTATGCCCATCATTAGAAGTGGGTGGATGAAGGGAGATATTCTAATGGTTGGCATACCCATCGATCAATCCCTTTTTTCGTTCAGCCAACAGCCTGCATGAAAAAAAAAAGATTACAAATACATGTCCAACAAGGACCAGCAACGTACTGGTATGTTGCTGGACTTTGAATGGTTATACCAGAATGATGCCTGTGGGTTTAGGTATCATCTTGGTATCATTCTTTTTAGCCAGCGACCGGCTTTCATGTAAAAGCAATCCTACCAGCTAATTAGCCTCTGGACTGCTTTTACAAGCAGTGGGAGGGAATGTCCCCCCCACCCCGGATATAAAAAGCGCCATTGGGAAATTGGGAAAGCATTTTGGTCAGATGCTTTGAGGGCAGAAGAAAGATCTAGGGTCTAATATTCCCTGAGATAACAATAAAAAAAAAAAAAATGGAAGCAACAGTTTAAAAATAAAATAAAAAAGCAAAATAAATAATTTAAAAAATAAATAAAATAAAATAAAAAAAAAGCACCCCTGTCCCTCCCTGCTCTTGCGCAAAGGCGAACGCAAGCGTCGGTCTGGCGTCATATGTAAACAGCAATTGCACCATGCATGTGAGGGATCACCGCGAAGGTCAGATCGAGGGCAGTCATTTTAGCAGTAGACCTCCTCTGTAAATCTAATGTGGTAACCTGTAAAGGCTTTTAAAAATGTATGTAGTTTGTCACCACTGTGCGTTTGTGCAAAATTTTAAAGCATGTCGTGTTTGGTATCCATGTACTCGGCCTAAGATCATATTTTTTATTACATCAAACATTTGGGCAATATAGTGTGTTTTAGTGCATTAAAATGAAATTTTTTTTATTTTTTCCCCAAAAAATGCGTTTGAAAAATCGCTGCGCAAATACTGTGTGGAAAAAAAAATGCCACACCCACCATTTTAATCTGTAGGGCCTTTGCTTTAAAAAATATAAAAAAATTTCATGTAAACAAAAAGTGTCAGAAAGGGCTTTGTCTTCAAGTGGTTAGAAGAGTGGATGATGTGTGACATAAGCTTCCTAATGTTGTGCATTAAATGCCAGGACAGTTCAAAACCCCCCCCCCCCAAATGACCCCATTTTGGAAAGTAGACACCCCAAGCTATTTGCTGAGAGGCATGTTGAGTCCATGGAATATTTTATATTTTGACACAAGTTGCGGGAAAAAGACAATTTTTGTTTTATTTTTTTGCACAAAGTTGTCACTAAATTATATATTGCTCAAACATGCCATGGGCATATGTGGAATTACATCCTAAAATACATTCTGTTGCTTCTCCTGAGTACGGGGATACCACATGTGTGAGACTTTTTGGGAGCCTATCCACGTACGGGACCCCAAAAACCAAGCACCGCCTTTAGGCTTTCTAAGGGTGTAAATTTTTGATTTCACTCCTCACTGCCTATCACAGTTTCGGAGGCCATGAAATGCCCAGATGGCACAAAAAACCCCCAAATGACCCCATTTTGGAAAGTAGACACCCCAAGCTATTTGCTGAGAGGTATGGTGACCCGAAATACCCGTTGCTATGCGGAAGTCCGTAATCTGCCTCTTCCGTAACCGCGGTCTGTTTTCTTCCCCATCCTCTTCTAGTGAATGGGGCGCGCTGCTTTCTGGGAACTGTGTGTAATCCCAGAAAGCAGCCGCCCATTCACAAATCGGCGCGAGACTCGCGCATGAGCAGTAGGAAATGGGCAGTGAAGTCGTAAGGCTTCACTGCCCGTTTCCCTTTGTGTGGATGGCGGCGTGGGACCTGCAACGATCGAGAGATCGGCATCGGGGGGCCATCAGCGCGGTAGAGTAGGACAGGTAAGTGTCCTGATTAAAAGTCAGCAGCTACAGTGTTAGTAGCTGCTGACTTAAAAAAATAAAAAATTTGCGGGTGGAGCTCCGCTTTAAGATTCCCAAACATCTCCAAACTTGGAGGTTTACCTACCAAATTGGGTGCAAGAATGCTGGAATGGAAGAGATGCTGACCAGACAGAGATGAGTATAAAAGCTCTTTTTTTTTTTTAAGGAGCTTTCATCTGGATTATTTTTAATCTGACAGCCAAACAACTAGCAATTTAAGACAAAAGTCAGCAATGGCAGCCCCCAAAATTCTCTCACGGGTTCTTCTTTAACCACTTGAGACCCGCGCTATAGCCGAAAGACGGCTGCAGCGCGGCTCTCAAGTGCCGAGAGGACGTCCCCAGGACGTCCTTCTCTGTTTACATCCCGCCGCGCGCCGCCGAGGGCGCGCGGCGGGGAACAGCTGTGCGGCGCGCATCACGTGATGCCGAGGAGCGTGCCTGGCGGCCGCGATGTCCGCCAGGTACATTCGATCGGCAGTTACAGAAGCAGGACGTGGATCTCTGTGTGTAAACACAGAGATCCATGTCCTGTCAGGGAGAGAGGAGACTGATGCTGTGTCCCTTGTACATAGGGACACAGATCGGTCTCCTCCCCCAGTCAGTCCCCTCCCCCCACAGTAAGAATCACAAATAGGGAACATAGTTAACCCCTTCCCTGCCCCCTAGTGTTAACCCCTTCCCTGCCAGTCACATTTATACAGTAATCAGTGCATTTTTATAGCACTGTTCGCTGTATAAATGTGAATGGTCCCAAAATGGTGTCAAAAGTGTCCGATGTGTCCGCCATAATGTCGCAGTCACGATAAAAATTGCTGATCGCCGCCATTACTAGTAAAAAAAAAATATTAATAAAAATGCTATAAAACTATCCCCTATTTTGTAGACGCTATAACTTTTGCGCAAACCAATCAATAAACGCTTATTGCGATTTTTTTTTGACCAAAAATATGTAGAAGAATACGTATCAGACTAAACTGAGAAAAAAAAAAAAATTGGGATATTTATTATAGCAAAAAGTAATAAATATTGTGTTTTTTTTCAAAATCGTCGCTCTTTTTTTGTTTATAGCGCAAAAAATAAAAACCGCAGAGGTGATCAAATACCACCAAAAGAAAGCTCTATTTGTGGGAAAAAAAGGACGTCAATTTTGTTTGGGAGCCACGTCGCACGACCACGCAATTGTCATTCAAAGCGACGCAGTGCCGAAAGCTGAAATTTCGCCTGGGCAGGAAGGGGGTTATGTGCCCAGTAAGCAAGTGGTTAAAAAAAATGCAATCCAATTACACCACAAATACAATGGTTCTTAACCATTGCCCATGGCTTGGTATCTGTAAGGCCTACAGAACAATTGCTGTGATGTTCATTCACTGCCCTGATGCAGACTAATAGCTGAGATCTAAAAATCATGTGTATATCTAAAGAAAAGCTAATCTACCAACACAAAAACTGTCCAAAAACAAATTTGAAAAAAATTATCATTCTGAATAGATTATTGTCTTAAAAGAGGGGAGACTGGCTGGTGTGTCCTATATCGGAGGGTACTTGGGTATTTATGATGATCAGCCAGTTGTTATATTGCATATGGCTGTATTAAAGCGGAGGTTCACCCAAATTCACAACTATACTGTAACACAACCGCTGTAATATGTACATCATCAAAGGACAAAACATTTTTTTTTCCCATGTATAAATACCTTGTATTTGCCTTTTCATAAAGCGACTTCCGGGATTCCCTCCCGCGGGAGTAGGCGTTTCCAAGCCTTTCTCCGGCGCCGCAATGCAACGTGGGACTTGGCTGCAGGGACTTGGTATGCAGTGCTGCGAAATCTCGAGAGATTTCACATACGACGTGACGCATGACGCCAGTCACGTGACAAGGGCGTCTCTATTTAGATTGTGCATACCATCACAACGGGGCGTGAACTTTCAATGACGCGGCCCCATTGTGATGGCAACCTTTTCGTTTAGACGCTACTCCAGGAAATGATTGCTTGTGGGCTTCACAATGCCCACAAGCAAAATGGAAAAACAGAGAAACGTATTTTATAACTCCTTCTTTACGAGGAAAACGGACAGCGGATACTAGCAGAAACGAAACAAGTAAGTGTACTTTATTATTGGGAAACCCCATTGAATGCAGGAAAAAAAAAAAACAAGTTTTGCCGCGGAACCTCCGCTTTAAATATATGTGGGATTTAGAAGTCAAGGCACTGATTGTGTGTTTTTGTTTTGTTTTGGTATTTATATTGGACTTTCTCTTTGTTTTTGTATAGAAGTGATTGAGAGCCCATTCACACAGGGGCAACACGACTTCCAGCGCGATTTTATGAGGCAACTCAGACGCAACTTGAGTATGAATCACAGCACGACCTGGAGCTACTTACAAGGCAACTTCAAGTTGCCTGCAGGACAGGAGACATTCCAGTGGCCAATCAAACAAGAATCAGCTCTGTGGGAGGGAGGGGGGAGGGAGAGGTTTGCCTGAGAAATG
Source organism: Rana muscosa (assembly GCA_029206835.1). Lineage (NCBI taxonomy): Eukaryota > Metazoa > Chordata > Amphibia > Anura > Ranidae > Rana > Rana muscosa. The sequence goes on along the minus strand of CM055125.1, from coordinate 11,180,550 downwards.
TATTTTCTCTTCCTGGAGAGTTGCTCCTATTAAGACACTGATCCGACTTCAGAGGCAACTCCCATTGAAATCAATGGGTACAGGTCGCCTAGAAGTCGGATTGAAGTAGTACAGGGACCTTTTTTGAAGTCGGAGCGACTGCAGTAGTGTGCATTAAGACGACTCCATTAACTTACATTGATTTCCTCAGCCAGCTCGACTTGAGGCAACTAGGGGCGACCTGGGGCGATTTGAAGTCGGATCCAAAGTTGCCCCTGTGTGAATGGGGACCTAGGAAGGTATTTGGATAATTCTAGAAAGAATGTACACATGGGGTAGCACCACTCTACTGTGAAAACATCCAAATATGCATGTTGGTTACTGGTACCTTCTCTCCAGGTGCCAGGTTCAGACGACCTCCGACTCGTCACAAACTCGGAATATGGATATATGGAAAGAACCCGCACTCTGTAATCCATCCAAATTCTTTATTCGATAATCAAAGTACAAAGTAACTGCTAACATGTGTAGCGGCCTCACCCCTCTCTCCCCTTCCTTTGCTCGGCTTGTATTTCTTTGTCTAGGGGTCTCAGTGCTGGGGAGAGGGATGAGATACACTATGGCCCATGTCCTCCCGTAGCTAAGAGGTGAAGGCCAGAAGATTGGGCTTTTGTGTAGGTGTCCTAGAGTCAAGTCCAGTCCTTCGTCCCTGACTCCTTTGCTTAGTAACCCAAGTTCCACACAGTGAATAGGTACAACTTAGTTTTATTCTTCTTGCCAAGCAATAAAACAATCTTTTCTTTGGAATGATGGGGGACAGATCGAGGCACAATCCTTTCCCTTCTTGCTGCTGCCCACTGTGCTGTCACCAGTGGTGAATAGTCACTACCACTGACTAGGTAATATAGAACGTGAATTACCTTCGCTCACATTGCCCCTGTCAGAGGAAGAAATCCGTCCAAGGGAGAAGTGGAGGCCTCTCCGTCACCAGCGATGACGCGCCCGAATCTTTGGAGAAGTTACTGCGCACCAGTCCTCACGAACTCAGAGACGGGCACAAAAGGCGTTAGGGCCCCCTCGGATTCCTCCACCCTCGCGGAACTCAGTTGAAGGTACTGAGCCCCAGGCATCCACCATAGTACCTCACCTCAGGCTAAAGGTGCCTGAGATGGACTCCATCACCGCTCCAGCTAGGCCAAGGGCGCCTAGGCCTGGAACACCGGAACGCCAGCACCCAAGCTGAAGGTGCCTGGGTGCGGCCACGTCCTCCGACTCTCTCCCCCAAATCAGGACCTCCGCCCTTTTTATGACCTCTCCCTTTGCATCACAGCGGGTTCCCCGCCCCGCTGTACCAGCTCCAGGGGAGGACAAAAAGGCACAGTTCGCGGTGTGTGTTCAGCTCGGGCCCAAGGCAACAGCGCCACCCAAGGGCCCCAAGGAACTTCACACCCCCAGAGTCCTTACAGAATTCAAATACCCGCTACACTCTCCCCCTGGTGATTTGACACTGGTCCCCAGTGTCTGGTACAAACTCACACCCCACGAAAGGTGGTGTCATAAGTTCAGCCCAGAAACCTGACTACACAATTTAACCCTGAATTGTGCCACGACCTGAATGGGAAAGGAATACAACTATAAAACTTTTCAATAAAACACTTTAAATATTTCACACATTTACATTCCCCCCCTCCAGGCTATCTAAAGACCACCCATTCTCAGTAGTCTTGACAGATGAATCTCCTGCAGAGGGAAAGAAAAAAAACATACATCCTACCAACATGTGTGTTTGCTTGGAATGAATGAGTCTATCCTAGGAGAAACCCATTCACTCCAATAAGTGCTGCATAATGTGGGAAAAAAAAAAAACAATCGTTGCGCAACACTGCCACCTGGTGACAGTGCCGCGGTCAAGACACTCATTACTTCCAGATGAACTTTCCGCTTGAACATTTTTCTCTGTGACCCTGCACTATCTAAAACCAAAAAGTAACTGATTTCTTCTGAGCACACGGAGAAAGAGGGAGAACAACAAAAACAGCTCCCATATCTCAAACGAGTAGAACTGCCCAAATGCCAAAAAACTAGGGCACAGTCTCTGTGTTCCAGGAAAAGGCACTCTGGAAAGTTCAACCAGGAATAGAAAAGAAACAACCGAGAGTCTTTCCCTCTCTCCTTCTCTTACAGATAAAACCTTGGATGAGGCAATGATATAGGCTTCAGACGATCATCAAAGGTCTCCACATGGTACTCAACACTCTTTCCTTCCTTGCGACAGATCACCACTTTGTCCGCATGAATGTGTCTTCCCAGCATCCACTTAGCTTTACAGTCCTGAAATTTCTTGGTGACCGTTGGTGAACAGGAAAGGTACCGCCGTGCTTGCTGCACTTTAAGTTTGTCCCACACAAAGGTATCATACCATCTTTGCCGAAAGACCTCCACCTCATAGAGCAGTTCCCGAGGCAGATACGGGCAACCTTCTGGCCAAAGAGACGCTGCAGCCTTGACAAAGGTGGCATAGTAGCTCGGTCCCCTTCTCCGGGTGGAACAATCGCTTCTGGGTGGCGAGGTGCATTCACCACCTCGGTAGCCCTGGGCCTAGGAGGCCGCAGTGATTGACGTTGCACTCCCGCAACAGGAGCAGGTGAAATGGAGGTTGAATTCAGAAGGGGAACTCCAGACAGGGAACTAGCTTCCTCCCTCAACTCCGGGGCCTCTACCCGAGGTGTACTACCTCCAGTAGACATGGACAGGTCCCTTGCAACACAGGACGAGGGTAGCTTCATCTTGTCCCATCCCTTCTGTTGGAAGATATCGTCTATCTCCCCATCATCGCCATTGTCAGACAATGAATCCAGGTCAGAGGTGTCGTAGCACTCAGCGGGCAGATAATTCCCCGTCACGGAATTATCCCCCTTGACAACCTCTACCGACTGTGGGCTACCGCCACTTTTCCCCACACAGACAGTCCCAACCCCTGGCTTACCTTCGCTCACATATGTGGTGCATAGTTATTCACATAACCAGCACCAACATATATATAGAAAGAGACTAGAACCACTCCCATTCATTAGTCAATGCAATTAGCTATAGATGAGAATCACCATTGTAATGTATAGAGACTCTCTGAAGGTAAAAAACTTTTATTTGCATAGATTTAAAATGCATTTATACATTTACACAATAAACATGAAAAAACATGTATATCATAGATTATTGTACATGATATACATTAAATTTGTGATTTAAAAATCTGAATAAAAACTATTAAACAATTTATGGGTCAAAACTAAGATTTCAGGAAAGGAACTATTTAGACAAAATTAGGGCATAGGAATATAGATGAGACAATTACACATCCAACCTATTAAAAACATCTACCTATCTTGTCTCCGAATTGTGTCTCCATTCCTAAAGAGAGGGTGTAGATTTTCCAGCCATCGGGCTAAAACTTTGGGAGGAATGTTATCACCCAGCTTGTTTTTACCTTCAGAGAGTCTCTATACATTACAATGGTGATTCTCATCTATAGCTAATTGCATTGACTAATGAATGGGAGTGGTTCTAGTCTCTTTTTGTATATATGTTGGTTAAGTGGGTAACTATGCGGTGACCAAGGCTCCTCACCAAATCATGTTAGCAGTTACTTTTTACTTGGTGATTATCGAATGAAGAATTTGGATGGATTCCAGAGTGCGGGTTCTTTCCATATATATATATATATATATATATATATATATATATATATATATATATATATATATATATAATTCTAGAAGGCTTATAATTATATTGACATTTAATATTGAGAGATTGGATTGTACGATTGTTGGTATTGTAAAAGAAATGTCTAAAAATGAATAAAAATTATTGCAGAAAAAAAAAGAAAGTCATGTGACAAGTAGGGTTGAGCGGACACCTGGATGTTCGGGTTCGACGGGTTTGGCCGAACTTCGGAAAAAAGTTTGAGTTCGGGACCCCAACTTGACCCCAACTTGACCCCGAACCCGAACCCCATTGAAGTCAATGGGGACCGAACTTTTGAGGACTAAAATGGCTCTAAAATAGAAATGGAAAGGGCTAGAGGGTTGCAAATGGCAGCAAAATGTTAAGAGCATGGCAAGTGCTCTGCAAACAAATGTGGATAGGGAAATAATAACTTAAAATAACATAAAATACATAAAAATAAAAAATAATAATCTTGACCTAGGAGGACGAGGTCCATATGGAGTAGGAGGTTGAGGTGGCGGTGGATGTGGCGGTGTAGGTGGAAGCGGCGGTGGAGGAGGATGAGGTAGCCAACACTGGTTTTTGTTTTTAATTTTATTTAAAAACAAAAACACCAAAAGAGTGAGAAAGATCAAAAAACAAACAAACAATGGCTGGGTAAGGCCGGTATTCATGTCTATTCTGCACAAGGTACGGACAAGTCCTGTGGGATCCATGCCTGGTTCATTTTAATGAACGTGAGCTTGTCCACATTGGCTCTGGACAGGCAGCTGCGCTTGTCTGTGATAACGCCCCCTGCCGTGCTAAATACACGTTCAGATAATACACTGGCTGCAGGGCAGGCCAGCACCTCCAAGGCGTAAAGGGCAAGTTCAGGCCATGTGCCCAATTTGGAGACCCAGAAGTTGAAGGGGGCAGACCCGTCATTCAGTACGTGTAGGCGTGTGCACACATACTGCTCCACCATGTTGGTGAAATGCTGCCTCCTGCTAAGACGTTCCATATCAGCTGGTGGTGCTGGTTGTTGTGGCGTGCTGACAAAGCTTTTCCACATTTTGGCCATGCTAACCCTGCCTTCTGAGGTGCTGGCGGTGCCCCGGCTGCGTTGGCGACCTCTTCCTCCTCCTCTGCCTTCGCCTTGTGCTTCCATTGTGCCCCCGCTGTCGGGTGGGAATGCCACCAGCAGCGTGTCTACCAGCGTGCGCTTGTACTCGCACATCTTACAATCACGCTCCAGTGAGGGAATTAAGGACGGTACTGTGACAGGGGTCACTTGGGGCACAGGGGGAATGAGCGTTCGTCTCGTATGTTTGGAAGGATTAATCCTATGGGAAGCGGTCGTCTGACTGTGGAGGATCGATAGTGGATGTGTGTCCAGAGAGGGAATATCTTAAACGGCGTTAACCCCTTAATACTTGGGCAGTCGTTACAGGTACGTTGTCCTTGAACGGGGATCCAGCAGCGTGGCCACCCAGTAATCAGCACCTGTTAGAATGTGGGCAACTCGCCGGTCGTTGAGGAGACACTGCAGCATGTAATCGCTCATGTGTGCCAGGCTACCCAGAGGCAAAGAAAAGCTGTCCTCTGTGGGAGGTGTATCGTCTGTGTCCTCTGTATCCCCCCAGCCACGCACCAGTGGTGGCCATGAGCTGGTCTCGGTGCCACCCTGCTATGAACATGGTTCCTCCTGCTCCATCTCCTCCTCCTCCTCTTCATCCTCCACCTCGTCATCCTCCAGAACTGTGCCCTTGCTGGACAATTGTGTACCTGGCGTTTGTTGGTGCAGGAACCCACCCTCGGAGCCACTTGTGAATGACTGCCCTGAAAGCCTTGGAAATGATCCCTCTTCCTCATCCTTCTCCTCCTCCTCCTGTGCCACATCCTCTTCCATCATCGCCCGAAGCGTTTTTTCAAGGAGGCATAGAACTGGGATAGTAATGCTGAGAATGGCATCATCGGCACTGGCCATGTTGGTGGAGTACTCGAAACAGCGCAACAAGGCACACAGGTCTCGCATGGAGGCCCAGTTATTGGTGGTGAAGTGGTGCTGTTCCGCAGAGCGACTTACGTGTGCGTGCTGCAGCTGAAACTCCACTATCGCCTGCTGCTGCTCACACAGTCTGGCCAGCATGTGCAAGGTGGAGTTCCACCTTGTGGGCACGTCACATATGAGGCGGTGAGCGGGAAGGCCGAAGTTATGCTGTAGCGCTGACAGGCAAGCAGCAGGGTGAGAACGCCGAAAGTGCGCACAGACGGCCCACACTTTCTGCAGCAGCTCTAGCATATCGGGGTAATTTTTAAGGAACCCCCAGCACCACCAAATTCAGCACATGCGCCAGGCAAGGGATGTGCGTCAAACCGGCTAGGCCCAGAGCTGCTACGAGATTTTGCCCCTTAATTGCACACCACTAGGCCGGGCTTGAGGCTCACTGCCACCGACCTCTCATCGGTCTGTTGTTCCATGTCCCTCCACAACTCCTGCGCGGTGTGGCGTTTTTCCCCCAAACAGGAAAGTTTTAAAACTGCCTGTTGTCATTTACCCCTGGCTGTGCTGAAGTTGGTGGTGAAGGTGTTACGCTGACCGGATGAGGAGGCGGTAGAGGATGAGGAAGCGGAGTAGGAGGAGTTAGCAACAGCAGGCAAACTGAAGCGCCCTGCAATCCTCGGTGGTGGAAGGACATGCGCCAAACTGCTATCCGCCTCAGGCCCAGCCACCACTGCATTTACCCAGTGTGCTGTTAGGGAGATATAACGTCCCTGACCGTGCTTACTGGTCCACGTATCCGTAGTTAGGTGGACCTTGCCACAGATGGCGTTGCGCAGTGCACACCTGATTTTGTCCCCCACTCGGTTGTGCAGGGAAGGGATGGCTCGCCTGGAAAAGTAGTGGCGGCTGGGCACGACGTACTGTGGGACAGCCAATGCCATCAGTCTTTTAAAACTCTGCGTCTCCACCATACGGAATGACAGCATTTCAAAGGCCAGGAATTTTGCAATGCTGCCATTCAGGGCCAGGGATTGCGGGTGGGTAGGGGGGTACTTCCTCTTCCACTCCAGTGTTTGGGAGATAGAGAGCTGAACGCTTTCATGGGACATTGTGGAGATGGTTGGTGACCCAGGTGGTAGTGTTGCTGGCAGATACTCTGTTTGCGGTGTGGCAGGTGCCACTGTCACTACAGAGGTGGATGAAGAGGCCAAGACTGCAGCAGAAGAGGAAGCAGGAGGAGCCAGAGACCTTTCTTGGTTTTTGAGGTGTCTACTCCACTGCAGCTCGTGCTTTGCACTTAGATGCCTGGTCATGCATGTTTGCCTGGTCATGCAGGTTGTGCTCAGGTTGAGAACGTTTATGCCTCACTTCAGGCTCTGATTGCACAGCGTGCAAACCACTCATGTCTTGTCATCAGCACATTGTCTGAAGAACTGCCACGCTAGGGAACTTCTTGGACCTGGCTTTGGTGTGCTCGGTCCCTTGCTGCGTTGGGCAGTAGCAGACGTACTGTCTAGGGGACGGACGCTCCGCTTTTGCACCCTGCTCCCTCTTCTGCTGTGCTGGTGGCTCTGTGCGACCACCGCCTCTTCCTCCAAACTACACAGGTCACCTGCATGACGTTGATTCCATGTGGGGTCGAGGACCTCATCGTCCTCCACGTCATCTTCCACCCAGTCTTCACTACTGCCCTCCTTGTCGGTCTGCACAATTGCAAAAGCAGCAGCAGTTGGCACCTGTGTTTCTTCATCATCCGAGACGTGCTGCGATGGTCCTCCCATGTACTCATCTTGAAACATAAGTGGTTGGGCATCGGTGCACTCAATCTCTTCCACTTCTGGGGCAGGGCTAGGTGGATGGCCCTGGGAAACCCTGCTAACAGAGTCATCAAAAAGCAGAAGAGACTGCTGCATGATTTGGGGCTCAGACTGCTTGGCTGATTTGCAAGGGGGTGAGGTGAAAGACTGATAGACATCGGCTGCAGGTGCCAACTCTGATCTTTCAGCAGTAGACTGGGTGGGAGACAATGTGAAGGAACTTGAGGCACTGTCAGAAACCCAATCTACTATCACCTGTAGTGATGAGCCGAACACCCCCGGGTTCGGTTCGCACCAGAACCCGCAAACGGACCGAAAGTTCGCACGAACTTTCGAACCCTATTAAATACAATGGATGCGAACGTTCGAAATCTAAAGTGCTAATTATAACGACTATTATGCATGTTATTGTCCTAAAAAGGGTTTGGGAACCCGGGTTCTGCACCAGGGGACATGTATCAATCCAAAAAAAAGTTTTAAAAACGGACGTTTTTTGGGAGCAGTCATTTTAATGATGCATAAAGTCAAATATTCCTTTAAATATCATACCTGGGGGGTGTCTAAAGTATGTCTGTGAAGTGCCATGTGTTTCCCGTGTTTAGAACTGTCCCTGCACAAAATTACATTTCTAAAGGAAAAAAAGCCATTTAAAACTGCTTGCGGCTTTAATGTAATGTCTGGTCCCGGTAATATGGATGAAAATCTTTAAGAAAAATGGCATAGCTACCCCATCACCCCCCCTACCCCAGCCCATTACCAGCCCCTTTTGGTCTTGTATGGATATTAAGGGGAACCCCGCACACAAAATAAAAAAGGCCCTATATACTCTGAACAGCCGTATGCAGGCGGTGCATACAAGACAGGGACTGTAGGTTTGTTCTTATGTAGAATCTGTTTGTAATTTTGAACAGGTACATTGTTTAAGTGTAGCTCCAGCCAAGAAATCTATTTTTAAGCTTTTTGGAAAACATAGGGAAGGGTTATCACCCCTGTAACATTTGTTTTGCTGTCTGTGCAGTGTGCACCTGTTCAGAACAGTTCACCTCACTTTCCGTCCTAATGACAAATGTTTTTTGAAAATTTGGGGTTTTTATCGAAACAAGAATTGGTGATAAAGCATCAGTGGAGAGGAGACACTTTTTTTCCCCATATTAACTCTTACAGGAGAGAATTTGCCTTCCTAGGGGTAGATTTCCTCTCACTTCCTGTTGTATCCTTCCGTTTGCAAGGAGGAGTCGTTTGTAAGTTGGATGTTTGAAAGTAGGGGCCTGCCGTATATACTCAGGTGAAATTTGCCCCTTACATGTTGGTGTTGCCACAACACTGTGAGCCCTCACAGTTACTCTTGGTAAGCGCATGAATGGGCCCTGCTGTGAATTATTAGATCAAGAATTGTAATTGCATGCCCCTGTTGAACAGGGGCTGAAAAATTGGGCCTATGGTGGTGGTGGTGGTGTTGACACAACACTGTAAGGCCTCACAGTTACTCTTGGTGGGCGCAGGAATGGGCCCTGCTGTGAATTATTAGATCAAGAATTGTAATTACATGCCCCTGTTAAACAGGGGCAGAAAAATTGGGCCTTAGGCACTGGTGCCACAACACTGCAACCCCTCACAGATACTGTACTTGGAGCACAGCAATGAGCCCTGTTGCAAAGTATTGCATCAAAAATTGTAATTACACGCCCCTGTTAAACAGGGGCTGAAAAATTGGGCCTTAGCCACTGGTGGCGGCACCCAGAAACAAAAATGTTCTACGAAGCTATCATCATCAATCGGATCATTGAGGAGGAGGAGGATAGTCAGTCAACATAACAGGACAGTCTCTCAGCATCAGCATCAGTCTTGAAGGGATGTGACATTTGAAAATAAATTAGTCTGTTATATCAGCTTCAGGTGTTTGGTAGCTGGTGGTGATCCAAGACTGGTTCATCTTTATGAAGGTCAGTCGATCAACAGAGTCGGTGGACAGGTGCACCCTGTGATCCGTGACAAATCCTCCAGCAGCACTGAATGTGCGTTCTGAAAGAACGCTGGATGCAGGACAGGCCAGTAGCTCAATTGCATACTGTGCAAGCTCTGGCCAGTGATCCATCCTCAAGACCCAGTAAGCCAGAGGATTTTCGGTGGGGAAGGTGTCCAAGTCTGACCTTGCCCCTAGGTATTCCTGCACCATGTATATCAGACGCTGGCGATGGTTGCTGGAACCGATCATACCTTGGGGCTGCGGACTAAAGAATTGTCTGAACGCATCAGTCAGACGGCCACCTTCCCCACCACTCCTTCTTTGACTGACCGAAGCCTCAGCAACTCGTTGTCCAGGACCAGGAGTTTGTAACCTCCCAGTCTCTGGGAACGCGTTGTACAGACCTTTCTGCAAGGCCTCCCGGAGTTGTCTCATCCTCTGCTCCCTCTGCGACGGTAAGATAAGGTCCGCAACCTTACCCTTGTACCGTGGATCAAGCAGAGTAGCCTGCCAGTAATGGTCCCTCTCCTTGATCCGAAGAATACGAGGATCCTTCCGCAGACTTTGCAGGATCAGGGAGGCCATGCAGTGCAGGTTAGCTGAGGCATTCGGTCCGGAGTCTTCTGGGTCACTAAGGACGACATGATCCGCAGCCACCTCCTCCCAGCCACGTACAAGTCCACTGGTTTCTTGGGACTGTAAATCATCCCTAAAAGACTGCTGCTGATGATGCTGAGTGCCAGGCTCCACCTCCATGCTGACACAATCCTCCTCCTCCTCCTCCTCCTCCTCCTCCTCTTCTTCCTGTGCGATGGGTGGGACAGAAGGAACACTGTCTGGGTAAAGGGGGCCTTGAGAGGCAAAGAAGTCCTCCTCTTCCTGCCTCTGTTCTGCCTCAAGTGCCCTGTCCATTATTCCACGCAGCGTATGTTCCAACAGGTGGACAAGAGGTACAGTGTCACTGATGCATGCACTGTCACTGCTCACCATCCTCGTGGCCTCCTCAAATGGTGCCAGGACAGTGCATGCATCCCTGATCATGCCCCACTGGCGTGGTGAAAAAAAACCCGAGCTCCCCTGACCCTGTCCTGGTGCCGTAGTCGCACAGGTACTCATTGATGGCCCTCTGCTGCGTGTGCAGCCGCTGCAGCATGGCCAACGTTGAGTTCCACCTGGTGGGCATGTCACATATAAGGCGGTTCTTGGGCAGGTTCAACTCCTTTTGCAGCTCAGCCAGGCGAGCACTGGCATTATAAGATCTGCGGAAATGCACACAGACTTTCCTGGCCTGCCTCAGGACATCCTGTAAGCCCAGGTACCTGCCCAAGAACCGCTGCACCACCAGGTTAAGGACGTGAGCCACACAGGGCACATGGGTCAGTTGTCCCTGTCGGAGAGCGGAGAGGAGGTTGGTGCCATTGTCGCAAACTACCATTCCTGGCTTAAGCTTGCCTGGCGTCAACCACCTCTCGGCCTGCCCCTGCAGAGCAGACAGAACCTCTGCCCCAGTGTGGCTCCTGTCCCCCAAACACACCAGCGCAAGCACGGCATGGCATCTTTTTGCCTGCGTACTTGCGTAGCCCCTTGAACGCCTACGGAGCACCGCTGGTTCCGAGGACAAAGCACAGGAAGAGGCCATGGAGGAAGAAGAAGAGGAGGGGGTGGAGGACAGAGGTGTGTCACAACCAGTAGTAGCATTTTGGAGGCGTGGCGGTGGAACAACCTCCAACACTACTGCACCTTGTCCTGCATCCTTCCCAGCTGCCAAAAGAGTGACCCAATGGGCCGTGAAAGAAAGGTAACGTCCCTGTCCATGCCTGCTGGACCATGAGTCAGCGGTAATATGCACCTTACCGCTGACCGCCCTGTCCAGCGAGGCCAAGACATTGCCTTCCACATGCCGGTAGAGAGCCGGAATCGCCTTCTGTGAGAAAAAGTGGCGTTTGGGAACCTGCCACTGAGGAACCGCACATTGCAGAAACTCACAGAAGGGGGGCGAGTCTACCAACTGAAAAGGCAGCAGTTGAAGCGCTAGCAATTTAGCCAAGCTAGCATTCAACCGTTGGGCATGCGGATGGCTGGGAGTGAACTTCTTTCGACGGTCCAGCAGCTGGGGCAGGGAAATTTGCCTGCTAGAATCGGACGTCGGTGTACTGCTAGCAGAGTGCCCGCAAGTACTTGGCTGTGACACACCTAATTCTACACCTTCATTCCTCTCAGTGCAGGTTTCAGAAAGGACAGAAGGTATAGTGGGGTTGGAGATCCCAGCTGATGCGGTGCAAGGAGAGGTCCGCTTTGTTCTTTGGTGTGGGTCTTTAAGGTAGGCTTGCCAACGAGCTGCATGGCAGGTCAACATATGTCTGGTCAAGCATGTGGTGCCCAAGCGGGTGATGTTTTGGCCACGCGATATACGCTTGAGACATATGTTGCAAACAGCAGCTGTGCGATCTGTTGCACTCGACTCAAAAAAGGCCCACACCAAAGAACTTTTTGGATAATGGGCAGAGGCAGCGCCCTGCATAGGCGGAGCTCTGCGGTGTGATTCCGTCGGTGTGCTGCCCTTACGCTGGCCCCCCGAGGGCATCCTGCTTCGTAGGAGATGTGCCTCCTCCTCATCCTCCTCCTCCTCCTCTCTACTATTAGGCACCCACGTGGAGTCAGTGACCTCATCATCCCCTCCCTCCTCATCACTGGAGCCAATCTGGCACTATGCTGCTGGAACATGACTGCCAGATTGGTGTCCTTCTTGAGCATCCCCTCTCTCTGCTCTCACGCTACTGCCTTCCTCTAGCTGGGTATCATCATCAGACCCTTCGAAACGCTGGGCATCCTCCTGGAGCATGTACCCAACACTGTGCTCAAACTGTTCGGGGGACTCCTCAGGAGGACATGGTTGGTCTAGGGAAGGAGTGACTGATGATGACATTGATACCAGGGAAGAGGACGCTTTGGCAGCTGCTTTGGCAGTACCCTGAGCCTGGGTGAGAGAGGATGAGGAGGATGAGGAGGGCTTGGTCATCCACTCTACCAAGTCTTCGGCATGATGCGGCTCAACACGTCCAGCTGCCGAAAAGAAGGACAAGCGTGTCCCATGGCCACGTGCTGACGTCGATACACCGCGTCCACGACCAGCACTGTTGTCTCTAGACACAGAGCCTGCTTGCCCTCTTTTATTGGCTCCTGACTGTCTGCCTCTCCTTGTTTGCCTTCCAGACATTCTAATGGCCTGCAGGGAAAAGGGAAAACCAGCAATAAGGCCTAGCTTCAGGAGTATATTTTGCAGGAATCACACTACGCCTGCTGTAGGTGCTGCAAATGCCTGTTGGTGTAACACACCAGGAAAAAGCAGCAATACAGGCTAACTTCAGGTGTAATATGATCAGGAGGCACACTCCGCCTGCTGTAAGTGCCGCAAATGCCTGTTGGTGTAACACACCAGGAAAAAGCAGCAATACAGGCTAACTTCAGGTGTAATATGATCAGGAGGCACACTCCGCCCGCTGTAAGTGCCGCAAATGCCTGTTGGTGTAACACAACAGGAAAAAGCAGCAATACAGGCTAACTTCAGGTGTAATATGATCAGGAGGCACACTCCGCCCACTGTAAGTGCCGCAAATGCCTGTTGGTGTAACACACCAGGAAAAAGCAGCAATACGGGCTAACTTCAGGTGTATAATGTGCAGGAGGCTTAGCAACAATGACACTGACACTGTCCCCTGCCTATCCTTCTCTCTCCCTGCACACAAGGTTTATCAAAGTATATGACACTGACACTATCCCTGTCTATCCTTCTCTCTCCCTGCACACAAGGTTTAGCAAAGAATATGACACTGACACTGACCCCTGCCTATCCTTCTCTCTCCCTGCACACAAGGTTTATCAAAGTATGACACTGACACTCTCCCTGCCTATCCTTCTCTCTCCCTGCACACAAAGTTTAGCAAAGAATGTGACACTGACACTGTCCCCTGCCTATCCTTCTCTCTCCCTCACACAAGGTTTAGCAAAGAATATGACACTGACACTGTCCCCTGCCTATCCTTCTCTCTCCCTGCACACAAGGTTTATCAAAGTATATGACACTGACACTCTCCCTGCCTATCCTTCTCTCTCCCTGCACACAAGGTTTAGCAAAGAATGTGACACTGACACTGTCCCCTGCCTATCCTTCTCTCTCCCTGCACACAAGGTTTAGCAAAGATTATGACACTGACACTCTCCCTGCCTATCCTTCTCTCTCCCTACACACAAGTTTGAGGTACAAATAGCACTGACACTGTCCCTGCCTATGTAACTCTTTCCCTGCGCCGGAACACACTACACAAGGCCGCCGCGCTGGCGGCCTTTTATAGTGTGGGGCGTGTGCTAAACCCCCTGAGCTATAATTGGCCACAGGCAACCTGCCTGTGGCCAATTATGGCTCTCCTAGCTGCCGGCGCTGTGATTGGCCAAGCATGCGGGGTCACAGTGCATGCTTGGCCAATCACAGCGCCGGGATTGCACTGCGATGGCGCAGTGTATTGTGGGCCGTTCGCGTCACTCGAATTTGGCGCAAACGGCCCAAATCGTTCGATGTTCGCCGAACGGTCGAACAGCCGATGTTCGAGTCGAACTTATGTTCGACTCGAACACCGAGCTCATCCCTAATCACCTGTACTTGTCCTGGGCCTGGCCTCAACATTCGTAGAGCCGCATTAGGCCCGACCAAATACCGCTGCAGGCTCTGTCACTTACTCGCACCTGAGGAAGGTGTTTGACTCGTGCGTGTAGCTGGCACAGATCGACCACGTCCTCTCCCTGCAACAGGAGCTCCACCAGCAGCACCACGTCCCTTATTTGACGGTCTCCTCATATTTTTCAAATTTAGGATCTTGCCCTAATCTATTATATTTTTTGAAGATCAGAATAGGAGAACAGTATCTAAAGTGTGTATCTCACACGTACACGTACAGATATGCAGAAAATGCACCAAAAAAATTTTTTGGCCACAAAACGCACCAAAAAATTTTTTGGCCCAGAAAACGCACCAACAAAAACATTTTATGCCCTAAATTTGAACATCGGAATAGGAGAACAGTATCTAAAGTGTCTAGATTTATAGGTAAAGTTGATCCGGGGAATATCCGATTGCCTCTCGGGGGATCAGGAAGGAATTTTTTCCCCTGCTGTAGATAATTGGATCATGCTCTGCTGGTTTTTTTTGCCTTCCTCTGGATCAACTGTGGGTATAGAATTGGGTATATGGGATTGTACGATTTTATTTATTTTTTTATATGGTTGAACTGGATGGACTTGTGTCTTTTTTCAACCTGACTAACTATGTAACTATGTCTATCTCACACGTACAGATGTGCAGAAAATGCACCAAAATAATTTTTTATGGCAGAAAACGCACCAAAAATTATTTTTTTGCCCTAAATTATTAGATTTTTTGAAGATCAGAATAGGAGAACAGTATCTAAAGTGTCTATCTCACACGTACAGATATGCAGAAAATGCACCAAAATCTATTTTTATGGCAGAAAACGCACCAAAAAAAATAATTTTGCCCTAAATTATTATATTTTTGGAAGATCAGAATAGGAGAACAGTATCTAAAGTGTCTATCTCACATGTACAGATATGCAGAAAATGCACCAAAATAAATTTTTATGGCAGAATGGCAGAAAACACACCAAAAAAATTTTTTTTGCCCTAAATTATTATATTTTTTGAAGATCAGAATAGGAGAACAGTATCTAAAGTGTCCATCTCACACGTACAAATATGCAGAAAATGCACCAAAAATATATTTTTGTCCTAATTTTTTTTCTTTTTTATAGCAGAATAGGAGAACAGTATCTAAAGGGTGTATCTCAGAGTATCATATGCAGTGCTGGTGCACTGAGCTTGCATAAAATGCCCGCCGAAGCCAACCTAACTAACAGACGGATAAAAGTTAGCTTTTCTCTGGCACTGGGCTCAGGACAGGATAAAGATTGTGCACTGCACCAACACAACAAAAGCAAGGTAGATCGCTGAGTAATTTGATTTCTGAATCAGGACAGGACTCCTATCTAATTCTCTCCCTCAAAGCAGCAGCAGCAGACTTTCCCTACACTAACTGAAGCAGAGTGACTGAAGCAGAGTGACGTGCTGTGCTATGTGCCTCTAGCTTATATAGAGGCTGGGTCACATGCTGCACTGGCCAATCACAGCGATGCCATTAGTAGGCATGGCTGTGATGGCTTCTAATGCCCCGTACACACGATCGTTTTTAATGTCATTTTTTAAACCAACGTTTTTCTCCTCGTTTTTTTTCATGTTTCCTCTCAAGCCTGCCTTGCGTACACACCATCATTAAAAAAAACGATCAAGCAAAGCGCAGTGACGTTCAACACGTACGACGGCACTATAAAGGGGAAGTTCCGTTCGAATGGCGCCACCCTTCATGTTAGTAAAGTTTGTTGAGCGACGATTCGCGCTTTTCAGTCCGTTACTGTGTAATGAATGTGCTATCTCCATTACGAACGCTAGTTTTACCAGAACGAGCGCTCCCATCTCATACTTGATTCTGAGTATGCGCGTTTTTTTTCACGTCGTGAAAGCATACACACTATCGTTTTTCACGTCGTTAAAAAAAACGACATGAAAAACGACGTGAAAAAAGAGAGCATGTCCGGAATTTTTAATGGCCGTTTTTCACGTCGTTAAAAATGCTCTGGAGCCTACACACGATCATTTTTAATGGCCATTTTTTAAAATGGCATTTTTAACGGCATGAAAAACGATCGTGTGTATGGGGCATAAGGGCACACAAGTTAAAAAAATGTTGATTGGCTGCGCTGCAGCTTTTTAAAATGCGCCATTACATTGCCGGTACATCGCCATTACAAAGTCCGGTACGAACCCGAACTTTACAGTTCGGGTTCACTCATCCCTAGTGACAAGCATATCTTTCTCCCATCATTTAGATATGTTTCTCTCTCGTCTCCCTGAGCGGAAGAATTCACTATCAGAAAAACATTAACCTTTGAGCAGGAACAATAAGTAAGATAAGATATGGAGCAAATTTTAGTTACTATTAGGAATGCATAGTACATTTGGTGATTTTATTCTTAAAGTGGAGTTCCACCCAAAAGTGGAAGCTCCACTTATCTGTCTTTTTCCCCCTGTTGGAGCCACATTTGGCACCTTTAAGGTGGGGAGGGGGGAGCGAGTACCTGTTTTGGACAGATACCTGTCCCCACTTCCATAGGTCCTCGCCGGGGTGAGGTACGTCCCAAGTTCAGTTCCCCCTCCTCCTTCCTTTGCTATATTAAATATCCCCCCATTTCTTTATTTTTATTTTTTTATAATTTCTTCCTCATTTTACGCCAATATGTATTCTTCTACGTGTAGCGGGGTCTCCTTTAAGACTCATTGGACTACCTTTCCCAGAACCCCCCTTGGCACCCAGGGTGCAATGTTGTCACCACAGAGACTCATGGGCGGAGCTTTATAAGGAGGAGGCGAGGCTAAGCTCGGTCTCTTTTGGACACGAGACTTCAGTGGAGAGATCTTCCTGTGCGGATCCGCTGTGGTGCAAGGCCTGAAGCCTGGGATCTTGCGCCGTTACCCAAAAGAGCCTTCCACCCCCATTGCTAGCCGGGGTGGCATCTGACTCGGTCGTCCTCAACCGCTGCTGAGCCGGAGACCGATCGCGTCCGGAGGGGTGAGCGAGCACCTGCTCAATCCATATACTGTACACTATTGTTAGGCCTACAGACTGCCGTGGCCCACCAGTTCATATTTAAGTCCCTACTGGAGATCCATAGCAGAACTGAGTCAAACGGATCTCTAGTGGAGTGTTCCATGTTGGTACTTTTACCCTTTTGGATTACAAATGTGTTCCTGAAATGTGCACCACCGTTTAAAGACTTGCATGCGAAGAATTCGTCTTCTAGAGACTGAGTTGTAGGGTCAGGCCTGGCCAGCCAGATAGTTTATTTAGTTGCTGCGCCAAAGGGGGCACAGTGAAGTACTGTTACACGTGGCGCGTGTGCGCCATATCTTACTAATTGTAGTGTGTCAATTGCTGCAGGGCTCTGCAACCATATTCATGTGAACTGTTACAACTGTTGATTTATTTTATGCCAGTAGAAAGTAAACTCGTTATTCTTTTATTATTGCATTGGTGTCTGAATTTAACCATAGAGCATAAGATATATAATATTACCCTAGACTAACTGTGCAGAGTGGGTCGAGTAAATTGCCGGGGGTTGGCGGAGCTGTTTTCAGGGCCCAAACTAAATCTGCGGCCCTCTTAGCTGAAGGTATCGCTACATACGTATTTTTGGTATAAAAAAAAACGCAATAAGCGTATATTGATAGGTTTGCACAAAAGTTATAGCGTCTACAAAATAAGGGATAGATTTATGGCATTTTTATTATAATTTTTTTTTTACTAGTAATGGTGGCGATCTGCGATTTTTAGCGGGACTGCAACATTGCGGTGGACAGATTGGACACTTTTTTGAGACCAGTGACATTTATACAGCGATCAGAGCTAAAAATAGCCACTGATTACTGTGTAAACGTCACTGGTAGGGAAGGGGTTAACACTAGGGCGATCAAGGGGTTAAATGTGTGTGCTAGGGAGTGATTCTAACTGTGGGGGAGGAGACCAATCACTGTTCCTAATCAGTCTCCTGACAGAATGAAGATCTGTATGTTTACATTGACAGACCTCCGTTCTGTCTCTCTCAGGAGCGATCATGGGTGTCCGGCAGACATCGTGGCTACCGGGCACGCGCATTGGCTCTGTCGTCGTGCCACCGGCATGGGCCCCCTTGTGCTCCTAAAGTGACCGATGTACAGCTACGACGGTTCGCCCAGGGGAGCCAACCTGCCACAGTATAACTGCGGCGGCTGGTCCTTAAAGCAGAGTTCCACCCAAAAGTGGAACTTCCGCTTTAAGCACTCCTCACCCCCTTACATGCCACATTTGGCATGTCATTTTTTTGGGGGGAGGAGTGGGGGCTTCGTTAGGAGTGGGACTTCCTGTCCCACTTCCTCCTTCCGCCCAGGGGCCGCCTAGGCGACTCCTCCTCTCCACCTAGGCGGCCCCTCCCTGTAGGTGATCTCCTGGGACACGTGACAGGTCCTAGAAGATCGCCTGTCCACTCCAAGAGTGCAGCGCGACTTGCGCATGCACAATGCATGCTTGGTCGTGAAGCCGAAAGCTGTCACGGCCGGGTGCCCAGCGTGGCAATGGAGGTGCCAGCAGAGAGGAGGGGGAGAGGAGCGATGCTCCAGGCGGCCGCATCGCTGGATCGTGGGACAGGTGAGTGTCTGTTTATTAAAAGTCAGCAGCTACACTTTTTGTAGCTGCTGACTGTTAACAAACATAAAAAGCTTGGAAAACCACTTGAACTGGTTATTAAAAAGGGTAAAAAAAACTGCAATCTATATCACTTTTGTGTGACATACAGCAGCAGTAGGATCCTATAAATCCTACCTGTAAGGTAATTGAGGGTCTTCATTTATATTTCAGCTTTTAGATTTCATGCAATATCAAAAAGTATATATATATATTGACATATATCTGTATTTTTTCAGTAAGATAAGCTACAGTAAGTTAAGTTAGTATGATTTCTAATGTCAGACTTCACACATATATCTCTAAACAGATATTTTTGTATAACTTGTTAAGAATGACAGGATATATAACTCGTGGTTAAGCTACTTCATCAAAGACTCCAAGATCTGGCTCGACACCTGGACTTTGGTTAACACATACGTTAGCATATATTCTGTAGCTTTTTCTCCTAACAGAATATGTTATAATAGCTATTGATAGATATGTCTTGTAACTTCATGTTTTTTTGCAATATACTCTGTTCATTTGTGACTGTGGGAGGAGACTCCCTGTTGTAGGACTATAAGTATGCAGAGCTATCAATACACCATTGTAATTTTGATTCACCATAAACTGTGTGTGTCTTGATTACCTGACCGGTCATAGAGCGCATCCATATACCCATTGGTCCGGCCTAGGCTCTAAGGGATAGAAAAGGTCTAACGCGCTGCCTTACACTACCTGTTCAGACAAATTATTTATTGAAGAAAATGACACAGAAGTCATCAGCTAAAATGTACAGTAAAATTGTTGATTGATTACTCCTTTTCTATACATTATATGGGTCACATTCCAATACTTGTATTGTATAATTAGAAACTTTTTGTTAATGTTGGAGCATGCAAGGTTTTGTAAAAATGCACTGGTTTTACTGAGAACCATTGCTTTAATACAATATAAAAGTGTTACCTACCAGTATGAATTTCTAAGACAAGCAGAGAGTAGATGAAAATGTAAACATTCAGACGATTCAAGAGATACATTTAGCAGAGGAGTGGGTGCAGCAGTGTGCTCGGTGGACATGTTGGCTTGAAAAGAGAAAGTAATCTTGCAATTGTACGTATTTATATTCGTGCAAAGTGAGATCATGTTACTGGAATGGGCTGTCTTCTTTCACCTTCCCCATCCGGATTGCATAACCCTATATATACTGTATAGTGTATATATAGAACTGTATATAACCTCTAACACACAAAGAAAGCATTCAACCATATAAAAGAGTTGTGAAAGAGTGTTTTTTTTTTTTTTTTATTGGGCTATTAGGCCTGTGCACATGGTCAAAATGCAAAGCTGGTATTCATTGATGGCGTTCCCTTAACCACTTCCTGCCCAACATTGTCATATGATGTCACAGACTTTAAGTGGGGATATCTGAATGATGCCTGCAGTTACAGGCATCATTAGACATGTGCAATTAGTTTTGTTTCGAATTCGTTTTTTTAACAAATTCATTAATTTGGAAATATCAGAATTAACGATATCCCGTTTCACAAATATTCCTAAATTAGAATATTCTGAAATTCCGAAAATCTGAAATAACTAACTTATAATAACTAACTATTAAATTATAGGTATTGGAATTTCCAAATACGAATTTGATCCGAAATAAGGAATGCCGCATCCAAATGGAACGTAACAAATTAATAATAATAAATAACAATAATAAAAACGTTTTATTATTATTATTTATTTGTAATTCGTTCCGTTCCATTTGTTTAAATGTGGCATTCATTATTTTGGATAATTCGTAAGTTCGGATAAATTCGTATTCGTTACGTTCACTAACAGCCAAATTTGAAAGGAAATTCCAATACCTATAATTTAATAGTTAGTTATTATTAGTTAGTTCGTTATATGTTTCTTATTTTCGAATTTACGAATTGTGATCATAACGAATGACCCGAAAAACAACAAAAAAAAATAATGAAAGAAAACAAACAAATCTTTGGGCAGTGCACATGTCTAGGCATCATTCCCATATGTTCTTTTTCTGCCGGCGATTCCCTGCACCGTAAAAACAATCATAGCGGCTGTTCAGCTGCTTAATTGTTTTTACAGGTGGCGGATGGGACATCCCCACCCTCTACCTCCTCACCCATGCGATCGGTGAGGCGGAGAATGTATCGGCCAGTGGCGGCTGTTTACCATAGAGCTGACCGAGGACCTCACAGTTCCGTCCCGTGTGAAAGGGGCCTTATGTAGAGATCTCCTGTTGGTGTTGGGGGGGGAGAGGGGTGGGAAACACAGGTTCAGTCATGTTAACGGTTATGCACCAGACATGGGAGGATCTGTTGGTTGATGAAGTGACTAATGCTGCTATGTTATAACGGGTCATGAGTGCTGGTTAGTGTTTGGGGTTAGGGGGGGTATAGAAAATTTTATATATGCATTGTGTCCTCTTAATGCTCAAATAATATGGACTCCTGACATAATATGGTCTATACCTGTACTGTTCTGTTTCGTTCACTGCAATGATTGTACGTATCATATGAGCAATTTATCAATAAACAAGTTTTGATAAAAAAAAAAAAAAAAATTCACCTGTCTAACAATATGCGTTAAGAACAGGGGTTTAGTTGCACACATTTGCAAATACATGTGTAGCGGGGTCTTTAAATTTAGTTGGGATGCACCTGGGTCATAGTATGACCCAGGTGTGTAAATTTTGAGAGGTTTTGGACCATTTGTGTTCGTGGAGGACTGGGTGGTGTATTATTCTCCTTGGCCTGTGGGTGGCGCTGTGCCCGCAGGTCCAAGGTAGAATTGCCGCCGCAGTGCTGTCCTTTTTGTCCCTTTCCGGAGATGGTACGGCAAGGACGAGGAACCTGCCGTGACGTCGAGGGAGGGGATAAAAGGAGGAGACGCCCTAACCACGTGCCCAGGCACCTTAGGCCTGGATGCGGGCGGTTCGGAGTTCCGGCCCAGGCGCCCTAAGCCTGACCGGAACGGAGTTGGAGTCCATCCCAGGCACCTTCAGCCTGGGGTGAGGTACTAGATCGGAGGCCTGGGGCCCAGTGACTTCGACTGGGTCCCGCAAGGGCGGAGGAGTCCAAGGGTCCCTGAGGTGATGGAGTCTACCCTTGAGGTGGAGGGGGCCTATGTCTGAGGTGAGGAGGCCGGGGAGGTCACCCGTCCGGAGAGTCCGGAGCAGCATCAACCCGGTGACGGATAGGCCTCCGGTAACTCCTTTGGAGGGACATCTTCCCCTGACAGGGGCCACAACGCAGTGAAGGTACTCTTATCTACATTCTCTTGAGTCGCTGGTAGAGACTCACAAGTTCTAAGTTCTTTCTAAACCAAGGCTATGGTAACCGCTGGTGAAATCACAGTGGTTTCGATTACAATCAGGATAGTGCCTCGACCTGCTCATCCCACCGTATCGAACTGTTATAGAGTCTCAACCAGTTGACTACTGAAGCACTGTTTATTGTGAACCTTACAATAAAACAAGAGTTGGACTGTGATCGGTGTGTGGTACTCTGGTTAATGGGAGCAAAGGGAGGTGTCAGCACAGCAGGACTTGGTCCTTAACTAAAACACACAGGCCCGAGGAAAATAACTGGTACTGGCCTTCACCTCACCCACAGCTATGTCGTACGAAATACCCCTAGACAAAAGAGATGGGATGAGGCCGCTATACATGCGTAAGCTGCAGGCCCGCCAAGGCACCCTGTTTTCTGCAGTTCCTAACAACTGAAAGTCTCCTTCTTGGAAGCAAATGCATTTATAATGGATAGGTAGGGGACAGGTGAGCCTGGAAGGACCCCTCCTTAAAGGTACAGGGTCACACTGAACACCCAGCACATAGCACTATGGCAGCAAGGGCGTCAGTGCGTTGCCTGAACAATATATTCAAGTACAAAAAAGTGGCCACTGCCCCCATCTATGACTAGTCTTTGTAGCAAGGAGCACTGGAATGGCAACGTATGTCAAACAAATATAAAGGGATTTCCAAGCTCAAACTTACCAACCAGCCAGCCACCAATCAAATTCACCTGTCTAACAATATGCGTAAGAACAGGAGTTTAGTTGCACACATTTGCAAATACCTCCCAGTGTCCTAACAACAAATGACTCATCTCTGCTGTCAACCAGATGCTGACAGCAGAATGTAAACAAAAGACCCAACAATAAGATTTTTTTTTTTACAAAATGACTTGCAGGTCCCACCCATCCATACCTGGCCCTTTGGGTCTGCTATGGTTTTTTGGGGACCTCACACCAAAAATGTTGTATTGATAAGATAGAACGAGTCCAGAGACAGGTAACATAAATGGTGAAAGGTCTGGGGAATAAAACATATCGACTTCAGGAACTTAAAGAGGAAGTAAAGGCAAAAAAATTAAAAACCTGCAAAAGAAAGGCATAATGAGCTAGTATGCATAGCATACTAGCTCATTATAAATGACTTACCTGAGATCGAAGCCCCCGCAGCAGTCCTCGGTCACCTCCACTGCCGCCGCCATCTTGCCTCAATGTCCCGTCCCTCCTGTTAGTGTATCGCCGCTCCGGCGCTGTGATTGGCCGGAGCGGCGATGACGTCACACGCATGCACGCTCGTCCCGGCAAGCTCCCATTCAGAAAACCGGCAATGACGCCAGCCCGCTATTGCGCATGCGTGTGACGTCATCGGCGATGTTTTTAATAGTAAATATCTCCTTAACCGTGTAAGTTAAGGAAATATTTCTTGCACCTACAGGTAAGCCTTAATCTAGGCTTACCTGTAGGTGCAAGTTGTCTAAGTGGGTTTACAACCACTTTAATATGTACAGTCTGGAGGAAAAAAGGGAAAGAGAAGACATGACTGAAACCTTTAAATACATCTGTAGCGGACCCCCTAATAATAGGGGTCACTATACCTAAATTTAGAGGGTAGCCTGAGCTAATAGTTGGGCTCAGGCTGTTGAATTCTTCAAACTGGCTTCTGCTCTGGGGTTATGTTACCTGGCAGTGCAGTTGCCTGTGGGTGGCACTGTTGCCCGGGCCTCGGGTTAAACCATGGGTAGCGTTGCAGTGCTATTGGGTGTCCTCTCTCGGCGGCCATTCAGTGGGTGTGGTCTACACGCTGTGCATGCCGGGAGAGGGTACTTAAGGGGCAGACGCCATTAGGCGGGGAGTTCAGAGGCGATCCAGAGGACCCCTTGGTCCTAGGAGCATACCCCTCCTTCGGTGGCCCTCATGGCCAGGGGTACGTGCGTGTGTATTCGGCACCTTTAGCCCAAGGCTGTATCGTTCCAGGTAGGCCCAGCACCTTTGGCTGAGGCCTACATTAAAAGAGGAGTCCCAGGGTGCTCAAGTAGGGGTAACCCGCTCTGAAGGAGAGGAAACCCAGGGAGGACCTATCCAAGGTGATCGGTGAAGGAAGTCACTGTCTCGGTAGAGGCATGGTTACCTATCAGAGGGAAGGACTCCATAATCTGCCACAAGCCTTGTAATGTGCCCCATTGGCACCTAAGGACTTAGATATTACAAGTGCTGGGAAGTTCAAGATTTGGAAGCTGTCTCTTGATCGTATCCCTAGGAAATTACAAGTGAATGTTCCGTGCTCCTCACCGGCTGCTAGGACCATGAGAGGGGACTATCCGGGTGAGCAAGTCCCACTCAGGCCTGAGTGGCGATGATTGTTAGTTAAGTGCCGCGTGCCTGAACCTACCTAATTTTTCTCTATCTCCAACTTTCCTGTCAAGTTATCAAGCAAGCAAAATAAACCTTTCGTTATTGGGTTTAATACTGTCTGGACAATGGCCTTCTTGAAATAAAGAGAGAGAATAGACTTCTTCCTACACTCTAGGGTGAAGAACCAACGAAAAGAGGTAACTCGCTGCAGGAGCCAAAAATAGATAACACCGCTCACCCTCTTCAACAAGGAGGATACAGGGCATGTGGCATGGTGTGTGCCACTTGCTAGCGGAGGTAAGCAAGCACGGGATCTGTGTGCTACACATCAAGGGGGCGAATAAGGTTCAGGAGGGCGGTATTTTCAATATGAGACTAAAATCAACAACACAGGGACATGACCTCAAACTAACTGGAGGAAAGTTCAAAACTAATCATAAAAAGCCTTATTTTACTGAAAGAGTAGTTGATGCTTGGAATAAACTTCCAGCAAAGGCAGTGAGACATTCAACACTAAATGGCTTGAAACATGCTTGGGACAAACATAGATCTATACTCAGACAAAAAATAAAATAAAACGTGTATACAAAAAAAAAAGAGCGTGCAGACTCGATGGACCATTCTGTCCTTTTAATGTGGTCAGTTGTTCTATGTTTTAAGAAATAGTGTGAGCTCCCCTCAAAAGCCACCCAGCCGCATCATTCATTCACAGAGTTCTGTGAATAGAAGAACAACAACTACTGACATCCTTTGCGGCTTGTAGTTTCTGAATGAACTACCAAGGTGCTGCTGAGCGCTCTAGGTAGCTCATTGATCCTTCCTGTCAGCGTGTAACTGCCTGCCTGTAAGGGGTACGAGCAAACAGCTTACTACTGCTGCAACTAACAATTATTCTCATAATCGATTAGTTGGCCGATTAGTGTTTCGATTAATCGGTTAATAACCTTAAAAAAAAAAAAAAAAAAGGTGATTTTGCGTTTTTACTTTTTTTTTGGCCAATTTGTTGGGCAGATTAAAAAACACAAATTGCAGCAAAAACACATTACATGCTTTTCTGCAGCTTCTCTATTGAAGTATATTGAACCAAAAATACAAAATGGCACCATTTTGCATTAAAAAAAATCCTTGCCCTTTCCAAATACGCAGCAGCTGAGAAAAGCATGGATGTGAACATGTCCCATAAGAAACCATGTAAATGGCCTGTAGTGCGTTTCTGCAAAAAGCACCAAAAAACACAGAGGTGTAACCCGGGCCTGAGATGTTTCGTAATATAATGGGGGTTAAAAAAACGAAAGTTGGTACAAAAAGAGCAAATAATCGCTACTGTAAGGGGTTAATTTTTTACTGTGGGGCAGTGAAAGTGATATTTACAGTAGCGATTTTCTGTTTTTGTACTATAAAGGGCTAATTTTTAATTTTTTTTTAACCCCATTATGTTACTGGCCGATTAATCGATTATGAAAATAGTAATCGATTAATTTCATAATCGATTAGTTGTTGATTAATCGATTAGTTGTTTTGGCCCTACAGCTTACACAGACCATGCTCCACCATCGATCGCAGGTGTAAAGCTTTAAATGTGCATAATAAAATAAATAATAAATGCATTTTTTTTTACCTTCAAAAAGATGTGCACTTATTTAAAAAAAAAAAAATTAAAAGGTGAAATTATCCTTTAAAGTGGTTACAAACCCTTACCTATACCCAATGAAGTGATTGGCCTCAGGTGATACACAGAGATGAAACTAATTCTCCTACAAACGTTGTACCTGTGTAGTTGCAGCAATTTGTCCTGTACATACTTGCAAAACTCAGAGATGAAAATGATTTTTTCACAGACTCACAAAGCATTGTATAAGAACTCTGAGAGCTGACTGGAGGGAACGAACACCCACGTCCTCTCCCCTCTTACACAGCACACAGAAACAGAGCTTTGGCTGTCAATCACAAACTGTGTCCTGCAGCTCCCTCCCCTGTTGAGAAACTTGTCAGAAACATGTCAAAAGTGACTCATGCTAATAGCAGAGGATTTAGACAGCAGAGAGAACTTAGATCTTTGGAGAGAGACAAGTAAAGACTATAGATACAGTTGCAAAAAAAAGTATGTGAACCCTTTTGGAATGATATGGATTTCTGCACAAATTGGTCATAAAATGTGATCTGATCTTCATATAAGTCACAACAATAGACAATCACAGTCTGCTTAAACTAATAACACACAAAGAATTAAATGTTACCATGTTTTATTGAACACACCATGTAAACCTTCACAGTGCAGGTGGAAAAAGTATGTGAACCCTTGGATTTAAGAACTGGTTGAACCTCCTTTGGCAGCAATAACTTAAAGCGGAGCTCCACCCTAAAGTGGAACTTCCGCTCATCGGAACCCTCCCCCCCTCCGGTGTCTCAATTGACACCTTTCAGGGGGGAGGGGGGTGCAGATACCTGTCTAAGACAGGTATTTGCACCCACTTCCGGGAGTCCTCTCTGCGGGAAATCTGCGGGAAGTACGTCACTTCCCGCAGAATACCCGTAGTGTTCTGGGAGACACTCGGCTCCCAGAACACACGGGGACCAGTCAGAACGGCGCAGCGCGACTCGCGCATGCGCCGTAGGGAACCGGGCAGTCAAGCCGCAAGGCTTCACTTCCTGGTTCCCTCACCGAGGATGGCGGTGGGGGCAGCAGAGTGACGAGTGATTGCTCGTCCTCTGCTGCGGACGTCGCTGGACTCCAGGACAGGTAAGTGTCCTAATAATAAAAGTCAGCAGCTGCTGTAGCTGTAGCTGCTGGCTTTTAATATAATTTTTTCTGCGGAGCTCCGCTTTAAACCAAACGTTTCCTGTAGTTGCAGATCAGACGAGCACAACGGTCAGGAGTAATTCTTGACCATTCCTCTTTACAGAACTGTTTTAGTTCAGCAATATTCTTGGGATGTCTGGTGTGAATCGCTTTCATGCCACAGCATCTCAATCGGGTTGAGGTCAGGACTCTGACTGGGCCACTGCAGAAGGCGTATTTTCTTATTTTTAAGCCATTCTGTTGTTGATTTACTTCTATGCTTTGGGTCGTTGTCCTGTTGTAACACCCATCTTCTGTTGAGCTTCAGCTGGTGGACAGATGGCCTTAAGTTCTCCTGCAAAATGTCTTGATAAACTTGGGAATTAATTTTTCCTTCGATGATAGCAATCCGTCCAGGCCCTGACGCAGCAAAGCAGCCCCAAACCATGATGCACCCACCACCATACTTCACAGTTGGGATGAGATTTTGATGTTGGTGTGCTGTGCCTCTTTTTCTCCACACATAGTGTTGTGTGTTTCTTCCAAGCAACTTAACTTTGGTTTCATCTGTCCACAGAATATTTTGCCAGTACTGCTGTGGAACATCCAGGTGCTCTTGTGCTAACTGTAAACGTGCAATGTTTTTTTTGAACAGCAGTGGCTTCCTCTGTGGTATCCTCCCATGAAATCCCATGAAATCCATTCTTGTTTAGTGTATTACGTATTGTAGATTCGCTAACAGGGATGTTAGCATATGCCAGAGACTTTTGTAAGTCTTTAGCTGACACTCTAGGATTCTTCTTCACCTCATTGAGCAGTCTGCGCTGTGCTCTTGCAGTCATATTTACAGGACACCCACTCCTAGGGAGAGTAGCAGCAGTGCTGAACTTTCTCCATTTATAGACAATTTGTCTTACCGTGGACTGATGAACAGCAAGGCTTTTGGAGATACTTTTATAACCCTTTCCAGCTTTATGCAAGTCAACAATTCTTAATCGTAGGTCTTCTGAGAGCTCTTTTGTGTGAGGCATCATTTACATCAGGCGATGCTTCTTGTGAAAAGCAAACCCAGAACTGGTGTGTGTTTTTTATAGGGCAGGGCAGCTGTAACCAACACCTCCAATCTCATCTCATTGATTGGACTCCAGTTGGCTGACACCTCACTCCAATTAGCTCTTGGAGATCTCATTAGTCTAGGGCAGTGTTGGCAAACCTTGGCACCCCAGATGTTTTGGAACTACATTTCCCATGATGCTCAAGGACTCTGCAGTGTAGGTGAGCATCATGGGAAATGTAGTTCCTAAACATCTGGGGTGCCAAGGTTCGCCATCACTGGTCTAGGGGTTCACATACTTTTTCCACGTGCACTGTGAATGTTTACAATAAAAACATGGTAACATTTAATTATTTGTGTGTTATTTGTTTAAGCAGACTGTGATTGTCTATTGTTGTGACATAGATGAAGATCAGATCACAGTTTATGACCAATTTGTGCAGAAATCTATATCATTTCAAAAGAATTCACATACTTTTTTTTTTGCAACTGTATATGTTCTTTGTTTAGATTTCATGTCTGAGGTATACAACCACTTTAAAGCTTTCTGATGTATGGGTTTCACCTCCGAGCTGTGGATGTGAAGTGGGTGAGGAATGGGGAGGATGATGTTCCTTCAGATGAAATTACCCCAATTCTCCCCCATCCTGATGGCGAGGGGTTACCATTCATAAATAAGAAGAAAACATCTACTTTATTTTAAGTTTTGTTGTTTATTTTGTAATTGCTTGTTCATTACTACCTCATGCAGTAGGTTATTTCACAGTGTGAACTCTAATGCCGCGTACACACGGTCGGAATTTCCGCCAGCAAAAGTCTGATGTGAGCTTTTGGTCAGAAATTCCGACCGTGTGTATGCTCCATCGGACTTTTGCTGTCGGAATTTCTGCCAGCAAAAGATTGAGAGCAGGTTCTCAATTTTTCAGACCGAAAAAATTCCGATCGGAAATTCCGATCGTCTGTAGCAATTCCGACGCGCAAAATTCCGACGCATGCTCGGAAACAATTCGACACATGCTCGGAAGCATTGAACTTAATTTTCTCGGCTCGTCCTAGTGTTGTACGTCACCGCGTTCTTGATGGTCGAAAGTTCAGAGAACTTTTGTGTGACCGTGTGTATGCAAGCCAAGCTTGAGCGGAATTCAAGGTTTTTCCGACGGAATTTTGCTCATGTGTACGGGGCATTATAATGTAAGGTTACATGAAAGATTTATATCGTATATCGTCCTTATATTTCTCTTTCTTATTTTTTTTTTTTTTATCTACTTCTCAGTGGGTCCAGAGATGAAGGTGTGGGGTCATCTACCGTCAGATGGGCTGACAAGACTATACTGCCTTGTATACGGTTTTTACCCCCGACCTGTGGATGTGAAGTGGGTGAGGAATGGGGAGGATGATGTTCCTTCAGAATAAATGACTTAAATTCTCCCCCATCCTGATGGCACCTATCAGATCAGAGTCAGTGTGGAAGTGCCAACAAGGGAGGGAGACACTTATGCCGCGTACACACGTACGTTTTTAATGTCATTTTAAAAAATGACGTTTTTCTCTACGTGATTTTTCTTGTTTCCTCTCAAGCCTGTCTTGCATACACATGTTCATGAAAAAAAACGCTCGAGCAAAGCGCAGTGACGTACAACACGTACGACGGCACTATAAAGGGGAAGTTCCGTTCGAATGGCGCCACCCTTCATGTTAGTAAAGTTTGTTGAGCGGCGATTTACGTTTTTCAGCCTCGTGCTTTTCAGTCCGTTACAGCGTGACGAATGTGCTATCTCCATTACGAACGCTAGTTTTACTAGAACGAGCGCTCCCGTCTCATACTTGATTCTGAGCATGCACGTTTTTTTCCCCTTCGTAAAAGCATACACACTACCGTTTTTCACGATGTTAAAAAGAACGACGTGAAAAATGACGTGAAAAAATAGAGCAGGTTCTCATTTTTTTTAGGCCATATTTCACGTCGTTAAAAAAGCTCTGGAGCCTACACACGATCGTTTTTAATGCCCAATTTAAAAAATTGCATTTTTAACGTTGTGAAAAACGGTCGTGTGTATGTGGCATTACTCCCGTTATGTGGACCACAGCAGCCTGGAAGAATTTCTCATTGTAAATTGGGGTGAGTGTCAACATCCTTTGCATTAGAATAATCAGAGATAAAAAATTTAAAGATATCCACTTAACCTCTTCCCACTCACATTATTTATGTAAGCATCCCTCAACACAATGCCCTGTGCTGAGTATGCATCAACAAATTTACAGCTACTGCTTGAAACTTTGCACTGCTGCTAGCTGTTATCCCTAACTGTAACTAATAGCTTTCGTACCTACCAAAGATTGGGAACCACTCAGAATGGTGCCCAATCATGTGATCACTAGTCAGCTATGACTTAATGGTTTCAGCTTGCAAACATCATTGTAGTCTGTAGAAGGCAGCTTACATCGGTTTAATACTGTAATTGACTCACACAAATTATGTATTAAAAAATTAATTAAAGTGATTGTAAGGCTTCGATTTTTATTTTTTTCAAATAACAAACATGTCATATACCTCCACTGTGCAGTTCGTTTTGCACAGTGTGGCCCCAATCCTCGACTTCTGGGGTCCCCCGGCAGTGCTGTTAGCTCCTTACCGCATCCTATAACCCCCTAGAAGAAACGCTCTCCCGGGGGGTTACCTTGTGGGCACGCTCCCGAGTCCAGCATTCGGCGTCCATAGACGCCGAATGTAGGACTCAACCCCGGCGCCCACGTCATTGGATTTGACTGACAGCAGTGGGAGCCAATGGCTGCGCTGCTATCAATCTATCCAATCAAGAGCTGAAAACCCCAGAGGAAGTGCGCATCTCTGGTGGGGGAATCCAGGACTCAGGTGAGTAAAACGGGGGGGGGGCTGGGGGGCTTAATGCATAGGATGCATTAAGGTGAAAAAACATGAGGGTTTACAACCCCTTTAACCTTGAAAAAATATTTTTTATTTTAGACAATTTCGTTTTTTTACTTCGTGTGCTATTATGTCCCAGTGACAACAAACAATTCCCAATACTTCCCAATACTTGTCCTGGTGTTGCCTGGGCAGTAAATTGACACCTCCCAAAGGGGTGATAGAAAAAAGTATAAATTTGACAACAATCTTAAACTGCAGCTAAAGACAAAACGATGTTTTCATTTTCAATAGAGTAAGGGAGGCTTATAACCCCTGTTAGTTTTTTGCCCCAGTTTTCCCATTGGGGAGATTCCTCATTACTCCTCCCCCCCCCATAGCCAAAACAGGAAGTGAATTCTCTCCAAATGAGGGAATTCCTTGTTATCCCCTTTGAAAGATTTCCCCCTCTATTCCTATTCTGGCGACAGCCCAAAATGTGGGATTGTATTTCACTTTCACTCTCAAGATAACAGTAAACAGGGCAAATAGAGAGGGTGAATCTCCTTAAAGCCCTGTACACACGATCAGATATCCTATGGATTTTCGTCCGATGGATTCTTTTCATCAGACAAACCGATCGTGTATGGGACCCATCTGTCTTTTTTCCATCGGTTTTTAAAAATAGAACATGTTTTAAATTTTTCCGATGGATAAAAAACCGATCGAAAACTCAGATCGTCTATGGGCAAGTCCATCGGATCAAAAACCCACGCATGCTCAGAATCAAGTCGACGCATGCTCAGAAGCATTAAACTTAATTTTTCTCTGCTCATCTGAGTGTTTTACGTCACCGCGTTTGGAACGGTCGGTTTTTTGACTGATGGTGTGTGGGCAAGACTGATGGAAAACAGTTTCATCGGATATCCGATGGACAAATCCATCGGACTAGAATCCATAGGAAATCTGATCGTGTGTACAGGGCTTAAGGCTGCTGTCAGAATACCATGCCCTGGCAGGGGGATTCCTTCATCCACTAAAATAGGGTGGGTGGAGGAATCCCCCTGCCAGGACATGGTACATGGTATTCTGACAGCAGCACCTGCTGCTGTCAGGATACACAGATCAGCGACTGCAGCTGCAGCCACTGATTGATGGAAATTAGGGATGAGCTTCGTGTTCGAGTCGAACATACGTTCGACTCGAACATCGGCTGTTCGATCGTTCGACGAAGATCGAACGATTTGGGCCGTTCGCGCCAAATTCGAGTGACGCGAACGGCCCACAATGCACTACGCCATTGCAGTGTCATCCAGGCGCTGTGATTGGCCAAGCATGCACTGTGACCCCGCATGCTTGGCCAATCACAGCGCCGGCAGCGAGGAGAGCAATGATTGGCCACAGGCAGGATGCCTGTGGCCAATTATTGCTGAGGGTGTTTAGTACACGCCCCACACTATAAAAGGCCGCCAGCACGGCGGCCTAGTGTAGTGTGTTCCGGAGCAGGGAAAGAGAAGCATAGGCAGGGACAGTGACATTTATTTTTTTCTTGCTTAACCTGGATTCCTTTAGTTTAGGGAAAGAGAAGGATAGGTAGGGAGAGTGTCAGTGTGTTTTACTGTGCGAATCCTTGTTTCTAGGGACAGGGAAGGACAGTGAGGGAATTCTCCTTGTGCTATAGTGTGCTTTAAAAAAACATTTTTTCTAGGGACAGAAAACTATAGGTAGGGAGAGTGTCAGTGTCTTTTACTGTGCGAATCCTTGTTTCTAGGGACAAAGAAGGAAAGTGAGGGAAATTCTCCTTGTGCTATAGTGTGCTTTAAAAAAACATTTTTTCTAGGGACAGAAAACTATAGGTAGGGAGAGTGTCAGTGTGTTTTACTGTGCGAATCCTTGTTTCTAGGGACAGGGAAGGACAGTGAGGGAATTCTCCTTGTGCTATAGTGTGCTTTAAAAAAACATTTTTTCTAGGGACAGAAAACTATAGGTAGGAAGAGTGTCAGTTTCTTTCACTGTGATAATCCTTGTTTCTAGGGACAAAGAAGGAAAGTGAGGGAAATTCTCCTTGTGCTATAGTGTGCTTTAAAAAAACATTTTTTCTAGGGACAGAAAACTATAGGTAGGGAGAGTGTCAGTGTGTTTTACTGTGCGAATCCTTGTTTCTAGGGACAGGGAAGGACAGTGAGGGAATTCTCCTTGTGCTATAGTGTGCTTTAAAAAAACATTTTTTCTAGGGACAGAAAACTATAGGTAGGAAGAGTGTCAGTTTCTTTCACTGTGATAATCCTTGTTTCTAGGGACAAAGAAGGAAAGTGAGGGAAATTCTCCTTGTGCTATAGTGTGCTTTAAAAAAACATTTTTTCTAGGGACAGAAAACTATAGGTAGGGAGAGTGTCAGTGTGTTTTACTGTGCGAATCCTTGTTTCTAGGGACAGGGAAGGACAGTGAGGGAATTCTCCTTGTGCTATAGTGTGCTTTAAAAAAACATTTTTCTAGGGACAGAAAACTATAGGTAGGGAGAGTGTCAGTTTCTTTCACTGTGATAATCCTTGTTTCTAGGGACAAAGAAGGAAAGTGAGGGAAATTCTCCTTGTGCTATAGTGTGCTTTAAAAAAACATTTTTTCTAGGGACAGAAAACTATAGGTAGGAAGAGTGTCAGTTTCTTTCACTGTGATAATCCTTGTTTCTAGGGACAAAGAAGGAAAGTTAAGGGAATTCTCCTTGTGCTATAGTGTGCTTTAAAAAAAAAAATTTCTAGGGACAGAAAACTATAGGTAGGAAGAGTGTCAGTTTCTTTCACTGTGATAATCCTTGTTTCTAGGGACAAAGAAGGAAAGTGAGGGAAATTCTCCTTGTGCTATAGTGTGCTTTAAAAAAACATTTTTTCTAGGGACAGAAAACTATAGGTAGGGAGAGTGTCAGTGTGTTTTACTGTGCGAATCCTTGTTTCTAGGGACAGGGAAGGACAGTGAGGGAATTCTCCTTGTGCTATAGTGTGCTTTAAAAAAACATTTTTTCTAGGGACAGAAAACTATAGGTAGGGAGAGTGTCAGTGTGTTTTACTGTGCGAATCCTTGTTTCTAGGGACAGGGAAGGACAGTGAGGGAATTCTCCTTGTGCTATAGTGTGCTTTAAAAAAACATTTTTTCTAGGGACAGAAAACTATAGGTAGGAAGAGTGTCAGTTTCTTTCACTGTGATAATCCTTGTTTCTAGGGACAAAGAAGGAAAGTGAGGGAAATTCTCCTTGTGCTATAGTGTGCTTTAAAAAAACATTTTTTCTAGGGACAGAAAACTATAGGTAGGGAGAGTGTCAGTGTCTTTTACTGTGCGAATCCTTGTTTCTAGGGACAAAGAAGGAAAGTGAGGGAATTCTCCTTGTGCTATAGTGTGCTTTAAAAAAACATTTTTTCTAGGGACAGAAAACTATAGGTAGGGAGAGTGTCAGTGTCTTTTACTGTGCGAATCCTTGTTTCTAGGGACAGGGAAGGACAGTGAGGGAATTCTC
The DNA here is from genome assembly GCA_029206835.1 of Rana muscosa. Lineage (NCBI taxonomy): Eukaryota > Metazoa > Chordata > Amphibia > Anura > Ranidae > Rana > Rana muscosa. The sequence goes on along the minus strand of CM055125.1, from coordinate 11,145,873 downwards.
CTTGTGCTATAGTGTGCTTTAAAAAAACATTTTTTCTAGGGACAGAAAACTATAGGTAGGAAGAGTGTCAGTTTCTTTCACTGTGATAATCCTTGTTTCTAGGGACAAAGAAGGAAAGTGAGGGAAATTCTCCTTGTGCTATAGTGTGCTTTAAAAAAAACATTTTTTCTAGGGACAGAAATCTATAGGTAGGGAGAGTGTCAGTGTCTTTTACTGTGCGAATCCTTGTTTCTAGGGACAGGGAAGGACAGTGAGGGAATTCTCCTTGTGCTATAGTGTGCTTTAAAAAAACATTTTTTCTAGGGACAGAAAACTATAGGTAGGGAGAGTGTCAGTGTCTTTTACTGTGCGAATCCTTGTTTCTAGGGACAGGGAAGGACAGTGAGGGAATTCTCCTTGTGCTATAGTGTGCTTTAAAAAAACATTTTTTCTAGGGACAGAAAACTATAGGTAGGAAGAGTGTCAGTTTCTTTCACTGTGATAATCCTTGTTTCTAGGGACAGGGAAGGACAGTGAGGGAAATTCTCCTTGTGCTATAGTGTGCTAAAGCATTCCTCATCAACCATCTTTGAAATCCTTGTTTTTTTGGACAGTCAGGGAAATTGTCGTTGTGCTATTCTGTGCAAAAGCAATCATCCTCAACCATATTTAGAAATCCTTAAGTAAAGGGACAGAGAAGGACACCTGAAGGTAGCCCTTATTGCTTTTTTCCCATCTCCCTGCAGGCCATCTATTAGAATGTCTGGAAGGCAAACAAGGAGAGGCAGACAGTCAGGAGGCAATAAAAGAGGGCAAGCAGGCTCTGTGTCTGGGGGCAACAGTGCTGTTCGTGGACGCGGTGCATTGTCATCAGCACATGGCCATGGGACACGCTTGTCCTTCTTTTCGGCAGCTGGACATGTTGAGCCACATCATGCCGAAGACTTGGTAGAGTGGATGACCAAGCCCTCCTCCTCCTCCTCATCCTCTCTCACCCAGGCTCAGGGTACTGGAAAAGCAGCTGCCAAAGCGTCCTCTTCCCTGGTATCAATGTCAGACTCATCATCAGTCACTCCTTCCCTAGACCCACCATGTCCTCCTCCTGAGGAGTCCCCCGAACTGTTTGAGCACAGTGTTGGGTACATGCTCCAGGAGGATGCCCAGCGTTTCGAAGGATCTGATGATGATACCCAGCTAGAGGAAGGCAGTAGCGTGAGAGCAGAGAGAGGGGATGCTCAAGAAGGACACCAATCTGGCAGTCATGCTCCAGCAGCTGCAGCATACTGCCAGATTGGCTCCAGTGATGAGGAGGGAGGGAATGATGAGGTCACTGACTCCACGTGGGTGCCTAATAGGAGAGAGGAGGAAGAGGAGGATGAGGAGGAGGCACATCTCCAACGAGGCAGGATGCCCTTTGGTGGCCAGCGTAAGGGCAGTACACCGACGGAATCACACCGCAGAGCTCCGCCTGTGCAGGGCGCTGCCTCTGCCCGTCATTCAAAAAGTTCTTTGGTGTGGGCCTTTTTTGAGGCTAGTGCATCAGATCGCACAGCTGCTGTTTGCAACATATGTCTCAAGCGTATATCGCGTGGCCAAAACATCAGCCGCTTGGGTACCACATGCCTGACCAGACATATGTTGACCTGCCATGCAGCTCGTTGGCAAGCCTACCTCAAAGACCCACACCAAAGAACAAAGCGGACCTCTCCTTGCACCGCATCAGCTGGGATCTCCAACCCCACTATAACTTCAGTCCTCTCTGAAACATGCACTGAGAGGAATGAAGGTGTAGAATTAGGTGTGTCACAGCCAAGTACTTGCGGCCACTCTGCTAGCAGTACACCGACGTCCGATTCTAGCAGGCAAATTTCCCTGCCCCAGCTGCTGGACCGTCGAAAGAAGTTCACTCCCAGCCATCCACATGCCCAGCGGTTGAATGCTAGCTTGGCTAAATTGCTAGCGCTTCAACTGCTGCCTTTTCAGTTGGTAGACTCGGCCCCCTTCCGTGAGTTTGTGCAATGTGCGGTTCCTCAGTGGCAGGTTCCCAAACGCCACTTTTTCTCACGGAAGGCTATTCCGGCTCTCTACCGGCATGTGGAAGGCAATGTCTTGGCCTCGCTGGACAGGGCGGTCAGCGGTAAGGTGCATATTACCGCTGACTCATGGTCCAGCAGGCATGGACAGGGACGTTACCTTTCTTTCACGGCCCATTGGGTCACTCTTTTGGCAGCTGGGAAGGATGCAGGACAAGGTGCTGGTTGTGACACACCTCTCTCCTCCACCCCCTCCTCTTCTTCTTCCTCCATGGCCTCTTCCTGTGGTTTGTCCTCGGAACAAGCGGTGCTCCGTAGGCGTTCAAGGGGCTACGCAAGTACGCAGGCAAAAAGATGCCATGCCGTGCTTGCGCTGGTGTGTTTGGGGGACAGAAGCCACACTGGGGCAGAGGTCCTGTCTGCTCTGCAGGGCCAGGCCGAGAGGTGGTTGACGCCACGCCAGCTTAAGCCAGGAATGGTGGTTGGCGACAATGGCACCAACCTCCTCTCCGCCCTCCGACAGGGACAACTGACCCATGTGCCCTGTGTGGCTCACGTCCTTAACCTGGTGGTGCAGCGGTTCTTGGGCAGGTACCCGGGCTTACAGGATGTCCTGAGGCAGGCCAGGAAAGTCTGTGTGCATTTCCGCAGATCTTATAATGCCAGTGCTCGCCTGGCTGAGCTGCAAAAGGAGTTGAACCTGCCCAAGAATCGCCTTATATGTGACATGCCCACCAGGTGGAACTCAACGTTGGCCATGCTGCAGCGGCTGCACACACAGCAGAGGGCCATCAATGAGTACCTGTGCGACTACGGCACCAGGACAGGGTCAGGGGAGCTTGTTTTTTTTCTCCACGCCAGTGGGGCATGATCAGGGATGCATGCACTGTCCTGGCACCATTTGAGGAGGCCACGAGGATGGTGAGCAGTGACAGTGCATGCATCAGTGACACTGTACCTCTTGTCCACCTGTTGGAGCACACGCTGCGTGGAATAATGGACAGGGCACTTGAGGCAGAACAGAGGCAGGAAGAGGAGGACTTCCTTGCCTCTCAAGGCCCTCTTTACCCAGATAGTGTTCCTTCTGTCCCACCCATCGCACAGGAAGAGGAGGAGGAGGAGGAGGAGGAGGAGGAGTATTGTGTCAGCATGGAGGTGGAGGCTGGCACTCAGCATCATCAGCAGCAGTCTTTTAGGGATGATTTACAGTCCCAAGAAACCAGTGGACTTGTACGTGGCTGGGAGGAGGTGGCTGCGGATCATGTCGTCCTTAGTGACCCAGAGGACTCCGGAGCGAATGCCTCAGCAAACCTACGCTGCATGGCCTCCCTGATCCTGCAAAGTCTGCGGAAGGATCCTCGTATTCTTCGGATCAAGGAGAGGGACCATTACTGGCTGGCCACTCTCCTTGATCCACGGTACAAGGGTAAGGTTGCGGACCTTATGTTACCGTCGCAGAGGGAGCAGAGGATGAGACAACTCCGGGAGGCCTTGCAGAAAGGTCTGTGCAACGCGTTCCCAGAGACTGGGAGGTTACAAACTCCTGGTCCTGGACAACGAGTTGCTGAGGCTTCGGCCAGTCAAAGAAGGAGCGGTGGGGAAGGTGGCCGTCTGACCGATGCGTTCAGACAATTCTTTAGTCCGCAGCCCCAAAGTATGATCGGTTCCAGCAACCATCGCCAGCGTCTGATAAACATGGTGCAGGAATATCTAGGGGCAAGGTCAGACTTGGACACCTTCCCCACCGAAAATCCTCTGGCTTACTGGGTCTTGAGGATGGATCACTGGCCAGAGCTTGCACAGTATGCAATTGAGCTACTGGCCTGTCCTGCATCCAGCGTTCTTTCGGAACGCACATTCAGTGCTGCTGGAGGATTTGTCACGGATCACAGGGTGCGCCTGTCCACCGACTCGGTTGATCGACTGACTTTCATCAAGATGAACCAGTCTTGGATCACCACCAGCTACCACACACCTGATGCTGATATAACAGACTAATTGATTTTAACATGTCACATCCCTTCAAGACTGATGCTGATGCTGAGTGCCTGTGCTGTTATGTTGACTGGCTATCCTCCTCCTCCGAGTCCTCAATGATACGATTGATGATGATAGCTTGGAAGATCATTTTTGTTTATGGGTGCCGCTAAGGGTGGCTAAGGCCCAATTTTTCAGCCCCTGTTTTACAGGGGCGTGTAATTACAATTTTTTTAGCAATAATTTGCCATAGGGCTCATTGCTGTGCTCCAAGTACAGTATCTGTGAGGGGTTGGAGTGTTGTGGCACCAGTGCCTAAGGCCCAATTTTTCAGCCCCTGTTTAACAGGGGCGTGTCATTACAATTTTTGAAGCAATACTTTGCAACAGGGCTCATTGCTGTGCTCCAAGTACAGTATCTGTGAGGGGTTGTAGTGTTGTGCCACCAGTGCCTAAGGCCCAATTTTTCAGCCCCTGTTCAACAGGGGCATGCAATTACAATTCTTGATCTAATAATTCACAGCAGGGCCCATTGCTGCACCCACCAAGAGTAACTCTGAGGGCTTACAGTGTTGTGGCAACACCACCACCACCACCACCACCACGAAAGGCCCAATTTTTCAGCCCCTGTTCAACAGGGGCATGCAATTACAATTCTTGATCTAATAATTCACAGCAGGGCCCATTGCTGCACCCACCAAGAGTAACTCTGAGGGCTTACAGTGTTGTGGCAACGCCACCACCACCACCACCACCACGAAAGGCCCAATTTTTCAGCCCCTGTTCAAAAGGGGCATGTAATTACAATTCTTGATCTAATAATTCACAGCAGGGCCCATTGCTGCACCCACCAAGAGTAACTCTGAGGGCTTACAGTGTTGTGGCAACGCCACCACCACCACCACCACGAAAGGCCCAATTTTTCAGCCCCTGTTCAAAAGGGGCATGTAATTACAATTCTTAATCTAATAATTCACAGCAGGGCCCATTCCTGCACCCACCAAGAGTAACTCTGAGGGCTTACAGTGTTGTGGCAACACCACCACCACCACCACCACCACCACCACGAAAGGCCCAATTTTTCAGCCCCTGTTCAACAGGGGCATGCAATTACAATTCTTGATCTAATAATTCACAGCAGGGCCCATTCCTGCACCCACCAAGAGTAACTCTGAGGGCTTACAGTGTTGTGGCAACACCACCACCACCACCACCACCACGAAAGGCCCAATTTTTCAGCCCCTGTTCAACAGGGGCATGCAATTACAATTCTTGATCTAATAATTCACAGCAGGGCCCATTGCTGCACCCACCAAGAGTAACTGTCAGGGCTTACAGTGTTGTGGCACCAGCACCACCATCAAAGGCCCAATTTTTACTACCACTGTTCAACAATTATATGTAATTAAAATTCCTGATATAATAGTTGACAGCAGGGCGTTCCAGCACCAACCAAGAGTAACTGTGAGTGCTTACAGTGTTGTGCCAACACCAACAACTAAGGGGCCTATTTCTGCAGAGTATATACGGCAGGTCCCTACTTTCAAACATCCAACTTACAAACGACTCCTACTTGCAAACGCAAGAAGACAACAGGAAGTGAGAGGAAATCTACCACTAGGAAGGAAAATTCTCTCCTGTAAGAATAAATATGGGAGAAAGGTGTCTCCTCTGTACTGATGCTTTATCAGCAATCCTTGTTTCAAGAAAAACACCACATTTCAAAAACAGTTGTCATTGGGACGGAAAGTGAGGTGAAATGTTCTGAACAGGGGCACAGACAGCAAAACAAATGTTACAGGGGTGATAACCCTTACCTATGTTTTCCAAAAAGTTTAAAAATAGATTTTTGGGCTGGAGCTACACTTCAACAATGTACCTGTTCAAAATTACAAACAGATTCTACATAAGAACAAACCTACAGAGCCTGTCTTGTATGCACCGCCTGTATACGGCTGTTCAGAGTATATAGGGCCTTTTTTATTTTATGTGCGGGGTTCCCCTTAATATCCATACAAGACCCAAAGGGGCTGGTAATGGGCTGGGGTAGGGGGGGGGGTCATGGGGTAGCTATGCCATTTTTCTTAAAGATTTTCATCCATATTACCGGGACCAGACATTACATTAAAGCCGCAAGCAGTTTTAAATGGCTTTTTTTTCCTTTAGAAGTGTCATTTTGTGCAGGGACAGTTCTAAACACGGGAAACACGTGGCACTTCACAGGCATACTTTAGACACCCCCCAGGTACGATATTTAAAGGAATATTTGACTTTTTTTTTTCACTTTATGCATCATTAAAATGACTGCTCCCGAAAAACGACCGTTTTTAAAACTTCTTTTTGCATTGATACATGTCCCCTGGTGCACAACCCGGGTTCCCAAACCCTTTTTAGGACAATAACATGCATAATAGTTGTTATAATTAGCACTTTAGAATTAGAACGTTCGCATCCATTGTATTTAATAGGGTTCTAATGTTCGTACGAACTTTCGGTCCGTTCGCGGGTTCTGGTGCGAACCGAACCCGGGGGTGTTCGGCTCATCACTAATGGAAATGTTTCAAATCAATTTCTGTCAAGCAAATTCCTTTAGATTTACTTTCAACTATGTAGTGTAAGGGCCTACCTGATTGCATACAAATTTAAAGTGTTTAGGTTTGACCTTATATTATATGGTTTGGTAAATCTAAAGGAAAATTGTATAAGGAAATTGTATAACGTGAGCCTAGCTTCTCTTTTCCCCACTCCAACCAAAATAATGATAAAATTGTCTGAAGTTACACTTAAAATATTGTGCTGGCTATTCTCAAACAATTGAGGCAACTATTTGCATCAGCTTTTTAAGTACTGTCAACGAAACTTATTTTTGTCTGACTCGTTAGACTTTTCATGTTTTCAACTTTGTTGTTTTAAGTAAAGCCAACTCAATTTTTTTTAGTTTATAGATCTTAGTGTTTTAAGTTAGGAATACATACCTTAACTTGTCTGGAACTATAGTTTTAAGAAAAGCCAACTAAATTTTTCCAGTTTATAGACCATAGGTTTAAGTAAAGCCAACTCAATTTTTCCAGTTTATAGAAAAGTTTAAGATAGGAACCCATACATTAACTTATTTATTTCAAGTACATAGCACCTTAATTTATGGAGCACTTTTCATAAACATTGTAGATTCACATCCCTGCCCTCAATGAGCTTTCAATCTAAGATCCCTAACTCACATTCAGGTAATGTCATGGTTGGGATTCAAACCAGCAACCCTTTTGGTGCTAGCTGAAAGTGCTAACCACTACACCACTGTGCTGCCCTATTACTTAATTACTTTGTTTTTTTATGTGATATTAACTTGTAAATTACTTTTTTTTTTTTTTTTTTTTAAATCAAAAGATGTTTTTTGGAACAAAAACAAAAAAGATAGAAAACAAAACACAGCATAGTACATACAAAACTTCACAGCTCACATGGAAAATCTCAGGTTAGCCATATCAGTCTATTATCCTTGCAAGATGTATATTCAGGCCATTTACATAGCATCCTCCATCATCACAAATTTCCCAAGTAAGTCAACTCATTTAAAGGGGACTGCACCTACCAAAGTCCACCCTACTAGCTGACATGCATACCGTAAATTATTCATAATCCCCTCTAATGTTATGTCACAACCACTCACCCACCTCCTACCTCAGCAGCCTATCCATCACCAAATCAACCGGGGACAGGCCAGGAGTATCCAACCAAGGTGCCCACAGCCTCACAAACTTTCCCTCACTCCCCCTGTGTTGATATATAAATTTCTCTAGCCTTATGGTGTCACTCATCTGTGCAATCCATTCCTTCCACGTTGGGGGCACAATCGCCTTCCAATGTCTAAGGATCAGCTTGCGGGCCTGAAAGAGAGCCCTCCGTACTGCCTGTTTGGAATCATCTTCCATGGGAATATCGTCCACGATCCCAAGTATGCACGGTTTTCGGGTCAGTGGGTATAGTGGTCTGATACACCCTGTTAATGGTGGCTATAGCCCCTGTCCAGAATAGATGAAGCTTGGGGCATCGCCATAGCAGATGAATCAGGTCCCCATGGTCCCGTGCACATCTGGGGCAGGCGGAGTCCCGCCGCACGCCCATCTTAAACAATCCATTGGGCGTATAATGTACTCTAAGAATGATGTACAGTTGTGATAGCCGTTGGGCCACGTTTAAGGAACAAATTTGCACTGCCTGGAGTGCCTCCTCCCATTGTTCATCTTCGAATGTACCCACATCCCTTTCCCACTTGCAGGACACTTTAAGAGGGAATCCCTCCAGGTAGATACTGAGAATCATGGAGTAGGTTCTAGAGATGAAGCCCTTATACTCGGGCACTTCATCCATAGAAGAGAATATTGGTGTTCGAGAGAGAATCCACGGGGTCCCCCCTCCCTGTGCCTTTACTGCGTGTTGCAACTGCAAGTAATAAAAAAGCATTGATTGCGGGAGGTGAAATTGCTCCCTCAGTACTGAGAAGGGGATCAGCTAACCCGCCGCAAATATATGCCTCATGTGTGTGACTCCATGCCTCCTCCATCTCGCCCCACATTCCAAAGAGAGCAGCTCCTCATAGTACCCATTGTCCAATATCGGACTGTAACCAGTAAATCCTTCCACCTCCTGCAGCTGCCTAAGTTTATTCTATATTTTCTGCATTAATACATATGTGGGAAATCTTTTATTGGACCTTGCATACGCCAGAGCCTCCATACCCGCGGGTACGCTGTCAATACCAGTGGCGTAGCACATCAGGGCCCTGATGGGGTCAGATCGTACATCACCCCTCTCTACCCCCCGAACCTCCTGCATAGCCCGGGCGATATGTTGCGCCTGAGCCGCTAGGTAATAGACCCAAGGGTTAGGGAGGGCGAGGCCACCCACTGCCTTAGGTTTTTGCAACTGTTCTAGTTTCACCCTAGGGGTTTTGTCTAACCATAAGAAGGCCCTAAAAAGAGAGTTAATAATCCTAAACAGTTTTAGAGGGATGACCACAGGTGTGTTGTGTAGGATATATAGGAGCTGTGGCATGAAAACCATCTTTATGAGATTAACTCGTCCCACCAGGGACATCCTAAAACGGGACCATATTTTGACTCTATCTCTAATTCTATTTACCAGTGGGGTCAGGTTAAGTGAGATAAAATCCCTCGGTTTTGAGGAGATCTGGACGCCTAAATACTTGAATCCGGTGGACACCGGCACCTTGTATATCGTCCTTTCCCCGCTGCCCGGATTAGAATACAGCAGTAGAAGTGAGGACTTAGTCCAATTTATGACCAGACCCGAATAGGACCCAAACCTGCCAATCACTGCCATAGCTTCCTTCAGGGAGTCATCCGTGTCCCCCAAAAGCAGCATGGTGTCATCGGCGTATAACATGATCTTCTCCTGAATTCCCCCATAGTTAAAGCCCTGCACCCTTTGGTTAGTTCTAATCAGGGCCGCTAAGGGCTCAATGGCAATGGCGAAAAGGAGTGGGGACAGCGGGCACCCCTGACGGGTGCCCCTATGCAGGGTAAAAGGTTCAGAAACGTGTCCCGCCTCTCTAATGACCGCCCTGGGCGAGCAATACAGCAGCTTCACCCATGACAGAAACCTTTCGCCAAAGCCAAATTTGCCCATGACAGCCCAGAGGTACCCCCATTCTATGCTGTCAAATGCCTTATGAGCATCTAGCGACAGCAGGGCCCTATTCCCCATGGTTTCTGACTGCGTCTGGATGTTCAAGTAGAGTCTACGGAGGTTTATGGCTGTGGATTTTTGGGGCATGAAGCCTGACTGGTCCGAGTGGATAATAGAGGAGATGACCCTGTTGAGTCGCAGGGCCAGAACCTTCGCTAAAAGTTTAATGTCGCTCTGTAAGAGCGATATCGGTCTGTAGGAGCCCGGGTCCAGCGGATCCTTACCCGGTTTTAAAAGAAGCACAATATTGGCTCTAGTCATAGAGTCGGGCAGGCACTGTTTTTTTCTGGCAAAGTTAAGGACCTCCAGCAGACGCGGCAAGATAACCCCCCCGTATTGTTTAAAAACTTCCATAGGAAGACCATCATCCCCTGGGGCCTTTGAATTAGGGAAGAGACCAAGAGCCACCTGCAATTCCCCAAGTTTAATTGGGGAATCCAGGAAAGCCTGCTGCAAAGTTGATAGACCAGGTAACTCAATTCCCTGCAGGTATTCCTGTAAATCTGTGGTTGAGTAAGTCGCCCGGGACCTATACAAGTCAGAGTAGAATTCTACCAGTTCATGCATAATACGTGTAGGAGTGTTCACCAGTCTCCCTCCCTTAGTGCACAGTGCACTAATAGTTGGAGACGTCTGGGAAGCCTTCACTATTTTGGCCAGCAAACGGCCCGTCTGCTCACCCTCCTCGTAGAAAGCTTGCCTGTTGAAAAACCTTTTCCTGTCAGCGGCCTCCCTAGTAATCCTATCCACTGCCTCTTGTGCAGCCAGCCAGGCCTCACGAGCAGCATCAGAGGGGTCTGCGATAAATTCTGCCTCCAGCCTGCTCACCAACTGTTCGGTTTGTTCTCTAATAGCATGCGTTTTAGATTTGATACCCCTTACCTCCGTGATCAAGAGTCCCCTGAGAAACGCTTTAAACGTCTCCCAGGTCAACCCCAGGTCAGAGTTATCCTCGTGACGCCGCCAAAACCCAGAGATCTCAGCCGCCACCCGTTCATGGGAAGGGAATAAGTTAAGCCAGAAGGCGTTAAGCTTCCACGGAGCCCTAGGCAGATCCGTGGCAGGCCTAGCAATCAGAGAAACCAGTAATGGAGAGTGATCCGAAACCCCCCTCACCAGGTACCTAAGGTCCTCCAGCAGGTGTGTCGTTTGGGGTGTGCACAGACACAGATCAATCCTGGAAAGGTAGAACAACTTTTGCTGTGGGTTACGGCAGCACCACGGGTCAGTCCAACCTACCTCCTCCGCAAATTTCCGCAGTGCTGTTCGAGCTCTGTTGCGGAAAGCCACCGGAGGCGGATGCCTGTCCAAGACAGGATCCATACAACAGTTTAAGTCACCCACCATTATAAAGGGAACATCAGGGTGACCCAACTGAAACATCAACAATACCCTCAGCACCTCAGAGTGAAACGGTAGGGGCACATACACCGCTGCAAGTATACATTTCAGGTGATAAATTTTGCAAAATAAAATCACATAGCGCCCTTCATCATCTATCAATTTGTCCAGCAGTTGAAAGTCTAGGGCATGATGCACCATCACACTCACCCCCCTCGAATAGGAGGTATGAGTGGAATGGTACGCCCATCCCACCCAGGAAAAACCCAGGCAAGAGACTGTGTCCGGCATAAGGTGAGTTTCCTGCAGAGCGTAAATGGCGGGGGAATATTTGTTCAAAATAGTGGTGACCATGGTACGTTTCAGAGGGCTCTAGACTCCTCTAATATTCCAGGAGAGCAAAGGGACAGTACTCATTACCACTAACTCTGGTAGCTATAGTAGGGCAAGGCAACATGTGTACCCTAGGCGCCATAGGGTGTTCAGCAGGCCAATGCGCCAAGTGTAACAAAAACAGAGTACCTGAGTCCCGTGCAACGTAAATCATGATGGCATGGATGCGAAATCCTCTCGCAGCAAAGTCCTTCCTGTGAGAACGTTGAAACCGTCTGGAGCTGTCGCTGTGGTAATAATAAAACAAAACAAGCAGAGCAAAAAAAGTTGTAAAACAAATATTCAAGGCACCCCGATTTCCATCTAGGGGTCGGCAGAGCCCCCAATATGAGGGAGATCCCTCAAAACTGCAGGATAAACAGTGGGGGTTGTAGAGACAAGAAAATAAACAGGAAAAAATAGAAACAAGGAAAAACTTTGGGTCTGTCATAACCACTCGACCCCAAACTCCAAGAACCACTTGGGTAAACTTTTGGAAGGGCAAAACCAAAAAGTCTCTGAACCGCTTTCTGGGTTAAATTCACTTGCTCACAACGCTGGTAGGACTACAGTAAGGTGTGGCTTCCCAGTCGAACGTGGTCAAACTGTCTGGTATGTTTCCGGAGTCTTCATATATTGTAGATCAATCCCCCTCAGCTGCACCTCTAACCGCCTGTCGGACAATATATTCGTTGGCGTCCAACCATGAGGATGCATCAGTAGCTGACTCAAAAAAATGAGACTGACTGCCTGCTGTGATCCGGAGTTTCGCCGGGAACAGCATAGCGTAGGTGGCATGTAGCCGTTGCAATCTTTTCTTTACATCAGTGAATCTAGCTCTGCGTTTCTGTATCTCCGCCGAGTAGTCCAGGTAAAATGAGATGCGGGCCCCATTAAATTGCACATTGCGTCGCTCCCTTGCCTGTCGGAGCACAATTTCCTTGTCCTTATAATTAAGTAGCCTTACTATCATGGTGCGTGGCGGGTTCCCTGGCGGGAGAGGCCTGGGTGGTACTCTATGCGCCCGTTCCACAGAATACAGTGAGGTAAACACTTCCTTCCCAAACATCTGCAGAAGCCATTGCTCAACAAATTCAGTGGGGTCCCTCCCCTCCGTCTTCTCTGGGAACCCCACTATCCTAATGTTGTTGCGCCTTAAACGATTCTCAATTTCGTCAGACTTGAGTTCGTTCACTCTGGCAATCCTGGCTGTGATTTGTGTGTCCCGGAGGAGGGGTGTCAGCTTGTCCTCCAGCTCACTTATGCGGCCTTCTGCAGCTGTAGTGCGCTCCCTAGTCTTCTGTAAATCATGCCTGATAAACCCCAGTTCCTCTTTTAGGCCTCCAAACTGGTCCTGTAGGGTATGCACTGAGGCTGTGCACTTGTGCACCGCTCGTAGGATATCAGCTAGGGAAGGTTGATCAGTATCATCACCCTCTTCCTCCTCCTCTACCTCTGACAGGCTCTGACTAGGTGAAGCTGCAGGGCCCTGCGTTTCTGCCTCATCCTCAGCCTGCGTGTGGAAGGCTGCAGGAGTTGCCATCATATCCTCCCCGCTCCCCTGTGCCCCTAGGCCCGCTAATTTCTGGGCGTAGTACCGCATATCCTTTGGGGGGTCTTTCCCTGTCCCCCGAGGGGTTTTAGGAGGCTTGCCCACATCCTTCCCTTTCTCCGTACCTCGTGCGCGCTGTGATAAAGGTGCCGCGGCGCCATGTTGGATTTCCGGCGCTCCAATCTCCGTCTGTTTGCGGGTCAGCATGGCTCCTGCAATCGCCGCCGATGCCTCCAGGGATGTCCACAAGTGTGTCCGGGTCGGATACGATCCGATTCCGAGTTTAGTAGCTGGCTGGGAAGAGGATCGTTGGAGGATCAGTGCGGGAGCTCCGTGATGCACGTCCTCTCACATGCCGCTCTCGGCCACGCCCCCCTACTCAATTTTTTTAAGTTGGTAAAACTTATTTTCCAAATGTATTTTGATAAGTTTGAAGGTTTTTATATAAAAATAATACAATAATATGTTTTTTTTTTTAATCAATAGTCTCATGAAACAGGCTTTCAAAACAAATTAATATTTATTATTTTTAAACTGTTACAAATGTAATATTATTAAAGCTGCATCAAATATCAATAGTATGCAAGCTCTTGGAGGGGATGATAAGGGACTATATACAAGATTTTAATAATGAGAACGGTATCATTAGCAGTAGGGATGAGCCGAACACCCCCCTGTTCGGTTCGCACCAGAACCTGCGAACAGACGGAAAGTTTGCGCGAACTTTAGAACCCTATTAAATACAATAGACTCGAACGTTCAAAATCAAAAGTGCTAATTATAAAGGCTAATATGCAAGTTATTGTCCAAGTTATTGTCCTAAAAAGTGTTTGGGGACCCGGGTCCTGCCCAAGGGGACATGTATCAATGCAAATTGTAAACGGCTGTTTTTTTGGGAGCAGTGATTTTAATAATGCTTAAAGTGAAACAATAAAAGTGAAATATTCCTTTAAATTTCGTACCTAGGGTGTGTGTATAGTATGCCTGTAAAGTCACGCTTGTTTCCCGTGCTTAGAACTGTCCCTGCACAAAGTGTCATTTCTGAAGGAAAAAAAGTCATTTAACCACTTCAATACCATGCACTTATGCAACTCCCCGCCCAGACCAATTTTCAGCTTTCAGTACTCTCACACTTTGAATGACAATTACTTAGTCATGCTACACTGTATCCAAACAAAATTTTTATCATTTTCTTCTCACAAATAGAGCTTTCTTTTGGTGGTATTTAATCGCCACTGGGTTTTTTATTTTTTGCGATATAAGCAAAAAAACAGCAATTTTTTTTAAAAAAAACACTTTTTTTTAGTTTCTATTGTAAAATTTTGCAAATAAGTAATTTTTCTTCATAAATTTGTGCCAAAATTTATACTGCTACATATCTTTGGTAAAATGAACCCAAATTAGTGTATATTATTTGGTCTTTGTGAAAGTTATAGAGTCTACAAACTATGGTGGCAATCACTGAAAATTTATCACATCTGATCACGCCTGATGTACTGAAGGGATATCTCATTTCTTGAGACACTAACAAGCGAGGAAAGTACAAATACCCCAAAATTACCCCTTTTTGGAAAGTAGACAGTCCAAGGTATTTACTAAGAGGCGTGGTGAGTTTTTTGAAGTTGTATTTTTTTCCCACAATTCTTGGGAAAATTATTATTTTTTTTTTTTTTTTTTACACAAACTGGTCATATTAACAGTTTTTTTCTCTCACACAGCATATGCATAATTGCAACTACACCCCAAAATACATTCTGCTACTCCTCCTGAGTGTAGCGATACCACATGTGTGAGACTTTTACACAGCCTGGCCACATACAGAGGCCCAACATTGAAGTAGCACTTTCAGGCGTTCTACAAGCATAAATCGCACATATCCTTTCTCAACCACCTATTACACTTTTGAAGGCCCTGGAGCACCAGGACAATGGAATTTTCCACAAAATGACCCCATTTTGGAAAGCACACACCCCAACGTATAATCTATGAAGCATTATGATTCTTTTGAACGGTTCATTTTTTTCCAGAAGGTTTTGGAAAATGTGGAGAAAAAATGAAAATGCATTTTTTTTTACACAAAGTTGTCCATTTATAAGATATTTCTAACGCATAGCATATACATAGCAAAAATAACACCCCAAAATGCATTCTTCTACTCCTCCTGAGTATAGCGATACCACATGTGTGAGACTTTTACACAGCCTGGCCATATACAGAGGCCCAACATTGAAGTAGCACTTTCAGGCGTTCTACAAGCATAAATCGCACATATCCTTTCTCAACCACCTATTACAATTTTGAAGGCCCTGGAGCACCAGGACAATAGAATTTTCCACAAAATGACCCCATTTTGGAAAGCACACACCCCAACGTATAATCTATGAAGCATTATGAGTCTTTTGAACGGTTCATTTTTTTCCAGAAGGTTTTGGAAAATGTGGAGAAAAAATGAAAATGCATTTTTTTTACACAAAGTTGTCCATTTATAAGATATTTCTAACGCATAGCATATACATAGCAAAAATAACACCCCAAAATGCATTCTGCTACTCCTCCTGAGTATAGCGATACCACATGTGTGAGACTTTTATACAGCCTGGCCATATACAGAGGCCCAACATTGAAGTAGCACTTTCAGGCGTTCTACAAGCATAAATCGCACATATCCTTTCTCAACCACCTATTACAATTTTGAAGGCCCTGGAGCACCAGGACAACAGAATTTTCCACAAAATGACCCCATTTTGGAAAGCACACACCCCAACGTATAATCTATGAGGCATTATGAGTCTTTTGAACGGTTCATTTTTTTCCAGAAGGTTTTGGAAAATGTGGAGAAAAAATTAAAATGCATTTTTTTTACACAAAGTTGTCAATTTATAAGATATTTCTAACACATAATATGTACATAGCAAAAATTACACCCCAAAATGCATTCTGCTACTCCTCCTGAGTATGGCGATACCACATGTTTGAGACTTTTACACAGCCTGGCCACATACAGAGGCCCAACATCCAAGTAGCACCTCCAGGCATTCTAGCAGCATTAATTGCACATATAATTTTCTGACTACCGATCACATTTTTGAAGGCCCTTCATATATCTAACACATAGCAGGTACATACCAAATAACAAAAGATTACCTGTGGTTTTAGAAGTGCAGTGGTCCACAGAGGAGAGCATCGGTCCAGGCAGCAGGCAGGGATGAGGTCAGCGACAGCAAAAGCAATCATCCAGGCAGCAGGCAGGAATACTGTCCATAGTTCGCACAGGCAGAGATACTGTCAGCACAGCCAGAGCACAGCCAAAGCACAGGTCCAGGTAGCAGGCAGAGGTGTCCCGGCAGAAATGCTGTCCAAAGTCAGTAGAGGCAGCAGGCAGAGATATGGTCAACACAGCCAAAGTATTGGTCCAAGCAGCAGGAAGAAACATGGTCCATAATGTCATGGGTCATTACAGGCAGTAATATGGTCAGCACAGCCAAATTATTGGTCTAGGCAGCAGGAAGGACCATCAAGCTTAGGGCCAGGGGGACAGGGGTAGAGGCTTCTCCCACCCAAATCGCTTTGAAGCCTCCGGGCAACCAGACCCTGTTCTTGGAGCACAGAAAACGAAAAACTGGTTTTCTCTACTCAGAACGCTATTCTGAAGCCCCTCACATATGTGAGACCCCTGTGTACTAAAAGTAGATGGCCAAAAGATCAGTCCAAGTGGCAGGCAAAAACATGGTCGATTAACAGGCCAAGGTCGGTACACGTGGAAGTCAGAAACGTGGTTTAAATCGGCAGGCAGAGGCATCGTCGGTAAACAGGCTGAGGTTGGTGCACGTGGAGGTCAGAAACGTGGTTTAAATCGGCAAGCAAAGACATCGTCGGTAAACAGGCCAGGGTCAGTTAATTAACATGGAAGGTAGTTAGTAACATGGTAGCAGGCAAATAGGGAAATGGCAGTCTGTTAATAATAAGGGGAACTAATGGATGTATGATAATTTTTGAAGCAATTTCCGATGCACAGGCCAGGTTGGGAGGGACAATCGGGACAATAATAGCTGGTGTCTCTTCTTACTCCTCCTCTGCTGCATACACGGCATTTCTTTTGGCGTCTTCTTCCAGATTCTGTGGGGGGGATGCTAAAGGGATAGTGTCGCTCGTGAAGCCGACTCACACTATCAGAGCGAATGCTTCCTGGGGCGGGATCTTGTTGGTAAATGAGGGCATCGATGATATCTTCGATATATTGGAGGTAGTGGAGTCGGTGATTTTGAGTTGCTTTTTGGTAGCAGACAAACGAATTAAAAAGGGCCATGTGAAACGCAACTTTTTTGTGCCAATAACGGGACTTTCTGGTTGATAAGTAGGGCTGTAGCATCTGGTCGTTTAAATCCACCCCCCCATGTACAAATTGTAGTCGTGGACACATTCGGGCTTTACAATGGAGCCGCGTCTTCTTGGGATCTCCACCATGGTGTCATTGTGGATCGTAGAGAGGATGTGGACATCTTTCTTGTCCCTCCACTTCATGGCCAACACCTCCTCGTTCCTCATGGATGCCGATTCTCCAGGTCGCAATTTTTTTGTCAGTAAATTTTGTGGGAATCCCTTCCGTTTTTTTTTTAAGGTACCGCAGGCCGGGGTTTGTTTACTGTAAAGGTGTCGAAAAAGGGGCAGGCTGGTATAATAATTATCAACATATAAATGGTAACCTTTTCCGAACAGGGGGTATGCCAACTCCCAGACAATTTTCCCACTGGTTCCAATATATGTGGGGCAATCACGGGGCTGGAGCTGGGAGTCTTTGCCTTCGTAGATCCTGAATTTGCAGACGTATCCAGTGGCTCGATCACATAATTTATTTAATTTTAACCCATACCTGGCTCTCTTGCTTGGTATGTACTGCTTGAACTGCAGTCGGCCGGTGAAATGTACGAGGGACTCGTCCACACAAATTTTTTGGTCTGGGATGAAAACTTCTTCAAATCGCTGGGAAAAGGCATTGATTAGGGGGCGTATCTTGTACAATTTGTCGTAGTTGGGATGATCTCGGGGAGGGCACTGTGAATTGTCATTGAAGTGGAGAAAGCGCATAATCATGTCGTATCTTTTCCTGGACATGACAGCGGAATATATGGGCATGTGTTGGATGGGGCGTTTGGACCAATATGAATGGACTTCATTCTTTTTTTGTAAGCCCCATATTGAACATAAGGCCCAAAAATAATTTAAATTCCTCCAATGTTAGACGTCGCCACTGGAACATGCGGGCGTAGGAAGAATCGGGGTTGGCAGCAATAAATTGGGATGCATACAGATTCGTTTGATCCACTATATTCTGCAGCAAATCTTGTAGGAAAAATAAACAAAAATAATCAAATTTATAAAAATTTGTAGTGTCGGGCTGCACACCTGGCTGTGCGGTGAAAGGGGGGATGATAGCGGATCCTGAGTT
Organism: Rana muscosa; assembly: GCA_029206835.1. Lineage (NCBI taxonomy): Eukaryota > Metazoa > Chordata > Amphibia > Anura > Ranidae > Rana > Rana muscosa. The sequence continues at coordinate 11,127,468 of CM055125.1, read as the reverse complement.
GGCAGGCAACCATAAGGGGTTTGCCAGGGCATCGGGAAGGTAGGATTGGGGCTGGATTCTTCGGGTTGGGCGTGCATTTCTATTGCTTGTACTGGGCTCCTCTTCCTGGGGTATGGCGCTGCTGGTGGTGGGCAGTTCTCCTGATCTTGGTGCTGATCTTGGTGCTGATCTTGGTGGCGATCGCATTCTTTTGGGAGGGACGGTTTCCTCCGGTGACTCGGACTCTGAGCCACTATCCTCCACTGGCTCGTATTCCGAACCAGAATCGGATAATGGGAGCTCCCCGCTGCTCTCATCATCCGACATGGCAAGAATGGCATATGCCTCCTCAGGTGTGTAAACCCTTTGGGACATTATGGCAGTGCTTATTGGTGGGTCTGTGTAATGGTACTGCAGGTGGTAGTGGTGGCGGTCTGTGTGGTAGTACCGATGGAGGTATTAGTGGTGGGCCTGTGTGGTGGTACCGATGGCGGTATAGGTGGTGGTGGTACCAATGGCGGTACAGGTGGTGGTGGTACCGATGGCGGTACAGGTGGTGGTGGTACCAATGGCGGTACAGGTGGTGATGGTACCGATGGCGGTACAGGTGGTGGTACAGGTGGTGGTGGCACTACCGACGGTGGTACGGGTGGTGGTACTGGTGGTGGTACCGATGGCGGCACTAGTAGTGATACTGGTAGCGGGCCTGTGTGGCAGTATAGATGCTGGGCCTGGTGGCGGTACTGGTGGTGGTACTGGTACCGATGGCGGTACTGGTAGCCTGTGTGGCGGTGCCAATGGCGGTACCGATGGAGGTGGGCCTGTGACAGATGATTGACAGATGGGCTGATTGATTGACAGATGGGCTGATTGATTGATTGACAGATGGGTTGATTGATTGACAGATGGGGTGATTGATTGACAGGTGGGGTGATTGATTGACAGATCGGCTGATTGATTGACAGATCGGCTGATTGATTGACAGATGGGCTGATTGATTGACAGATGGGCTGATTGACAGATGGGCTGATTGACAGATGGGCTGATTGGCTGGGCTGATTGATGTGCTGGGCTGTGTGACAGGTCCTCTTTATGGGGGGGGCGTGTTGTGCACTGTAAACTTATGTAGACAAACTACACTGAGCTAACTTACTGATCTCTTCTCTCTCCTCACAGATCGGTGTGTGAGGAGAGAGCAGGGATCAGGTAGTAACTCCTGTGGAGTTTGTTTACATTTGTGACCGGCTGTGATTGGACACAGCCGGTCACATGGTAAACAGCCAATTCATTGGCTGTTTACTCTGATCGGGGACGCGCTGTGTCCAAGGGACACTCGCCTTCCCCGATCCCCGCTCTGCAAGCCTGTGGCGGCGCGCACGGAGCGCGCCGCCGAGTTTGTTTTGACAGGTGATCGGCTGTGACTTTGACACAGCCGATCACATGGTAAACAGCCAATGAAATTGGCTGTTTACCGTGATCGGGGAAGCGCTGTGTCCGAGGGACACATGCCGTCCCCGATCACCGCGCTGCGGGCCCCCGCGGGCGCGCGCAAGGCATTATCCTGCAGGACGTCATATGACGTCCAGTATCGATAATGCAACCACTTCCCGGACGTCAATTCACTATTGACTGGGCGGGAAGTGGTTAAAACTCACTCACGGCTATAATGAATTGTCGGCTCCCGGCAATACATAGAAAAGTAATTGGTAAAAAAAAAAATGTGTGGGGGTCCCCCCAAATTTAATTACCAGGCCCTTCAGGTGCAAATTAAAAAAAAAATGTGTGGGGTTCCCCCAAATATCCATACCAGGCCCTTCAGGTCTGGTATGGATTTTAAGGGGAACTCCACCCCAAATTTAAAAAAAAATGGCGTGGAGTTCCCCCAAAAATCCATACCAGACCCTTTATCCGAGCACGCAACCTGGCAGGCCACAGGAAAAGAGGGGGGGACGAGAGAGTGCCCCCCCCCTGAACCGTACCAGGCCACATGCCCTCAACATGGCAAGGATGTCCCCATGTTGATGGGGACAAGGGTCTCATCCCCACAACCCTTGTCCGGTGGTTGTGGGGGTCTGCGGGCAGGGGGCGTATCGGAATCTGGAAGACCCCTTTAACAAAGGGGACCCCCAGATCCCGCCCCCTCCCGCCCCCCCCATGTGAATTGTTAATGGGGTACATTGTACCCCTACCATTTCACAAAGAAAGTGTAACAAATTGTAAAAAAACACAGACACCATTGGGAAAGTCCTTTATTAAAAAAAAAAAAAAAAACATTCCAGCATTGAAATCCAGTGTCCCTCGGTGATCCGATGTCCAGCGCTGTCCACACGAAACATCATTGGCTGAGCCTGAGCGGACCTGATGGGGAACTTCCTACGCAGTGTAATAAATGAATAGACCCGCACCTTCTAAAGTTCCCCATCAGGTCCGCTCAGCCAATGACGTAGGTGTAAGGCTAAGCGGACTAGATGCGGAACGTAAGAAGGGGCGGGTCTATTCATTTATTACACTGCGGAGGAATTTCCCCATCAGGTCCGCCCCCTCGTATGTCAGACCCCGCCTACGTCATTGACTGAGCGGACCTGATGGGGAACTGCCTCCGCAGTGTAATTTGTTCTGTGCTGGGGCCTATCCTATTTAATTTGTTCATAAACGACCTGGAGGATGGGGTAAACAGTGCATCTCTGTATTTGCGGATGATACTAAGCTAAGCAAGGCAATAACTTCTCTGCAGGATGTGGAAACCTTGCAAGCAGATCTGACCAAATGAATGGGGTGGGTAACTACATGGCAAATTAGGTTTAAAGGGGTTGTAAAGGAAAACGTTTTTTCACCTTAATGCATCCTATATATAATATAAGTATATCAAGTTAGTGTACTGTATACTGGGCACAGTGTGCAGGTAAAGCTGACTGCAGACCATCCCTGTTCTCTTCCTAATAATACAGGCAGGCAGTTGATTGAGCTAAGCTGCAGTATATTAAGGCAGTGTACTGTATACTGGGCACAGTGTGCAGGTAAAGCTGACTGCAGGCCATTCCTTGTGCACCTATTCCAATACATCAAATATAGTATGTCTGGAAGGCCAACAAGGATATGCAGACACTCACAGGCCAATAAAAGAGGGCAAGCAGGCTCTGTGTCTAGAGGCAACAGTGCTGATCGTGGACACGGTGCATCCTCATCAGCACGTGGCCGCGGGGCACGCTTGTCCTTTTTTTCGGGAGCTGGCCATGTTGAGCCGCAACATGCAGAAGAGTTGGTAGAGTGGATGACTAAGCCGTCCTCATCCTCCACATCCTCTGTCACCCAGGCTACCTTGGCTGCCAATGCAGGTGCCAAAGCAGCCTATTCCATCGGCTCAAGGTCATCAGTTACTCCTTCCCTAGCCCCACCATCATGCACGGAGGAGTTCCTTCGAACTGTTCGACCACAGTGTTGGTTACATGCTGCAGGAGGATGTGCAGCGTTTTAAAGGGTCCGATGATGGTACCCAGCTTGAGGAAGGCAGTAACATGAGCCCAGACAGAGGAGGGTTCCCAAGAAGGGCAACAAAGTGGCAGTCATGTTCCCCCAGCTGCAGCATACTGCCAGGTTTGCTCCAGTGATGAGGAGGGGGGGATGATGAGGTCACTGACTCTACATGGGTGCTTGAGAGGAGGAGGAGGAGGAGGAGGAGGCACATCTCCAAAGAGGCAGGATGCCCTCCAGGGGCCAGCTTAAGGGCAGCCAAACGACTGCATCACACCACAGGGCGCTGCTGACTCTGCACGTTTTTCCAAAAGTTCTTTGGTGTGGGCCTTTTTTCAGACGTGTGCAGCAGATCGCACCGTTGCTATTTGCAACATATGTCTGAAGCGTATCAAGCGTGGCCAAAACAGCAGCCGCTTGGGCACTACATGCTTAACCAGACATATGTCGACCTGCCATGCAGTCCGTTGGCAAGCGTACCTAAAAGACCCACACCAAAGAACAAAGCGGACCTCTCCTTGCTCCTCATCAGCTGGAATCTCCAACCCCACTATACCTTCAGTCCTCTCAGAAACCTGCACTGAGAGGCATGAAGGTGTAGAATTAGGTGTGCCACCGCCAAGTACTTGCGGGCAATCTGCTATCGGTACACCAACGTCCGATTTGTACCAGGCAAATTTCCCTGCCCCAGTTGCTACACCGGTGAAAGAAATTCGCTCCCAGCCATCCATATGCTCAGCGGTTGAATGCTAGCTTGGCTAAATTGCTAGCAGTTCAACTGCTGCCATTTCAGTTGGTAGACTCTGCCCCCTTCCGTGAGTTTGTGGAATGTGCGGTACCTCAGTGGCAGGTTCGCAAACGCCACTTTTTTCACGGAAGGCGATTCTGGCTCTCTATCGGCATGTGGAAGGCAATGTCTTGGCCTCGCTGGACAGGGCGGTCAGCGGTAAGGTGCATATTACCGCTGACTCATGGTCCAGCAGGCATGGACAGGGACGTTGCCTATCTTTCACGGCACACTGGGTGACTCTGCTGGCAGCTGGGAAGGATGCAGGACAGGGTGCAGTAGTGTTGGAGGTTGTTCCGCCATCACGCCTCCAAAATGCTACTAGCGGTGATTCTGACACACCTCTCTCCTCCACCCCCTCCTCTTCTTCTTCCTCCATAGCCTCTTCCTCTGCTGATTTGTCCTTGGAACCAGGGGTGCTCCGTAGGCGTTTAAGGGGCTACGCAAGTACGCAGGCAAAAAGATGCCATGCGGTGCTTGAGCTGGTGTGCTTGGGGGACAGGAGCCACACTGGGGCAGAGATTCTGTCAGCTCTGCAGGGGCAGGCTCAGAGGTGGTTGACGCCACGCCAGCTTAAGCCAGGAATGGTGGTTTGCGACAATGGCACCAACCTCCTCTCCGCCCTCCGACAGGGATAGCTGACCCTTGTGCCCTGTTTGGCTCAAGTCCTTAACTTGGTGGTGCAGCGGTTCTTGGGCAGGTACCCGGGCTTACAGGATGTCCTGAGGCAGTCCAGGAAAGTCTGTGGGCATTTCCGCCGGTCATATAATGCCAGTGCTCGGCTGGCTGACCTCCAAAAGGAATTTAACCTGCCCAAGAACGGCCTAATCTGTGACATGCCTACCAGGTGGAACTCAACGTTGGCCATGATGCAGCGGCTGCACACGCAGCAGAGAGCCATCAATGAGTACCTGTGCAACTGCGGCACCAGGACAGGGTCAGGGGAGCTTGTTTTTTTTTGCCACGCCAGTGGGTCATGATCAGGGATGCATGCACTGTCCTGTTATCATTTGAGGAGGCCACGAGGATGGTGAGCAGTGACAGTGCATGCATCAGTGATACTGTCCTTCTTGTCCACCTGTTGGAGCACACGCTGCGTGGAATAATAGACAGGGCACTTGAGGCAGAACAGAGGGAGGAAGAGGAGGACTTCCTTACCTCTCAAGGCCCCATTTATCCAGACAGTGTTCCTGCAGGCCCGCCGATCACACAGGAAGAGGAGGAGGAGGTCAGCATGGAGGTGGAGCCTAGCACTCAGCATCAGCAGCAGTCTTCAAGGGATCATTTACAGTTACAGAAACAGTTACAGAAACCCATGGACTTGTACGTGGCTGGGAGGTGGTGGCTGCGGATCATGTTGTCCTTAGTGACCCAGAGGACTCCGGACCGAATGCCTCAGCAAACTTACGCTGCATGGCCTCCCTGATCCTGCAAAGCCTGCAAAAGGATCCTCGTATTCGTGGTATCAAGGAGAGGGATCATTATTGGCTGGCAACCCTCCTTGCTCAACATTACAAGGGTAAGGTTGCGGACCTTATCCGGCCGTCGCAGAGGGAGCAGAGGATAAATCATCTTCGGGAGGCCTTGCAGAAAGGTTTGTGCAACGCGTTTCCAGAGCCTGGGAGGTTACAAATTCCTGGTCCTGGACAACGTGTTGCTGAGGCTTCGGTCAGTCACAGAAGGAGCGGTGGAGAAGGTAACCGTCTGACCGATGCGTTCAGACAATTTTTTAGTCCGCAGCCCCAAGGTATGATCGGTTCCAGCAACCATCGCCAGCATCTGATTCACATGGTGCAGGAATACCTAGGGGCAAGATCAGACTTGGACACCATTCCCACTGAAAATCCTCTGGGTTACTGGGTCTTGAGGATGGATCACTGGCCAGAGCTTGCACAGTATGCAATTGAGCTACTGGCCTGTCCTGCATCCAGCGTTCTTTCGGAACACACATTCAGTGCTGCTGGAGGCTTTGTAACCGATCACAGACTCGGTCGATCGACTGACCTTCATAAAAATACTGGGCACAGTGCTACCAAGCACCTGATGCTGATGCAACCCAAAAAATTTTTGGAAAATGTCAGATCCCTTCAAGACTGCCTATGCTGATGCTGAGTTACTATCCTGTTATGCTGAGTGACTATCCTCTTCCTCCTCAATAATCATGCTGATAGCTTGAAAGAACATTTTTGGTTCTGGGCACTGCCACCAGTGGCTAAGGCCTAATTTTTCAGCCTCTGTTTAACAGGGGCGTGTATTTACAATTTTTGATGCAATGCTTTGCAGCAGGGCTCATTGCTGTGCTCCAACTACAGTATCTGTGAGGGGTTGCAGTGTTGTGGCACCAGCACCAGTGCCTAAGGCCCAATTTTTCAGCCCCTGTTTAACAGGAGCGTTTTTTTCCAATTTTTGATGCAATGCTTTGCAGCAGGGCTCATTGCTGTGCTCCCATGCCATTTTTCTAAATGATTTTCATCCATATTGCCGGGACCAGACATTACATTAAAGCCGCAAGCAGTTTTAAATGACTTTTTTTCCTTTAGAAATGTCATTTTGTGCAGGGACAGTTCTAAACACGTGAAACACGTGCCACTTCACAGGCATACTTTAGAAACCCCCCAGGTACGATATTCAAAGGAATATTTCTCTTTTTTTATTCACTCTATGCATCATCAAAATCACTGCTCCCAAAAAAACGGCAGTTTTTAAAACTTCTTTTTGCATTGCTACATGTCCCCTGGGGCAGGACCCAGGTCTCCAAACCCTTTTTAGGACAATAACTTGCATATTAGCCTTTAAAATTCGCACTCTTGATTTCTCACATTTGAGTCCCATAGACTTTAACTGTGTTCGAAATTTCGCGTGAACTTTCGGTCCGTTCGCATGTTCTGGATGCGAACCGAACCGGGGGGTGTTCGGCTCATCCCTACTGCTTACTCTTTGTCAATTTTTGGAAGCTGGTAACAACCTAAAACCTTTTTAGGACAATAACTTGCATATTAGCCGTTATAATTAGCACTTTTGATTTCGAACGTTCGCGTCCATTGTATTTGATAGGGTTCTAAAGTTTGCGCAAACTTTCGGTCCGTTTGGAGGTTCTGGTGCGAACCGAACCAGGGGGTGTTCGGCTCATCCCTAGTTCCAGCACGTGGCTCCAGTCACTTGCCCAGCAGGAGCGCGCTAGTGTGGGCACCAGTGTCGCCCGCCCTGCAGCTTGTGAGGGGTGTTTGGTGTCCCACACGCTGCGATCTCCGCTCTGCACGACACCCGACATCTCTCCCTGCCCACCGGCCGCCTTTCACAGAATGGAGAGGCATTGCTAAGCATGTTCCGTGCTGATCTGAGGTCTGTGAGTATAGATGTCACTTGCGGAGGGAGGGAATACAGCAGGAGGATGAGGGGGACAAGCTGAAAATAAAGGGCTAAGAGGACACTGTATGTCCTAGAGGGCGTTTTGAGAGAGGACTTGTGCTAGGAGGGGACATAAAGTATACAGTATACTAGTATACTAGGACATACAGTATCCTCTTAGCCCCCCCCCCCCAGATGCTGGCTTCTACAAAGGGGACAAACAAGGCATCTGGGACAATGGGCACCTCGCTTGAGATGCAGGGCTATCGCCCCAGGTGCCCACATTAGTGCCCCCCTGCCAGGCAAGTTAGTGGAGCCAGGTGGTGGAAGTTTTTTCGGCACTGGGCTCCAGGACTCCAGGGCCAGTTCACACCATGAATCACACAGGAACACACTGTGTCTTCCTGTGTGATTCACATGCATTCCAGGTTCAGTGCAATTTCAGCCCATTTGTTTGAATGGGCTGAATTCATGCCAGACCGCATGAAGAGTTATAAGACACACAGGAAACAGATCACATGGTACTACTGTACTATACAATCCAGTGCAGGCGAACACATTACATTTGCGACCTGCGTTTGGGGTGTCATTAACCACTTAAGCCTGTTTTTCAGACTCAGTGTTTACACGTGTAGCGGGTAGGTACTTTTCAGTATGTTGATTCGGGTGGAGACATCAGTGATGTCCAGTTCCCTGTGGCCCAGCAGGTGGCGATGTCACTTTGGGCCGGGGTTGAACTATTGCTGGAGTGCCGTACCCTTTTTGGTCTCTCGCAGCGGTTGTACGGCGGGGCGGGGAACCCGCTGTGCTAGCTGGGACAGACTATAAAGGGGGCGGACATCTTCGCTATGAGGTTCGAGTCCCCGGCACCTTTAGCCTGTGGGCTGCTGTCCAGCGGTCGGTGTCCAGGCGGCCTAGGCCTGGACACGTGAAGTTCGGGAGTCACCCCAGACACCCTCAGTCTGGGGTGAGGTGCATCGTTCAGGCCTGGGGCCCAGCTTCTTCCACTGGGATCCGCCCGGGAGGAACCATCCTAAGGCACCCACAGGATCGGGTGTCTGAATCCAGGCATAAGGGACCGCGCAGGTGACCTTCCCGTAGATCTGGTGCAGCAGATTGGCAGTGCCGGGACAGGGCCTCCGGGGACCGTCGGGATGGATGTCCTCGCCAAACAGAGACCGTTACTCAGGCCCGTGACAGGGGCCCCAAACAGTTCAACCGGTAGATGGCAGCTACCAACTTCACGGTCGGTGGGAGAGACCGTGCGCAAGGCCTATCCGCACGAGAAAGGGATAGGAGAGTTCATTGTGCCTGGGCCTACTCGTATCCACACCCCTGTCTGTCTGTTATGGAAGTTCAACTGATTATGTTCATTCTGGTATTGAAGAAATAAAGGAGTGTTGAACTTTTAATGGTGTGGGGCTCTATTACTGGCAGATACACCTCCACGGAAGAAGCGGAGGCTCCATATGCAGGATGCAGACCTGAAGGTAATTTAAAAAGACTTTGCTCAAACCTCACACACATGGAGGGTGAGAACTTGGCGTAGTGTCCTGCACTCTCTCCTCCAGAGTACCCCTAGACAACAGCCACAAACAACCGATACAAGAGAGAGAGAGTGAGGCCGCTACACACGTAAAAAACACGTTTTTTTGCTAGAAAATTACTTAGAACCACCAAACATTATACTTTTTTTTTCTAACACCCTAGAGAAAAAAATGGCGGTCATTGCAATTCTTTTTGTCACACCGTATTTGCGCAGCGGTCTTACAAGCGCACTTTTTTTTGAAAAAAATCTTTTTTTAATTTAAAAAATAAGACAACAGTAAAGTTAGCCCAATTTTTTTTTATATTGTGAAAGATAATGTTACGCCGAGTAAATTGATACCCAGCATGTCACGCTTCAAAATTGCGCCCGCTCGTGGAATGGCATCAAACTTTTACCCTTAAAAATATCCTTAGGCGACGTTTAAAAAATTCTACAGGTTGCATGTTTTGAGTTACAGAGGAGGTCTTGGGCTAGAATTATTGCACTCACTCTAACGATCGCGGCGATACCTCACATGTGGGGTTTGAACACCGTTTTCATATGCAGGCGCTACTCACGTATGTGTTCGCTTCTGCGGGAAGGGGCGCTTTAAACTATATATACCGTATATATATTTTTATTATTTATTTTACTAGATTTTATTTATTTTTATACAGTTTTAAAAAAAAAAATTGGGTCACTTTTATTCCTATTACAAGGAATGTAAACATCCCTTGTAATAGAAAAAAGAATGACAGGTCAAATTTTGTCATTTGAAAAAATGACAAAAATAAATTGGCCCTTTAAGACGTATGGGCGGAAGTGACGTTTTGATGCCGCTTCGGCCCTGCTATGGTATGGAGACGGGTGGGGGCCATCTTGCCCTCACTCGTATCCAAGCCCAGCACGAGAAAGGACCCAATCGCCTCCGCCGCTCTCGGCGGCTCCAGTAAGCAGCGGAGGGCACGGGAGAGCGGCGGGGGGGGGGGGCCCTCTCCCGCCGCCGATAACGGTGATCTTGCGGCAAATCTGCCGCAGAGACCACCATTATCGTTTACAGGACCGCTGCCTGAAGAGATGGCTATCTCGGTTGTGGCAGCAGCTGCCATTACCGAGATATCCCTCTTCAAAAAAACTACGTATATAGTCATGCGCTTAAGTGGTTGAGTTAACATTGACACAGATAGATCACAACTGCAGTGCGTTTTGAATGCAGTGCAGGAAACGTATACAGAACGCGGGTTTCCCACACTGAATGCTGGTGTGAACTGGCCCTTAGTCTGGATTTGTGGGCTTTTGTTCTTATCTCAGGAAGGTCCCACAAAAAGCAGGACAGTTCAAAAGTATTTTTGATTGATTTGTGTTAGAAGGGGGGAGGATTTGTACTGGGAATGGGGGATTTAGGTAGGAGGATTTATGAGAGAACTGGGCAGCGGACTGGTGTTGGCATGGGGGATTTGTGCTGGGAGGGGATTTGGGGGTTGTGTATTTGTGCTGGGACGAGGATTTGTGTTGGGAGGGGGTATATAGGAGGTGGAAGAAGATTTGTGCTGGGAAGGGGATTTGGGGGAGAGAATTTATGCTATAAATGGAGAAAAGATTTACACTGGGAGGAAGATCTGTGCCCTTTAAGTTTGTCTTAATGCTGGGAGGTGGGATGGACTCCCCGAGCACATGATCTTCTCCTGCCACCTCGCAATCATAAACAGAGAACAGGAGCTGTCTGTGGCAGCTCAGTCACTGAGCAACAATTACATAGTGAGCATGCTTTCAGCACAGAAACTGTGGTCCCCATGTACACATACAGTATCTCGCAAAAATGAGTACACCCCTCACATTTTTGTAAATATTTTATTCTATCTTTTCATGTGACAACACTGAAGAAATTACACTTTGCTACAATGTAAAGTAGTGAGTGTACAGCTTGTATAACAGTGTCAATTTGCTTTCCCCTCAAAATAACTCAACACACAGCCATTAATGTATAAACCACTGGCAACAAAAGTGAGTACAGCCCTAAGTGAAAATGTCCAAATTGGGTCAAATTAGCTATTTTCCCTCCCCGGTGTCATGTGACTCGTTAGTGTTACAAGGTCTCAGGTGTGAATGGGGAGCAGGTGTGTTAAATTTGGTGTTATCGCTCTCACTCTCTCATACTGGTCACTGGAAGTTAAACACGGCACCTCATGGCAAAGAACTCTCTGAGGATCTGAAAAAAATAATTGTTGCTCTACAAAAAGATGGCCTAGGCTATAAGAAGATTGCCAAGACCCTGAAACTGAGCTGCAGCACGGTGGCCAAACCATACAGTGGTTTAACAGGACAAGTTCCACTCAGAACAGGCCTTAGAGTTTGGCTCCCTCTAGTGACCGCTGAACTCTGTCAGGATTTTCCTTCCTACTGAGAAATGAGCAGAGCCATGCATTGTGGGATATATAGTCTGGATGAGGAAATTACTTGCTTTGTTGAATCAGCTTTGGCCTACAGGACACACAATACAAAGCGCACAGAACAGCCTGCTGAGAGGAGAGATAACAGGACAGGCGCGGCCTGCTTTCAGCCTTTCTGGACGCCATTCAACACTGCCAGCAGGAGGTCTGTGTGTGTGACCAGGAGTAAGAGACTGCCGCCTACAGGGGAGAGGCGGATCACCCACCCCAGGGGGATCTTTAAGGACAGTTCTGCTAATCGAGCAGGTGGATCGGCCTGCCTTTCAGAGCATTTGAAGCTATCTGCATTGCAGCACGGCGAGGCGATGCCATCTTCACTAACGGAAGCACCAGGAGAAGATTCCGGACGGAGTCTAACATCTCTGGGATCCAGTGTGGTAAGAGGGCACCTGCCCATCCAAGTAGTGACTGCAGTATTGCTGAGTGTGTTTCTTTTCTACAGACTGCTGGTGAGACTTGTAGTTCTACGGCTGTGGATCTGCTGCACCCAGGCATCGTACAGCTAGACTTTTTCTCCCCTGTGCTGTAAGGTCAGTACTGTATTAGTCACACATATAGAAGGAATTTACAAGTGGGAATAGTTCTTGAGCTGAGCAATCATTAGCATCTTATTCTGCAGTTCCTTTGTTCTTTTGTTCTTTTGGATTACAAGCAAATATACAAATCAACACTGAAGTATAATATAAAGCTAGCTGAAGACATCCGGAAATTAAGGAACATTTACCACTTTCTTCTTCTACAAAGCTTTACTGTACTACATTGGAGTTCTGCTCTGAACTGCAACCTAGGGGGAGGCATTTAGTGAGAAATAGTCAGATCTTGCACTGTTTTAAGCCTTGTACACACGGCCGGGAATCCCGTCAGGAAAAAAACGTTGGTTTTCCTGACGAGATTCCTGGCAAGCTTTCTTTGCTTCGTCAAGTGTACACATGGCCATTCAAAAGAACTGCCGTTCTTTTTAATGGCAAGAACGTGGTGACGTCATTGACTATGACGAGCATGCGCTCGTCACATTCGATGCCTTCGCCGCTATCTTGCTTCACCCTACACTACCCTTGTATGCTACCGCGCATGCGTCAAAGTCTTTTCGAGCATGCGCGGGTTTACCTGGAGACAGGTAAGCATACACACACATGGTTTTCTCGTTGGGAAACAGGCCGTCGAGAATCCCGACGAGAAAAAAGAGAGCAGGTTCTCTATTTTTCTTGTTGAGATTCCCGGCAGTTTTCCCGACGAGAAACCATATACACAACCAGTTTTCTCTGCAAAAAGCTCTCCCAGCAGTTTTCTTGCCGAGAAAACCGGCCGTGTGTACGAGGCTTTACTGTATTTACTGTTGTGCATATTTGGTATTGGTCTGTGTGCTGGGGCCTCAGTGGGAAGGTATTCAATACGTGTATTAAAGGTATTGAAGGCCTATCTCACTGTGCATCTGTTAAAATATACCCCTTCAGGTTGTCATTGTGTTACAAATACATGACGTATTCGCACTGAATAATATTTTTGTCAATCATAATCTGTGTTCATTCATCTTATCTGTTATTCATACCCTTGTCATTGTGTTACTCTTTATCTCAGTAAACATTCCTGAGTGGTTCAGTGAAATTGTGTGAGTTTCTCATTACTAACCTGACAGGATGGAACCCAAGATGTCAGAGGTAAGAGAGGATCTGCAGAGTCGGGGTGGCCAGTGGGGTATAGAGTCAATCAGCAGCCCCCATGGGGGTACCGCTACACGTCATATCCAGAGGTTGTGTATGAGAAATAGACCTATGAGTGCTGCCACCATTGCTGCAGAGGTTGAAGGGTAAGGGGTCAGCCTGTCAGTGCTCAGACCATACGCCGCACACTGCATCAAATTGGTCTGCATGACAATCGTCCCAGAAGGAAGACTCTTCTAAAGGTGATGCACAAGAGAGCCTGCAAACAGTTTGCTGAAGACAAGAAGACTAAGGACATGGATTACTGAAACCAAGTCCCGTGGTCTGATGAGATAAACTTATTTGGTTCAGATGGTGACAAGCGTGTTTGGCAGGAACCAGGTGAGGAGTACAAAGACAAGTGTGTCTTGCCTACAGTCAAGCATGGTGGTGGGAGTGTCATAGTCTGGAGCTGCATGAGTGCTGCCGGCACTGGGGAGCTACAGATCATTGAGGGAACCATGAATGCCAACATGTAATGTGACATACTGAAGCAGAGCATGATCCCCTCCCTTCTGAAACTCGGCTGCAGGGCAGTATTTTAACATGATAACGATCCCAAACACACCGCCAAGACGACCACTGCCTTGCTAAGAAGCTGAGGGTAAAGGTAATGGACTGGCCAAGCATGTCTCCAGACCTAAACCCTATTGAGCATCTGTGGGACATCCTCAAATGGAAGGTGGAGGAGTGCAAGGTCTCCAACATCCACCAGCTCTGTGATGTCGTCATGGAGGAGTGGAAGAGGACTCCACTGGCAACCTGTGAAGCTCTGGTGAACCGACCTTGTGCATTACCTAAGATAAAATTTATTAAAAAAATGTAACAGCAAGAGTAGTACTCACAAACGAACGTTAAAAAAAGGCTTATCAGTGCTCCAGCACTTTGGAACCGTGTCTCTAGACACCTGCAACCTGGACCGGGTGTTGAGAGGAACCAGATGGCATCACAAATGGCTTACGCGTTACGAAGGAGGAGCCTCTTCATCAGAGCCACAGCAATAAATTGTATCTTTGGTAATGCACAAGGTCGGTGCGCCCTCCTTTTCTTTCTATATGTTTCAGTTCTAAGGATACCCATTGTTCTGAAGAGGGCAGCAAGACCCTTGACATTCCATACTCTATCCGAAGGGTTGGCTACACCACCTACTCATAGACTAAGCTCCCGAGTGCAGGAGATAGTGTTGTGCTCTGGTGAACTCCATGCCCAAGAGGGTTAAAGAGGAAGTAAACCCTCTAAAACTTTTTCTGCCAAAAACACCCCTGCAAGAGAAAGGCATAATGAGCTAGTTTGCATAGCATACTAGCTCATTATGTGGCACTTACCTGAAATCGAAGCCCCCGAAGTCCTCCTCGTTCTCCTCCGCCGCCAATGCCATGTCCCCTCGGAGCTTCTTCCTTTTATTGTCGCTCCGGCGCTGTGATTGGCCAGAGCGGCGATGGCGTCACACGGGGCCGGCATGATCCCATTCATAAAACTGGCATGATCTCATTCATGCAGCCGGCCCGCTAATGCGCCTGCGCCGTTGCCTACAGCGCGCATGCGCCGTAGACATCGGTGCAGTGTTTTCAGCAAATATCTCCTTAACCGTGTAGATTAGGAAGATATTTCTTGCACCTACAGGTAAGCCTTAATCTAGGCTTACCTGTAGGTGCAAGTTGTCAAAGTGGGTTTACAACCACTTTAAGGCAGTGCTGGAAAATAATAGTGGTCACACAAAATATTAACACTTTGGGCCCAATTTGGAAATTTTCACTTAGGGGTGTACTCACTTTTGTTGCCAGCAGTTTAGACATTAATGGCTGTGTGTTGAGTTATTTTGAGGGGGCAGCAAATTTGCACTGTTAGAGCCCATTCACACAGGGGCAACACGACTTCCAGCGCTATTTTATGAGGCAACTCAGACACGACTTGAGAATGAATCACAGCACGACCTGGAGCTACTTACAAGGCAACTCCAAGTTGCCTGCAGGACAGGAGACATTCCAGTGGCCAATCAAACAAGAATCAGCTCTGTGGGAGGGAGGGGGGAGGGAGAGGTTTGCAGGAGAAATGTATGTTTTCTTCCTGGAGAGTCGCTCCTATTAAGAGCTGTACACACACTACTTTACATTGTAGCAAAGTGTCATTTCTTCAGTGTTGTCACGTGAAAAGATATAATAAAATATTTACAAAAATTTGAGGGGTGTACTCACTTTTGTGAGATACTGTATGTGTGGCATTTGGGCATTAAAGTGGAGTTTCAGTCCCCCAAATTAGGGCTGTTACTGATTAAAATTTTCGTGTTCGATTAATCGTTTTTTTTTTTATCGATTAATCGACTAATTTCGATTAATTATAACGCACATAGATATCCAACTACTTTTAGCTGATCTCCTTGCAGGCTGATTCCCAGTGCAGCTACCAACCACTGGAAAAATCGATAGCAGGATACAAAAAACACACAAAGGCAGCGCTCGATGGGAATAGCATTAAAACTTTTATAGTCTTCAAGTAGGTAACAAAATAAATATTGCACTGGAGATAAAATCTATGGTAGCAAAAGCAGTCATAAAAACATGTATCTAAGTATGATACTGGTATAAAAATGTGTACAACGATACCACTGCTGAATCCAGATGAGAAGGGGCTAACATCAGTCCGTCGGCATGTAGATGTCCTGTGAAGGGAACTATCACAACTCCCAGTGGATGGCTGTAGAATCCCAGGTTGATAGTGGGAAATGTAACAGCCCTTGCGTGTGGCAGATAGTAAGGTCCCGCCGGCATGCAGATATGAAGGCACAGCAAAGGAGCCCTTCAGATGGACACGGCAAGCCCAAAGAATTTTGATCGAATTTTGATCGATCAAAATAATTTTGATCGATCAAAGCAATTAATCGATTAATCGAGGAATTAATAGTTAATTTCCACAGCCCTACCCCAAATACGTTATTTTTTTTCAAACACTCCTCCGTACTTGTCTAAACATATACAGCAGCAGTTAGAACATGTCATATGTGTGCTTCTTGTAGTTTATATTAAAATATTCGATTACTAACCAGATCTCGAAAGCAGACAGGTTCCATGTTAGCTGTGGGCATCTGAAGCCTTCTTCTTTTGATTTCTGGTATTCGGTGCAGCTGGCTACCCAGCATGTACCTCCAATCTCGTGCCTGCGAAGTAATGCCACTGTGCAAAACGTCAGTGTTGCTGGTTGCGCTCCAGACGCAATGCTCTGCGTCCCAGGTCCACCCTATTTTGAAGCCTATTAGAGCCTCTGGCTCTAATCAGTGCTTCAAAAAAAAAACCGGTATCTTCATATGTCCGGTGACCCAAAAGGGGCCGGACACATGAATAGAAGGCGGCCGCAGCGGCAGTGGATAGATTCATGCTATGCATGAATCTATCCATTATGCATATAGAGGTGGCGAAGATAGTAAAATAAATATATAATACACATTTATTAAAACATCAAGCATATTTCTTTCTGTGTTAAATGGTATGCATCCTTTTGTTGCAGATGCAGACATCCCAACCCGCAAAAACTAATTTCAGGGAGGCAGTACCGGCCCAAGACATTGTGCTGCCTGGTACCAAGAATGAAATGCTGCCCTGCCCCAAAAAAAAATCAAGCCCACAAAAATGCCCCACATCCATTATTTTATATCATGATAACTAAAGTGGACCTGTCATGACTCTATACATGTATATAGGAGTATAAAGAGGACCTGTCATGGCTCTATACATGTAAATAGGAGTATAAAGAGGACCTGTCATGGCTCTATACATGTAAAGGAGTATAAAGAGGACCTGTCATGGCTCTATAAAATGGACCTGTTATGGCTCTATTCATTTTTGGAGTATAAAGAGGACCGGTCATGGCATTATACGTGTATATAGAAGTATAAAGAGGACCGGTCATGGCATTATACCTGTATGAAGAAGTATAAAGGGGACCTGTCATGGCTCTATACATGTATATAGAAGTATAACGAGGACCGGTCATGGCATTATACGTGTATATAGAAGTATAAAGAGGACCTGTCATGGCTCTATACATGTATATAGAAGTATAACGAGGACCGGTCATGGCATTATACGTGTATATAGAAGTATAAAGAGGACCTGTCATGGCTCTATACATGTATATAGAAGTATAAAGAGGACCTGTCATGGCTCTATACATGTATATTTAAGTATAAAGAGGACCTGTCATGGCTCTATACATGTATGTAGGAGTATAAAGAGGACCTGTCATGGCTCTATACATGTATGTAGGAGCATAAAGAGGACCTGTCATGGCTCTATACATGTATATAGGTGTATAAAAGGACCTGTGCGTGGCCGGCGGCCGCGATGTCATCCAGCCACCCGCGATCGCTCCACAGAGAGCCAGAACGGGGATCTGTCAATGTAAACAGACAGATCCCCATTCTGACAGGGGAGAAGAGACAGATCTGCTGTTCCTAGTGATTAGGAGCAGAGATCTCTCTCCTCCTCCAGTAAGTCCTATCCCCCCCAGTTAGAAACACCTCCCAGGGAACACATTTAACACCTTCCCTGACAGTGACATTTACACAGTAATCAGTGCATTTTTATAGCACAGATCACTGTATAGATGTCAATGGTCCCAAAAATGTGTCAAAAGTGTCGGACCTGTCCACCGCAATGTCGCAGTCTCGCAAAAAATCGCAGAATGCAGAATCAGTGGGAGCCCCGAGCGTGTCACTTGCCAACGTCATCTGCCTTCAGATGCGGATTGTCACTTGCCTCATCACCTGTCACCAGATGCGGATTGTCACCTGCCACACATTGCGGATTGTCACTTGCCACAATGTCACACATTGCGGATTGTCACTTGCCACAATGTCACCTGCCACACATTGCAGATTGTCACTTGCCACGATGTCACCTGCCACACGTAGCGGATTGTCACTTGCCACGTCACCTGCCACACGTAGCGGATTGTCACTTGCCACAATGCCACCTGTCGCACATTGCGGATTGTCACTTGCCACCTGCCACACATTGTAGATTGTCACTTGCCACAACGTCACCTGCCACACGTTGCAGATTGTCACTTGCCACGACGCCACCTGTCACACATTGCGAATTGTCACTTGCCACAACGTCACCTGCCACACGTTGCAGATTGTCACTTGCCACGTCACCTGCTACACGTAGCGGATTGCCACTTGCCACATCATCTGCCACACATTGCGGATTGTCACTTGCCACAATGTCACCTGCCACGCGTAGTGGATTGTCACTTGCCACGTCATCTGCCCCACATTGCGGATTGTCACCTGCTACACGTAGCGGATTGTCACTTGCCACGTCACTTGCCACATCACCTGCCACACATTGCAGATTGTCACTTGCCATGACGACACCTGCCACACGTAGTGGATTGCCACTTGCTGTGTCCCAGAGTAAAGGCAGGCAGCAGAGAGATAATGTAATCTCTCTGCTGCCCGCACAGTGGGGGCAGAACTGCAGTGATGCAGGGAGGGCAGTGAGAGATGATGTCATCTCTCTGCTCCCCCGCCCGCTGTTTGGCCAGCAAGCCCGCTCACCTGCTGACTGTCCAGCCCACTAACTGTTCCCCTGTTCTGCCCGCACGCTCCATTCACCTGGGCCCAGCACCCAGGTGAATGGAGCGTGCGGGCAGAACAAGTAGAGCGGGGAGCGGAGCGGGCGGAACTGGCTGGCTCTGGCGGGCGGCACTTTGCCTCACAGTGGAGCGGGCAGAACAGGATGGTGGACGGGGCGACAATTTGTCTCACAGTGGAGCAGGCGGAATAAGATGGCGGGTGGGGCTGCAATTTGCCTCACAGTGGAGCGGGTGGAATGGGATGGCGGGCAGATTGGGTTGGCGGGCAGGGCGGCAATTTGCCTCACAGTGGAGCGGGCGGAACGGGATGGCGGGTGTGCGGAAATTTGCCCCACAGTGGAGCGGGCGGAATGGGATGGCGGGTGGGGCAGCAATTTGCCTCACAGTGGAGCGGGGAGTGGAGCGGGCGGAACGGGATGGCGGCAATTTGCCGCCCCCTGAAAGTGCCACCTGGTACAATGGTACCATCGGGTCCCATGGTAGGGGCGGCCTTGCAGGGAGGTGGCAAACTCATTTCAGGGAGGTGACGCTTCGTGCCAGCGATGACCCCCCCATGAAATGCAGCCTTACCAGTGCCAATTAAATGCAGCCTGATCATTGTCCATCCGTGCCACCTCATCAGTGCCTACCAGTGCAGCCCATCAATGTCCATCAGTGCAGCCTATCAGTGACCATCAAGTCCCACCAGTGCAGCCCATCAGTGCCACCTCATCAGTGCCCACCAGCACAGCCTAACAGTGTCCATCAGTGCAACCTATATGTCAATCAGTGTCCTTCAGTGCCACCTCATCAGTGTCCATCAGTGCAGCCTATCAGTGCCCATCAGTGCCACATCATAAGTGCCGACCAGTGCAGCCTATCAGTGTCCATCAGTGCCACCTCTTTAGTGCTCACCAGTGCAGCCCATCAGTGCCACCCCATTAGTGCCTACCAGTGCAGCCCATCGATGTCCATCAGTGCAGCCTATCAGTGTCCATCAGTGCTACCTCATCAGTGCCCACCAGTGCAGCCCATCAGTGTCCATCAGTGCAGCCCATCAGTGCCACCTCATTAGTGCCTACCAGTGCAGCCCATCAGTGTCCTTCGGTGCCACCTCAGCAGTGCCCACCAGTGCAGCCCATCAGAGCCTACCAGTGCAGCCCATCAGTGTCCTTCAGTGCCACCTCATCAGTGTCAACCAGCAACTCGCAGGAGACTTGGGATATCTGCAGATGCTGTTGTTGAGGACCCTCTCCACAGAAATCATTAGCCCCTCATCCCTCTTGATCCTGATATTTCCTCAGCTAGAGAAGGAGAGCATGCATTGTGCACATGTGCAATTAAAGTGCCAGCTGGAGTGAGGAGAGCGCACTTCACAGGTATGCAATGTGAGTTGAGGGACAGAGAGCTACAGTGAGGGAAACTGACAGTGTGCTATTCTGTTCTAAATCAATTTTGCTGTTCCATATTTTCAATCCCTGAGTTGAGGGACAGAGAAGGACACTCGTAGAAATTATCAGTGTGCTATTCTGTGCTAAATCTTGTTTGTAGGGAGGGACAGAGTAGGACAGTGAGGGAAAGTGTCAGTGTGCTATTCTGTTCTAAAACTTTTTTGCTGATCCATATTTTCAATCCTTGTGTTTAGGGACAGAGAAGGATAGGCAGGGGACAGTGTCAGTGTCATTGTTGCTAAGCCTCCTGCACAATATACACCTGAAGGTAGCCCTTATTGCTGTTTTTCCCATCTCCCTGCAGGCCATCCATTAAAATGTCTGGAAGGCAACCAAGGAGAGGCAGACAGCCAGGAGGCAAAAAAAGAGGGCAAGCAGGCTCTGTGTCTGGGGGCAACAGTGCTGGTCGTGTACGCGGTGCATTGTCATCAGCACATGGCCATGGGACACGCTTGTCCTTGTTTTCGGCAGCTGGACATGTTGAGCCACATCATGCCGAAGACTTGGTAGAGTGGATGACCAAGCCCACCTCATCCTCCTCATCCTCTCTCCCCCAGGCTCAGGGTACTGGCAAAGCAGCTGCCAAAGCGTCCTCTTCTCTGGTATCATTATCTTCATTAGTCAATCCTTCCCTAGACCCACCATGCCCTCCTCCTGAGGAGTCCCCCAAACTGTTTGAGCACAGTGTGGGGTACATGCTCCAGGAGGATGCCCAGCGTTTGGAAGGATCTGATGATGATACCCAGCTAGAGGAAGGCAGCAGCGTGAGAGCAGAGAGAGGGGATGCTCAAGAAGGACACCAATCTGGCAGTCGTGTTCCAGCAGCTGCAGCATACTGCCAGATTGGCTCCAGTGATGAGGAGGGAGGGGATGATGAGGTCACTGACTCCACGTGGGTGCCTAATAGGAGAGAGGAGGAGGAGGAGGATGAGGAGGAGGCACATCTCCAACGAGGCAGGATGCCCTTGAGTGGCCAGCGTATGGGCAGCACACCGACGGAATCACACCGCAGAGCTCCGCCTGTGCAGGGCGCTGCCTCTGCCCGTCATTCAAAAAGTTCTTTGGTGTGGGCCTTTTTTGAGGCGAGTGCATCAGATCGCACAGCTGCTGTTTGCAACATATGTCTCAAGCGTATATCGCGTGGCCAAAACATCAGCCGCTTGGGCACCACATGCTTGATCAGACATATGTTGACCTGCCATGCAGCTCGTTGGCAAGCCTACCTTAAAGACCCACACCAAAGAACAAAGCTGACCTCTTCTTGCACCGCATCAGCTGGGATCTCCAACCCCACTATACCTTCACTCCTCTCTGAAACCTGCTCTGAGAGGAATGAAGGTGTAGAATTAGGTGTGTCACAGGCAAGTACTTGCGGGCACTCTGCTAGCAGTACACCATTGTCCGATTCTAGCAGGCAAATTTCCCTGCCCCAGCTGCTGGACCGTCGAAAGAAGTTCACTCCCAGCCATCCACATGCCCAGCGGTTGAATGCTAGCTTGGCTAAATTGCTAGCGCTTCAACTGCTGCCTTTTCAGTTGGTAGACTCGGCCCCCTTCCGTGAGTTTGTGCAATGTGCGGTTCCTCAGTGGCAGGTTCCCAAACGACACTTTTTCGCACGGAAGGCTATTCCGGCTCTCTACAGGCATGTGGAAGGCAATGTCTTGGCCTCGCTGGACAGGGCGGTCAGCGGTAAGGTGCATATTACCGCTGACTCATGGTCCAGCAGGCATGGACAGGGACGTTACCTTTCTTTCACGGCCCATTGGGTCACTCTTTTGGCAGCTGGGAAGGATGCAGGACAAGGTGCAGTAGTGTTGGAGGTTGTTCCACCCCCACGCCTCCAAAATGCTACTACTGGTTGTGACACACCTCTCTCCTCCACCCCCTCCTCTTCTTCTTCCTCCATGGCCTCTTCCTGTGGTTTGTCCTCGGAACCAGCGGTGCTCCGTAGGCATTCAAGGGGCTACGCAAGTACGCAGGCAAAAAGATGCCATGCCGTGCTTGCGCTGGTGTGTTTGGTGGACAGGAGCCACACTGGGGTAGAGGTCCTGTCTGCTCTGCAGGGGCAGGCCGAGAGGTGGTTGACGCCATGCCAGCTTAAGCCAGGAATGGTGGTTTGCGACAATGGCACCAACCTCCTCTCCGCCCTCCGACAGGGACAACTGACCCATGTGCCCTGTATGGCTCACGTCCTTAACCTGGTGGTGCAGCGGTTCTTGGGCAGGTACCCGGGCTTACAGGATGTCCTGAGGCAGGCCAGGAAAGTCTGTGTGCATTTCCGCAGATCTTATAATGCCAGTGCTCGCCTGGCTGAGCTTCAAAAGGAGTTGAACCTGCCCAAGAACCGCCTTATATGTGACATGCCCACCAGGTGGAACTCAACGTTGGCCATGCTGCAGCGGCTGCACACGCAGCAGAGGGCCATCAATGAGTACCTGTGCGACTACGGCACCAGGACAGGGTCAGGGGAGCTCGGGTTTTTTTCACCACGCCAGTGGGGCATGATCAGGGATGCATGCACTGTCCTGGCACCATTTGAGGAGGCCACGAGGATGGTGAGCAGTGACAGTGCATGCATCAGTGACACTGTACCTCTTGTCCACCTGTTGGAGCACACGCTGCGTGGAATAATGGACAGGGCACTTGAGGCAGAACAGAGGCAGGAAGAGGAGGACTTGGAATAAATGGTGGATAAAGCACCTGGACCAGATGGCATACACCCACGGATCCTAAAAGAATTGAGCTCTGTAATTTCAAAGCCATTGTATTTAATTTTTAGGGACTCATTAATGACAGGAATAGTACCACTGGATTGGCGCAGGGCCAATGTGGTGCCTATATTTAAAAAGGGAATTAAGTGTTTACCAAGTAACTATAGACCTGTTAGTTTAACTTCTATAGTTGGGAAAATACTGGAGAGATTAATGAAAGACCACATAGATGAGTTCTTGCTGGAAAAAAACTATTTAAGCAACAGACAGCATGGATTCATGAAAGACAGAAGTTGTCAAACAAACCTGATTTCTTTTTATGAAGAGGTAAGTAAGACCTTGGACAGAGGGGTGGCAGTGGACGTGGTATACTTGGATTTTGCAAAAGCGTTCGATACAGTTCCCCACACACGGCTCATGTGTAAGGTAAAGTCTACAGGATTGGAAATATCAGTTTGTAAATGGATAGAAAACTGGCTAAAAGACAGAATTCAGAGAGTAGTGGTTAATGATTCTTACTCTGAATGGTCCAAGGTTATCAGTGGTGTACCCCAAGGTTCAGTGCTGGGACCCTTACTTTTTAATATGTTTATAAATGATATTGGGTCTGAGATCAAAAGTAACATTTCTGTCTTTGCAGATGACACCAAGCTATGCAGTGGAATAACGTCCTTACAGGATGTCGCCAATTTACAAGCCGACCTCAATGCTCTGTCTAATTGGGCGACTATGTGGCAGATGAGGTTTAATGTTGATAAATGTAAAGTTATGCACTTGGGGGCTAATAATATGAATGCATCATACATACTAGGGGAAGTACAACTGGGGGGATCCATAGTGGAGAAGGATCTGGGGGTTTTGGTAGATCATAAGCTCAATAATGGCATGCAATGCCAAGCTGCGGTTTCCAAAGCGAGCAAAGTCCTTTCTTGTATTAAGAGAGGTATGGTCTCCAGAGAGAGAGATATCATTTTGCCCCTGTTCAAATCATTAGTAAGACCTCATCTGGAATATGCAGTTCAGTTTTGGGCCCCAGTTCTCAAAAAGGATATTGGGGAACTGGAGAAAGTGCAGAGAAGGGCAACCAAACTGATAAGAGGCATGGAGGAGCTCAGCTATGAGGAGAGATTAGAGGAACTGAATTTATTCTCTCTTGAGAAGAGGAGATTAAGGGGGGATATGATCAACATGTACAAATATATAAGGGGTCCATATAGTGAACTTGGTGTTCAGTAATTCACTTTACGGTCAACACAAAGGACAAGGGGGCACTCTTTGCGTCTAGAGGAAAAGAGATTTCACCTCCAAATACGGAAAGGTTTTTTCACAGTAAGAGCTGTGAAAATGTGGAATAGACTCCCTGCAGAGGTGGTTCTGGCCAGCTCAGTAGATTGCTTTAAGAAGGGCCTGGATTCTTTCTTAAATGTACATAATATAACTGGGTACTGACATTTATAGGTAAAGTTGATCCAGGGAATATCCGATTGCCTCTCGGGGGATCAGGAAGGAATTTTTTCCCCTGCTGTAGCAAATTGGATCATGCTCTTCTGGGGTTTTTTTGCCTTCCTCTGGATCAACTGTGGGTATAGAATTGGGTATATGGGATTGTACGATATATGTTTATTTTATTTTTATTTTATTTTTTTATTTTATTTTTTTACGGTTGAACTGGATGGACTTGTGTCTTTTTTCAACCTGACTAACTATGTAACTATGTAACTTCCTTGCCTCTCAAGGCCCCCTTTACCCAGACAGTGTTCCTTCTGTCCCACCCATCGCACAGGAAGAGGAGGAGGAGGAGGAGGATTGTGTCAGCATGGAGGTGGAGGCTGGCACTCAGCATCATCAGCAGCAGTCTTTTAGGGATGATTTACAGTCCCAAGAAACCAGTGGACTTGTACGTGGCTGGGAGGAGGTGGCTGCGGATCATGTCGTCCTTAGTGACCCAGAGGACTCCGGACTGAATGCCTCAGCTAACCTACGCTGCATGGCCTCCCTGATCCTGCAAAGTCTGCGAAAGGATCCTCGTATTCTTCGGATCAAGGAGAGGGACCATTACTGGCTGGCCACTCTCCTTGATCCACGGTACAAGGGTAAGGTTGCGGACCTTATCGTACTGTCGCAGAGGGAGCAGAGGATGAGACAACTCCGGGAGGCCTTGCAGAAAGGTCTGTGCAACGCGTTCCCAGAGACTGGGAGGTTACAAACTCCTGGTCCTGGACAACGAGTTGCTGAGGCTTCGGGCAGTCAAAGAAGGAGCGGTGGGGAAGGTGGCCGTCTGACCGATGCGTTCAGACAATTCTTTAGTCCGCAGCCCCAAAGTATGATCGGTTCCAGCAACCATCGCCAGCGTCTGATATACATGGTGCAGGAATACCTAGGGGCAAGGTCAGACTTGGACACCTTCCCCACCGAAAATCCTCTGGCTTACTGGGTCTTGAGGATGGATCACTGGCCAGAGCTTGCACAGTATGCAATTGAGCTACTGGCCTGTCCTGCATCCAGCGTTCTTTCAGAACGCACATTCAGTGCTGCTGGAGGATTTGTCACGGATCACAGGGTGCGCCTGTCCACCGACTCGGTTGATCGACTGACTTTCATCAAGATGAACCAGTCTTGGATCACCACCAGCTACCACACACCAGATGCTGATATAACAGACTAATTGATTTTAAAATGTCACATCCCTTCAAGACTGATGCTGATGCTGAGTGCCTGTGCTGTTATGTTGTCTGGCTATCCTCCTCCTCCTCCTCAATGATACGATTAACGATGATAGCTTGGAAGATCATTTTGGTTTATGGGTGACGCCACCAGTGGCTAAGGCCCAATTTTTCAGCCCCTGTTTAACAGGGGCGTGTAATTAAAATTTTTGATGCAATACTTTGCAACAGGCCTCATTGCTGTGCTTCAAGTACAGTATCTGTGAGGGGTTGCAGTGTTGTGCCACCAGTGCCTAAGGCCCAATTTTTCAGCCCCTGTTCAACAGGGGCATGCAATTATAATTATTGATCTAATAATTCACAGCAGGGCCCATTGCTGCGCCCACCAAGAGTAACTGTCAGGCCTTACAGTGTTGTGGCACCAGCAACACCATCACCACCACCACCACCACCAAAGGCCCAGTTTTTCAGCCCCTGTTCAACAGGGGCATGCAATTATAATTATTGATCTAATAATTCACAGCAGGGACCATTGCTGCGCCCACCAAGAGTAACTGTCAGGCCTTACAGTGTTGTGGCACCAGCACCACCATCAAAGGCCCAATTTTTACTACCACTGATCAACAATTATATGTTATTACAATTCCTGATATTATACTTGACAGCAGGGCGTTCCAGCACCCACCAAGAATAACTGTGAGTGCTTTCAGTGTTGTGCCAACACCAACACCTAAGGGGCCAATTTCTGCAGAGTATATACGGAAGGTCCCTACTTTCAAACATCCAACTTACAAACTACTACTACTTGCAAACTGAAGAAGACAACAGGAAGTGAGAGGAAATCTACCCCTTGGAAGGAAAATTCTCTCCTGTAAGAATTAATATGGGAGAAAGGTGTCTCCTCTCTACTGATGCTTTATCACCAATCCTTGTTTCAATACAAACACCACATTTCAAAAACAGTTGTCATTGGGAAGCAAAGTGAGGTGAAATGTTCTGAACAGGGGCACAGACAGCAAAAAAAATGTGACAGAGGTGATAACCGTTCCCTATGTTTTCCAAAAAGCTAAAAAAAAGGAATTTGGCATGGAGCTACACTTAAACAATGCAGCTGTTCAAAATTACAAACAGATTCTACATAAGAACAAACCTACAGTCCCTGTCTTGTATGCACCGCCTGTATACGGCTGTTCAGAGTATATAGGGGCTTTTTTATTTTGTGTGCGGGGTTCCCCTTAATATCCATACAAGACCCAAAGGGGCTGGTAATGGGCTGGGGTAGGGGGGGGGGGGGGGGTTGATGGGGTAGCTATGCCATTTTTCCTAAAGATTTTCATCCATATTACCGGGACCAGACATTGCATTAAAGCCGCAAGCAGTTTTAAATGGCTTTTTTTCCTTTAGAAATGTTATTTTGTGCAGGGACAGTTCTAAACACGGGAAACACGTGGCACTTCACAGGCATACTTTAGACACCCCCCAGGTACAATATTTAAAGGAATATTTGACTTTTTTTTTTTCACTTTATGCATCATTAAAATGACTGCTCCCGGAAAACGTCCGTTTTTAAAACTTCTTTTTGCATTGATACATGTCCCCTGGTGCAGAACCCGGGTTCCCAAACTCTGTTTCGGACAATAACATGGATAATAGTCGTTATAATTAGCACCGAACGTTCGCATCCATTGTATTTAATAGGGTTCTAATGTTCGCGCGAACTTTCGGTCCGTTCGCGGGTTCTGGTGCGAACCGAACCCGGGGGTGTTCGGCTCATCACTAGTGGCCATCTCTTATCCCACAAGGCAGTGTAAAAAAGGAAGACGAAGTACATTACAAGATGGGAGGGGACACAGATAATAAGACAGAAAAACATGGTGCAATAACCAAAACAACCACAAAATGACAGTATAACAACCAACTATACAGAAGTCAATAACAATGGCCTAGGAAATTAACGACATAAATTCTAACATGTGTAACAACACATTGGTAATTTTGTCTTTTTATCTCTTTTCATAGGATGTGCGATGTGTAATGATGAAGAGACAGCGGGGGATGTATTGCACAGTTGTGTTATGTTTATTGTTAAGGGAAAGTTGGATAGGGAAAGTTTTGATGTGTGCTAATCTTTTTTTTGTTATATAATTTTGCTATTTTGGACTTATGATATTGTTTTTTTTCCTATGGAATATTTTTTTCTGACATGAAAATACTTTCGGAAATTTGAATTTGTGAAATTTATTTTATGTATTTTAAGATACTTTAAATAAAAGAATGAAAAAAGATGCGGCAGGATAACAATGGGATGGATAAACCTAGGCCTAATGCGTTGAGAAGACCTAAATATCAGGTGGCCAGGAAGTCGGGGTATTCAGAATGAAACCCTGACTATACCTGTACTGGAAAGCCCACTTACATTGGAAGATCCAAATTTAGACTAAAGCCTCGTACGCACGGTATGATTGTTGGCCAACCGAGTGTCTGATTTTTGTCAAAAGGGCTTGTGCCAGGATCTTGTCTTCCATACTAACGTTACACAATTGTCGTGCCACAAACACGAACGTAGTAACGTACTACGAGGAATTTCAGCTCTTGAGCACCACCCTTTGGGCCCCTTCTGCTATTTTTGTGTTTGGTAAGCACTGATTCCGAGCATGCGTGTTTGTACTTTCGACTTTTGTGTGATGGATTCCAACATTTGTTAGCCGAAAATTGGACAACAATTGTCAAAAGGAGCGTACTAACAGTAAGATTTTAGGACAACAGTCTGTCAACAGACAGTCCCCTACCAACAATCAAACCGTGTGTACGAGGCTCAAGTTCCAGAGATCTTACAGAAATATTACCAGTGCACGTAGAGACATGTCAGTTACTCTATTGTTGCAGTCCTAATCAAGGATCCTATGGTGTGTGTATAATGTTTTATGGGAATAAAACTGATGTGGGAAGGGTAGATTCCTCAAAAGCACTGCACAACATATCATGTGTACAATTAACTGCAGATAGCCCCCAGAATGAAACCTGTATGCATTATAAAAATAAAACTTTAAAACACAAAACTAACCAAATACGATATGACAACATGGATACATCCCATTTGGGTAAGAAACTTAGATTCTTTATGTTTAAACAATAACTAGGGTCATATTATAGAAACATGGTTAATTTCCATCCACACACACATGGGTAGCCACACTGGGATCAGGAATCTATTATGTTTGTGTTAACAAGGCATATATAGTTGGCTTCCTTAACAGACCTCAGGAGTATCTACCATAGCTTTCCTGATACCTATGGTGTCTGCCCATTCTGATCAACACAACCCCCTAAACTCCTTCCTTAATCTAAATACCTCCTAAAATACGGGGCAGGACCACAAGAGAACTTTTTACTACTGCTGATAGTCCTGGTTTCCAACTTGGACAGAATGTGGAATTGACCTTATGAGTAGGCTAAACAATTATTCAACCATCACTGATCAAATGTTAAACCTCATTCTGCAGAATCGCAAAGACAAATTAGGCGAGATAGGCCTCGTACACACGACCGAGTTTCTCGGCAAGAACCAGCAAGAAACACTCGTTCGTGTGTATGGTTTCTCGTCAAGAAAACCGACAAGTAATCTCGACGAGAAAATAGAGAACCTGCTCTCTATTTTCTCGTCGAGATTCTCGTCGGCATGTTTCTCGACGAGAAAAGTGAGTGTGTGTACACTTACCTATCCTCCCGGAAGCCCGCGCATGTTCGAAATGAATTAGACGCATGCGCGGTAGCTTCCTAGGCATAGGTAGGGTATACCAAGATGGCGGCGACGGTATCAAATGTGACGAGCGCATGCTCGTCGTAGTCGATGACGTCACCGCGTACGCTCCATTCAAAGAACCGCGGGTTCTTTGAATCGAGCGTGTGTACAATCGGCCGGGACAAGTTTCTTGTCCAAGAATCTCGTCGAAAAAAACGACATGTTTTTTCCGACGAGAATCTCGGCCGTGTGTACGAGGCTTCACTCTTGAACAACAAATGGCCATAGAAGCTTTAACTGCTGCCCTAAATGGTCTCTGTGAGCAAAACCAAATCTATGAACTTGGATCTTGGATCTTTAACATTTCCAGAGAAATCACAGACTTTTCTGAGATTATTAGGCAGCAGGGTGCCAAGGCAGAAGAATTTTAGTTCTAGACCCACTCCATTGTCAAGGATGGTTAGACCCCCTTTAAGATGTTGTGAGAGGTTGGGTCTTGGTTTGGCTCTGTGGTTCAATGGTTCCAAAAATTAGGGGGATTTCTGGTTATTGTGTTTTTTCTTCTTGAAGTCCTATTGATCAAGATGGTCCTTTATGTGATTGACAAATTTGCTTGGCTAAGACCTACTTCACCTCCCTAATAAAACATGAAATAGCTGATGACAATGAATATGCTGTAATTAAACATTTGTCACCTCAACACCCCCCTCCCCCCCAGTATAAAGATGCAATTTCCACTTCAGAGCCTCACCAAGAAGCCGACACCCCCCAGTAATGGGTCACCCTCTAGGCCACTGTCCCAAATGCTAGGGGTTATCCACTTGGAGGGCTTACATGTAGATTAGGTAGTTAGGGTGACCAGTACAATTGCAATTGTGGAAGATGGGGTGGGAAACAAGATGGATGTATAGGGACAAAATGGCTTCATTATAAGAATTTTAATCTGTACTTGTTTCTTTCCTTTTACATGTACACTTGACATATTGTAAAAATAATTCTGATGACTTACCAAAATTTATGATTTATGTTTGGAGAACCAGTGGCAAAGAAGTTCCTCAAAATCGGCCTCTGGGTACTATTTTTGAATGGCACATCAAGCCACAAGGAATAAACATCCTTGATGAATCATGAATACAAGGCAACTAACTCAATGCTTGCTGTAATCATATTATTCTTTGATTGGTCAATTTCATATCTTGACACACACAGCCTACATGACATGCATCAATCTGTATACTTATTCTGGAAACCACCAAAATTACAGAACAGCCTACTCACCATGCCGGAGGCTGTCTGGTCTCTAGGTAGTTACATATCATCTCTATAATTGGGTATCCCTGACTAAGGGAGGTCAAGTATCTGTAGCTGGCGTGGATAGCCTGGGGGCTCCGGATCCACGACACCAGAACCGGAGATCTCCTCCTCGCTAAATGTGAATATCCTGCACTGCGTCTCTCTGCCTCTTGTTTGAAACCCCCCATTTAGTTGATATTACCAGGGGGGGGGGGCAAAATTCCTTCCAGTCCTCTTTTCAACTTCTACCCACAAGAAGCTAGGGACACTTTCCAACGCTTTGATATAGGTCACCTAGACATCATTTATCCTTGATGACTGTTACCACTACCTCCCTGATTTTATTGTGTGTTATTCTCCTGCTAACTTTGGAATAATCTCTCTAGGATCCGGGTTACTTCACATATTTTGTTCTGTGCGGACACTGTTGGAAGCCCATTGCTCCAGACTTCTTTCCACTTCTCCTAGTTTGTTGGTTGGGGGACTATACCATGGCCCCCCTGCTTTTCAGGTTTTGGTTTTGGGAACAAAGCTCTTATGTGTTTGGGTTTGGGAGGGTTAGGGTGGTTTTGAATGTTTTGGCATTTTTCCTTTTTCTTTTTTTGTTCATTTCTTTTCCCTTGCTCCTTGTTTACTGTATATGCTCACTGGCCTGGTCGACCATCTTGGCATCCAGTTAATATTTGCAGAGGACACACTTCTCTCTTTCTTGTGTATATGTAGTGGATGGTTGCTACTAGATACTATCATCCACCATGTCGTCCTGGTGCCAGACCTCCATATATCACTCTCAGAGACAATGAACAGTCATTTGCTTTTTGTTTTGTTTTTGTTTATTTGGGGAAATAACTTGGTTGGCGAAAGGGTATGGGATGCCCAAAGAACAGATCACTTTTTGCCATCGTTATTAACCACTTGCCGACCGCCGCACGCCGATGTACGTCGGCAGAATGGCTCGGTCAGGCACATTGGCGTACAGGTATGTCCCTTTAAGTTTGCCACCCAGTGGGCGGCCGTGGGTCCCGGGAACTCGATGTTCCCGGGCAGCCCGCGATTGCGGTTGGCAAGAGCAGAACAGGGGAATGCCTTTGTAAACAAGGCATTCCCCTATTCTGCCTAGTGACACTGTCACTGATGACCGTTCCCCCTGATCGGGAACAGTCATCAGTGACGTGTCACATGTAGCCACGCCCCACAACAGTAAGAATCACTCCCTAGGAAACACTTAACCCCTGCAGCGCCACCTAGTGGTTAACTCCTTCACTGCCAGTGTCATATTTACAGTAATCAGTGCATTTTTATAGCATTGATCGCTCTAAAAATGACAATGGTCCCAAAATGGTGTCAAAAGTATACGATGTGTCCGCCATAATGTCGCAGTTATGATACAAAATCGCTGATCGCCGCCATTACTAGTAAAAAAATAATAATAATAAAAATGCCATAAAACAGTCCCCTATTTTGTAGAAGCTATAACTTTTGCGCAAACCAATGAATAAACGCTTATTGCAATTTTTTTACCAAATATTTGTAGAAGAATACGTATCGGACTAAACTGTGGAAAAAAAAAGTTTTTTATATATGTAGCGGCCTCACTCACTCTCTCTGGTCTAGGGGTATATTGTACGTGAGAGTGAGATGCGCTATAGCCCATGTCCTTCCCATTACAGCGGGTGAGGTGAAGGCCAGTACCTTGTTATTCTCCTCGGGCCTGTGTGTCTCTTTAAGAACCAAGTCCTGTTGTGCTGACACTCCCCTCGCTCCCATTAACCAGAGTACCACACACCGATAAGGGTCCAACTCTTGTTTATTATAGCACACAAATAAACAGTCCTTTGCCAACTGACTGGTTGGGACCCATAAAACAGTTCAATACAGTGGGGTAAGCAGGTCGAGGCACAGTCCTAACAATCAATCTAAACCACTGTGGTTTCACCAGTGGTTGCTACAGCCATCGGCTAGAAAGAGAACTTGAATCTTTGGAGTCTCTACCAGCGACTCTAGAGAACATGAACTGGAGTACCTTCGCTGCGTTGTGGCCCCTGTCAGGGGGAAGATGTCCCCCCAAGGGAGTTACAAGAGGCCCCTCCGTCACCGGGTTGATGCTGCTCCGGGCTCTTCAGAAGGGTAACCTCTCCGGCCTCCTCACCTCAGACACGGGCCCCATCCACCTCAGGGTCCCTCGGACTCATCCGCCCTTGCGGAGCCCAGTCGAAGTCACTGGGCCCCAGGCCTCCGATGTAGTACCTCACCCCAGGCTTAAGGTGCCTGAGATGGACGCCAACACTGCTCCGACCAGGCCATGGGTGCCTGGGCTGGAACTCTGGACCGCCAGCACCCAGGCCTAGGGTGCCTGGGCGCGGGATGCAGAAGACCTCGTGGCGAGGGCGTCTCTCCACTTTATCCCCTCCCGTGACGTCACAGCAGGTTCTCCGCCCCGATGTACCACCGCCGGAACGGGACAAAAAGGGACAGCACTGCGGCAGTGATTCTACCTCGAACTGTGGGAACATCGCCACCCATAGGTCAAGGAGAATAGTACACCACCAAAGTCCTCCACAATTTAAATGGTCCAAATCCTCTTATAATTAGCACATCCTGGATCATACTACCACCCAGGTGTACCCCCTAAATTTAGACCCCCGCTACACTCTCCCCCTAGTGATTTGACGCTGGTCCCCAGCGTCTGGTGCAAACCCATGTCTCCCAAGGAGTGGTAACATAAGCTTGACCACAGAGGCCATCCCTCAAATTCAAATCCCAATTTGTGCCAAGACCTGCTCAAGGGAAGGGGCACATAAAATAATAAACTTTTCAATAGAACCATCTGAACATGTACACATATACAATCCCTCCCATCACTGTCTAAGAACCACCCCACACTCAGCAGTCTTGACAGATGGATCTCCTGCAGAAGGGGAACAAAAACACAACATCCTAACACATTTGTGTTAACTTGGAATGAATGGGTCTATCAGCCGAGAGGCACATTCGCTCCAATGAGTAAGGTGGTGCAAGTGTAAAAAAAAAAATAAATAACCGTTGCGCAACACTGCCACCTGGTGACAGTGCCGCGGTAATGACACTTGGTGGAATCTTCCAGACAACCTTCCTTCTTCTGACTGTGTCCCTACTCTGATTCTACCTCAAGTCTTTGCCTCTGATGCATGAAGAAAAGAGAGAACAAAACAAACAGCTCCCATTTCTCCAAAAAGTAGAAAAGCCCAAATAAAAAACTAGGGCACAGTTCTTGTATTCTGGCAAAGGCACTTCCAGAAAGTTCAGCAGTGAAAAGAACCCACAGGAGTCCCCTTTTTTTTTTTTCCTACAAATAAAACTCAGAGTGCGGCAAGAACAGGAGCTTCAGATGCTTATCAAAGGTTTCAACAGTATAGTCAATGGCCTCTCCATCCTTCCGGCAGATAAGCACCTTGTCTGCATGGATATGATGGCCCAACATCCATTCCGCTTTGCAGTCCCTGAATTGTTTAGACACTGATGGTGAGCAGGACAAGTACCGGCGGGCATGAGGCACTTTAAGTTTCTCCCAGACTAACTCGTCATACCATCGCTGCCGCAGGACTTCAACCTCAAAAAGCAAGTCCAGAGGCAAGTAAGGATATTCCCATCCATACTCACGGGCAACCCTCTGACAGAAGAGCCGCTGCAGTCGGGCCAAAGGAGGCATCGTGGCCCGCTCACCTTCTCCAGGCGGAACAATAGCCTCTGGATGCCGAGGTACTTTAACTACCTCTGGTGGTTTGAATCTCGGTGCCCGCAGTGATGCGCGCTGTGTTCCCGCTACCAGAACGAGTGATGCTGTGGGTGGTGGAAGGACAAGCAGAGGACTAGGCTTCCTCGTGAGCTCCGCGGCTTCCGCCCGGGCGTACTGTCTCCTGTGGACATAGGCAGATCCCGTGGTGCACGTAGCACGGGCAATGGCTTTTTGTCCCAGCCCTTGCGGTGAAAGAGTTCGTCAATTTCACCATCATCTCCACAGTCCGACAGCGATTCCAGGTCGGAGGTGTCATACATCTCTGCGGGTAGATAGTCCCTAGTAGACACGGAACTACCCTCCCTGGCGGGCTCCACCGACGGTGGACTCCCGACACCTCCAACCAACACCACAGTCCCAGCCCCTGGCTCACCTGGACCTTTTGAAGAACAGGGATGTCCAGGACTCTTCCAACCGGATCCATCCAGGCCCGGCAAGCGACGGGGTGAATCTCTTCCATGACCACAAGACGCCTGTACCAGGCCAACTTTCCTCTTCGGAGGTGGGAGCAGGGAATCTGTGGCGACCAAAGCAGCATCCTCGGATTTTCCTTTCTCAGTCTCTGGTTGGGCAGTCACGTCGCCCTGGTCAGTGCGTACAGGGACCTCCGCAAAGGCCTGGATCTCCCCTTCCGGGGTAGCGGTACCTGTGAGGCAGTTGAGGCGAAGGGCCCGGGGCCTTACTGTGGATGGCTCCACCTCGAACAAGAACTCTTTGCATGCCTCGCAACGTCCGAACGGCTTCAGGTGGACCACCAGTCCCGAGCATCCGGGACAGATCACGCCGAGGGCCTCCGTGTCTCTGCAGGAATACAGAGCCAACTGCCCTCAGGGTCTAAGTCTTATCCCCGTGTCTGTAAGGGGAGCAGCAAAAGCAGTCATCTTCGTGGGGTAGGGAACCGGAATCCACGGGGAACTTGAGGTCATCCCGACTATCTGCTGCTCCATCACGCACTGACCTCGCGCCGGAGTCTCCACGTGTATCTCCTCACATGGCCAGACTCCTCCCACAACTTGCACATTTTCGCGGGCTTCCACCAGTCTCCACCCACGAACTGCGCAGTCATGGGGTGCCTCATGGCGCAGTGCAATAAAAGCCCCCACAAGTAGTACGTCACACGGCTGAACTTCTCCCTCTTCTCACTCTTTTGCATGGGCCTTTCAAGTCTTAGGGTCATGTCCACGACTTCGAGCAGGGATGCACTTTGGCCAATAACATTGCCGACCCACTCGGAACTCCTCCGGGCAGCGAAGTTCAAACACAGCCGTTCTCAGTTCCATAGTCAAAACACACATCATCCCGGACTTACGAGCCCCCACGTGTAGCGGCCTCACTCCCTCTCTCTGGTCTAGGGGTATATTGTACGTGAGAGTGAGATGCGTTACGGCCCATGTCCTCCCCATTACAGCGGGTGAGGTGAAGGCCAGTACCTTGTTATTCTCCTCGGGCCTGTGTGTCTCTTTAAGAACCAAGCCCTGGAGTCTCTACCAGCGACTCTAGAGAACATGAACTGGAGTACCTTCGCTGCGTTGTGGCCCCTGTCAGGAGGAAGATGTCCCTCCAAGGGAGTTACCAGAGGCCCCTCCGTCACCGGGTTGATGCTGCTCCAGGCTCTTCAGAAGGGTAACCTCTCCGGCCTCCTCACCTCAGACACGGGCCCCATCCTCCTCAGGGTCCCTCGGACTCATCCGCCCTTGCGGAGCCCAGTCGAAGTCACTGGGCCCCAGGCCTCTGATGTAGTACCTCACCCCAGGCTTAAGGTGCCTGAGATGGACGCCAACACTGCTCCGACCAGGCCATGGACGCCTGGGCTGGAACTCCGGACCGCCAGCACCCAGGCCTAGGGTGCCTGGGCGCGGGATGCAGAAGACCTCGTGGCGAGGGCGTCTCTCCCCTTTATCCCCTCCCCTGACGTCACAGCAGGTTCTCCGCCCCGCTGTACCACCGCTGGAACGGGACAAAAAGGGACAGCACTGCGGCAGTGATTCTACCTCGACCCGTGGGAACATCGCCACCCATAGGTCAAGGAGAATAGTACACCACCAAAGTCCTCCACGATTTAAATGGTCTAAATCCTCTCATAATTAGCACATCCTGGATCATACTACCACCCAGGTGTACCCCCTAAATTTAGACCCCCGCTACATATATTTTTTGGGGATATTTATTATAGCAAAAAGTAAAAAATTGTCGCTCTTTTTTTGTTTATAGCGCAAAAAATAAAAACCTGCAGAAGTGATCAAATACCACCAAAAGAAAGCTCTATTTGTGGGAAAAAAAGGCCGTCAATTTTGTTTGGGAGCCACATTGCACGACCGCGCAATTGTCAGTTAAAGCGGCGCAGTGCCAAATCGCAAAAAGTGGTCTGGTCTTTGACCACCAAAATGGTCCGGGGCTGAAGCGGTTAAAGAATTGTTGAATCAGTTGCTCTAAGACTTGATGATGGACTCTAACATTTACAGTCTCAACTTCACTTCTCTGCACAATTCCTGCAGATTGTTACTCCTCCTCTGCACCAACTCCTGCAGACTGTTGCTCCCAGGACTCTTCTCCTCCTGCACAAACTTTCCTGTACAATGTTAGTCTTTCCACCCCATCATCTTTACACTACACCAGGGGTCGCTCTGAACACTCCCTGATGGTTGCTGAACTTTGCTGTGTTTTGATAGGCCAGGGGCCTGCAGTACCCCTTCTTGATGGCCTAATTGTTTAGCAGCATTCAATAATTGGTGGACTACTGATCCCAGCTAGCCCGACTTGCAAATCCTGTGCCCGCAGGCCACATCGATTTGACACAAAACCCCACAGTCTCTCCTCTGGCCTTGCACCCAGCTCCCCTAGCATGCCTCCTCCAGAGTCCTTGAGGAAGAATTTACCCAGACATGTGTACCCGCTGCTTCTCCAGCTTCTCTGTTCCAGGATACCTCTTCCATGACCGTGTAAGGAGAGGCTCCCTCCCTGCTTCCGAGCTCCTCCGCCGAGGCGCAAACTCCCTTCAGATGGGGATGGGCCTCCTGCTGCAGCCTAACACTCCATTCTTCACTTCACCCAGCCGACAACTCCCCTCCAGTGGGCTGGACCTGAGCTTATGAAGGAGGCCTGCCCCCTGCCAATTCCAATTGGGGATTGGTCAGGGCCCCTCACATGAGCTCTCTGTCACTCCAATTCTCAGCCCTGTCCCTCTTCCAGAACATTCTCCCTGTAAGCAGAGGAGGCACCCAAGAACTGAAGGACAGGTGGTCACACCCACTGCTACACTAATCCCTCCCTGCCCCCCAGATCAAAACAAGCAGGCCTAGCATGCAGCATAGGCCTGCCTAAATGTACCTGCCTGGCAGCTACACCAAAAAAAACTCACCTCTAGCACCTACCTATGGTGGAGGGCGATACATATAAGTTATCCATATTTCTTTATACTTCTCAGGGTGTACGGATCTCCACGTGATAACTGTGCATCAATGACTATGTTTACTGCTTACATATGGCTAAATTACGCTTAATTTCATGGAATGTTAAGGGCTTAACCCCAAAGTGAAACGATCACTAATGTTTGAATATCAGGCACAACACAATCTGCATGTGATCCTTCTCCAGGAAACCCTTTTACAGGGTTCCAGGGTTATGGCCTTTAACCACTTAACGACCGCCTTCAGTAGATATACGTCGGCAGAATGGCATGGACAGGCACATCAACGTACCTGTACGTCCCCTTTAACTGCCCGACGTGGGGGTCGCGTGCACGCCGCCAGTGGAGCGCTCGTGACCCCGCTACCTTCCCCCGTGAGTCAGACCGCGGGTCCCGTGGACTCGATCGCCGCGGGGATCCCCGCGATCGTCTCACGGAGGGATGGAGCGGGGAGATGTTAGTGTAAATACAACATCTCCCCGCTCGCCTACTGACACTGTCACCGATTTCCGCTCTGTGTATTTAGAGCGGAGATCGGTGACGTGTCACTCTTAGCCACGCCCCCTAACAGTAGTAATCACTCCCTTAGGCACACTTAACCCCTTCAGCGCCCCTAGTGGTTAACCCCTTCACTGCCAGTGTCATTTTTACAGTAACAAGTGCATTTTTATAGCACTGATCGCTAAAAAAATGACAATGGTCCCAAAAATGTGTCAAAAATGTCCGATGTGTCCGCCATAATGTCGCAGTCACAAAAAAATCGCTGATCGCCGCCATTACTATTAAAAAAAAAGAAATAATAAAAATGCCATAAAATGATCCCCTATTTTGTAAACGCTATAACTTTTGCGCAAACCAATCAATAAACGGCGATTGCGATTTTTTTAACAAAAATATGTAGAAGAATACGTATCGGCCTAAATTGAAGAAAATTTTTTTTTTATATATATATATTTTTTGGGGATATTTATTATAGCAAAAAGTAAAAAATATTGTTTTTTTTTCAAAATTGTCGCTCTATTTTTGTTTATAGCACAAAAAATAAAAACCGCAGAGGTGATCAAATACCACCAAAAGAAAGCTCTATTTGTGGGAATAAAAAGGACATCAAATTTGTTTGGGAGCCACGTCGCACGACCGTGCAATTGTCAGTTAAAGCGACACAGTGCCGAATCGCAAAAAGGGGCCTGGTCTTTAAGCTGCATATTGGTCCAGGGCTTAAGTGGTTAAAGACCAAAAATAGCATATGCCATTCACTCTACATACTCTACGTATACCCGGGGTACGTCTATCTTTATAGCTAAATCAGCACCTATCACTATTAAACACATCAAACTAGATCCTGGTGGCTGCTTTGTAATTCTCATACTTGAACTCCTTGGTAAACCATACACAGTGACTAGCCTTTGCGTTCCACCACCTTTTACTAAACAATTCTTTGAGCGAGTGATGAGTACAATATTGGAAATTGCTGAGGGCCCTATATTGATAGCTGGTGATTATAATACAGTACTTGACAACTCCATGGGCAGGTTCCGTTGCTCTACACTATCCCCCACGCCCTTAGGTTCCTTTCTGACCCAATTTTACCTGGTGGAGGCCTGGAGGTGGAAGCATGCGGATGGGAGGGAATACTCGTCCCAGTCTGATCCTCCCGGTACACTGTCACGTATTGATTTATGTCTAGTCTAGTCAGATATGCCTAGTATGATGACTGAGGTTAAATATCTCCCTAGAGTGGTGTCCAATCTCTCCCCTTTGATATTGGACCTCGCCCTGGGAACACCCTCCTCCTATCGGCTATGGCGATTGAGCCCACTATGGCTAGCTGACCAGGTGGTTGTGGACCAGAGCCTGGCTGATATGAAGTCATATCGGACAACCAACAGGCAGAGCGCCTCCATCCCTGTGGTATGGGATGTCTTTAAGGCCACCACATGCGGCTCCTTTGCTGCAGCTATTGGGCAGGCCCGTAAGGCATCTCAGTCCAGATTGGTGGATGCAGAAGCGGGACTCAGGGATGCTGAGACAGCCTACTCTGCTTCTCCTAGTCCTACACCCTCAGACACATGCTGTTTGGCGACACAAGGCCAGC
The DNA here is from genome assembly GCA_029206835.1 of Rana muscosa. Taxonomy (NCBI): domain Eukaryota; kingdom Metazoa; phylum Chordata; class Amphibia; order Anura; family Ranidae; genus Rana; species Rana muscosa. Next base: position 11,087,495 of record CM055125.1, on the reverse strand, counting down.
AAATTGGATTTGGTGCTTCTGGAACGCACCCAGAAAAAGTTGCTGTATCAAAATCAACGACTTTTTCAGTTTGGTGACATAGTAGCCTATCTTTCTAAACCTGACTATCAGTCATACAGCATTCCGAGAATCAAGAACTCAGAGGGAATAGTAGTAGAACAAAACAAAGAGGTAATGGAGGCATTTGTTACGTTCTACTCCACATTATACTCTACCAGAGCTCATTACACTATTGTGGAACTGGATGACTATCTGTCTGACACCTCCCTTCCAAAATTACTTGACCCTCAAGCCTCGTACACACGACCGAGTTTCTCGGCAAGAACCAGCAAGAAACTTGCTGGCAGAGATTTCTTGCCGAGAAATTCGCTCGTGTGTATGGTTTCTCGTCAAGAAAAGCGACAAGAATCTCGACGAGAAAATAGAGAACCTGCTCTCTATTTTCTCGTCGAGATTCTCATCAGCCTGTTTCTCGACGAGAAAATTGTGTGTGTGTACACTTACCTGTTCGCCGGGAAGCCCGCGCATGCTCAAAATGACTTTGACGCATGCGCGGTAGCTTCCTAGGCATAGGTAGGGTGAACCAAGATGGCGGCGACGGCATCGAATGTGACGAGCGCATGCTCGTCATATTCGATGACATCACCGCGTACGCTCCATTCAAAGAACCGCGGGTTCTTTGAAATGAGCGTGTGTACACTCGGCCGGGACAAGTTTCTTGTCCAAGGATCTCGTCGTAAAAAACGACATGTTTTTAACGACGAGATTCTCGGCCGTGTGTACGAGGCTTCAGTCTTCATTGCTTGACGCTTCTTTAACGACTGAGGAAATAGGGGAGGCCATCCAATCGTTTGCCAGAAATAAAACGCTGGGATTAGACGGATTCCCCATAGAATGGTACATACATTTTAGAGAAATACTGATTCCACACCTGCTTCGGGGAATATAACTTTGCCCTGAAGACGGGACAGTTACCGTCTTCTATGTCAGAGGCGCTAATTGTCCTCATTCCTAAACCCCATAAAGATCATCTTCTTTGCGAATCATATCGACTGATCTCGCTAATTAACTCAGATGTAAAGATTTTAGCCAAGGTGCTTGCCCAGCAACTGAATACAGTCATCACTACTATTATTGGAGTAGATCAAACTGCATTCATTCCTGGGTGATCAACTTCCATTCATTTACGCAGACTTTTTACCAATATGCAAGCTGTTCATGACACCGTGGGATCTCGGGCCATTTTGACCCTGGATGCTCATAAGGCCTTTGACTTGTTCGATTGGCCATATCTTTTAGAAGTCCTGACTAAATTTGGATTTGGCAACACCTTTATTAGATGGGTACAACTACTGTATCATAAATGAAGAGAATCGCTGCTCACAGGTGAGTCAAATAGACCATAATCTTCATGGGCTGTTGCCTCGATGGGGTGCAAGCCCTGCCACTGCCAGCAGTTAACTCATGTAACAAAAAAAGACGATCGGCTGCACTCCCACAGATGTGATGTTGGCTTTTATTAAAGTAATAAAATCATACAAACATGGGCACAGGAGACAACAAGGTTAACGCATTTCACACAGAGATCGTGCTTTATCAAAACCACATGTAAATGCAATTAATCTCCCAGTATAAATGGGGATAACTTTCAAGGAACAAAAATTTCCTAATTGTATCATAAACCTAACGGGGGAACAGCTTGTTCCCCACACACGGTCGTTTTTCACGTCGTTTTTTCTCTTGTCGAGAAAAACGACCGTCTGTGGGCTCCGCGGCAGTGTTTCCCTATGGGAAAACTGCCGCGGAAAAAATGTAGGACAAAAACGACGAGAAAAATTAGAACATGTTCTAATTTTTCTCGTCGTTTTTAATGCCGTTTTTCTCGTCGAGAAAAACGACATAAAGCCCACAGACGATCGTTTTTCCCGTCGAAAGGAAAAAATTTTGTTTTTCTCGACGAGAAAAACGTCCGTGTGTATGCGGCATAAGAGTGAATGCATACATATCTGACCCTTTTATGATAAGGAGAGGCTCTTGTGGCACTGATACGATCCAGGGGGGTGGTTTTGGGATTGACGAATGGGGTCTGAAGGAAAAGGTATCCAGTGGCGTCACTAGGGTTGGTGTCACCTGGTGCGGCAAAACATGGTGTCACCCCCCCTCCTGTCTATCCTGCCCAGCGCCCTCCAGGCAGCGCACAGTCACGAGGCGCACCCCCAAATGACCCCTGTAAATTAAAGTATAGGGTGGTATTGGGCTGGCTGGAGCGATATAGGGCAGGTTGGGGTAATATAGGGCAGGTTGCAGTGGTATAGTGCAGTCTGGGGTGGCATAGGGCAGGTTGGGGTTGTATAGGGAAGGCTGGGGTGGTATAGAGCAGGTTGGGGTGGTATATGGCAGGCTGGGTGGCATTGGGCAGGTTGGGGTTATATAGGGCAGGGTGTGATGGCATAGAGCAGGTTGCAGTGGCATAGGGCAGGTTGGGGTGGTATAGAGCAGGTTGGGGTGGTATATGGCAGGCTGGGTGGCATTGGGCAGGTTGGGGTTATATAGGGCAGGGTGTGATGGCATAGAGCAGGTTGTGGTGGCATAGGGCAGGGTGCGGTGGCATAGGGCAGGGTGCGGTATAGAGAAGGCTGGGGTGGCATAGGGCAGGGTGCGGTGGCATAGGGCAGGGTGGGGTGGTATAGAGCAGTTTGTGTGGCATACAGCAGGTTGCAGTGGCATAGGGCAGGCTGGGGTGACATAGGGCAGGTTGCGGTGGTATAGGGAAGGTTGGGGTGGCATAGGGCAGGGTGCGGTGGTATAGGGCAGGCTGGGGTGGCATAGGGCAGGCTGGGGTGGTATAGGGTAGGCTGGGGTGGCATAGGGCAGGTTGCAGTGGCATAGGGCAGGTTTCGGTGTCATAAGGCAGGTTGCGGTGGCATAAGGCAGGCTGGGGTGGTATGGTGCCAGGTTAGGACTCCATCATGGGGTGCAAGGTGGTCTGCTGCTGCTAGACAAAGCTATAGATTATATATAGATATTATGTAATATAGCTGGTCCATCCGCCCCTCCCCCCACCAGTCCAGCTAACTCAACTACTGTGCCTATTATATGTAATATAATATATCTGTGTCCAGCATCACCCCCCCCCCCATTATCATCATCAGACCAGCTCAGGGTGGGGGTGTCTCAGTCAGCTAATATAAATTATATAGTCAGTGTTGTCTGTCTGATAATGGGCGGGGGGGGGGGGGTGATGCTGGATATAGATATATTATATTACATATAATAGGCACAGTAGTTGAGTTAGCTGGACTGGTGGGGGGAGGGGCGGATGGACCAGCTATATTACATAATATCTATATATAATCTATAGCTGTGTCGCAGCAGGCCACCTTGCACCCCCCCCTTCATTATCATACAATACAGGTCAGGGCGCCAGACAGACTGAGTCCTCCTCCCACACTAGCTAGTAGCTCTGCCTCTTACAATGGCAACCGCCCCCCCGCTCCCCACACACACACACCTACCTCATCTTGTGCTTGTGCTCGGGAGTCGGGCCGGCGGTGGAGACCCCCCCCCACCTGTTCTGGAGTCTTGACTGGAGAGGAGGAGGGCTGGGCAGCGACCCTCACAGCGTGCAGCCGGAGAAAGTTGTGTGTGACGTCACATCATCACAGTGCAGTGTGATGATGTGACAGGCTGACGCTCTGTAGGGTAGGGAGGGAGGAGGAAGAAGAATAAGGAACCGGAGGACAGACACACACCAGGCGCGGCGGCGCTGGAAGTGTTGTTCCAGCCCAGCGGGGTGAAGTTGCTGAATTAAAGTGTCAGCTGTAAAAAAAAAAAGTCAAAAAAAAAAAAAGTCAAAAAAAAATAAAAAAAATTTTTTTCTCACCGTCGGAAGGGTGTCACCCCTCTAGCGGGTGTCACCCGGGTGCGGACCGCACCCCCCGCACCCCCCTAGCAATGCCTCTGGGTATCCCTTTATGCTGACGACATGCTGATATATTTAGTGGACCTGTTTGGTAATTTCTCAGGTTTCCAGGTCAACTGGAATAAATCTCTTTTATTTATGATAGACCAGGTGGCCTTGATAGTATTGCCTCCCTCATGTCCACTACAGATCATCCACACTTTTCGATATCTATGGGTTTTGATACAACATCCCATCTCCTCTTATATTAAAATTAAATTTGACCTTCTTATTAGTAGATTGAGAAACAGTCTGAAGACATGGACTAAGGATGAGCTCCGGCGTGTTCGCACAGACCACGTGCAGAGCCCACCAGGAAATCGGCACTGCGATGCGCTAATCACAGGCAGTGAGACATTTTCCCAATGTGCAGCTGCAGAGATCGGGAAATGTCTCACTGCCTGTGATTAGCGCAGTGCCGACTTCCTGGCGGGCTCTGCACGTGGGCTGTGCGAACAAGCTGAAGCTCATCCTTAACATGGACCAATCTTCATCTGACACTACTAGATAGGATAAATATTTTTAAAATGATTTTTCTGCTGCACTTTCTATACATTCTGAGTAACTCACCGATATATATTACAAAAACAAAATTTAAGGAGATAGATTCTTTTCTTACCAACTTTATCTGGAGGGGAGGAGCAGTTCAGATTGCAAAACACACCTTACAACTGCCTGTTATGGAAGGGGGTCTAGCACTTCCTTGTCTTCAAATGCAGTTGGCACATGCGCATTGGTGGCTTTACTCTGAAGCCAACAATGCAGCCACTGCCCTGGAGGCTGCCATCCTTATGAATCCCTCCAGAACCCAATGCATCGAATGTCCCTTAGGGTGAGAGAGGGTATGAGTGCACTGGCGATGACCCTACGGATCTTTAAGCTTTCTAAGCTGTTGCCATTCAACACACATACCACACATTCACCAAATGCCCTGCTTTGGAGCAACCCATGTCTACAAGAATTTTTCCGTGGAACGGATGAGGGATTCTGGTTTAAAATACCTGCAGATATGTCACACTGCTGCAACACAGTTCGGCCTTCGTAATATAGATATCCAACCTTCTCCGCTCAAACGTCTATTGACTGAATCTTCCCACACCAAACTTGCTTCTACATACTATAAATCTCTACTCCACTCCACAACCAACAGGCTTTGTGCCACTGAAAATAAATGGCGTTCTGACATACCTGAGCTGACGGAATTCTTCCTGTCCAGGTTGCCTCTGTCATTTCATCCCGTGACAAGGTGATCCAAACCAAATTGTTATACAGGTCCTACTTCCATAGTTGCCAACATTGCAAAAAAAACATCTGGGACACTTTTTTTGTATTGAGGCGGAGCCTTGCTATAATTAGGGGGCGGGGCATTCGTTTGTAGGCGTGTCATGCTGGCATGAAAAATGCGCCGCGCAAAGCGCGCCGCGGCGAAAAATGGGCGTGGTGTACGTACGATAGTGGGTGTGGCTTAAATGGGCGTGGTTCAAAGGGGTGTGGCTAGAGTCCGAGGTGAGAGAAAGAAATAGAAAGAAGCCAGATCCTACACCACAATAGAAATGTGTAACAAAATTGGCAGATAAGGATACTCCAAAACACCTGTTGGCGCTTCAATCATCCCGGCACCATGGTTGTTACGGTGTCAGGATGATTGAAGTGCATTATTTCTATTATTACATTGTAATATAAAATGAAATCATTCAACTCACCATAATGCCGAATCAGTGGAAGTGTGTCACCTGCCACCAGATGCCTCCCCAGCAGTCCGTCCTTGCATCAGGTGCTCCCAGAAGCATAGCCCCTCTTTACAGAACTGTGTCCCTGGCAGCGGAGCCCTCCTTTACATCTGGTGTTCCCGGCAGCAGAGCCCTCCTTTACATCTGGTGTCCTCCAGCAGCAGAGCCCTCCTTTACATCTGGTGTCCTCCAGCAGCAGAGCCCTCCTTTACATCTGGTGTCCTCTAGCAGCAGAGCCCTCCTTTACATCTGGTGTCCTCCAGCAGCGGAGCCCTCCTTTACATCTGGTGTCCTCCAGCAGCAGAGCCCTCCTTTACATCTGGTGTCCTCCAGCAGCAGAGCCCTCCTTTACATCTGGTGTCCTCCAGCAGCGGAGCCCTCCTTTACATCTGGTGTCCCTGGCAGCAAAGCTCTCCTTTACATCTGGTGTCCTCCAGCAGCAGAGCCCTCCTTTACATCTGGTGTCCTCCAGCAGCAGAGCCCTCCTTTACATCTGGTGTCCTCCGGCAGTGGAGCCCTCCTTTACATCTGGTGTCCTCCGGCAGCAGAGCCCTCCTTTACATCTGGTGTCCTCCGGCAGCGGAGCCCTCCTTTACATCTGGTGTCCTCCAGCAGCAGAGCCCTCCTTTTCATCTGGTGTCCTCCAGCAGCAGAGCCCTCCTTTACATCTGGTGTCCTCCAGCAGCAGAGCCCTCCTTTACATCTGGTGTCCTCCAGCAGCAGAGCCCTCCTTTACATCTGGTGTCCTCCGGCAGCAGAGCCCTCCTTTACATCTGGTGTCCTCCAGCAGCGGAGCCCTCCTTTACATCTGGTGTCCTCCTTTACATCTGGTGGTGTCCCCCAGCAGCGGAGCCCTCCTTACAGGTCTGTGTCCCCTAGCAGCGGCAGCCAGCCCCGGGGAACAGATGCTCTCACCTCCCGGCGTCTCCGTGTATGTGCTGGAGGCAGAGGCAGCTCCGCGGTCCATGATCATTTCCCAGCGGTGTCGTGCCGAGAATGGTTCCCCCGCCGGATTCTGTTCCCCCTGGCTCTCCCGACTCCTATCGGAACTCCGCCTCCCCAGCCCTGTACATTGCCGCTCCCTCACGAATGATAATACCGCCCCGCCTCCACATGTGTGAACACAGAGAGGGGAGAAGCCGATTGGCTGCTCCTCCCCTCACCACTGAACACAAGAGGAAATAATCCTTGTGTCTGCAGCGGCGGCCATCTTTGTGTAGCCCGCCGGCATTCCCGATTTTCCCGGCGGCCGGGACAAAGGCAAAATACCGGGAAAATAGACGGGACAAAATAAATACGGGACGAGGGTCCCAAATCCGTGATTGTCCCGGGAAAAACGGGACTGTTGGCAACTATGTACTTCACACCTTGTTTACTTTATAGACTACATAGAATACCCTCCTCAATGTGCTCTCGATGTGGCATGGCTGATGGCACGTTTTTTCATTTAATGTGGGAATGTCCACCGAATAGATAATTCTGGTTGAAGGTCATGGCAATGCTGTATCCTGGCCTTGGCCAACAAGGCCCAGGCCTAGGGCAGCACTTTGCAGGGGGGCAGCATGGAAACAGTCCCTGCCGGCTTGTGCTACACAGTTAGTGTAACGCAAGCTGCTTCTAATTTTGACTGTCCTATCAGCCTGGACCACAAACCTTCCTCACTGTGCTATATGTTTTCTGCTACACCATTGGCATGGTTATATCTTCTTAGTCCTCTCCATAAATTTATCAGAAATTTGTGCTTAAAGTAGGAGTATAGGCAACACTTTGTTTTTTCATTTTGGATAGAGTAAGGGAGGGTTAGAGCCCCTGTCAGTTTATTTTTTACCATCCCTGTCCCATTGCAGAGATTTCCCTTCACTTCCTGCCCCATAACCAAACAGGAAGTGAGAGGAAATCTATGCAAATTAAGGGAATCCAATTCCCCCCCCCCACCCTAGGCCCTAAGAAATAGTGTCCCACACGAAAATTTAAGGGGGGTGTTAAACAGAAAGGGGTGTGGCCTTGACAGGAAGGGGTGGGTCATATTGAAATAAGGGGGTGCACAAGTTTAGTCAGGCCTAGGGCAGCACAAAACCTAAATACACTACTGGGTCATGGCCTTTATTAGCTCCATAACTCAGATACCTAATATCTGTAATCCCCTGCCATGCCTGTTAGGATACATAGATGATGGACTATCTAAAAATATACACACCTTTATACGCATGGTACTGTTTTATGCAAATAAATCAATAACCATGCACTGAAAATCTCAATCCTCACCCACTATAGCCTTTTGGCTCACCATTGTCAATCATGCCATCCCATTGTATAAGTTAACATATAAAGCCAGAGGATGCCCAAATTTTTTTTCTAAGGCCTCGTACACACGGCCGAGATTCTCGTCGGAAAAAACATGTTGTTTTTTTCTACGAGATTCTTGGACAAGAAAATTGTCCCGGCCGAGTGTACACACGCTCGTTTCAAAGAACCCGCGGTTCTTTGAATGGAGCATACGCGGTGACGTCATCGACTACGACGAGCATGCGCTCGTCACATTCGATGCCGTCGCCGCCATCTTGGTATACCCTACGTATGCCTAGGAAGCTACCGCGCATGCGTCAAATTCATTTCGAACATGCGCGGGCTTCCCGGCGGACAGGTAAGTGTACACACACTCACTTTTCTCGTCGAGAAACAGGCTGACGAGAATCTCGACGAGAAAATAGAGAGCAGGTTCTCTATTTTCTCATCGAGGTTACTTGTCGGTTTTCTCGACGAGAAACCCGATAGCCGCGTACACACGACCGATTTACTCGGCAAGACATCTCTGCCAGCAAGTTTCTTGCTGGTTCTTGCCGAGAAAATCGGTCGTGTGTACGAGGCCTAAGATTTGGGATTCATGTGTCAGCTGAGATCGTACCATACCTCCTGCTCATTGATCTATAGAACGAGGCTATAATTCTGGATTATGTTGAATGTATGTATGTCCATGGACTCCATATGGGTTGAACTAAGCAGAATAGAAATATGATTTTCATGTCGCTTTGTGTTTACTGACTGGTAGTGATGAGCCGAACACCCCCGGGTTCGGTTCGCACCAGAACCCGCGAACGGACCGAAAGTTCGAACGAACATTAGAACCCTATTAAATACAATGGATGCGAACGTTCGAATTCTAAAGTGCTAATTATAACAACTATTATGCATGTTATTGTCCTAAAAAGGGTTTGGGAACCCGGGTTCTGCACCAGGGGACATGTATCAATGCAAAAAGAAGTTTTAAAAACGGTCGTTTTTCGGGAGCAGTCATTTTAATGATGCATAAAGTGAAAAAAAAAAGTCAAATATTCCTTTAAATATCGTACCTGGGGGGTGTCTAAAGTATGCCTGTGAAGTGCCACGTGTTTCCCGTGTTTAGAACTGTCCCTGCACAAAATGACACTTCTAAAGGAAAAAAAAGCCATTTAAAACTGCTTGCGGCTTTAATGTAATGTCTGGTCCCGGTAATATGGATGAAATTCTTTAAGAAAAATGGCATAGCTACCCCATGCCCCCCCCCCTACCCCAGCCCATTACCAGCCCCTTTGGGTCTTGTATGGATATTAAGGGGAACCCCGCACATAAAATAAAAAAGGCCCTATATACTCTGAACAGCCCTATACAGGCGGTGCATACAAGACAGGGACTGTAGGTTTGTTCTTATGTAGAATCTGTTTGTAATTTTGAACAGGTACATTGTTGAAGTGTAGCTCCAGACCAAAAATCTATTTTTAAACTTTAGGGAAAACATAGGTAAGGGTTATCACCCCTGTAACATTTGTTTTGCTGTCTGTGCCCCTGTTCAGAACATTTCACCTCACTTTCCGTCCCAATGACAACTGTTTTTGAAATGTGGTGTTTTTCTTGAAACAAGGATTGCTGATAAAGCATCAGTACAGAGGAGACACCTTTCTCCCATATTTATTCTTACAGGAGAGAATCTTCCTTCCTAGTGGTAGATTTCCTCTCACTTCCTGTTGTCTTCTTGCGTTTGCAAGTAGGAGTCGTTTGTAAGTTGGATGTTTGAAAGTAGGGACCTGCCGTATATACTCTGCAGAAATAGGCCCCTTAGTTGTTGGTGTTGGCACAACACTGTAAGCACTCACAGTTACTCTTGGTTGGTGCTGGAACGCCCTGCTGTCAACTATTATATCAGGAATTTTAATTACATATAATTGTTGAACAGTGGTAGTAAAAATTGGGCCTTTGATGGTGGTGCTGGTGCCACAACACTGTAAGCCCTGACAGTTACTCTTGGTGGGTGCAGCAATGGGCCCTGCTGTGAATTATTAGATCAAGAATTGTAATTACATGCCCCTGTTGAACAGGGGCTGAAAAATTGGGCCTTAGGCACTGGTGGCACAACACTGCAACCCCTCACAGATACTGTACTTGGAGCACAGCAATGAGCCCTGTTGCAAAGTATTGCTTCAAAAATTGTAATGACACGCCCCTGTTAAACAGGGGCTGAAAAATTGGGCCTTAGGCACTGGTGGCACAACACTGCAACTCCTCACAGATACTGTACTTGGAGCACAGCAATGAGCCCTGTTGCAAAGTATTGCTTCAAAAATTGTAATTACACGCCCCTGTTAAACAGGGGCTGAAAAATTGGGCGTTAGGCACTGGTGGCGGCACCCATAAACAAAAATGATCTTCCAAGCTATCATCATCAATCGTATCATTGAGGACTCGGAGGAGGAGGATAGCCAGTCAACATAACAGCACAGGCACTCAGCATCAGCATCAGTCTTGAAGGGATGTGACATGTTAAAATCAATTAGTCTGTTATATCAGCATCAGGTGTGTGGTAGCTGGTGGTGATCCAAGACTGGTTCATCTTGATGAAAGTCAGTCGATCAACCGAGTCGGTGGACAGGCGCACCCTGTGATCCGTGACAAATCCTCCAGCAGCACTGAATGTGCGTTCCGAAAGAACGCTGGATGCAGGACAGGCCAGTAGCTCAATTGCATACTGTGCAAGCTCTGGCCAGTGATCCATCCTCAAGACCCAGTAAGCCAGAGGATTTTCGGTGGGAAAGGTGTCCAAGTCTGACCTTGCCCCTAGATATTCCTGCACCATGTTTATCAGACGCTGGCGATGGTTGCTGGAACCGATCATACTTTGGGGCTGCGGACTAAAGAATTGTCTGAACGCATCGGTCAGACGGCCACCTTCCCCACCGCTCCTTCTTTGACTGGCCGAAGCCTCAGCAACTCGTTGTCCAGGACCAGGAGTTTGCAACCTCCCAGTCTCTGGGAACGCGTTGCACAGACCTTTCTGCAAGGCCTCCCGGAGTTGTCTCATCCTCTGCTCCCTCTGCGACGGTAACATAAGGTCCGCAACCTTACCCTTGTACCGTGGATCAAGGAGAGTGGCCAGCCAGTAATGGTCCCTCTCCTTGATCCGAAGAATACGAGGATCCTTCCGCAGACTTTGCAGGATCAGGGAGGCCATGCAGCGTAGGTTTGCTGAGGCATTCGCTCCGGAGTCCTCTGGGTCACTAAGGACGACATGATCCGCAGCCACCTCCTCCCAGCCACGTACAAGTCCACTGGTTTCTTGGGACTGTAAATCATCCCTAAAAGACTGCTGCTGATGATGCTGAGTGCCAGCCTCCACCTCCATGCTGACACAATCCTCCTCCTCCTCCTCCTCCTCCTCCTCCTCTTCCTGTGCGATGGGTGGGACAGAAGGAACACTGTCTGGGTAAAGGGGGCCTTGAGAGGCAAGGAAGTCCTCCTCTTCCTGCCTCTGTTCTGCCTCAAGTGCCCTGTCCATTATTCCACGCAGCGTGTGCTCCAACAGGTGGACAAGAGGTACAGTGTCACTGATGCATGCACTGTCACTGCTCACCATCCTCGTGGCCTCCTCAAATGGTGCCAGGACAGTGCATGCATCCCTGATCATGCCCCACTGGCGTGGAGAAAAAAAACCAAGCTCCCCTGACCCTGTCCTGGTGCCGTAGTCGCACAGGTACTCATTGATGGCCCTCTGCTGCGTGTGCAGCCGCTGCAGCATGGCCAACGTTGAGTTCCACCTGGTGGGCATGTCACATATAAGGCGGTTCTTGGGCAGGTTCAACTCCTTTTGCAGCTCAGCCAGGCGAGCACTGGCATTATAAGATCTGCGGAAATGTACACAGACTTTCCTGGCCTGCCTCAGGACATCCTGTAAGCCCGGGTACCTGCCCAAGAAGCGCTGCACCACCAGGTTAAGGACGTGAGCCACACAGGGCACATGGGTCAGTTGTCCCTGTCGGAGGGCGGAGAGGAGGTTGGTGCCATTGTCGCAAACCACCATTCCTGGCTTAAGCTGGCGTGGCGTCAACCACCTCTCGGCCTGGCCCTGCAGAGCAGACAGGACCTCTGCCCCAGTGTGGCTTCTGTCCCCCAAACACACCAGCGCAAGCACGGCATGGCATCTTTTTGCCTGCGTACTTGCGTAGCCCCGTGAACGGCTACGGAGCACCGCTGGTTCATAGGACAAACCACAGGAAGAGGCCATGGAGGAAGAAGAAGAGGAGGGGGTGGAGGAGAGAGGTGTGTCACAACCAGTAGTAGCATTTTGGAGGCGTGGCGGTGGGACAACCTCCAACACTACTGCACCTTGTCCTGAATCCTTCCCAGCTGCCAAAAGAGTGACCCAATGGGCCGTGAAAGAAAGGTAACGTCCCTGTCCATGCCTGCTGGACCATGAGTCAGCGGTAATATGCACCTTACCGCTGACCGCCCTGTCCAGCGAGGCCAAGACATTGCCTTCCACATGCCGGTAGAGAGCCGGAATAGCCTTCCGTGAGAAAAAGTGGCGTTTGGGAACCTGCCACTGAGGAACCGCACATTGCACAAACTCACGGAAGGGGGCCGAGTCTACCAACTGAAAAGGCAGCAGTTGAAGCGCTAGCAATTTAGCCAAGCTAGCATTCAACCGCTGGGCATGTGGATGGCTGGGAGTGAACTTCTTTCGACGGTCCAGCAGCTGGGGCAGGGAAATTTGCCTGCTAGAATCGGACGTCGGTGTACTGCTAGCAGAGTGGGCGCAAGTACTTGGCTGTGACACACCTAATTCTACACCTTCATTCCTCTCAGTGCATGTTTCAGAGAGGACTGAAGTTATAGTGGGGTTGGAGATCCCAGCTGATGCGGTGCAAGGAGAGGTCCGCTTTGTTCTTTGGTGTGGGTCTTTGAGGTAGGCTTGCCAACGAGCTGCATGGCAGGTCAACATATGTCTGGTCAGGCATGTGGTACCCAAGCGGCTGATGTTTTGGCCACGCGATATACGCTTGAGACATATGTTGCAAACAGCAGCTGTGCGATCTGATGCACTAGCCTCAAAAAAGGCCCACACCAAAGAACTTTTTGAATGACGGGCAGAGGCAGCGCCCTGCACAGGCGGAGCTCTGCGGTGTGATTCCGTCGGTGTACTGCCCTTACGCTGGCCACCAAAGGGCATCCTGCCTCGTTGGAGATGTGCCTCCTCCTCATCCTCCTCCTCCTCCTCTCTCCTATTAGGCACCCACGTGGAGTCAGTGACCTCATCATCCCCTCCCTCCTCATCACTGGAGCCAATCTGGCAGTATGCTGCAGCTGCTGGAACATGACTGCCAGATTGGTGTCCTTCTTGAGCATCCCCTCTGTCTGCTCTCACGCTACTGCCTTCCTCTAGCTGGGTTTCATCATCAGACCCTTCGAAACGCTGGGCATCCTCCTGGAGCATGTACCCAACACTGTGCTGAAACAGTTCGGGGGACTCCTCAGGAGGAGGACATGGTGGGTCTAGGGAAGGAGTGACTGATGATTTGTCTGACATTGATACCAGGGAAGACGACGCTTTGGCAGCTGCTTTTCCAGTACCCTGAGCCTGGGTGAGAGAGGATGAGGAGGAGGAGGAGGGCTTGGTCATCCACTCTACCAAGTCTTCGGCATGATGTGGCTCAACATGTCCAGCTGCCGAAAAGAAGGACAAGCGTGTCCCATGGCCATGTGCTGATGACAATGCACCGCGTCCACGACCAGCACTGTTGCCCCCAGACACAGAGCCTGCTTGCCCTCTTTTATTGCCTCCTGACTGTCTGCCTCTCCTTGTTTGCCTTCCAGACATTCTAATAGATGGCCTGCAGGGAGATGGGAAAAAAGCAATAAGGGCTACCTTCAGGTGTCCTTCTCTGTCCCTTGAAACAAGGACTTTCACAGTGAAAGAAACTGACACTCTCCCTACCTACAGTTTTCTGTCCCTAGAAAAAATATTTTTTTTAAGCACAATATAGCACAAGGACAATTCACTCACTGTCCTTACAGGTCCCTGGAAACAAGGACTTGCAGAGTGAAATAAACTGACACTCTCCCTACCTACAGTTTTCTGTCCCTAGAATAAATGTTTTTTTTAAGCACAATATAGCACAAGGACAATTCACTCACTGTCCTTACAGGTCCCTGGAAACAAGGACTTGCAGAGTGAAAGAAAAAAAACACTCTCCCTACCTACAGTTTTCTGTCCCTAGAAAAAATGTTTTTTTTAATCACAATATAGCACAAGGACAATTCACTCACTGTCCTTCCAGGTCCCTGGAAACAAGGACTTGCAGAGTGAAAGAAAAAAAACACTCTCCCTACCTACAGTTTTCTGTCCCTAGAAAAAATGTTTTTTTTAATCACAATATAGCACAAGGACAATTCACTCACTGTCCTTACAGGTCCCTGGAAACAAGGACTTGCAGAGTGAAAGAAAAAAAACACTCTCCCTACCTACAGTTTTCTGTCCCTAGAAAAAATGTTTTTTTTAATCACAATATAGCACAAGGACAATTCACTCACTGTCCTTCCAGGTCCCTGGAAACAAGGACTTGCAGAGTGAAAGAAAAAAAACACTCTCCCTACCTACAGTTTTCTGTCCCTAGAAAAAATGTTTTTTTTAATCACAATATAGCACAAGGACAATTCACTCACTGTCCTTACAGGTCCCTGGAAACAAGGACTTGCAGAGTGAAATAAACTGACACTCTCCCTACCTACAGTTTTCTGTCCCTAGAATAAATGTTTTTTTTAAGCACAATATAGCACAAGGACAATTCACTCACTGTCCTTCCAGGTCCCTGGAAACAAGGACTTGCAGAGTGAAAGAAAAAAAACACTCTCCCTACCTACAGTTTTCTGTCCCTAGAAAAAATGTTTTTTTTAATCACAATATAGCACAAGGACAATTCACTCACTGTCCTTACAGGTCCCTGGAAACAAGGACTTGCAGAGTGAAAGAAAAAAAACACTCTCCCTACCTACAGTTTTCTGTCCCTAGAAAAAATGTTTTTTTTAATCACAATATAGCACAAGGACAATTCACTCACTGTCCTTCCAGGTCCCTGGAAACAAGGACTTGCAGAGTGAAAGAAAAAAAACACTCTCCCTACCTACAGTTTTCTGTCCCTAGAAAAAATGTTTTTTTTAATCACAATATAGCACAAGGACAATTCACTCACTGTCCTTACAGGTCCCTGGAAACAAGGACTTGCAGAGTGAAAGAAAAAAAAACACTCTCCCTACCTACAGTTTTCTGTCCCTAGAAAAAATGTTTTTTTTAATCACAATATAGCACAAGGACAATTCACTCACTGTCCTTACAGGTCCCTGGAAACAAGGACTTGCAGAGTGAAATAAACTGACACTCTCCCTACCTACAGTTTTCTGTCCCTAGAATAAATGTTTTTTTTAAGCACAATATAACACAAGGACAATTCACTCACTGTCCTTCCAGGTCCCTGGAAACAAGGACTTGCAGAGTGAAAGAAAAAAAACACTCTCCCTACCTACAGTTTTCTGTCCCTAGAAAAAATGTTTTTTTTAATCACAATATAGCACAAGGACAATTCACTCACTGTCCTTACAGGTCCCTGGAAACAAGGACTTGCAGAGTGAAATAAACTGACACTCTCCCTACCTACAGTTTTCTGTCCCTAGAATAAATGTTTTTTTAAGCACAATATAGCACAAGGACAATTCACTCACTGTCCTTACAGGTCCCTGGAAACAAGGACTTGCAGAGTGAAAGAAAAAAAACACTCTCCCTACCTACAGTTTTCTGTCCCTAGAAAAAATGTTTTTTTTAATCACAATATAGCACAAGGACAATTCACTCACTGTCCTTACAGGTCCCTGGAAACAAGGACTTGCAGAGTGAAATAAACTGACACTCTCCCTACCTACAGTTTTCTGTCCCTAGAATAAATGTTTTTTTTAAGCACAATATAGCACAAGGACAATTCACTCACTGTCCTTACAGGTCCCTGGAAACAAGGACTTGCAGAGTGAAAGAAAAAAAACACTCTCCCTACCTACAGTTTTCTGTCCCTAGAAAAAATGTTTTTTTTAATCACAATATAGCACAAGGACAATTCACTCACTGTCCTTCCAGGTCCCTGGAAACAAGGACTTGCAGAGTGAAAGAAAAAAAACACTCTCCCTACCTACAGTTTTCTGTCCCTAGAAAAAATGTTTTTTTTAATCACAATATAGCACAAGGACAATTCACTCACTGTCCTTACAGGTCCCTGGAAACAAGGACTTGCAGAGTGAAAGAAAAAAAAACACTCTCCCTACCTACAGTTTTCTGTCCCTAGAAAAAATGTTTTTTTTAATCACAATATAGCACAAGGACAATTCACTCACTGTCCTTACAGGTCCCTGGAAACAAGGACTTGCAGAGTGAAATGAACTGACACTCTCCCTACCTACAGTTTTCTGTCCCTAGAATAAATGTTTTTTTTAAGCACAATATAACACAAGGACAATTCACTCACTGTCCTTCCAGGTCCCTGGAAACAAGGACTTGCAGAGTGAAAGAAAAAAAACACTCTCCCTACCTACAGTTTTCTGTCCCTAGAAAAATTTTTTTTTTTAATCACAATATAGCACAAGGACAATTCACTCACTGTCCTTACAGGTCCCTGGAAACAAGGACTTGCAGAGTGAAAGAAAAAAAACACTCTCCCTACCTAAATTTTTCTGTCCGTAGAAAAAATGTTTTTTTTAATCACAATATAGCACAAGGACAATTCACTCACTGTCCTTACAGGTCCCTGGAAACAAGGACTTGCAGAGTGAAATAAACTGACACTCTCCCTACCTACAGTTTTCTGTCCCTAGAATAAATGTTTTTTTAAGCACAATATAGCACAAGGACAATTCACTCACTGTCCTTACAGGTCCCTGGAAACAAGGACTTGCAGAGTGAAAGAAAAAAAACACTCTCCCTACCTACAGTTTTCTGTCCCTAGAAAAAATGTTTTTTTTAATCACAATATAGCACAAGGACAATTCACTCACTGTCCTTACAGGTCCCTGGAAACAAGGACTTGCAGAGTGAAATAAACTGACACTCTCCCTACCTACAGTTTTCTGTCCCTAGAAAAAATGTTTTTTTTAAGCACAATATAGCACAAGGACAATTCACTCACTGTCCTTCCAGGTCCCTGGAAACAAGGACTTGCAGAGTGAAAGAAAAAAAACACTCTCCCTACCTACAGTTTTCTGTCCCTAGAAAAAATGTTTTTTTTAATCACAATATAGCACAAGGACAATTCACTCACTGTCCTTACAGGTCCCTGGAAACAAGGACTTGCAGAGTGAAAGAAACTGACACTCTCCCTACCTACAGTTTTCTGTCCCTAGAATAAATGTTTTTTTTAAGCACAATATAGCACAAGGACAATTCACTCACTGTCCTTCCAGGTCCCTGGAAACAAGGACTTGCAGAGTGAAAGAAACTGACACTGTCCCTACCTACAGTTTTCTGTCCCTAGAATAAATGTTTTTTTTAAGCACACTATAGCACAAGCACAAAACACACTGACACTCTCCCTACCTATCCTTCTCTTTCCCTAAACTAAAGGAATCCAGGTTAAGCAAGAAAGAAATAACAGTCACTGTCCCTGCCTATGCTGCTCTATCCCTGCTCCGGAACACACTACACTAGGCCGCCGTGCTGACGGCCTTTTATAGTGTGGGGCGTGTACTAAACACCCTCAGCAATAATTGGCCACAGGCATCCTGCCTGTGGCCAATCATTGCTCTCCTCGCTGCCGGCGCTGTGATTGGCCAAGCATGCGGGGTCACAGTGCATGCTTGGCCAATCACAGCGCCTGGATGACACTGCGATGGCGTAGTGCATTGTGGGCCGTTCGCGTCACTCGAATTTGGCGCGAACGGCCCAAATCGTTCGATCTTCGTCGAACGATCGAACAGCCGATGTTCGAGTCGAACGTATGTTCGACTCGAACACAAAGCTCATCCCTACTGACTGGATACAAAATAAATGTATTTCATTAAGGACTGAGCGATGTTCGCTGCAATGTATACCTGTGTATTTTCTGTTTGTTTGTGTATTAAAAAAAAGTATCTGAAGCTGAGTTAACAATCCCATGACAATATTGTATATGTTCCATCATTGGATATTTTAATCATGAATCGCTAAAAACTCGTAACTATGAAGCGCCCCGGCCCTCCTTCTCCCTGGCTCGTTCACAGGACAAGAAGGCACCCGGTCTCCAACATGCCCGTACCCTCTGGTTTGCGGTGGTTAAGCACACTTATTTCACTTACGGGTCTTGCAGCGAGGTTCTCCTCAAAGTTGGTTCCTGTCCCCAGTATGCAGGGACAAAGTCTCTATACCCCAAGTAACTCCAAGGTCCACACCAGTTTTTCACTCCAACGTAGAGCTTTATTTTCTTATGCATGAAGGGAGAAAGGTGTTAGGAAGACAGAAGGAATTCAGGCACTCCTGGCTTCGTCGGCACTCGAACCCGAGTGGGTATAGCTCACCCTGATAGTCACCCAACGGCACTAGCAGCCGGCGTGTAGCTCGAACAGTCAATTTAGTTCCCTAATGGATGCGTCTAGGAGATCCTCTGCCACAGAATATATAGTATCCCAAACCTCCTGATGGTCCAGATGTTAGGCCCCTGGTTTCCGGATGGATGACATCCCTCTGAAGAGTTACTGGGCCCCTTCCTTCACTGTGATCTCTCACCAGTCCTTCGGAACAGTCCTCCCCCAGCCTCCTCTTCCAGAAATGGGTCCCCTCGCAAGGCGGCACCCTGGGATTCTTCCTCCCAAAGTGGGCTCCAGCTAAAGGTGCTGGGCCCAGGGCTGAAGTTGCAGTCTCAGGACAAAAGGTGCCTGGGACTGAGGCACACGTGGCCCCATGGCCTGGAGGGCCATGCACTCGAAACTGGACTCCACACAATACCTTTCCCCGGGTACAGGTCCCCGGGGTGGCAACTCGCAACTCATCTCTGACCGATGGCGTCTGCCCCTTTTGTACCCTCTCCCGGCATGCACAGCAGGCAGATCCCGCCCACCATACGGCTGCCGGAAGAGGACACCAAATCGCTGCCCCAACACCTGTGGTTCAACCCTGAGTACCAGTGACAGCGCCACCCATACTTCTTAGGGGAACTGCACGCCAGGTGAAATAGCAGCAAGGCAGAGTCCAGCAATTGAAAGATTTGAGCCAACTACCGCTCAAATCACCCCTAAATTTGGTATTACAATCCCTAAATTTAGGACCCCGCTACACCTAAATGGATCACAAATTATTATGTGTGTGGCCATCCTTACTAGTGCCTACATCACTATAGGATTAAAGTTGAACTCCAGGCACAAAAATGTTTCTTAAACATATATTTAAATAGCCACAAATTATATAAATACACTTTCTGTGCACCAAATGCCTTTGCAAACCCAGGTATTGTCTTTTAATGTAGCAGTGACATCATCACTCTGCTGTACATAGACTGTGCAGAGAGCAGAGCTGTGGGAGGAACCCAGCAGGTCACCCCCTACTATAGGCTGCCTGCAGAGAAGCACAGGAGGGGTGGAGACAGGGCCAGTCACCCTGCACAAGGAGATAGAAACATTGATAGGTCTTAATTACAGGATGTTCTTACACAGATCTTTAAATTTTACCCGGAGTCACATACCTAGTGAACTTGATGCAGCCTCAGGCTCTAATCATGGGCTTCAAAAAAAAAAAAACCCATGCATCCAGCCCCCTGCCTTTAGATTAGGGGCTGGATGCATAGATTAGGGGGCGGCGCCCCTGCGCCCCGTATGGATGGGCCGCAACTGGTTAATAATTAACTAGAGCTGCTAGAACACTGCCCCTCCTGCTGAGGCCAAACCCTCCAACATCTTCTGCCCCAATCCATGCCAGAGGCCTCCACACAACTTTTTCAGGCCATTAACCTTTACTGTATGTAGCAGGGTCTTTAAATTTAGTTGGGATACACCTGGGTGGTAGTATGACCCAGGTGTGTAAATTACGAGAGTTTGGACCAGTTGTGTTCGTGGAGGACTAGGTGGTGTATTATTCTCCTTGGCCTGTGGGTGGCGGGGTACCCGCAGGCTCAAGGTAGAATCCCCGCCGCAGTGCTACCCTTTTTGTCCCTTTCCGGAGATGGTACGGCAAGGGCGGGGAGCCTGCCGTGGTCTCGAAGGGAGGAGATAAAAGGGGGAGACGCCCTAGCCACGAGGTCTTTTCTTTGGGATCTTTTCATCACGCGCCCAGGCACCTTAGGCCTGGGTGCGGGCGGTTTGGAGTTCCGGCCCAGGCACCCTAGGCCTGACTGGAATGGAGTTGGAGTCCATCCCAGGCACCTTCAGCCTGGGGTGAGGTACTGAACCGGAGGCCTGGGGCCCAGTGACTTTGACTGGGTCCCGCGAGGGTGGAGAAGTCCGAGGGTCCCTGAGGTGGACGGGGCCTATGTCTGAGGTGAGGAGGCCGGGGAGGTCACCCGTCCGGAGAGTCCGGAGCAGCATCAACCCGGTGACGGATGGGCCTCCGGTAACTCCCTTGGAGGGACATCTTCCCCTGATAGGGGCCGCAACGCAGCGAAGGTACTCCTATCTACGTTCTCTTGAGTTGCTGGTAGAGACTCACAAGTTCTAAGTTCTTTTCGAATCAAGGCTATGATAACCGCTCGTGAAACCACAGTGGTTTAGATTGCAATTAGGATAGTGCCTCGACCTGCTCATTCCACCGTATCAGGCTGTTTTAAAGTTTCAACCAGTTGGCTACTGAAGCACTGTTTATTGTGAGTGTTACAATAAAACAAGAGTTGGACTGTGATCGGTATGTGGGACTCTGGTTAATGGGAGCAGAGGGAGGTGACAGCACAGCAGGACTGAGATTCATAACTAAAACACATTGGCCCGAGGAAAGATACTGGTACTGGCCTTCACCTTACCCACAGCTATGGGGAGGACATGGGCCATAGCGCATCTCACCCTGTCGTGTGAAATACCCCTAGACAGAAGAGATGGGGTGAGGCCGCTACACGTATTTCCCAAGAAAGGAATGTCCACACATATGAGTAGAATTGCTGCATTTTGCTGACTGAATTCAGGGAATGGCATAACAGCCACATTATATCGACATACATTTCAGAAGTCATTTGACAATACACAATAAATCAGATTTAGTGTATGGCCCACAGTAGTCACATGTGAAAACATATGCAGCACTTTTAGCAGCCATCTAACAGTCTCTCCTTCCACCATTATTACTTACAGGACTGTGCTCTATGTAGTCACCTCCTCCATAGATACACCTCTTCCAGGACCCTCCATGAAAGCAGCTTCACTCAGGGAACTTTTAGTCTGGCCTAAAAGGCATTTTGCAATCTGCCTTAGCCCCCAACCTCCATAAGAGTCAGAAAGTCTACAGCTGGCTCTCCTGGGTGCAGATCTACTTCTTCCTGGCCTCCTGCCCTGTACAGGGCCTCCATGTGCTGGTTACATCTATGGTTGTGTAGGGTGTGTGGCTCCCATGCCCCAAGTGTACTCAGGCTTCTCGCAACCTGGCTTATAACTGGGCATTGCCTCACCCATATCATCACGACAGGAGGGCTCTACCTAAAAGGGGCCTAGCACCTGATGACTCTCTCTGCTGTAACAAGATACTATTCTGGAACAGAGTCACCTAGTGGCAGACTAACTAACTGCACCTGCCTGCATGTTTAAGGAGAAAGATTAGCAGAGACTGTTCATTATAACAAGAAACTCCTGATGCAAACTGAAGGGATTGTTTCCTCTTTTAATAGGAGGAAAGATGTTGTTGAATGAGCAAAAGTTCAGTGAAGGGCAACAAAATGAATAAGAGAGATGGAGGTCCCTGTAGAGGACATACAACCATGATTTGAGCTTAAAAGAAAGGAAGTGTAACCTTAGATTGCAAAAAGGGTTCTTTACTGTTAGAGTAGCAAAATTGTGGAACTACCTCCCCCAGGAAGTGATACTAGCTGAGTGTCAACAACTTGGAAGCAAAATCAGGGCTGCTGCAAGGATTTTTGACACCCTAGGCGAAACCTCATTATGGTGCCCCCTAGGCTCCGCCCCTGAATATTTTTGCTGTGCCTCTACACTATTTCTTTAGCCGTGGTCCGTGGGCCAGCACCTGCCTCTGGACTTGACCTGAAGACAAATAGTTCCGGCACCGGCACGCTTCTTCATGCCAGCCGTGGTCCACATGTATATGGACAGGCTAGGGTAGTAAATAGACAAGCTAGGGTAGAATACGGACAGGCTAGAGAAGTATATGGACAGGCTAGGGTAGTAAATAGACAAGCTAGGGTAGAATACGGACAGGCTAGAGAAGTATATGGACAGGCTAGGGTAGTAAATAGACAAGCTAGGGTAGAAAATAGACAAGCTAGGGTAGAATACAGACAGGCTAGGGTAGTACGTGGACAGGCTAAGGTAGTATACGGACAGGCTAGGGTAGTATATGAACAGGCTAGGGTAATATATGGACAGGCTAGGCTAGTATATGGACAGGATAGGGTGGTATAGGGGAAGATTGAAGAAGGGAAGGTCTGGACAACCTCACTCCAATGATAACGCCTTAATTGTGCAAAATAACAAAAGTACATAGCTCAGCTATGACTAAGCACCGTTGAGAGTGTGAAACGCGTCAGTTTTTTATCCTGCACCCTGCTGTGGTTTGTACTTTTGTTATTTTGCACAATAAAGGCGTTATCATTGGAGTGCGGCTGTCCAGACCTTCCCTTCTTCAATTGCTATATGCTTAGCCTGCACCTGCTGCTTCCACTTTGAGGAGAGTGCGATCTCTAAACACCTACCTGTAGCAGTGATCCATTCCCTCTCCTGTTTCTGGATTTAGTATAGGTGAAGGCTAGGGTAGTATATGGACAGGCTAGGGTGGTATATGGACAATCTAGGGTGGTATATGGACAGGCTAGGGTAGCATTCAGGCTGGTGTCTCCAAGGGCTGTGGCACCTAGCAGATATTGTTTGAAAACTGCTGCCCAGTTGCCCACAAAACTCCTCGTACAGTGGAAGTGCATTGCATGCAGGTGGCTGAAGTGTGGGCGGGGTTGGGCAGGCACAAATGGAAGGCGGAGTATCGGATTGGACAAGCAGCGCAGTGAGTGAGGGGTTAGCCCGACTCCTGTGCAAGCTGTCTTTATCCACTTTCACTGTGTCACTATGACAGGCTACCAGAGGCTGTGGAGCGCCGGAGCTAAAGAGGTATAGCCACTCTTGATCTTCACACTGTACAAGTCGTTCATGGTGCCTGGGGGAGTAGACGCTCCTTCCGCAGCTTCCCATACAGACTCCGCCCCCTGCTCCACTTGCTCTTGTTTATCCTCATCCTCTGGCTTGTCACCCTGCATCCTGCAATAGAGCTCCAATCTGCTTGGTGCGGCAGGGTGTGTGATAGCAGCAAGCGCTGTGGGTCACTTTGTCAGCAAGGATTTTACGGCCCCTCCCATCCTGACGCCTTAGGCAGCTGCCTGTCCTGCCTAATGGTGACGCCGGACTTGAGCAGAATATACAGGGCTATGAGAACTGTTAGAGAATAAAAATAACACACACACTGGATTAACCAGTGTCTTTTTTCAATAGTTACAAGCTATGTAACTATTATTACTGCACAGATCTGGAAGAGATATACAAAGGGCATCAAGATTCAAGTTAGGACACACGACTCTGACACTATTTGTTTTTCCCAGATTTCTGATTTATGGCAGTCAAATTTTCTAAAAATGAATACAGTGCTTATTCTTTCTTGTTGCCTTCCAATTATTGTTACATACTGTATGTATACATAGTGATATAGTTTAGTTTATGAAAGTGCACCTTGTTTGCATGCTAATTTCCCTACCAGACATGTACATGATATACACATATAGCCAGGTGCTGGGCTAAAGCAATATGGGGAAGGAGACATTGGGGTTGATGTCCTAAAACTGGAGAGTTCAAAATCTGGTGCAGCTGTGCATGGTAGCCAATCAGATTCTAACTTAATTTTTTCAATTAAGCTTCGACAAAAAAATCCTGGAAGCTGATTGGTTTCTATGCAGAGCTGCACCAGATTTTTCACTTTCCAGTTTTAGGAAATCAACCTCATTGCCTTTTATAATTCTTTCCCTCTACTGATATACTGATGTTATGCTGCACAATTCTCCTATGGCCAGAAGGGGGAGAGCTTAGGTCAAGCAAGCCCATAGACTTCTATGCAGAGTGCTGAGAATCCTGGGAGTTGTAGTTTGTGATGGAAGGCATATAATGGGACCCATAGACTCTTTGGAATACAGATCCTAGGGGACACTGTGCAGTAGCAGGAATAGAGAGAGTATTTTTGTTAAACTGCCTGTGGAAAGTTCTTTCTCTTGACGCTGAGGAGAAAGGGACAGCAGAGCACCTCTATCCAGGTATTCACGTGGGGGTGCGAAACTGAGCCTGAGAGTGAGGACACCCGGGGCAGCACAGCACCACCCACATCACGGATCCTGCATAGTGCCACAGAGAGGCTGGAATGTCCACTCACTCTCTGCTTCCCACTGCTGATCACTGGAGGCTTTCAGGGAGAGACTGAGAGGGCCATTTTCTACAGTGAGCATGCACAGCAGCATCCTGGGAACTGGTGAGATGGCTATTCACCCATTTTTTACACTGCTGGGAGAGACTGAGCCACTGAGAGTAGGACACCAAGTGTACCCAATCCATACCACACTTACACTGCGCTCTATACCACACTTATTCACAACCTAGACTACCCCTATACCAACCCTAAACCGCATTTTACCAAACCTTTACTGCATCTTAAGCTCAACTACATTACACCTGTGCAGAGACTATACCATACCTATACTGTACCTATAATGCTTGCAGGATAACTGGGAATGTCATTAAGTGCAAAGATGCTCTTATAGGACCCCAACTATAGGCGGCAGAAGAACAACTAAAAGTATTGACCCTCCTTTAATAATTATTCTGCAAGCACCCCTTTTGTTCCCCTGCCCCTTTGGCTACCATCCTCCTTTTCTTTTTAACAATGCATACCCAGTCAGTCTACAACTAGTATTGCCACCGTAAATGGGCTCTTTCAGCAGATTAAACTTTACTACTGCTGACTGCTGCACTTGAGGTGGCCTTGCTACTGTTTATGCTGACCTGGATGCCAAATGTCATCTTATGCCTAGTCCTTACTGTTAATCACGTTGTATGCTAAATTGTGTTATTACCATTGTTAATCCATTTTATGCTTGCCTAGTTATCAACCATATTGGGTGACAATATATTAGGTTTGCCTTTACTACCTAGTTTGGTGCCTGTTTTCTTTGATATAGCACTACTAAGTATTACTTTCAGTAATGTCCTGTGATATTATATATTTTGACACTCAACCTGGTGTGTCAGAGGGACTGAGGTTCTTGAGAAGGTCGAGGCAAAAAAAAAAAAGAGGTCCCATCTTATCCAGCGGCTCGTACTGGAGTAGGGTCACACACATATGATCATGAAAAGGTAATCATTGCAATAGTAGCTTGGAACAAGAGATATGCAAAGCTTCAAGCTGTATATGAAGTGATAAAATAAGGAAGAGTTTTTCATTCTTCAGTCTTCTCCCATGTTCTGCAACCTACAGAAGATATAAATATAGATTATTTTTTAGATCAAGTTATGTCCTTTGTCAGATGTAAGATACAGTAATCATAATTACAAAACAATGTAAAGTTAAGGTACTAAAGTTTGATATTATAACCAGTAAAGTTCCAGAGTTGATTCTCTCATAGATGTTTAACTCATCAGATATATAGTGTACATGCACAAATTTGAAAAAAAAATGTACAGGCCTGATTTGAAAGCAGCTGGGTCCCAGGATATCTGGGATTTAAAGTTTATGTAAACCAAAGATAATATGTTCGAGATTACCAGTCCGTAGATGTGGCAGATGCATTGGTTTTATTTTATCAACCTAAGTACATTTTCAGACAAATACCTGTTGATCCTACCAGAAATCCAGTGTCCTTGTAACATCCTTTGCCCTAAACTGAATTCTCAAACAACGTTATTAGTCTTCCTAGTTCTCTTATATGAGCTACAAAAAAACTCTCCTATGTAATAAACAAAATAAAATAAAATAAATGTACATATTCTTGCAGTAAAACAAATGTGTTTTTTTTTCTGGAGCCTGCAGAGCATTGCGCCCACAATCAGCAGATCACAATTGCAATGCCAGGCTCCAGCAGCCTCTCAATATAGCTGTCTTCTTGTACCTCCCATATGGGCAGATAGTTACTGGAAGATCAATGAAATTTAGGAGACTGACCGGCACCTTCACTGTTCATTGGGAACTACAAGCCATCTGTCACAATGACAGACGGCAGTTGTAGTTCATTCATGCAAAGAACTCTTTTAATGAATGACACGGCCATGTGTGACAGTGGGTGCAGGGAGAAGATCCCCCTAACTGTTGCAGTGGAGGATTGGGAGGGTGCCAGCAGGTGCTGTTTGGTTATATGTTACAGCCTTTAGGAGAGGAGGAGGTGATTGTAGTCCAGATTAGAAGAGCAGCCTACTCCTTCATGGATACAATATAGTTAATGAGCTTTGTCACTGCAGGATAAGTTTGTTATTGGCAGGGTCACTAGGTGAAAATAAAGAAATAAGGCCTGAAAAAATAAAAACAATGCATCCATCATCTATAGACTTGGAATCTGCAATAACATTTTTTAGATACATCTTAAAGAGGAGCTCCAGCCTCCTGTGTAAAAATTAAAAGTCAGCAGCTCAAAAACTGTAGCTGCTGACATTTAATAAACAGACACTCACCTGTCCCCACGATCCAGCACTGTGCTCACCTGAGCTTTTTTCACCTCACGTCTTCTGTTATCGGTGTCGGCATCTTAACTGTGGGCACCTGGCTATTACAGCTTGCGGATTAAAAGCTGGGTGTGCACTGTGCATGTGTGAGCCACGCTGCACATTGTGAAAGGTCCCGCAGTCTTCTGGGACCTGTGACATGTCCCAGAAGACTGGGAGGGGGAAGGAGATCAGGCACCTACTCCCCCCCCCCCTCCGAAAAAATTTGATTTCATAACACAAGTCCCCAGATGAGTCTGGGAGATGTATTTTCGAAGGAGGATCTTAAATAAAGTGAAGCTGGGGTCCCGACTAAAAGGCCCACAAGCACCAGAGAATGATATAAAAACAAAAACTTAGGAAGAGGCCAAGCAGTTGGAGAGAGAGACGCCAACGGGAAGGTGTGTGTTAGCCATGCTGTGCTGTGTTGTGTTGAACCAGGCCAGGCTGAACTGCATCTGACGAGGCTGTACCAGAGCCGAGGGGTGGACTGCTGAGTGCTGAGTCATAGAAGTAACCACAGAAGGAGCATCCTTCATCTGGACTTGCTGTTCAAGCCACATACAGCCTGATCGCCCTTACAGCATCACTGCTTAATGGAGCCTCCTACCAAACAGACTACTCACTGTCACATGAGGACTGCCACAGTGAGATCTGGTGAGAGGGTCTCAGACCTGCACAACAACCATAACCAACAGCTAACTCCTGTTTTCAACACAAGTCTAAAGGAAGGCCATTATCCTTAAAGCTGAGCTCCAGCTGTTCTTTATTAAAAAAAACACTGATGTGATGGTTGCACCTAAACATATATAAATCAGTTTGAGTAATAAATGTATGTTTCAGTAGTCCCTTTCTGGTAAAACGTACTTTGGTCTTCTCTGTGAGCCCGCTCCCATCTTGAGTGTGGGCATCTGAAGCCCACTCGTTACTTCTTCTGGGATACGGAGCGCAAATACCGCAATGCTGCAGGCGGAGGATGCCCATTGACTCCTGGGATGATATCTCAAGAGCCAATGCGCGTCCACCGGGCGGAAATTATGTACCTCGCCGCAGGGCAGAAAAGCGGAAGGGGAGCATTGCTCGGCGATATAAGGTACATACATTGCCCAATGATAAATGGAGCAGTAGTCACGAACACAGGGGCGAAAAGTTTAAAATGTGGGTGGAACTCCACTTTAAATGACATTTCTTCCATTAGAGGCCAAACACACTTGCTGTCATTTTCAACTCAGAACAGCAGCTTGTAATGCCAAAGTCAGCCACCAAAGTTACCATTACTCCAGATTGCTGACTTTGATTACTCTTTGCACACAACTACTTACTGCTAGAGTTGAGCGGACACCTGGATGTTCGGGTTCGACGGGTTCGGCCGAACTTCGGAAAAAAGTTTGGGTTCGGGACCGAACCCGAACCCCATTGAAGTCAATGGGGACCCGGACTTCTGAGGACTAAAAAGGCTCTAAAAAAGTAATGGAAAGTGCTAGAGGGCTGCAAATGGCAGCAAAATGTTGTTAAGAGCATGGCAAGTGCTCTGCAAACAAATGTGGATAGGGAAATAACTTAAAATAACATAAAAAGAAAAAATATGCTGGAGGCCCCCTTTTCAGCAGAAGAGGTACAGGAAGTCATTAAGAACCTCAGAAACTCAACGGCACGATGCCACACATATGGTGGGAATGCCCCAGAATACGCCCTTTCTGGAATAAATTATTCAATTTAATGGATAAGCTAGTGGGAAAATAAAATACTTTGAAATAAAAATGTAGCGGGGTGCTAAATTTAAGGGAAGTGTTTGAGTGGTAAATAGGCTCAAACACCCTAATTCTGTAGGATTCATGGACCATTTTGTCCTCGGGGGACAGTATTGGTGTGCAGTTCCCTGCGGCCTACAGGTGGCGCTTCCATGGTAGGCTAGGGTTGAACCGCCGATACAGTGCTGTGCCTTTTGTGTCCCCTCTTGGCAGTAGTACAGCGGGGCAGGGAACCTGCTGTGCATGCCGGGAGAGCATATAAAAGGGGCAGACCTTTGGCCTGGGGGCTGATGTCCAGTGGGGTCCGCGCCCAGGTGCCTTCGGCCTGGGTGCATGTGTTCCTGTTCCATCTCGGGTACCTTTAGCCCGGGGTGAGGTACTATCCTGGAGTTCCTGCTGCCCTGGGTATGGAGGCCTAGGTGCGGGAGTAAAGCCTGGAGTCCAGAGCCCTCGTCTGGAGTCCGCTAAGGGTCGAGGAGTCTTAGGGTGCCGCCTCGTGTAGGGGACCCTGTTCCAGGGAAGGGAGGATCATTCTGATGGACCGATGCGGGAGTCACGGTGAAGGAAGGGTCTGTTGACTCCCTGGAGAGATGTCTTCCCCTTGATATGGGCTAGGTTCGTAGAAGGAGAAGCTCAAGGTCATCTTGACTGTATCAGAGGCCTTATTCACCCGGCCCGTGGCAGGGGCCTTATACACCCTGGTCTGTGGCAGAGACCAAAGTTCTCCAGGTCCATGGCAGGGGCCTTGTACACCCGGTCTGTGGCAGAGACCAACCTCAAGGTCTGTGGCAGAGACCGTGCACCTAAAACTGTTTGAGAAACCTAAGCAGTGAAGTGAATGTGCTACGTTTGTGCCTGGACCTCCTCCACACCTTAAGCTGTCCTGTTTCTTTGCTCTAACCTTTTCTATCCGAGTAGAGTTTATTTTGCCATGAGAGAATAAGAGTTGTAATTTCAGCTGGTGTGGACATTGACTTTACTGGGAATTAAAGGACTTGCCTCTCACTACAGTAGAGGCGAGAATCATCCTCTGGAGGAGTTTTGACTCCGGCTGTGGACACGGCCCGTCAAGTACACCGCTCAACCTCTTTATATAGGAGGGTACGGGCTGGTAGTGCGGTGTGCCTTTCTCCCTCCTGCGAGGAGCCAACAACATAAAGGCAGGTAAGGGGGAAAGGATCTATGTGCTACAAAAAAATAAAATAAAAATTATAATCTTGACCTAGGAGGACGAGGTCCATATGGAGTAGGAGGTTGAGGTGGCGGTGGATGTGGCTGTGTAGGTGGAAGCGGCGGTGGAGGAGGACGAGGTAGCCAACACTGGTTCAAAATAGTGTCCACCCTGTACTGCGCTTGCTCAGTATGTAGGACAAGGGGATTTCGAATATCTCCCAAGACGAACGGCGCCTGCGTGGTGAGTTCAGGTGAAGGCCACACCATCCGTGGTTCAAGCCGAGCCAAGTGAGGCCGTGCCCGAAGCGTGGCAATCGAAGCGAGCCCGTGAGGGGCCCTGTTACTATGTGCTACCGTATGTCCACTTGGATGGTGGGGCTTGAACCTGCACTCACTGCGCAGGCGCTGTTCATCTTCGGAGATTTTGTGAATCTCCTTGTCCTCTGTACTGCGCAAGCGCTGCGCCTTCGCAGTATGGGCCTGTTTATTTCACACACCTCCACATATGTATAACACACTGCAAAATATTTTTTGTGGCCCTAAATGGCGTTTTTTGGAAGACCACAACACACCCACAGTACGTAACCGCTGAATCGGACAGCTGCAGAACTGCAGAAAATGCTATTCAAAAAAAATGTTGTTTTTTTAGTATAGCACAGTAGAAGAAAACTATATAGAAATTGTTTATTTCACACACCTCCACATATGTATAACACACTGCAAAATATTTTTTGTGGCTCTAAATGGCGTTTTTTGGAAGACCACAACACACCCACAGTACGTAACCGCTGAATCGCACAGCTACAGAACTGCAGAAAATGCTATTAAAAAAAAATGTTGTTTTTTTAGCATAGCACAGTAGAAGACAAATATATAGAAATTGTTTGTTTCACACGCCTCCACATATGTATAACACACTGCAAAATATTTTTTGTGGCCCTAAATGGGTCTTTTTGCAAGAGTACATTAAAGTGCAAATTTTTTTTTCTTGCCCTAAATGGGTCTTTTTTTAAACGAGCAAAATAAAATGCTAATTTTTTATTTTTTTTTGCCCTAAATGGGTCTTTTGGAAAAGAGCACAATAAAGTGCCTTTTTTTGCCCTAAATGGGTCTTTTTCCAAGAGCAGAATACACCCACAGTATGGAAACGGTGTATCTCTCAACGTAATATATGCAGTGCTGGTGCACTGAGCTTGCAGATAAAAGGTAGATTTTCTCTGACACTGGGCTCATGGCAGTGTAAAAAGACTGCACTGCAACACAAACAGGTAAACCTATGCAGATCGCTGAGTTATATCTCTGAATCTGGACTCCTATATAATAAATCTCTCTCCCTGAAACCACCAACAGGAACCTGGCCCTACACTACACTGTCTCTCTATCTTTTCCCTCAGATTCCAGAATCAGGACTAACTCACATATTTTTCAATCTCTCCCTATAAGCAACAGCAGCAGCCAAGATCCTCTCCCTATCTATTCTGAAGCAGAGTGACGTGTGTGCTGTGTGCCTCTAGCTTATATAGAAGCTGGGTCACATGTTGCACTGACCAATCACAGCCATGCCATTAGTAGGCATGGCTATGATGGCTTCTAAGGGCACACCAGCTAATCAAAAGGTGATTGGCTGGCCCCTGAAGCATTTCTAACTGCGCCATTAGATTGCCGAACCCGAACCCGGACTTTCGCGCAAAGTCCGGGTTCGGGTTCGGTAAAAAGCTAAAGTTCGGTACGAGCCTGAACTTTACAGTTCGGGTTCGCTCAACCCTACTTACTGCAAAATATTCCTTCCAATCTTCTCTCCACATCGCATTCCCATTTTCTTTGAAGATATTTACTTGCACCTAGCCTCCTTAAAGGGGCATAGCCACTGACTGAGCCTAACTCCTCATTTAACTGTTCTCAAATTTCATGCCCTAGAAACATTGCATTGTTTTTGCACGCCAATGTTAAAGGACCCCAGTTGTGCCGGCAGAAGCTTATGTCAGCAAACTGTTCATATCTTTTTGCATACCTAGGGGCAGAACTGGGTTGCTAGTAGTGTATCAAACTCACAGGCTTAATTGTAGCCCCTCTAAGAGCCCTTAAGTGAATTAGCCTGCTGTATCTATTGTTAGTTCTCCACAGTCACTTGGGGCATAATCTCTCCGTCGGAGAGCTATTGTTTATGCTCTTGGTACTGCAGTCTTTAAAGGTACCTGAGTTAATTGCATTGTATTTGTATGGCACTGTTTTATCACATATTGGTACTGAAATACTGATCTGCTGTGTTACTTTTTTTACTTTAATCTGCCAATACAATCTGTTTATTATCTGATGGTCAGCATCTGCCATCGTTGTGTGACTGCTAGGAGTCCCCAGCCAGGGTATTTCGGTAGTATTAGCAGGAATAAGACTCTGCCTAGGGCCAGATAAAGAGCAGAGGACCCAAAATTACCAGCGCGCTTCTGCGGGGATAGCACTGCAAGTATAATATGGAATCCTGGGAGGTTAGCATTCACATCTGACTCTTATTTAGCTTTACTCACACGCACACACACAATATTGTTTGCTTATACCAGTGTTTCTCAACTCCAGTCCTCAAGGCGCCCCAACAGGTCATGTTTTCAGGCTCTCCATTGTTTTGCACAGGTTATTTGATCAGTTTAACTGCTTTAGTAATTCCCACAGCTGTTTCATCTGAGAGAAATTCTGAAAACATGACCTGTTGGGGCGCCTTGAGGACTGGAGTTGAGAAATACTGGCTTATACACTAGTGAGAAGTACAGATAAAATTACTAAGAAATTTGTAAAATATACAATAAAATGACTTCATCATGAATATATCAGTAGGCTTAATCTCACAGACAACATCCTTGCAATGAGATGAGAAGAACAATTCCCCTTCAAAGCTGCTTGAAAAAAAAAGACTGCAGGTATTGTCAATCTGTATTGGATACTAGATGAAGTGAGTCACTTGTACTACCAATATGTTGGCTTCATGCACACTAAAAAGATAAAGACTGCCTTAGAAATGCTGGACAAAAATGCTAATGTTTTAGCGTTTTTTTTTTTTTGCCAGCATTTAACAGTATTTAGCCTAGTGTGTAAGCTTCTTTAGTGGCTGCAGCGTTAAGGAGCAGGCCGCCGGTGTCCTTAACAACTAGTGAATAGCTGGTTGTTAGGAGCGGGCCGGGAAGCCTGACACAGTGTCTTTAACAACAGATGGGTCATGAGCAGGCTTCCCCGCTGACAGCTTAAAGTGATTGTAAAGTCTCGTTTTTTTTTTATTATAAAAATAACAAACATGTTATACTTACCTGCCTTGTGTAGTTGATTTGCACAGCGCTGCCCCAATCCTCCACTTCTCGAGTCCCTCTTCTGTGCTCCTGGCCCCTCCCTCCTGTTGAGTGCCCCAGAGCAAGCAGCTTGCCACCCAAGCTAAGCTGCAGCTCCGTGTGTCCATTCAGACACAGAGCTGCGGTTTCACCCCGTCCCCTCTCTCTCCTGATTTGCTAACTGACTTTGATTGACAGCAGCGGGAGCCAATGGCGCTGCTGCTGTTTCTCAGCCAATCAGGAGGGAGAGTCCCGGATGGCTGAGATATTTGTGGAAAAAGATGGGGCTCAGGTAAGTATTATGGGGGCTGCTGCACACAGAAGGCTTTTAATCTCAATGCATAGAATGCATTAAGATAAAAAACTTTCTGAGTTTACAACCCCTTTAATGTAAAAAAAAAAACATTGCTGGTAATTCAAAATTGTGAATAAAAAAACATGTGGGGGTGCCCTCAATTTATACCAGGCCCTTTGGTTCTGATATGGATTTTAAGTGGAATCCCATGCCAAAAAAACAAAACAAATGTGTGCCCCCCCCCCCAAATCCATACCAGACCTTTTGGACTGGTATGGATTTTGAGAGGAACCCCCAAACCAAAATGTAAAAAAAAAATGGCATGGAGCCCCCCTCTAAAATCCATACCACACCCTTATCCAAGCATGAAGCCTAGTTGGCCAGGAAAGGGGGGATGAGTGAGTGAGGGTTGTGAAGAAGAGGCCTTTGTCCCCATCAACATGGACAAGGTGCTTTGGGGGAAGCAGAGTCCCCCTTGCTCCAACCCCGCCCCCCATGCTGAGGGCATATGGCCTGATATGGTTCGTGTCACGCTTGCTCATCCCCCTCTTTCCTGGCCTGCCATGCTGCAGGGTCAGGTATGGATTTTGGGGATGGATTTTGGGGGGACCCCACACCATTCTTTTTTTTAATTCTGGCATGGGGGTTTTCCTCAAAATCCATACCAAACCTAAGCTGTTTTTTTCACATTTTTGTATTACCGGCAATGTTTTTCTTACATTCAGCTGTCAGCTGTTAAGGACGCGGCAGCCTTTTACATACCTCCTCTGTGAAGTGGTTTTGCACAGAGCAACCCATATTCTCCTCTTCTCAGGTCCCTCTTCTGCTCTCCTGGCCCCTCTCTCTTGTTGAGTGCCCCCACAGCAAGCAGCTTGCTATGGGGGCACCCGAGCAGAGTCACAGCTCCGTGTATCCATTCGGACACAGAGCCCCAATTCAGCCCCACCCCCTCTGTCTCCTTATTGGCTAACTGACTTTGATTGACAGCAATGGGAGCCAATGGCGTCGCTGCTGTATCTCAGCCAATCAGGAGGAGAGTCCCGGATGGCTGAGGCACTCATTGACATGGCTGGAGAGAGATGGGGCTCAGGTAAGTATTAGGGCGGCTGCTGCACACAGAAGGTTTTTTCTCTTAATGCATGCATTAAGAGAAAAAAACCTTCTGCCTTTATAACTCCTTTAATGTGCAGCACCTGGCTCAAATCCTGGCCAGTATTGTATCTGGGGTTTGCATTTACTCCCTGTGATTGCATGGATGTCTTCTTCCATTATACAAAC
Source organism: Rana muscosa (assembly GCA_029206835.1). Taxonomy (NCBI): domain Eukaryota; kingdom Metazoa; phylum Chordata; class Amphibia; order Anura; family Ranidae; genus Rana; species Rana muscosa. The sequence goes on along the minus strand of CM055125.1, from coordinate 11,052,813 downwards.
GTTTTGCTCTGAAAAAGGGGGTATGACCCTCGAAACATGTCAGCTGGTATACAATGTTTGTTTTTACCTTATGTATTTCATTGTGTTGAAGATTTTGGATTCTGGAGTTTACGTACAAAGCTGTTATTTTCATTGCTATTGTGAATATGCACCCTTTTATCCTTTATTAAAATGTTATGGTTAATGCATTAGACCTTTCTACCCTTTTGTTCTATCACTTTATTTAAAATGTATTCTTTTTTAAATGTTACCTTTAAACTCTAATGCCCCGTACACACGATCGTTTTTAATGTCATTTTTTAAACCGACGTTTTTCTCCTAGTTTTTTTTCATGTTTCCTCTCAAGCCTGCCTTGCGTACACACGATCATTTTAAAAAACGATCAAGCAAAGCGCAGTGACGTACAACACGTACGACGGCACTATAAAGGGGAAGTTCCGTTCGAATGGCGCCACCCTTCATGTTAGTAAAGTTTGTTGAGCGACGATTCGCTCTTTTCAGTCTCGTGCTTTTCAGTCCGTGACTGCGTGACGAATGTGCTATCTCCATTACGAATGCTAGTTTTACCAGAACGAGCGCTCCTGTCTCATACTTGATTCTGAGCATGCGCATTTTTTTTCACGTCGTTAAAGCATACACACTATCGTTTTTCACGTCGTTAAAAAAAACGACATGAAAAACGACGTGAAAAAAGAGAGCATGTCCGGAATTTTTAATGGCCGTTTTTCACGTTGTTAAAAATGCTCTGGAGCCTACACACGATCATTTTTAATGGCCATTTTTTAAAATGGCATTTTTAACGGCATGAAAAACGATCGTGTGTACGGGGCATAAGTCTCTATTTTTTTCTTTATTTTTTTATTATCACACTTACCTGAATCTGTATATTAATATCCCCATTCCACTGAGGATGAACAGAACAGCAGCTGCCACACCTATATATTGTCTTGTTTTCTTCTCGGGCTCTATGTAAAAAGTGTTACAAAAGTAAAAGAAAGTGTAACTTACACATAATACATTTGAACACTATTTCCTAAACACAAAGCAGGGGTGTTAGTATACTGCCAGTTTACAGGAATTTTAAATGTCTTCTTTTACAAAAATTCCTAATCTAGCCTCTGTTTACAGAAATATTGAGCTCAGTGGATGTATTTAACAACTTTTATCCAAAAGCCTAACATCAGCCAATTTTTTTATTGTTTGGGATATGGGGGGAAAGTTAAAGTATAGCTAAAGGCAAAACTTGTGTTTTAGTTTTATATATAGTGGAGTGTGATTAGAACATCTGTCAGGTTTTTACTGCTGTGTGTGCCCTGTTAAACTGGCCATTCACTGACTAATATTTGAGGAGTGTGTGTGCTCTCTTGCTTGACAGAAAGTGATTTTTTTAATGTTGGATAATTTTCTATCAATCGGTGGTTGCAACCAATCAGCTGCAGTTGCTGATTTTTGTATGCTGACAGCAGTATGTAAAGAGGTGCAGTCTACATTCTCCACTGCAGGTGGCGCTTGACCACAGCGGCAATGATGATGGTGGAGGAAGTTGTGAGGAACTTAGTTCCTCAACAATTTCCTCAGTCACAGGGAGACAGTGATACAATTGGATGATGACACATCATGTGACTGCAGCGACCATCTTTGGTAACGCGGAGCCTATTTAAGAACCTGGCTTGGTGCCCTTTTGGCAAGTAGACAGAATAAGGACAAGGACCCCATCTGTCAGGGACAATGAAAGCAATAGCGAAAGGTCATCTGTCAGGGACAGTGAAAGCGATAGGGAAAGGTCCTTGCAGGGAGAGAGCAGGACCTGCGTCTACCTTTACAGGAAGCCTCCCTTTGGGTCGGACAGGCCAAGCTGCACTTCATTCCTCATGACAGATGCTGTTGGAATCTAGGAGTCTTCTGTCCACTGATTATCTGCTGCTCAGTTGTAAGTAGCCCCGGATGGGTGAACTTCCCGTTGGGCCTGTTTGTGGTGTTGATTTGACTGTTACATTACAATGTTCTTCATAAATCGGGACTCTGTGTGTTACTGCCTGCCACACTATGCTGCACCTATCCAACAAGCAGGTGCTGCTGTCACAATATGATGTCTCAGTAGGGGGGGCCTCATTTTTGTGGATGAAGAAATTTGTTAAACTCACAGTGTATGGAAAGCTTTAGGGTGCTTCATACTTTATTTGCCCAGTTTACTATTATTTTTAGGGTGAAAATGAAAGAAAATCCCACATTTTGGGTTGTCAGTAGACCAGAAAATAAGGAAACAGCAGAGGGTGCCAACTAAGTTCAATATATAGAAAAAGACTTCACAAGTGACAGCTTATGAGATACAAGGATAAGCATGTAATCCACTCAGTGTGGTTTGCTGTTAAGCCTCAGTGTGTGTTCAGGAGCCAGAAAGCCATTGCTGCTGTCAGGAGCTGTGTAGAACACCAGAAACCAGACCAAAAATCATAAAGCCACCATGGAGGCTGCACAAGACCAAAAGTATTGTCACATCTTGGAGAGCCACAATGTTGGAGCGTGGCTACTTGTTTCAGTGCTAACAGCTTCTTTTCAAGACTGAGCAGAAATAGAGGGGAAAACTCCAAATGGGGACACTAGTTCTGGTGACAACCAGGAATTCTCTCACTTTGTAGAGATTTCCCTATTCTGTCTATGGGGCAGGAAGTGAAGAGAAATATCCCCAATGAGACCAAAAAAAAAACAACTGTCAGGGGTTATAACCCTCCCTTACCTCCCTTACTCTATCCTAAATGAAAACAAGATTTTGCCTTAAGTTATACTTTAAAATTGCAGTCAGATTTATACTTCTCTCTATCACCTTATTGGGAGGTGCCACCTCATTTACTGCCCAGGCAACACCAAGACAAGTATTGGGAACTATGGTCACTAGCAGGGCTGCTGTTAGAAATCACGGGGCCCCGTACAGCCTACCTGACAGGGCCCCCCCAAAAAAATATCCAAACAATATTTTTGCTAACAATACACCACAAAAATCATTATTAGCATAAACAAACACAACAAAACGTATAAACTTACAGGGGAACAGGAGGGTACAGTGTGGGGGGAGGGGCAGGATGGCACAGTACAGGGGGGCAGGAGGGAACAGTACAGGGGGAGCCGGAGGGTACAGAACAAGGGGAGGGTAAGTGGGCATAGTACAGGGGGCAGGAGGGTACAGTACAGGGGGGCAGGAGGGCACAGTACAGCAGTTAGGAGGGTACAGTACAGGGGGCACAGTAGGAGAGGGAAAGGAAAGTACAGTGCGAGGGCAGGAGGGCACAGTATGGGGGGGTGGGGCGGATACAGTGCAGGGGGAGCAGGAGGGTACAGAACAAGGGGAGGGTAAGTGGACATAGTACAGGGGAACAGGAGGGTACAGTGTGGGGGGAGGGGCAGGATGGCACAGTACAGGGGGGCAGGAGGGAACAGTACAGGGGGAGCCGGAGGGTACAGAACAAGGGGAGGGTAAGTGGACATAGTACAGGGGGCAGGAGGGTACAGTACAGGGGGGCAGGAGGGCACAGTACAGCAGTTAGGAGGGTACAGTACAGGGGGCACAGTAGGAGAGGGACAGGAAAGTACAGTACGAGGGCAGGAGGGCACAGTATGTTGGGGTGGGGCAGGAAGGTACAGTATGGTGGGGTTAGGAGGATACAGTACAGGGGGAGCAGGAGGGTACAGAACAGGGGGAGGGTAAGTGGACATAGTACAGGGGGCAAGAGGGTACAGTATAGAACAGTAATGTAGAATACAGATATGGTCTCCTGAAGCAATAAGTATAAGAAATAAGAAATACCCATAGTATAAGAAAAGTAAATGGGCTGTCTGGCAGGGAGGGGAGAGGGAGTGATCTCCAGTGCCTAGTAAAGAGACAGTGTTGGGGGTGTGCAGGGTGGGGGATTCCTGCCATTTGTAGATCCCGGGACACACATGTGTGAAGTTGATGTGTCTGCAGAGGAAAATACAGGGAAGGGAGGGGGGAGTGACCGAGTGAGAGATAGCAGCCATCTGAGAGGAGCAGTGTGACAGGCAAAGATGAATGGATCTGTGTGAGGAGGATGAAAGGGAGCAGGACGGCCCGGATAGTGGCTGAGGCGGGGAGGAAGATGCCAGGGAGGGAGAGAGAGCATTGCAGACATCAGAGAGTCAGATAACAAAACTGACCTGTACTACTAGCAAAATAGACAGCCAAAGTGAGAACTGTTATCACTGCCCAAAACTGCGGGAAGGAAACTTCAAAGGCCCCCACATGCACCTAGGACCCCTGGGCAGTTCGCAGAAGTGCCTGTGCATTAGGACAGGCAAGCCCTCCCCCGCTCTCAGTGTCCTGACGAATCCCCCTGCTTTCAGGGAGAGGAAAACAGGCAGCGCTGGGGGAAGACCAGGCACCTATGGGAGGATCATATGTGGCCCGAACAGGGAGGCAGATCGGTGCGCTGTGACAGTTACAGAAACAATGCCGTGTATTTCTCCCTCCAGCAGCTGAAAGCCGACAGGAGGGAGAGAGACACACACAGCATTGCTTGTGTAACTGTCACAGCGCACCGATCTTCCTCCCTGTCCGGGCCCCCATGTGTGCTTGGGCCCCCTACTGGAGGGCTGGTGGTCCCCCCCTATCAGCGGCCCTGGTCACTAGGACCCCCACACATTTTTTTTTTTTATCAATGACTTTTCTCTGTATTGCCTGGAGCCGACAATTCATTATAGCCGCGAGTGCTTTTAAATTACTTTTTTTTCCTTCAGAAATTATACTTTGTGCAGGGACAGTTCTAAGCACGGGAAACAAGCGCTACTTTACATGCATACTATACACACTCTCTTGGTACGAAATTTAAAGGAATATTTCACTTTTATTGTTTCACTTTAAGCATTATTAAAATCACTGCTCCCGAAAAAACTGTAGTTTTTTTAAACTTTTTTTTGCATTGACACATGTCCCCTGGGGCTGGACCCGGGTCCCCAAACACTTTTTATGACAATAACTTGCATATAAGCCTTTAATATTAGCACTTTAAATTTCTCCCATACACTTTTACAGGGTGTTCCGCGGCTTTTCGAATTTGCTGCGAACACCCCAAATTGTTTGATGTTCGACGAACGGGCAAACAGGCAATGTTCGAGTCGAACATTAGTTCAACTCCAACTCGAATCGCATCCCTAGTTTTTATGATATTATCCCTTGTTTATCGTCCTTTTGTGAAGCCTGTTTGATCTAGGTCTATATATTCTGGTAATATGGGTGTTAATCTATTCGAGATGATCTTTGAATATAGTCGCATATCGATGTTTGTTAAGGAGATTGGTCAATAGATATTACATAGTGTGTGGTCTTTCTCAGGTTTTGGTATTAATACAATGTGAGCTTCCATACTTTGTGGTGTGAAACTTTGTGTTCTAGATATAGAGATATATGTTTTCTTAAGAATAGGTACTATTATGTCTTGAAATGATTTGTAAAATCTGGAAGTATACCCGTCAGGTCCGGGGCTTTTGCCCAGGGCCATTTCAGAGATAGCATGTTGAATTTCCTCTATTGAAATTTCTTTTTCCAGTTCCTCCACTATTTCTCTCGGAAATCTTGGTAGAGCTGTATCTTTTATACATTTTCAAATTTCCTCCTCTTTCTTATTTGTATCTTTATTTTCCTGTTGAATATTCAAATTATATCATTTAGAATAATATGTATGGCAAGTTTTTAATATTTCGGTAGGGTCATAGGCCCGTTCCCCGTTTGTTTTTAAGATTTTAACTATGGAAGTCGTGGGTTGTTGATTTTTTAGATTTCTGGCTAATAATTTCCCTGTTTTGTTACCTTGTTGGTACCATTGTATTTTATTCTTATCCCTCTCCCGGAGGGAATCCTCATCAAGCAGGTATTGTAGTTGCATTTGTTTTTCTTTCAATGCTATTTTATCTCCCATTTCAAGACTTTGTTTGTGTTTATTCTCAAGTTTTATGATTTCCATCATGAGTTGGGACTGCTTCTGTTCTTTTTCCTTTTTCAGCCTTGATCCATGCTTGATGAAGTTTCCTCGCAATACACATTTAAGTGTTTCCCATTGTATGGGGATTGAGGTGTCATCCTCTTCATGGTTTAACAAGAATTCATTCGTTACTTGTCGTATATAATTTTCACATTCTTTATTTTTTATTAAATTAATTAAATTATCATTCAGTCTCCATGTCCTTTTTGTTTTTTTATATTCAACTATCCTAAGTTCCACATATATCGGGGCATGGTCTGACCAGGTAAAATTACCGATGTCTAATAAAGGGGTCATCATCAAGGCGGATTGGTTGATAAAGAAATAATCTATTCTATGGTATGTGTTGTGTATATTTGAGTAATATGTATATATTTTTTTCCATCTGGTGTTGAGCCCTCCATATATCTATCATTCATTTGATGTCTTCGCAGTAAATGTTTAAATTCTTTTAGTTGACTATTTTTCCTATGGGAATGAATATTAGTTGTATCTATTCTCCGCCCATAATTACTGTGCCTTCCGTTTTTTCCATTGCTTCCACAATAGATTTTATTCCACACTTAATTTGTTCATAGTTTGGTAAATATAAATTTATGATTGTAAACAGTTTTCCATATAGCATGACCCTTATTATTAGAAATCTTCTGTCTTTGCCTTTCTAGCTTTGTATTATTTGGTGAGATATATCTTTGTGGAACGCAATAGACACTCTTCTTAGAATAGGGAAATGTGTCACGAATCCAGGTAACATAATTTCTATTATTTATTTTAGGAATGTGATCTGAACGAAAATGTGTTTCTTGAAACAGAATAATACAGATTTTTTGTTTATGAAATTAATTAAAAATGTGTGATCTTTTAAAGGGTGAATAAGGGCCTCTTGCATTAAAGGAACAAAATGTTACCCCTCCCATAAAAAACAATACTAGGGGGGGGGGGTAATCAAGGAGGAGAGGGGAGAAAGAGAGAAAAAAAAGGGGTGGTGAGTCCCTTATATGCACACACTCACTACACGCGTACACCTATCTCACTTAACTCTCTAACTTTCTCAATACTAAAAGACTTTACCAAGTTTGTCTTACTTTCGTAAGGTCCCTAACTAGGGGTAGACCAAGGCCGCTGTTCCCGATCAGCCGCTTTTCGAGATCCTGCATGCCGCATTCTTTTTTTAATATTTCCTGACCGGTTTACTTGTTTTATCTTTTATCCTTTTAAATTTTTATATATTGTTGATCATTATTTTAAATACCAGGGCATAAATATTCTCCATCTCATTATTCAAAAACGGGAGAGAAAAAAGAGAGAGAGGAGCTATCTGTTACAGCCAGGCATTGCAGCTAGCAACAGTGCAACGTGTCAAGCTGTAAGTATAAAAGGGCCTTTATTGAGGTATCCTCAGCATGAAGCATTGTGTTAAGTGATGCCTATAGTAAGGTTGTGAGTGAGAAATGGTTAAGTGGACATTCTTTATATGTGTATCTCTAATTATTCTAATACAAAGGATGTTGACACTCACCCCATTTCACTGTTAGAGTCTCCTTCAAACTGCTGTGATCCACATGACAGGAGTAAGTGTCTCCCTCCCTTGTTGACACTTCCACACTGACTCTGATCTGATGGGTGCCATCAGGATGGGGGAGAATTGGAGTCATTTCATCTGAAGGAACATCATCATTATCCCCATTTCTCACCCACTTCACATCCACAGGTCGGGGGTAAAACCCGTACACCATGCAGTGTAGTCTTGTCAGCCCATCTGACTGAAGATAGCCCCACACCTTCACCTCTGGATGCACTGAGATAGAGAAAAAAAAATTATATAGGCGAAATATAAGGGCAATATATATGATATAGTGCTTTCATGTAACCTGGGATTTTTCAGGTGTAACAATTTTGACATGTTTCGCCAACTTATAGGCTTCCTCAGGAGATATCTAATGCCACACCAATTTGATACAACTAGCTGATAACCATTCCAAAGCAAGAGGTTAAGGTCTGATCAAGGCATGGCTGCAAGATTCCCCAATGGGAGGGCAGAACAATATGTGACTAGCCGCAGGAAGAACAATCAGGGCCAGTTTAACTACTACAGAGATTTAGGCAGCAATCACATCTCCCAATGGGACCCAAAGGGTGTTTACAATAGTCACAGGAACATACATCAAATTGTGCTGAATTTGACAGTCACAGTGCTTGCTGTGTGTGTACGGCACCGCCTCTAGCTTACAATATAAGTTTCACACTGTGGAATGACCTACTGCATGAGGTAGTAATGAACAAGCGATTATTAAATACACACCTGAATTTAAAATTAAGTAGATGATTTAGCGCAGGTAAGATTTTGTGTCCAGTTATGAATTATGGATCCGAAAGCGAAAGTAATGATGGTATACTTAGAGGCCACCACTAGCCTGTATGGGCATTCTAAGGCCAACCTTGTGTCCCACACTTCTGCCAGTACAATCTTGTATATTTATGCTATTCTCATTTAAAAGAAAGATTGTGTAGTAGTTAGATTCTTTTTTTTTTTAATCTCCATTACATTTACTAAAATCAAATGGGTTTAGTTACATTTTAATAGCTTATTTAGGCATTTCTTTAGAATTGCCAAACTCGTTATATACTCCTGGAGTAAATATATAGTAAAATATATAACGTCTTTATAAATAAAACAAAAGTTTCATAAACAAACAAATATATTACATTTTGACAAACAAAAGAACAACTTAAAAATAAAAAAATAAAAAAAAATGTAAACTCAATTGGCTGTAATGCCATTGCACATATTACCTGAATATATTACCAACATTAAATATGAAGAAAAACAATAAGAAAAGCCTTTTTCTTAACTTTTTTCTTTTAGCAGCTTAGTAGATGCCCCCTATGTATTCTTATGTGGTAGTGCAGTGTTAATTTTGACATCAAATTTCTATTAAATTTTAGTCATAGTCTTTTGACTAAAATGCCATTTTAGTTTTAGTCGTATTTTAGTCTTTTGACAAAAATACCATTTTGGTTTTAGTCGTATTTTAGTCATCTCAATTTTTTTCGTTTTAGTCGTATTTTAGTAGACTAAAATGGTAATGATTTAGTTAACGAAAATATTTTAGGTGACAAAATTAACACTGCTTGGATGTGCCATCCACCCGCTTTGATAAACTCTGTTTATAACACTGCGTTAATTCCAGATCCCGTTCTATGCCTGTTAGGATGTATAAATCCCAACAATCTGGAACATGATCAGATAGTGGCCATTATAAGATCAGTTTTTATGGCCCGTAAGTTGATAGCCCCTTTTTGGGTCTCGCTCCAACCCTCCTACCCTGGTGGACTGGATCCAGGAAATAGATAACATGTTATGTTTAAAAAAACACACCTATGTTCAATGAAACACATCCTTAAAGTACGGAAAAATATAGAAAATATGAACAGATGCTCCAGCCTAAATGCATATAAAGAGAGGAAGTGTTTGAAGAGCAGATTGGCCTGTTTTGGTTATCTTTTTACACAGTGTATCGGTTGACCTGGAATATTTCTGGAATTTTTGGTATACTTGATAATAATAAAATAAATGTGTTAGTAAAGTTTTATCAGCTTAACTGAGCAGTGAGGAAATGAGAGAGGAAGAGAGAGAGGAGAGGAAGGGAAAAGGCGGAAAAGGGATTTCTTGTGCTAGTTTTTTTGTTTATTTGTATATGTTTGTTATATAAAAGGAAAAAAAAATCAAAAATAAAATCTGATTAAAAAAAAGTTCTGGCTGCATACAAACTGTCTGAAGCCAAGACCCCTTTTTCACACTGAGGGCCTGTGCCGTTAGCGCGGTATATGTGGCGCTTTTTGTGCTGCTTTTTGCCCGCTAGTGGGTTCTATTAACCCCAAAAAAGGGTTAAAAACCCGCTTTGCGGCACTTTCAAATCGCTGCCCATTCATTTCAATGGGCAGGGCATTTTGGGAGCGTTCCCAACCCGTCCCAAAGATACTGCTTGCTTCTGAACATCCTGCAAGCGCACCACCCCAGTGTGAAAAGTCACACTTAAATGAGTGGGAGGCGGATTTCAGGTGCTTAGCAGAGGCTATTTCCAGCGCTAAAGCGCCTGGAAACCACCCCAGTGTGAAAGGGGTCTAAATGGTCAGTTTGTATGCAACCATAGCACAAAGTGTTGCTGTGTCCAAGGGTGGTGTTTAGCTTAATCCTAATGCTAGTAGGCAACCCTGTACCTTGGACCTCATAGCTGTAAATCTGCAGTGGTAAATCTGAGACTTTACTGCCTATGACTGTCTCACCAGATTTGAAATGACATTTGAGGTTGTAACTACTGTGCTGATCACTGCTCTGCATCCCGGAGGTAAAGCTGTACCTGAAGAACTGCAGTACAAGGATCTCCTCATTTCTGCTTTAAAAAATCTGTGGATCCCTCTATGGTGGGTCATCTACCTCTCCTGATGCTTCTTGTCAACTCCCCCACTAGTCTTTGGGGTGCAGCTATGACAGGAAGAAGCAAAGTCCTGCTTCTACCAAGATGGTCCCCAAGATGGTCCCTTCCAGGGACACATTTGCAGAATAAGGCATGGAATAAGGCATGGTAAGCCAGTAATGGGGAAAGATCAGATGTAGGGAGCATACATACAGTACTGGTAATTAGTCTTTAGATATCACCTTTCAATAGGTTCTTACCCTTTTTTTCTAACTCATAGCTTGCATATATGAGGTAACTATGTAGCAGTTTAGGGCACTGAACTTCTATATAATTTTTGTCAAAAAAAGCATCAGCAGTTTTTGTGTTGTAGTATTGAGTTATAGGTTCAGCGTAAAAGATCATAGGTATATACAGCATCTTCTCCTTATCAAACATCAGAAAGTCCTTCCCTTCATGTGCAAACTCCAAATATCCAGTAATATTTCCATCTCCATCCACTGTACATCCACGCTTTTGCTGGTAAAGATACTCTCCTGCGTAGAAAACAAATTTTAGTTACTAAACTTTCACCCACAAAAGTTGTTTTAAATTATTGTCAACTGATTTTTTTGGGACGGTGTGGTCCTTTGCTTCTTACCTTAGCTAATAATGTACATGCGCTGTAAAATCTTTTTTCCTTTTTAGTCCAAAAAAAGAGGTAACAGTTATCAGAGAGATATAAAGACATTTCTCTACATGTAGTCAAAAGTTCTTTCAGAAACTATATATTTTTTTTATTTAAAGTGGTTGTAAACCTCAGACATAAAATATGAACAATCCAGAGCACTAAGTGTAATTTCTGTCTGCTGCCTCATTCCTCTGCTATCAGCATGAATAACTTCTGACAAGTTTTCCTGACACCAAGAGAAAAAGGGTGACAGGGGAGGGACCTATAGCAGACTTATGCCATGTACACACGATCGGAATTTTCGACAACAAATGTTCGATGTGAGCTTTTGTTCGGATATTCCGACCGTGTGTATGCTGCATCGGACATTTGCTGTCGGAATTTCCGACAACAAATGTTTGAGAGCAGGTTGTCAATTTTTCCAAAAAGAAAAGGTCTATATCATATGTCTAATATACATGTATGTATCCCTTAGAGCTTGATGAGCCTTGCTACATACTATACCCTCATAGTTGCCATTAGGATCCAGAGCCCTCTGTGGAGATCCTATTTACCTGATTGCTTCACCTCAGTGACAAACTATATTATATTCTATACCCTATGTTTCTATATATTGTGAGGGGGTTAGCTCGGCAGCGGGTGTGTGTGACCCCCGGGATGGGCTCCCCACCCAAAAACAGGCCCAGCAAACGGAGGTTGTGGTTTTCAAAATCAAAAAGGTGCGGTTTATTTTCTATTTACAGTGACAAAACACAGCAAAGCAAAAGAAACATAAACAAAATAAATCCTGGTCAACTTGACCTCTGACTAAACATACAGGTTTCCTAACTAACAACTGGGATCAGCCTAGTGCTGTCCTAGTCCCTAAGTCCCTGGTTTTAAATGTCCAAGCAAATAGCCACACAGGCTTTGTCTCACCGCACAGGGGTTCACTCTCCCTAGACAGTCCACACAGGTCTGGGTCCAGGCATGAGCTAACACCTAATGAAGCTGGGAGTTTTTATAGAGGCCTTAAACGAGCTGACAAGCTTCAGCTGGTCTCATCAACTCCCTGTCTGCACGACGCCCCACACTCTCCCTAGAGGTATGAGTCATCCATGAGCCCACTAGCCTCAGCTGGGCTTATACAACTCTCCACCTAGTTGTATAAGTCGGCGTAAAGCCTGAATCTGGGCGAAATATATCTACCCCCCTGGATGCAACCAGGTGACTTTACCTTCCTGCTGTCACATACCCCCCCTCTTGTTTTAACCTCGGGGTTGGAACACCAGCAATCAGGCATTCATGTACTCGAGACAAAGCATCCACATTCTCCATTTGAACGCCAGGGCGATGCTTTACTGTGAAGTTGAATTCCTGGAGGGCCAGGAACCACCTATTCACTCTTCTATTTGTTTCCTTGTTTTGAGCCATCCACTTTAACGGAGCGTGATCCGTAACCATGTCAAAGTGCCTACCTAGCAGGTAGTACCGAAGGGAATCTAGAGCCCACTTCACCGCTAAACACTCCTTTTCAACGGTGGCGTAATTTACCTCATGGGACTTCAACTTCCTGCTGAGGTAAATGACTGGGTGCTCTTCCCCGTTCCAGACCTGGGACAATACTGCTCCTAACCCCACATCTGACGCATCACTTTGTACGACAAAGTCTTTAGAGAAGTCGGGTGAGTACAACACTGGCTGGCTACATAAGGCTTGTTTCAAGAATTGGAATGCTGCCTCAGCCTCGGGGGTCCATTTAATCATGACCGACCCTTTCCCCTTCGTCAGGTTGGTTAGGGGCACAGCCTTAGAAGCAAAGTGGGGAATGAATCGCCGATAATACCCAGCGATTCCCAGAAAGGCTCGTACCTGCTTCTTGCTGTTGGGACGTGGCCAACTCTGGATGGCCTCGACTTTGTTGAGTTGGGGTTTTATTACTCCCCTCCCAATGGTGTACCCAAGATATTTGGCCTCCTCCTGCCCAATGGTACACTTCTTGGGGTTAGCCGTAAACCCCGCTTCCCGAACAGAGTCCAGGACTGCTTGCACTTTTGGCAGATGTGAGGCCCAATCTGTGCTATGGACAATTACGTCATCCAGGTAAGCCGCAGCATACTTCCGATGGGGCCTCAGCATCTGGTCCATTTTCCGCTGGAATGTGGCCGGCGCATTCTGTAACCCGAACGGCATTCTTTTATATTGGAACGCCCCGTCTGGGGTTACAAATGCGGTTTTCTCTTTGGCCGACTTGGCCAGGGGGATTTGCCAATACCCTTTTGTGAGGTCAAGAGTCGTCATGTATCGGGCTGTTCCCAGCCGGTCGATCAACTCATCTATACGTGGCATGGGGTAGGTGTCAAATTTTGTAACTTTGTTCAACTGACGAAAATCGTTACAAAATCGCCAGCTCCCATCCGGTTTAGGCACCAACACAATGGGACTAGACCAATCACTTTGGGACTCCTCTATCACCCCTAAGTTCAGCATTTTCTGTACTTCCTCCCGTATTGCCTCCCGTCGGGCCTCTGGGATCCGATAGGGTTTTAACTTCACCCTTTCACCGGGCGGGGTAATGATGTCATGCTCTACCCCAGATGTTTGTCCCGGCAGCTCAGAGAATACCTCCTTGTTGCGAAGCACAAACTCCTTAACCTCCTGTTGTTGGGGTTGTGACAAGGTGGCTGCTATTCCAACCTCAGGAATCACGCAACCAGTTTGAGCTGGTGACCAAGTGTCTGCGACTAGGGACTCTCTATCCCTCCAGGCTTTCAACAGATTAACGTGATAGATCTGTTTGGGCTTTCGCCTTCCTGGTTGTCTGACCTTGTAATTCACTTCGCTCACTTTTTCCATTATCTCATAGGGGCCTTGCCATTTGGCAAGGAATTTACTTTCAACCGTAGGGACAAGTACCAGTATCCTATCCCCCGGGGAAAAGGTACGGGTCTTGGCTCCACGGTTGTACACTCTCTGCTGTGCTAACTGCGCTTGGGCCAAATGTTCCTTCACGATGGGCATTACCTGTGCAATTCGGTCTTGCATCAGGGCGACATGCTCAATCACACTCCTGTGGGGAGAACTCTCACTTCCCCAAGTTTCCTTGGCAATATCCAACAGCCCTCTTGGGTGTCTCCCATACAGTAACTCAAAGGGGGAGAATCCCGTAGAGGATTGGGGCACCTCCCTAATAGCAAACATCAGATAAGGAAGTAGACAGTCCCAATCCTTTCCATCTCTATCCACCACTTTCTTCAACATTTGTTTTAGGGTTTTGTTGAATCTTTCAACCAGCCCATCGGTTTGGGGGTGATACACAGATGTACGTAATTGCGTCACTTTGAACAATTTACACAGCTCCTTCATAACCCGGGACATAAAGGGTGTACCTTGGTCCGTAAGCAGTTCTTTACAAATACCCACCCGGCTAAACACAAGAGATAGCTCTTTGGCTATGGTTTTGGCCGAGGTATTTCGGAGAGGGATCGCTTCTGGATAACGGGTGGCATAGTCCATTATAACTAATATGTACTGGTGCCCCCTAGCGGACTTGATTATAGGACCTACCAAATCCATGGCGATCCTCTCAAACGGGACCTCAATGATGGGTAGAGGGACCAGCGGGCTACGGAAATGTGGCATCGGGGCCGACCTCTGACACACAGGGCAGGAGGAACAATAATTTTCTATGTCCTTCATCACCCCCGGCCAATAGAATCTCTGTAATACCCTCTCTCGGGTTTTCTCTGTCCCCAGATGACCTCCAAGAATGTGCCCATGGGCCAACTCCAACACCAACTTCCTGTAAGGTTTGGGCACCACAAGCTGCTCAACGGTTTCTTCTGCCCTTTTTGCCACCCGATACAGTAGGTCCTTCTCTACGCTGAAGTATGGGTAAGTGCAGGTATTATCTGGGTTCACTAACTCGCCATCTATTTTCACTACGTTTTCCCGTGCCTTTATTAGGGCGGGGTCTTTCAACTGTTCTGTGGCAAAGTTTTCCCTGTGAACCTCAAGATCAGAAAACTCCACAGACGGTAGGTTTTCGTCTGAGGAGGTGGGCTCCTCTCCAGTTTCTTGAGTCTCCCCTGCCAATACTGATAAGGGAAATTCCGGAGAGTCCTCACCACTCTCAGGGGAGTTCTGGCTATCACATTCCTGGTACATAGGGGCACCAGGGGGGGCTCAGGATCATCCCACAGTTCCCAGAACTTCGGAAAATCCCTTCCCACAATGGCGTCATGCGGTAACTGAGATACTAAGCCCACTGGATGAGAGAGGGTACCTTTGGGGGTCTCGAAACACACTGTAGTCACTGGATACTCTCGGGTGTCCCCATGCACACAAATAACAGCTACCTTGCTATTCCCAGAGACCTCTGTTTTAACTAACTCAGCCTTTATCAGGGTCACAAGGCTACCTGAATCCAGCAATACCACAACATTTCTACCATTAACACACATTTTGCATAAATGTTTCTCAGTTCCTCGAATGGCAGTGCATGCGACTGTCGCACACAGCGACTGACGTCTGCCCGTCAGAAAGTCACACTGCATGGGTTCCTCCACAACCGGGCAATTGGCTGCAATATGTCCCGCTTGCCGGCAGCGGTAGCAAACGATCCTTCTTGCCGCCTCTTGAGCCGCTGATTTCCCAGGCTGTTCTCGCCAAACTTGGGGTAGAGCTCCCACCCTCTCACTCTCTCCACCCTCACCCCTTGGAATCCTCTTATCCGCCCCTGGGGATGGTCTGGTCTTAGGGTGGAAAGTCCGAGTGTCTCTGGAAGAGGCCGTCAGGTTCTCTGTAGCCAAGTATTTCTCCACACGATCCACAAGACCATCGGCCGTCTCTGAGTCTCCATGGCTTACCCACTTTTGGATGGCAGTAGGAAGAGCTCTCAAAAACCGATCCATTACAACACGTTCCACAATCTTTGGTGCGGACAAAGTCTCTGGCTGTAGCCACTTTCTGCTCAGGTGAATGAAATCATACATTTGAGACCTGGGGGGTTTTCCAAGCTGGAAAGTCCAGTTATGCACACGCTGAGCCCGGACAGCCTGGGTGACACCCAGCCTTGCCAATATTTCAGCTTTTAGCATCACATAGTCTTTTGCTTGGTTAGGCTCTAGGTCATAGTAAGCTTTCTGCGATTCACCAGTTAACAGAGGAGCCACCAGTCCAGCCCACTGCTCCTCAGGCCACTTTTCTCTTTCAGCGGTCCTTTAAAATGTGGTCAAAAATACCTCTGGATCATCCTCTCCAGTCATTTTTGTCAATAAACGACTCACCCCAAAGGACGCGGTATTAGTGGGACGGCTTTCCTCACTGGTCTGCGGACGTTGCTGCATTACTGCTTCCATCTGTTGTTGTAGTCTCTGCTCTTGCTTCTGCAACAGGTCTATAAAGTGGGCCTCAGATTGCTGCTGGGCTTGTTGCTGAGCCTCCAGACTCTGTTGCAAAGTTGCGTTTGTCTGCTGCTGGGCTGCAAGGCTCTGTTGATGAGCTTGCTGCTGGGCTGCGAAGTTCTGTTGTTGAGCTGCAAGGCTCTGTTGATGAGCTGCAAGGCTCTTTTGCAAACCTGCATTTGTCTGCTGTTGATTGGCATTTGCTAGAGCCAGCTGCTTCAGTATCTCCTCCATGCTGGCTTAAAAAAAAACTGCCACTGGTTCTCCACCAACTGTGAGGGGGTTAGCTCGGCAGCGGGTGTGTGTGACCCCCGGGATGGGCTCCCCACCCAAAAACAGGCCCAGCAAACGGAGGTTGTGGTTTTCAAAATCAAAAAGGTGCGGTTTATTTTCTATTTACAGTGACAAAACACAGCAAAGCAAAAGAAACATAAACAAAATAAATCCTGGTCAACTTGACCTCTGACTAAACATACAGGTTTCCTAACTAACAACTGGGATCAGCCTAGTGCTGTCCTAGTCCCTAAGTCCCTGGTTTTAAATGTCCAAGCAAATAGCCACACAGGCTTTGTCTCACCGCACAGGGGTTCACTCTCCCTAGACAGTCCACACAGGTCTGGGTCCAGGCATGAGCTAACACCTAATGAAGCTGGGAGTTTTTATAGAGGCCTTAAACGAGCTGACAAGCTTCAGCTGGTCTCATCAACTCCCTGTCTGCACGACGCCCCACACTCTCCCTAGAGGTATGAGTCATCCATGAGCCCACTAGCCTCAGCTGGGCTTATACAACTCTCCACCTAGTTGTATAAGTCGGCGTAAAGCCTGAATCTGGACGAAATATATCTACCCCCCTGGATGCAACCAGGTGACTTTACCTTCCTGCTGTCACAATATATATATATATATATATATATATATATACATAGCTCCAGAAGAAGCGCGTCCAGAGCGCAAAACTAGTCGAGCAATTTGAGCATTTTTTTAAATATATTTTCTGAGCTTTGGGGTTGAAGTGACCTACTTCGGTTTGACCTTACCTAACCCTCTATATGCTACTATTTGATATATGATGAAACGATCGTGTATGCACAAACATGGGTATTTCCCCTTTAAGGGTTTATTAGTCAAGCCGTAGGAACTAGATACAACTCTAAACCACCTTCACTTTGTATATGTTTTTTTATCTTTGTCTTAGTCTTTTTTCATTGATGTCTTCTCAACCAATAACATTTTAATATTTTTTATATAATGAAAAATATGCCTGCAAAGTCAATTTTTTCTACTCTTTATTTCTGTATAACTATACCTACAGACATATTTACCGGCCCCCTTCCACCGCTCTCCATCCTGACACATCCCCCGCAGCCCGCGGGAGAGGAGAGGAGGGAAGCTGGCTGCGGGGGATGAGGGGGGCGGACGAGAAAGACACAGCGGGCCAGAAAATAACGGGGGAGGAGGAGGAGAACGGGGGAGCGGAGAACGAGGACACAGCGGGCTGGGAGAGAACACGGGCGGAGGAGGAGAATGGGAGGAGGAGGACACAGAGAACAACCAGGGTGGATCGGTGCGGTGGGAGGGACAGCTGTAAGCACTGATAGCCGCGTGAGGGAGGAGGAGGAGAAGCGGCTGTCATGCAGGGAGAACGGTGCTTACAGCTGTCCCTCCCGCCGTACCGATCATCCCTGGCTGTGAACCCAGGGACAATCTTCTGTGTGTGCAGGGTGGGTCACAGTGGGCCCCCCTTCCCTTGGAGGCCTGTGTGCAGTAAACACCCTGCACCCATGGAGGATATGCCTCTAGCGGGGACTGTGTTTGTGGTTGGTTTGTACAGTAAACATGTACGCTTGTAATCAATCCAATCTACAGTGGCTTTTCTACATCTGTTGAAACTAGGGATGAGCTTCGTGTTCGAGTCGAACATACGTTCGACTCGAACATCGGCTGTTCGATCGTTCGACGAAGATCGAACGATTTGGGCCGTTCGCGCCAAATTCGAGTGACGCGAACGGCCCACAATGCACTACGCCATCGCAGTGTCATCCAGGCGCTGTGATTGGCCAAGCATGCACTGTGACCCCGCATGCTTGGCCAATCACAGCGCCGGCAGCGAGGAGAGCAATGATTGGCCACAGGCAGGATGCCTGTGGCCAATTATTGCTGAGGGTGTTTAGTACACGCCCCACACTATAAAAGGCCGCCAGCACGGCGGCCTAGTGTAGTGTGTTCCGGAGCAGGGATAGAGCAGCATAGGCAGGGACAGTGACTGTTATTTCTTTCTTGCTTAACCTGGATTCCTTTAGTTTAGGGAAAGAGAAGGATAGGTAGGGAGAGTGTCAGTGTGTTTTGTGCTTGTGCTATAGTGTGCTTAAAAAAAACATTTATTCTAGGGACAGAAAACTGTAGGTAGGGACAGTGTCAGTTTCTTTCACTCTGCAAGTCCTTGTTTCCAGGGACCTGGAAGGACAGTGAGTGAATTGTCCTTGTGCTATATTGTGCTTAAAAAAAAAACATTTATTCTAGGGACAGAAAACTGTAGGTAGGGAGAGTGTCAGTTTCTTTCACTCTGCAAGTCCTTGTTTCCAGGGACCTGTAAGGACAGTGAGTGAATTGTCCTTGTGCTATATTGTGATTAAAAAAAACATTTTTTCTAGGGACAGAAAACTGTAGGTAGGGAGAGTGTTTTTTTTCTTTCACTCTGCAAGTCCTTGTTTCCAGGGACCTGGAAGGACAGTGAGTGAATTGTCCTTGTGCTATATTGTGCTTAAAAAAAACATTTTTTCTAGGGACAGAAAACTGTAGGTAGGGAGAGTGTCAGTTTATTTCACTCTGCAAGTCCTTGTTTCCAGGGACCTGGAAGGACAGTGACTGAATTGTCCTTGTGCTATATTGTGATTAAAAAAAACATTTATTCTAGGGACAGAAAACTGTAGGTAGGGAGAGTGTCAGTTTATTTCACTCTGCAAGTCCTTGTTTCCAGGGACCTGGAAGGACAGTGAGTGAATTGTCCTTGTGTTATATTGTGATTAAAAAAAACATTTTTTCTAGGGACAGAAAACTGTAGGTAGGGAGAGTGTTTTTTTTCTTTCACTCTGCAAGTCCTTGTTTCCAGGGACCTGGAAGGACAGTGAGTGAATTCTCCTTGTGCTATATTGTGCTTAAAAAAAACATTTATTCTAGGGACAGAAAACTGTAGGTAGGGAGAGTGTCAGTTTATTTCACTCTGCAAGTCCTTGTTTCCAGGGACCTGTAAGGACAGTGAGTGAATTGTCCTTGTGCTATATTGTGATTAAAAAAAACATTTATTCTAGGGACAGAAAACTGTAGGTAGGGAGAGTGTCAGTTTATTTCACTCTGCAAGTCCTTGTTTCCAGGGACCTGGAAGGACAGTGACTGAATTGTCCTTGTGCTATATTGTGATTAAAAAAAACATTTATTCTAGGGACAGAAAACTGTAGGTAGGGAGAGTGTCAGTTTATTTCACTCTGCAAGTCCTTGTTTCCAGGGACCTGGAAGGACAGTGACTGAATTGTCCTTGTGCTATATTGTGCTTAAAAAAAACATTTATTCTAGGGACAGAAAACTGTAGGTAGGGAGAGTGTCAGTTTATTTCACTCTGCAAGTCCTTGTTTCCAGGGACCTGGAAGGACAGTGAGTGAATTGTCCTTGTGTTATATTGTGATTAAAAAAAACATTTTTTCTAGGGACAGAAAACTGTAGGTAGGGAGAGTGTTTTTTTTCTTTCACTCTGCAAGTCCTTGTTTCCAGGGACCTGTAAGGACAGTGAGTGAATTGTCCTTGTGCTATATTGTGCTTAAAAAAAACATTTATTCTAGGGACAGAAAACTGTAGGTAGGGAGAGTGTCAGTTTATTTCACTCTGCAAGTCCTTGTTTCCAGGGACCTGGAAGGACAGTGACTGAATTGTCCTTGTGCTATATTGTGATTAAAAAAAACATTTATTCTAGGGACAGAAAACTGTAGGTAGGGAGAGTGTCAGTTTATTTCACTCTGCAAGTCCTTGTTTCCAGGGACCTGGAAGGACAGTGAGTGAATTGTCCTTGTGTTATATTGTGATTAAAAAAAACATTTTTTCTAGGGACAGAAAACTGTAGGTAGGGAGAGTGTTTTTTTTCTTTCACTCTGCAAGTCCTTGTTTCCAGGGACCTGGAAGGACAGTGACTGAATTGTCCTTGTGCTATATTGTGATTAAAAAAAACATTTATTCTAGGGACAGAAAACTGTAGGTAGGGAGAGTGTCAGTTTATTTCACTCTGCAAGTCCTTGTTTCCAGGGACCTGGAAGGACAGTGACTGAATTGTCCTTGTGCTATATGGTGATTAAAAAAAACATTTATTCTAGGGACAGAAAACTGTAGGTAGGGAGAGTGTCAGTTTATTTCACTCTGCAAGTCCTTGTTTCCAGGGACCTGGAAGGACAGTGAGTGAATTGTCCTTGTGTTATATTGTGATTAAAAAAAAACATTTTTTCTAGGGACAGAAAACTGTAGGTAGGGAGAGTGTTTTTTTTCTTTCACTCTGCAAGTCCTTGTTTCCAGGGACCTGTAAGGACAGTGAGTGAATTGTCCTTGTGCTATATTGTGCTTAAAAAAAACATTTATTCTAGGGACAGAAAACTGTAGGTAGGGAGAGTGTCAGTTTATTTCACTCTGCAAGTCCTTGTTTCCAGGGACCTGTAAGGACAGTGACTGAATTGTCCTTGTGCTATATTGTGCTTAAAAAAAACATTTATTCTAGGGACAGAAAACTGTAGGTAGGGAGAGTGTCAGTTTATTTCACTCTGCAAGTCCTTGTTTCCAGGGACCTGGAAGGACAGTGACTGAATTGTCCTTGTGCTATATTGTGATTAAAAAAAACATTTATTCTAGGGACAGAAAACTGTAGGTAGGGAGAGTGTTTTTTTTCTTTCACTCTGCAAGTCCTTGTTTCCAGGGACCTGTAAGGACAGTGAGTGAATTGTCCTTGTGCTATATTGTGCTTAAAAAAAACATTTATTCTAGGGTCAGAAAACTGTAGGTAGGGAGAGTGTCAGTTTATTTCACTCTGCAAGTCCTTGTTTCCAGGGACCTGTAAGGACAGTGACTGAATTGTCCTTGTGCTATATTGTGCTTAAAAAAAACATTTATTCTAGGGACAGAAAACTGTAGGTAGGGAGAGTGTCAGTTTATTTCACTCTGCAAGTCCTTGTTTCCAGGGACCTGGAAGGACAGTGACTGAATTGTCCTTGTGCTATATTGTGATTAAAAAAAACATTTATTCTAGGGACAGAAAACTGTAGGTAGGGAGAGTGTCAGTTTATTTCACTCTGCAAGTCCTTGTTTCCAGGGACCTGGAAGGACAGTGAGTGAATTGTCCTTGTGTTATATTGTGATTAAAAAAAACATTTTTTCTAGGGACAGAAAACTGTAGGTAGGGAGAGTGTTTTTTTTCTTTCACTCTGCAAGTCCTTGTTTCCAGGGACCTGGAAGGACAGTGACTGAATTGTCCTTGTGCTATATTGTGATTAAAAAAAACATTTATTCTAGGGACAGAAAACTGTAGGTAGGGAGAGTGTCAGTTTATTTCACTCTGCAAGTCCTTGTTTCCAGGGACCTGGAAGGACAGTGACTGAATTGTCCTTGTGCTATATTGTGATTAAAAAAAACATTTATTCTAGGGACAGAAAACTGTAGGTAGGGAGAGTGTCAGTTTATTTCACTCTGCAAGTCCTTGTTTCCAGGGACCTGGAAGGACAGTGAGTGAATTGTCCTTGTGTTATATTGTGATTAAAAAAAACATTTTTTCTAGGGACAGAAAACTGTAGGTAGGGAGAGTGTTTTTTTTCTTTCACTCTGCAAGTCCTTGTTTCCAGGGACCTGTAAGGACAGTGAGTGAATTGTCCTTGTGCTATATTGTGCTTAAAAAAAACATTTATTCTAGGGACAGAAAACTGTAGGTAGGGAGAGTGTCAGTTTATTTCACTCTGCAAGTCCTTGTTTCCAGGGACCTGGAAGGACAGTGAGTGAATTGTCCTTGTGTTATATTGTGATTAAAAAAAACATTTTTTCTAGGGACAGAAAACTGTAGGTAGGGAGAGTGTTTTTTTTCTTTCACTCTGCAAGTCCTTGTTTCCAGGGACCTGTAAGGACAGTGAGTGAATTGTCCTTGTGCTATATTGTGCTTAAAAAAAACATTTATTCTAGGGACAGAAAACTGTAGGTAGGGAGAGTGTCAGTTTATTTCACTCTGCAAGTCCTTGTTTCCAGGGACCTGGAAGGACAGTGACTGAATTGTCCTTGTGCTATATTGTGATTAAAAAAAACATTTATTCTAGGGACAGAAAACTGTAGGTAGGGAGAGTGTCAGTTTATTTCACTCTGCAAGTCCTTGTTTCAAGGGACAGAGAAGGACACCTGAAGGTAGCCCTTATTGCTTTTTTCCCATCTCCCTGCAGGCCATCTATTAGAATGTCTGGAAGGCAAACAAGGAGAGGCAGACAGTCAGGAGGCAATAAAAGAGGGCAAGCAGGCTCTGTGTCTGGGGGCAACAGTGCTGGTCGTGGACGCGGTGCATTGTCATCAGCACATGGCCATGGGACACGCTTGTCCTTCTTTTCGGCAGCTGGACATGTTGAGCCACATCATGCCGAAGACTTGGTAGAGTGGATGACCAAGCCCTCCTCCTCCTCCTCATCCTCTCTCACCCAGGCTCAGGGTACTGGAAAAGCAGCTGCCAAAGCGTCGTCTTCCCTGGTATCAATGTCAGACAAATCATCAGTCACTCCTTCCCTAGACCCACCATGTCCTCCTCCTGAGGAGTCCCCCGAACTGTTTCAGCACAGTGTTGGGTACATGCTCCAGGAGGATGCCCAGCGTTTCGAAGGGTCTGATGATGAAACCCAGCTAGAGGAAGGCAGTAGCGTGAGAGCAGACAGAGGGGATGCTCAAGAAGGACACCAATCTGGCAGTCATGTTCCAGCAGCTGCAGCATACTGCCAGATTGGCTCCAGTGATGAGGAGGGAGGGGATGATGAGGTCACTGACTCCACGTGGGTGCCTAATAGGAGAGAGGAGGAGGAGGAGGATGAGGAGGAGGCACATCTCCAACGAGGCAGGATGCCCTTTGGTGGCCAGCGTAAGGGCAGTACACCGACGGAATCACACCGCAGAGCTCCGCCTGTGCAGGGCGCTGCCTCTGCCCGTCATTCAAAAAGTTCTTTGGTGTGGGCCTTTTTTGAGGCTAGTGCATCAGATCGCACAGCTGCTGTTTGCAACATATGTCTCAAGCGTATATCGTGTGGCCAAAACATCAGCCGCTTGGGTACCACATGCCTGACCAGACATATGTTGACCTGCCATGCAGCTCGTTGGCAAGCCTACCTCAAAGACCCACACCAAAGAACAAAGCGGACCTCTCCTTGCACCGCATCAGCTGGGATCTCCAACCCCACTATAACTTCAGTCCTCTCTGAAACATGCACTGAGAGGAATGAAGGTGTAGAATTAGGTGTGTCACAGCCAAGTACTTGCGCCCACTCTGCTAGCAGTACACCGACGTCCGATTCTAGCAGGCAAATTTCCCTGCCCCAGCTGCTGGACCGTCGAAAGAAGTTCACTCCCAGCCATCCACATGCCCAGCGGTTGAATGCTAGCTTGGCTAAATTGCTAGCGCTTCAACTGCTGCCTTTTCAGTTGGTAGACTCGGCCCCCTTCCGTGAGTTTGTGCAATGTGCAGTTCCTCAGTGGCAGGTTCCCAAACGCCACTTTTTCTCACGGAAGGCTATTCCGGCTCTCTACCGGCATTTGGAAGGCAATGTCTTGGCCTCGCTGGACAGGGCGGTCAGCGGTAAGGTGCATATTACCGCTGACTCATGGTCCAGCAGGCATGGACAGGGACGTTACCTTTCTTTCACGGCCCATTGGGTCACTCTTTTGGCAGCTGGGAAGGATTCAGGACAAGGTGCAGTAGTGTTGGAGGTTGTCCCACCGCCACGCCTCCAAAATGCTACTACTGGTTGTGACACACCTCTCTCCTCCACCCCCTCCTCTTCTTCTTCCTCCATGGCCTCTTCCTGTGGTTTGTCCTATGAACCAGCGGTGCTCCGTAGCCGTTCACGGGGCTACGCAAGTACGCAGGCAAAAAGATGCCATGCCGTGCTTGCGCTGGTGTGTTTGGGGGACAGAAGCCACACTGGGGCAGAGGTCCTGTCTGCTCTGCAGGGCCAGGCCGAGAGGTGGTTGACGCCACGCCAGCTTAAGCCAGGAATGGTGGTTTGCGACAATGGCACCAACCTCCTCTCCGCCCTCCGACAGGGACAACTGACCCATGTGCCCTGTGTGGCTCACGTCCTTAACCTGGTGGTGCAGCGCTTCTTGGGCAGGTACCCGGGCTTACAGGATGTCCTGAGGCAGGCCAGGAAAGTCTGTGTGCATTTCCGCAGATCTTATAATGCCAGTGCTCGCCTGGCTGAGCTGCAAAAGGAGTTGAACCTGCCCAAGAACCGCCTTATATGTGACATGCCCACCAGGTGGAACTCAACGTTGGCCATGCTGCAGCGGCTGCACACGCAGCAGAGGGCCATCAATGAGTACCTGTGCGACTACGGCACCAGGACAGGGTCAGGGGAGCTTGGTTTTTTTTCTCCACGCCAGTGGGGCATGATCAGGGATGCATGCACTGTCCTGGCACCATTTGAGGAGGCCACGAGGATGGTGAGCAGTGACAGTGCATGCATCAGTGACACTGTACCTCTTGTCCACCTGTTGGAGCACACGCTGCGTGGAATAATGGACAGGGCACTTGAGGCAGAACAGAGGCAGGAAGAGGAGGACTTCCTTGCCTCTCAAGGCCCCCTTTACCCAGACAGTGTTCCTTCTGTCCCACCCATCGCACAGGAAGAGGAGGAGGAGGAGGAGGAGGAGGAGGAGGAGGAGGATTGTGTCAGCATGGAGGTGGAGGCTGGCACTCAGCATCATCAGCAGCAGTCTTTTAGGGATGATTTACAGTCCCAAGAAACCAGTGGACTTGTACGTGGCTGGGAGGAGGTGGCTGCGGATCATGTCGTCCTTAGTGACCCAGAGGACTCCGGAGCGAATGCCTCAGCAAACCTACGCTGCATGGCCTCCCTGATCCTGCAAAGTCTGCGGAAGGATCCTCGTATTCTTCGGATCAAGGAGAGGGACCATTACTGGCTGGCCACTCTCCTTGATCCACGGTACAAGGGTAAGGTTGCGGACCTTATGTTACCGTCGCAGAGGGAGCAGAGGATGAGACAACTCCGGGAGGCCTTGCAGAAAGGTCTGTGCAACGCGTTCCCAGAGACTGGGAGGTTGCAAACTCCTGGTCCTGGACAACGAGTTGCTGAGGCTTCGGCCAGTCAAAGAAGGAGCGGTGGGGAAGGTGGCCGTCTGACCGATGCGTTCAGACAATTCTTTAGTCCGCAGCCCCAAAGTATGATCGGTTCCAGCAACCATCGCCAGCGTCTGATAAACATGGTGCAGGAATATCTAGGGGCAAGGTCAGACTTGGACACCTTCCCCACCGAAAATCCTCTGGCTTACTGGGTCTTGAGGATGGATCACTGGCCAGAGCTTGCACAGTATGCAATTGAGCTACTGGCCTGTCCTGCATCCAGCGTTCTTTCGGAACGCACATTCAGTGCTGCTGGAGGATTTGTCACGGATCACAGGGTGCGCCTGTCCACCGACTCGGTTGATCGACTGACTTTCATCAAGATGAACCAGTCTTGGATCACCACCAGCTACCACACACCTGATGCTGATATAACAGACTAATTGATTTTAACATGTCACATCCCTTCAAGACTGATGCTGATGCTGAGTGCCTGTGCTGTTATGTTGACTGGCTATCCTCCTCCTCCGAGTCCTCAATGATACGATTGATGATGATAGCTTGTAAGATCATTTTTGTTTATGGGTGCCGCCACCAGTGCCTAACGCCCAATTTTTCAGCCCCTGTTTAACAGGGGCGTGTAATTACAATTTTTGAAGCAATACTTTGCAACAGGGCTCATTGCTGTGCTCCAAGTACAGTATCTGTGAGGAGTTGCAGTGTTGTGCCACCAGTGCCTAACGCCCAATTTTTCAGCCCCTGTTTAACAGGGGCGTGTAATTACAATTTTTGAAGCAATACTTTGCAACAGGGCTCATTGCTGTGCTCCAAGTACAGTATCTGTGAGGAGTTGCAGTGTTGTGCCACCAGTGCCTAAGGCCCAATTTTTCAGCCCCTGTTTAACAGGGGCGTGTCATTACAATTTTTGAAGCAATACTTTGCAACAGGGCTCATTGGTGTGCTCCAAGTACAGTATCTGTGAGGAGTTGCAGTGTTGTGCCACCAGTGCCTAAGGCCCAATTTTTCAGCCCCTGTTTAACAGGGGCGTGTCATTACAATTTTTGAAGCAATACTTTGCAACAGGGCTCATTGCTGTGCTCCAAGTACAGTTGCTGTGAGGGGTTGCAGTGTTGTGCCACCAGTGCCTAAGGCCCAATTTTTCAGCCCCTGTTCAACAGGGGCATGTAATTACAATTCTTGATCTAATAATTCACAGCAGGGCCCATTGCTGCACCCACCAAGAGTAACTGTCAGGGCTTACAGTGTTGTGGCACCAGCACCACCATCAAAGGCCCAATTTTTACTACCACTGTTCAACAATTATATGTAATTAAAATTCCTGATATAATAGTTGACAGCAGGGCGTTCCAGCACCAACCAAGAGTAACTGTGAGTGCTTACAGTGTTGTGCCAACACCAACAACTAAGGGGCCTATTTCTGCAGAGTATATACGGCAGGTCCCTACTTTCAAACATCCAACTTACAAACGACTCCTACTTGCAAACGCAAGAAGACAACAGGAAGTGAGAGGAAATCTACCACTAGGAAGGAAAATTCTCTCCTGTAAGAATAAATATGGGAGAAAGGTGTCTCCTCTGTACTGATGCTTTATCAGCAATCCTTGTTTCAAGAAAAACACCACATTTCAAAAACAGTTGTCATTGGGACGGAAAGTGAGGTGAAATGTTCTGAACAGGGGCACAGACAGCAAAACAAATGTTACAGGGGTGATAACCCTTACCTATGTTTTCCAAAAAGTTTAAAAATAGATTTTTGGTCTGGAGCTACACTTCAACAATGTACCTGTTCAAAATTACAAACAGACTCTACATAAGAACAAACCTACAGTCCCTGTCTTGTATGCACCGCCTGTATAGGGCTGTTCAGAGTATATAGGGCCTTTTTTATTTTATGTGCGGGGTTCCCCTTAATATCCATACAAGACCCAAAGGGGCTGGTAATGGGCTGGGGTAGGGGGGGGGTCATGGGGTAGCTATGCCATTTTTCTTAAAGAATTTCATCCATATTACCGGGACCAGACATTACATTAAAGCCGCAAGCAGTTTTAAATGGCTTTTTTTTCCTTTAGAAGTGTCATTTTGTGCAGGGACAGTTCTAAACACGGGAAACACGTGGCACTTCACAGGCATACTTTAGACACCCCCCAGGTACGATATTTAAAGGAATATTTGACTTTTTTTTTTCACTTTATGCATCATTAAAATGACTGCTCCCGAAAAACGACCGTTTTTAAAACTTCTTTTTGCATTGATACATGTCCCCTGGTGCAGAACCCGGGTTCCCAAACCCTTTTTAGGACAATAACATGCATAATAGTTGTTATAATTAGCACTTTAGAATTCGAACGTTCGCATCCATTGTATTTAATAGGGTTCTAATGTTCGTTCGAACTTTCGGTCCGTTCGCGGGTTCTGGTGCGAACCGAACCCGGGGGTGTTCGGCTCATCACTAGTTGAAACCCACAAACATCAAGGAACCAGTAAACAAAGTGAAACCTTTTGAACAGTTTTGCCAATTGCTTATAGCAGTGATCATAACTGTAAAAGACAATAACTGTGTAAAAAATAAATAAATAAATCCTGATCACCTCCCCAGAGCAGAGCAGTGTAGTGTATTATAATTTTATTAAATACTGTCACCAGTCAGTGTCTCTAATCACCCCCACATTAGTCACAGTGTCCCTGATTACTGTCACACCAGTCCCAGAGTCCCTGATCACTGCCACACCAGTCCCAGTGTCCTTGATCACCACAACATCAGTTCCAGTGTCCCCAATCACCGCCACACCATTCCCTGTTTCCCTGATCACCGCCACACCAGTCCCAGTGTCCCTGATCACTGCCACACCAGTCCCTGTTGTGTTACACTATGTGATTATTCTTGCTCTGTGTCTTTAAGATCTGTCCCCTTCTTTCTAGCTGAACTCTCTCTCTCACCGTAGTTCTTTATATATCTCCTCCACTTCCTGATTCTGGTCATTACTCCTGTATATCTTCCATGCTAAACATCTTACATGTGGCTTACAACTGCAACGTTTTTCTACCTATGAATATCCATCATTAAACGGAACATTCGAAAGGATTCATCGTCTGTCATCCTAACTGTGAGTTTATTCATTGAGTTAAGCTGCCTGTATCGATGCAAGGGATAATAGCAAACCAGCTTGAGTAAGGCCTACATCAACCTGGAGATGAACTTTATCGCTTTGTAGTTGAGACAGAACAGTAGAAAAACGGAGTTTCACAGCCTAATTACAAGATTTCTGCATGTCAGTACTGAAACAGACAAGATTTACTGCCCTCATAGCAAGACAGAAGGGACAGAGCAGCACATGGCAGCCTTATAGCCTGAGACAATCTGCACAGTGTCATATTTCAGCACACAGATCCTGCCTGCTTTCACAGTCAGTCTGCTATCATGAGTGACCAAGCTTCTGCATGTGAACTCACATCTCCTTCCTCACAAGTTCCTGAAGAAACTGAGTTACCCAAACGCTCAGTTAAACCCACTTGGAAAGTAATGGAGAATTATGAAGCTTCAAGGACTGAATTGTCAAATAGCTTGGAATTAGTCTGGGAGAAAATCCTTGCTGAAGCCAATACAGTGTCTGTTGAACGTGAACTACTGACACTAGAGGGCGCCATTAAACAACTTTCTGCCTCATATGAGCTTAATCAGCTTACCAGCATCAAATTCACTAATGTCTTACAAAACATGAAGTCAGAAAATGTGATGATGCAATTGAAGCGCGTCAATGCCCTCAATATTGAAAGAGACAGTTTTATCCAGCAAACCAGATTAAAGGCAGAAGCAAAAATAAAGCTGTTACAGGACACTGCATCTCACAGATCTGTTTCCACCAGACGTTCTAAAAACTCATCAAGATCCCATAGTTCAAGATACTCAACACTCAGTGAGCGACTTATTAATGCCCGCGCTGAAGTGGAAGCCAGCAAAGTGCAGGTGGCATATGCAGAAAAAAGAGCAGAGTTGGAAGCGCAGAGGGCAGAGTCGGAAGCGCAGTCAGCACGACAAAGAGCAACAATGGAAACCTTAAATGAACAGTGTAAACATGACGCAGCTATGGCAAAGCTAAGGGTCCTACAGCAAGCTATCAGTGCAGACGAAGATGCAAGTGAGAAAGGCAGCATTAACCTAAACATAGCAGATATGGAAGACCCCCTAAAACGCACTAAAGACTATGTCCTAAGCCACTGCAGTGCACACTCCATTGTCTCCAATGCTCCCGACTACATAGAGACTCCTTCACAGCTTCAAGTTAAAGAGGTTCCAGCAACTTCCTGCACTCAAAATCACTCCTCTGCATTTCCTACCTGCCTACCTTGCCTGCCTTCATACGTCACAGAGCATCAGCGCAAGCTTCAAGCAAGTCATCAATCTCCAGTCATCGGTACAGCCTTGAATCAACGTACCATTGGAACAACTGACTTCAAGCAAGCAACTCACCTGGATGCATCTGCTGCACCATATTTCCCTGTGTCCTTTAACAACAATGTCAAAGATAACGCAATCAGCACCATACAGCCAACAGCATCTCACATAAAGGCGAAGACAACTGAGACAGAAGAGTTTGTGAGGTACATGCTTCGCAGAGAGCTCACAAAGACTGGTCTTACAAGTTTTGATGACCAACCTGAGAACTACAGAAGTTGGAAATGTGCCTTCAGAACTACAATCAGCAATATTGGCATTACAGCTGATCAAGAATTGAATCTGCTGATCAAATGGTTTGGTCCTCTATCTGCTGCACGTGTTAAGCCATTAAGATCGGTTTTCATGGACAATCCTACTGCAGGCCTCACAGCTGCATGGGAGCGACTAGAGCAAAGTTATGGCAGTCCAGAAGCTATAGAAAATGCTTTGTTCATGCGTCTGGAAACTTTCCCAAAGATATCCGGTAAGGACAACAAGGAGTTCCAGAGACTGAGTGACCTTCTCCTTGAGCTTCAGCTAGCCAAGACAGACCCAAAACTACCTGGACTCAGTTACCTTGACACTCCAAGAGGGGTAAACCCAATTGTCTCCAAGCTCCCGTATGGTTTGCAAGAGAAATGGACTGCACTAGGGTCATCATACAAAAGAGAGAACAAGGTTTCCTTCCCTCCATTCTCTTTCTTCTGTGAATTCATCAGGAAAATTGCAGAGACCAAGAATGATCCAAGTTTTTCCTACGGTGAGTACAGCCTCTTCTCACCCTTTCCTAAGAGTACCAGTCTTCAGGGCAACTATAGAAACCATAGAGGCCCAGTGTCCGTGAAAAAGACTGACATCCTTCCCACTCCTACCACAGTTGTGGCCACAAACAAACAGAGTAGGAAGATTGAAAACCCTAACAGAGAGTTTCCCATACACAAGAAGCCACACTCCCTCAATAAATGTATCGGCTTTAGGAAAAAGCCTCTGGAAGAGCGCAAGGAGCTTTTAAAGACATTTAGGGTATGTTTCAGGTGCTGTGCTTCTACAGAACATTTTGCAAGGGACTGTAATGTGTCCATCAAGTGCATAGAGTGTGGCTCTGAAGAACATGTGCAAGCCCTCCATCCTCTTGAGCCCAGCTCTGCACAACCTTCCAACACTCCTCCCAGGTTAACGCATGGCGGGGAGAATACAGACCAAGTGCCTAATTCTACCATCATTTCTTCATCCTGCACAGAAGTTTGTGGAGAAGACCGCTGTGGTAAGTCCTGTGCTAAGATATGCTTGGTGAACATATACCACAAGGATCAACCAGAAAAGTCTCTAAAGGCATATGCTATCTTAGACGATCAGAGCAATCGATCACTTGCAAAATCGGAATTGTTCAATCTATTTGAAATAAAAGGCGAAGCTCATCCTTACACCTTGGGTACCTGTAGTGGAACTATAGAGGTTTCTGGAAGAAGGGCTCATGGACTCATGGTATCTTCTCTCAAAGGTAACTTGCAATTACCCTTACCTACACTTGTTGAGTGCAATCAGATACCTGCTAACAGGGAAGAAATCCCTACTCCAGCTGCTGCTTTCCATCACCCTCACCTCAAGGTAATAGCAAATGAGATACCGCCGCTTGACAAAGATGCTCAGATCCTTCTTCTGTTAGGAAGAGACATTCTAAGAGTTCACAAGGTACACAGACAAGTCAGTGGACCCCCAGATGCCCCATTTGCCCAGCGCACGGATCTAGGGTGGGTCATCATAGGCAATGTCTGCATAGGCAAAATGAAAAGACCTACCAACATTTCGTCATTCAAGACAAATGTTCTGCCAAATGGCCGAAACACTTACTTTGAGCCATGCCCACATCACTACTGGGTGAAAGAGAAGATAGCCAGCCACGAATGGCAACATGGTATCTCAGGTGACACAAGCCCTTTCTCCTGCCATGATGGCGACTTCGGCTCTACAGTGTTTAATGCTACCAGTAAAGATGACATACTGGCTCCTTCAATGGAAGACAAAGAATTCATCAAGGTAATGGACAATGAGTTCTTTCAAGATGACTCCAATAACTGGGTAGCACCCCTACCCTTTTGTCTCCCAAGAGAGAGATTGCCCAACAACTTACAGCAGGCCATCAGTAGATTCTCCTCCTTAAAGCGAAACTTAAGCAGGAAACCAGAGATGCAAAAGCACTTTGTGGACTTTATGCAAAATGTATTTGACAGAGATCATGCAGAGCCTGCTCCCCCACTAAAGGAGGGAGAAGAATGCTGGTACCTTCCATCCTTTCACCCACGCAAACCAGACCAAATCAGAGTTGTCTTTGATTCCAGTGCTCAGCACGAAGGTGTTTCTCTTAACAACATGCTCCTTACTGGACCCAACTTGAACAACAGTCTAATAGGAGTCTTGATTCGTTTCAGACAAGAGCCTGTAGCAGTAATGGCCGACATTCAACAGATGTTTCACTCCTTCATCGTCAGAGAAGACAACAGAAACTACCTCAGGTTTCTATGGCACAAGGACAATGACCTCAACAAGGAAGTTATAGATTATCGCATGAAGGTACATGTCTTCGGTAACAGTCCTTCCCCAGCAGTGGCAACTTATGGGCTAAGGAGAACAGCTCAGACTGGAGAAGTTGAATACGGATCTGATGCCCGTCAATTTGTTGAAAGAAACTTCTACGTTGACAACGCACTTAAGTCCTTTCCAACTGCTAAAGAAGCAATTGATCTTCTCACCAGAACAAAGGAGATGCTGTCTGTAGCAAACCTTAGACTGCACAAGATTATATCCAACAGCCAGGAACTTATGAATGCCTTTCACTCTGAGGACTATGCCACTAGTCTAAAAAACCTTGACTTAGGTACAGATGTCCCTCCTGTACAGCGAAGTCTGGGTTTGTTGTGGAACATCAAGCAAGACAAATTCACCTTCCAAGTGTCAACTTGTGACAAACCCTTCACTAAGAGAGGAGTCCTGTCCATGGTGAATAGCATCTATGACCCACTGGGTTTCCTTGTTTCAGTTACCATTCAAGGTAAGATTTTACTAAGACAGTTGTCTACTGAGAACATAGACTGGGATACTCCCTTGCCTAGTGAGAATCAACACAAGTGGGAAAGGTGGAGATATTCTTTGAAGTCACTAGAAAAACTTCAGATTCCCCGTTGCTATGTTCCAGGATCCACTTCAACTGCTAACCGGAGAGAGATTCATATTTTCTCTGATGCATCAGTTGAAGCTATTGCTGCAGTAGCCTATTTGAAGACATCATACTGTGACTTTATGTTTTTCATCCTGTTGAACTTACGTTTATTATTTGCTTGTTGCATGTTTTTCATTACAGGTTCCAGGACATTCGTCAGTATTGGACTTTTTGAAAATATATATTTTAGTTTAAGGTTATGAAATCTAAAGATTTCAGACGGGGAGTGTTGTGTTACACTATGTGATTATTCTTGCTCTGTGTCTTTAAGATCTGTCCCCTTCTTTCTAGCTGAACTCTCTCTCTCACCGTAGTTCTTTATATATCTCCTCCACTTCCTGATTCTGGTCATTACTCCTGTATATCTTCCATGCTAAACATCTTACATGTGGCTTACAACTGCAACGTTTTTCTACCTATGAATATCCATCATTAAACGGAACATTCGAAAGGATTCATCGTCTGTCGTCCTAACTGTGAGTTTATTCATTGAGTTAAGCTGCCTGTATCGATGCAAGGGATAATAGCAAACCAGCTTGAGTGATGCCGCGTACACACGACCGCTTTTCTCGACGATCGTTTAATGCAGCGCATTCTTTTCTTCGTTCTAATGCTGCAATATTCCAATTCTCTTGCTGCTGATATTCTCCCAGAGTTAGGACAATCTTTGTTCTTTAGTATTTATTGTTTTATCATGATTAATCTCTATTTTGGTGAGCCAGATCTCCCTAAATACCGTACCCAAACCTTTTTACATTATTTTTTTTTATTTTTTTTAGGCTTTAATTTGTGGTATTAGATTTTAGACTGTTTTTACATATTATTTGCTATTTTGGAGTGTGTCAAGTTACCACAACATTATTATTTATTCTAATTTGGCCTCAATGAGGTTAGTGTCCCTTGTTAATTTCACAATTTTTTATCCACTGTCCCTGCCTACTCACTTACAAACTGGCTATTTAGAAGAAAAACACATGTTCATTTTGTATCTTACAAAAAAAATTCCATTTATTATGGCCTAATAACAAATTAAAAGGTAAGCCAAAACAAAACCATATGTAAAGTACAAATCAAGAAGCCAGGAAGACAGCACTGGAGACCCTGCTGAAATTAGTGCAGACCCAGATCACCACAGCAAACACCAAAGCATGTGAAGACAAAAATTGGGCCCATGTGAGGCACATATCCTGGGCTCATTTTCGGGTTTTTTGTTTGACCTTCCCTGCAGCCTTCCTTGGAGGCTGTGTCCGTGGAGGAGGGACTGGAGCAAGAGCAGGGTCTGGAACAGGAGCAGGGACTGTTACAGGAGCAGGGACTGTTACAGGAGCATGGAGTGGGGCAGGAGCATGGAGTGGGGCAGGAACTTGAGCATAAAAATATGAAAGGTCCACAACGTGGGCAGGAACTTGAGCATAAAAATATGAAAGGTCCACAACGTCTGTGAAATCCTTCAGTTTGTTCAACAGGCCCCTATTGACCACCTTCAATATTAGGGTTTCACATTTCAGCCTCTGGTCCAGTCCCATTTGGGGCAGTTTCTCCCCAATAAGGGCAGCAAATCCCTCTGCAGCGGTGGGGGGCTCTCGGAGTGCAGCAGTAGCCTCCCTAATTAGGGCCTGGGTCTCCTCCTCCATTTGAAGCAGCCTCCTTGATCTTTTTGCTGGAATCCGCAGCAGAGGGATCTGGGGCCTGGTGTTGTGCTGGGTCCCACTGGGGCCTGCCTCTTCCTGGGTCCCACTGGGGCCTGCCTCTTCCTGGGTCCCACTGGGGCCTGCCTCCTCCTGGCTTCCAGTGGCACCTGCCTCCTCGTGTGTCCCACTGGGGCCTGTCTCCTCCTGGCTTCCAGTGGCACCTGCCTCCTCGTGTGTCCCACTGGGGCCTGTCTCCTCATCCTGTTTAAAAAAGGTACATCGAGTTAGTTTTGCCTTCATCTTTCACACACATTTGTCACCTCATGACATTTGGTAATTGAATGCTACTAAATATTAAAGTGAATCATTCTGACACCAGTATATTTCTTTTTGGTGCCCTTAATTTTTGGCCACTGCTGTCTATTGATATGTCAGACACTTTTTTATAACTCTTAACATTTTTCACACTTTTTTAGAAACTTTTACAACATTCAACTTTTATTACTCTAAATATTTTGTGAAATATTATACCTGGCTCCAAATATTTAAATCAGGCTCCTCCAGGACTTGAGGTTGTTCTTCCAAAGAGACCTCAACTTGGCTGGAGGCTTGGCTGCAGGGAATGCTGGAGGGAAGGCTGGAGGGAGGGCTGGAGGGTTGGCTGCAGGGAAGGCTGGAGGGTTGGCTGGAGGGTTGGCTGCAAGGAAGGATGGAGGTCGTTCTGGGTGGAAGGCTGGAAAGGGATTCCCTGGATTCCAGGTGTTCATCCAGGAAACTCAGGTGCTGATAGTACCACAGATTTGGGATGTATCGGTCCTCTGCACCTGCTCCTGACCGCTGGGATTTTAGCACTTTATTCCGTTGAGCCCGGTATGTGCCCCTAATGGTCCCAATTTTTGTGTTCAGATCCTGTAGTGTTGCTGTGGGGATCTGAGTTTTCACAAATTCCAGCAAGGTCTCCAGTGCTCTCTTCCTGGCTTCTTTATTTTTATTATGTTTATTTTTAGTCTGCCATAAAATTGGAAGATTCTTCCATCTTTGCAGGAATTCCAACATAAAATCTGGGTCCTTAAATACCTTCATTTTCTCTGCAATTCAAAACCCAAATCAAAAAAAGGAATGTCAGTCAGGACTACTCCAAATCTTTCTCACCATATATAAGCCACTAACGTAGCAATTGATCAGTCATCATAGAGTTGAGTGGACACCTGGATGTTTGTGTTGAACTCTTTTTAGCTAACTTTGTAAAAAGCTAGAGTTCGTGACCTGACTTTCCCCGAACCCAAACCCCATTGAAGTAAATGTTGCCCTGTAAATCGTGGGAATAAAAGGACTCCCCAAAAATAAAGGAGTACCTCGAACTGTCCCTGCACCAAGTGTCTTTTTTTTTTTTTTAAATTGAAACTAAATTCACTCCTGGGTATAATTAATTGTTGTCTCCTGTCAATTGCAATACATAGGAAAGTCATTGATACAAACATTGGGAAAGCATTGTGGTTCCCCCAAATATCCAAACCAGGCCCTTCAGGTCTGTCAAGGATTTTAAGGGGAACTCCCCCACAAATTTGGCGAAAAAATGGCGTGGAGTCCCCCCCCCCAAATCCATAACAGACCCTTATCCGAGCACGCAACCTGGCCGGCCACAGGGGAAGAGGGGGGGACGAGAGAGCGGCCCCCCTCCCTCCTGAACCGTACCAGGCCACATGCCCTCAACATGGGGAGGATGTCCCCATGTTGATGGGGACAAGGGCCTCATCCCCACAACCCTTGCCCGGTGATTGTGGGGGTCTGCGGGCGGGGGGCTTATCGGAATCTGGAAGACCCCTTTAACAAAGGGGACCCCCAGATCCCGCCCCCCCTATGTGAAATGGTAATGGGGGACATTGTACCCCTACCATTTCACCTTAAAAAATGGCATTATCTAAAAAATGACACTACACGGTTTTTGACAATTCCTTTATTATTGGTTTTGTTTTTCAACCATCTTCTTCCTTCTTCTTTTCTGCATTCGAGTTTCTTCCTCCATCTTCCTCTTCATCTTCATCTTCCTTCTTGCTTCGGGCTTCTCGTCCGCATCTTGCTTCGGCTTCTTCTTTGTTCTCCCGCCGCTCCATTTGAATTTGAGTTTCCCGCTGTGTGACACAAAGTTAGGCAGTTCTCCTCTAGGTCCGCTGTGAGCCGGGGGACCCGCCCCCCTCTGACTGCACGGGGAAAGTACCTGTGAAATCTCTGTGCGTCAGAGGGGGGCGGGGTCGCTGGACCAAGAGGAGAACTGATGAACTGAGCGTCCCACAGCGGGAACCTCCAATTCAAACGGAGCGGCCGGAGAAAGAAGAACCCGGAGCAAGATGCGGACGAGAACACCGAAGGAAGAAGGAAGATGAAGAGGAAGAGGAAGATGGAGGAAGAAACACGAAGCGAGAAAAGAAGAAGAAGGAAGAAGATGGAAGAAAGCCAAACTAAAAATTAAAGGAATTGTCAAAAACTGACTACTGTCATTTTTTACATTTTGTACACTTTCTTCGTGAAATGGTAGGGGTACAATGTACCCCTTACCAATTCACATAGGGGGGGGCCGGGATCTGGGGGTCCCCTTTGTTAAAGGGGTCTTCCAGATTCCGATAAGCCCCCCGCCCGCAGACCCCCACAACCACTGGGCAAGGGTTGTGGGGATGAGGCCCTTGTCCCCATCAACATGGGGACATCCTCCCCATGTTGAGGGCATGTGGCCTGGTACGGTTCAGGAGGGAGGGGGGCCGCTCTCTCGTCCCCCCCTCTTCCCCTGCGGCCGGCCAGGTTGCGTGCTCGGATAAAGGGTCTGTTGTGGATTTTGGGGGGGACTCCACGCCCTTTTTTTTCCTGATTTGGGGGTGGAGTTCCCCTTAAAATCCTTGACAGACCTGAAGGGCCTGCAACTCGAATTTGGGGGAACCCCCACGTTTTTATTTTGCAGGTACAACTCACTTTTCAATGTCTTGCCATTTGCCGGGAGGCAAGAATTCATTTAGAGCCGCGATTGACTTTTCAAAGTTTATTCACAATTCAAAAATGACACTTTGTGCACGGCCAGTACTAACAGCACGGGAAGCAAGCGCCAAGTTACATGCATATTGCCCAACCCCGGCCCCGAACATACAGTGAATGAATGTTTATAGGTTTAATGCTCCTGGACACAGCCAAATTTAAAGGTCTGTACGGTCACTACATTTGCTGTTCGGGGCCGCTCAACCCTCGACATATCAAGTATGAAAAATGTTACGTACCCGCGATCTACACGTTCGTCTCCTCCGACCTTCTTCCACTCACTGAACGTCGCTTTCAATGATGTTTTTTGGAGTTATATACAGTGCGCATGCGTGACGCTCCGCACGCTTTCCCGCCCCTGACGTTCGTTACACTACTTTCCCCGCCCCTTCTCGCTACTCCTTAATGACGGAGAGTGTAAACATGTCGGCGAATCACCAACATGATGTGGAAAGTGGGGAAGAAAGCAGGCCCCGATCCAGAAGGTATAAAGCCACTAACATGAGCTTTGAGGAGATGGTGGAGATGGTCACCATATTGCTCCGGGATGATTATGATGCCAAACATGGGCCCTACAAAAAGCCAAATCAAGTGAAGGCCAAAATCATGGATAAAGTGGTCAAAGCGCTATTGCATAAATTTGGTGTTCGCAGGTCGCGGGAACAGATCCGGAAACGATGGTCGGACATTAAGTTGCGTGAGCCGGATCAATATAAAAAGATTAAAAAAGTCATCAAAAAAAGTACCGTAAGTAGATTTACATTAAATGTGATTTTTGGTAATAACGTGGTGTTGCATGTGCTTTTAAAATAATGTATGTAGTACAGTTAAAAATGTCATGTTTCATGTTTTTGGGCACACGAATCGATCGTATAAATGGTCGTTCAAACGTTCACTCAATCACAAGCTTTTGGCCCGATTCATTGTTCGAACGACATTTTATCAATCCTAAAATAATAGGCATGTTCAAATGTTTTTAGCAATGTATTCCACCAAAACATCGTTTGGGTGGTATTGAACGAGGATTTCAACATTGGATTCTTGTGCCCAAGAACATGAAACAGGACATCATGAAATGTTTATGTGAGAAGTAATTATAAACATGTTTGTGTAGTTGTTGGTAATTAGATTTGGCTAATGTAACTAGATTCAGTGTACGTTTACAAGAGTATGCTCAGCAGCTGCTTACACATCTGGACTCATTAGCACAAGTGTGGGCCACAAGAACAACCTTTTGATGGTGTCACACACAGGTGATCCAGTGGATACCTGGTGTGTTTCCATGTGTGAAACATGACCTAAAGAGATTAATCTACCATCTTGGGAAATGGATACAATCATGTGTTCATCTCCTAAAAAATTATCACTAATACAATTGTAACACACTTCCCAAGAATGATTAATATTCCTCTTTCACGCCAAAATATATTTAGTTACACAAGTCTACCTTTTGGTTATATCTCCTAGGGCTTCAAAGAGCTAAGAGACACAAGGCTGCAAACCTCGCACCACCAACTCAAGACCCACAACCGCAGGATGTGGCAGAAGAGGGAAATGGCAACTCACCAGGTCAGTGTCATACACCACAGCCTCACGTAATAGATGTTGGCCTGTATATTTAGTAAGACGTTTTCTTTTCACTACTTCAAGGGACTTTAATGCCTGCGGCACCAGCAACCTTCACCAGAGCCACTGCCCAGATGTTGCTGAAACAAGTGAGGGTCTGCTCTCGGGAGGTTGAAAAGATAAAAGACAACCTGTTCCAGATGTGCCAAACCAACAAAATCATGGAGAAAAGACTGAAAAAACTTGAGCATATTCTTGGGAGGGTGTAAAACTTGTATATATTCTAAAAAAGATTGTTTTATTTTTTGGGGGGGAAATCTTTTATTTCTATAAAGGTATATTGTTCGTGTTGTACATTTTTGTACTGAGTTGTAAAAAGAGAAAAAAAAAACAAATTCCCCCAAAAATTTGGGGTATATTTTGATACAACGTGAAAATTTTTATACTCCTATAAAAAAATTTAATCACTAAACAATGTGTGGCTTCTTATATCAATGTTGCCCCCCCCCCCCTAAAAAAATGTGTGTGTTTAGACTCTATAAATGATTGTAATTTACTTGTTAGGATAAAACATGGGACTACAACTGCACTAGTATAACCGAGGACAGTGATGGTGAACCTTGGCAACCCAGATGGTTTGGAACTACATTTCTAATGTTACTCAGGCACTCTGCAGTGTAGTTGAGCATCATGGGAAATGGAGTTGCAAAACATCTGGAGTGGCAAGGTTCACCATCACTGACCTAGGAGAAAGAACAAATACAACAAAAGAAAAGCAAACACGATGTTTTCAGTATGTTATTTTTTATTATGACCAAAATTGGTTTAAAAATGATCAGGCATTGCAATGGCCCCCCTACCCATAAAATATTCTAGATAGCGTTGCCGCACATCACGGCCGCTTTGGGGGGCCAAGCCTGTAGGGCCAGCTAACTGGGCTGCGAATGGTCCATCCAAGCACTGTGTGCCCTGAAGGTCAACTGTAGCTAGATAATTGTTTGAGTTTTTGAGTAAAAAATTGTGCAGTATGCAACAGCACATGACCAAATGGTTCCATTTATACTCCGCCATGTTTATCGCAGTCAGAAAAAGGCAGAAGCGACTGGCCATGATGCCAAAGGCATTTTCGACCACCCTTCGCGCTCTGGCCAGACGATAATTAAAGACCCTCCTCTCAGGGGTGAGGGACCTTTGGGGAAAAGGCCTCATCAAATGTGGTCCAAGCGCAAAAGCCTCATCTGCCAGGAACACAAACGGGAGGCCATGTTCATTATCTTCAGCAGGTGGCAATGCCAGGTCCTCTGAAAGAAGCCGGTCTGCAAACTCGGTCTGGGCGAAAACACCACCGTCAGACATCCGCCCATTTTTCCCAACATCAACAAATAGAAACTCATAGTTGGCAGACACCACCGCCATGAGCACAATACTGTGGAAGCCTTTATAATTAAAAAAAAACGATCCAGAATGGGCTGGTGGCACGATGCGGATGTGCTTGCCATCAATGGCTCCTCCACAGTTGGGAAAGTTCCACCGCTGAGAAAAATCAGATGCCACATTCTGCCATTCCTGTGGCGTCAATGGTAACTGTGGAGTCAAAGGAACAAAAAAATTTATATACTTTACTACCTATACATTGCAAGCATGTTAGCACAAAACACTCTGGGCAAAACATCAGTATAGCATTAATTTGGAAGGAGGATTTTAGAGCGGAGCTACACAGCCAAAATACTATAAAATAACACAGCAGCTCCAGCTACAGCAGCTGCAGAGGTTTGCTAATTGTACACTTACCTGTCCTGGAGTCCAGCAACGTCCGCAGCAGAGGATGAACAATTGCTCGTCACTCTTCTGCCCCCTCTGCCATCCTCGGTGAGGGAACCAGGAAGAGAAGCCTTGCGGCTTCACTGCCCGGTTCCCAAACGCACATGCACGAGAAGCGCTGCGCAGTTCAGACTGGTCCTCCTGTGTTCTGTGAGACAAGTGTTTCCAAGAACACTACGGGTCTTCTGCGGGAAGTGACTTGGCTCAGGCAGATTTGCCGCAGAGATGACTCCCGGATGTGGGTGAAAATACCTGGCTTAAACAGGTATCTTCACCCCCCTCCCCCCTGAAAGGTGTCAATTTTGACACTGGGGGAGGGTTACGATGAGCGGACCCCCAAAATTTTGGATGGAGGTCCGCTTGAATAAGATAGAAAAATAAGCAACAAAACCATCACCCACTCTGATGGACCTGTGAAATTCTTAGAGGGTGGAGGGGTTGAGATGAGTTGGGGACATCATAATTCAAATCTATAGTACTATGTAATTTATTTGGGTAGATTAGACAAAAATCAAAGAATTAGGGGGGGGGGGGAATCAGGCAATCTAAGCACTACAATGGAGCGTCCAAAACAAAAATGGGGATTGACTAGGCTAGGTGTGTTTGGGCCCAGGATCTAATGCTGGAGATTGGTTTAAAAACAAATATGCATGTAGCCAAAAAACATAGAATATTCAAAGCTTACAACATGCAGGGGGACAAAGGGGACATTCACAGCATATTCAAATCATGGTAATTAGAGACAGTTCAAAATATACTATACATTAGCAAGCATAAAAAAAACATAGATTGTGATGTTTATAAAGGAGAAAACTTACCTTAAGATAGTCCTCATGAAGGACCTGGATAATGGCAGAGCAGGTCTCAGGGATAATGACGCCCAGAGCCTGGGGGGAGATGCCTGTCGAGAACTTGAGGTCCTGCAAGCTTCTCCCAGTCGCAAGGTATCGCAACGTGGCGATGAGCCTCTGCTCAGCAGTAATGGCTTCCCGCATAACGGTGTCCTGCCTGGTGATATAGGGGGACACCAAAGCCAAGAGCTGCTGAAAAACGGGGTCAGACATCCTAAGAAAATTCCTGAAATCATCAGGGTTATTCTCCCGGATCTCCCGCAGCAGAGGCATATGACATAATTGGTCCCTCTGGAGCAACCAATTCTTGGTCCATGAACTCCTCCTCACC
The DNA here is from genome assembly GCA_029206835.1 of Rana muscosa. Classification (NCBI taxonomy): domain Eukaryota; kingdom Metazoa; phylum Chordata; class Amphibia; order Anura; family Ranidae; genus Rana; species Rana muscosa. Next base: position 11,010,108 of record CM055125.1, on the reverse strand, counting down.
CTCCTCATGGACCGGATCTAGGACATAGCAACAAGCCCAGCAGCAAGCACAGCACGATCTCGGCGACAAGAACGTACCCGCAACATGGCTTCAAAACGGTCGTCTAATCAGAACGAACTAAAAGAACGCACTGAAGAACAGCAAGGCCTATAAAGAACGAGCTGAAAAACAGTAACGAGCGGACAAGAACGCACTGCAAAAACAGATACGAACTCACTACACGCACTGAAAGCCAGATACAAACCCACAAGCACAAACTGAACTCCCGAAAACGATCTTTAAAGCACGAAGACTGAAAAGCGCGAATCGTCTCTTCCCAAACTTTTACTAACACGCGGTAACACGAAATCAGCAAAAGCAGCCAAAAGGGTGGCGCGAACAGAATGAAACTTCCCCTTTATAGTGCCGTCGTACGTGTTGGACGTCACCGCGCTTTGCTAGATCAGTTTTTTTCACGATCGTCTGTAGGCAAGGCAGGCTTGAGAGGAAACAAGAAAAATAACGTCGAGAAAATCGACGTTTTTTTTCTTGACATGAAAACCGGTCGTGTGTACGCGGCATAAGGCCTACATCAACCTGGAGATGAACTTTATCGCTTTATAATCACCACCATACCAGTTACAGTGTCCCTGATTGTTATTAGATGCATAATTTATGCCTCTAGATCAGGGGTCTCAAACTGGTGACCCTCCAGCTGTTGCAAAACTACAAGTTCGATCATGCCTCTGCCTGTGGGAGTCATGCTTGTAACTGTCAGCCTTGTAATGCCTCGTGGGACTTGTAGTTTTGCAACAGCTGGAGGGCCGCTAGTTTGAAACCCCTGCTATAGATAGTCTGAAAGTGCTCCTTGGATTTTGGGCCTGTGTATAGTATGTGGATAGGTTATGAAAACATTGCACAGATGTGGTATTGCCAAACTTAGAAGGAGTAGTAGAATGTGTTTAAGATGCAATTCTAAGCATGGCATTGCTGTGTTTTAAAAATATCTTATTAATTGACAACCTTGTGTAAAATAAAAAAAATACATTTTCATTTTGTTTCCTGCATTTTCCAAAAACTTGCGGTAAAAAATGAAATTTTCTAAAGATTCACTATGCCTTTCATAAAATACCTTGGAGTGTTTGCTTTCCTAAATGGGGTCATTTTATGGGTGTTTCTACTATCCTGGTGCTCCGGGGACTCAACAAATGTGATAGGTATTCTGGAAATTAGATGTGTTATTTTTATTATTGCTCCTTGGATTTAGGGCATCTCTATGCAGTTAGGTTGTGAAAAGGTCTTATACATGTAGTATCTTCATACTCAGGAGGAGTAACAGAATGTGTTCTGGGGTGTAATTGTAAATATGCCTATGCTGTGCGTGAGAAATACATTGTAAGGGCTCTTTCACACGGGGCGGATCAGTCATGATCCGCCCCGTGAAGCTCCGCTTGCTTACCGGGTATCGCTCCATTGATCCCCGCTGAGCCGGCGGATGACTGGGCGGTCCCCGCACACTGTGCAGGGACCGCCCTGTCAGAGCGCCGCTCTCCCCTATGGGGAGATCGGATGAACACGGACAGTCTGTCCGTGTTCATCCGATCCGCTCCGCCGAAGGAATGAAAAATAGGGTTTTCCTCCGTCACACTTTGGCGGAGCGGATGTCAGAGGACATGTCACCGCTGACATCCGTGGCTCCATAGGAGGACATGGAGCGTCCGTCCAGGTCCGCCTAAAAAACTGACAGGCGGACCTGAACGGACCCTCCGTGTGAAAGGGGCCTTAAAATGACAACTTTGTGAAAAAACTTTTTCATTTCTAAAAAATTGTGACAAAAGATTATGACTTCAATAAACTCACCATGCCTTTTATTAAATACTTTGGACTGTCTACTTTCCAAAAAGGGGTCATTTTTTTTATTTATTTTTTTACTGTCCGGAGGTTTTAGGGCTTCAAGAATGAGATAGACCATCAGTACATCAGGTCTGCTTAATTTTTAAGTATATACCATAGTTTGTAGACTCTATAATCTTCACACAGACTAAATAATATATACTGATTTGGGTTATTTTTACCAAAGAAATGTAGCAGAATAGTTTTATTTTTTTAATTTTATCGCAGAAATGATGAAAAAAATTTTTTTTTCAAAATTTGTGGTCTTTGTTCATTTATATAGCAAAAAATAAAAAAAACAATGGTGATTAAATACTACCAAATAAGGTTCTATATGTCTAAAAATAAATTTAAAATTTAATTTGGGTACACTGTTGTATGACGGAGAAATTGTCATCCAAAGCGTGCCAGCTTTGAAAGATGAAACATGGTGCGGGCTGGAAGGGTGTGTAAGCGTCCGGACATGAAGTGGTTAATCAGGTCATCTATTAGACAAACTAAAACCACACAAGCAAAGGGGAGTGCCACAACACATAATATAATAGCCAAAGGGGCATCTTAATACTTACCATGTGTTAGATTTAAAGCAATATTTACGTAATAAATTTTTTGCTTTTGAAGCTGAATAAAATGTTGGGAATCTGATGTTTGATCTATCCAGTACTCAGCATTAACACGTCCTTTTAAGCTGGATTGAAATATTTTAGTCTCATCGTCGAAACTTGCCAACTCCACATCATCAATATACATTTTAAAGGAGTATTGGGGAAATCCAACAGGGTTTGAGATAGCCGTGCCGTAATATTTGAGACTGTGCGATTCTGTAAAAAGAAGAGGACCTCATGCAAAAAACAGTTTCTTTGCCAAGAGCAATCTAATTTTCTCTTTCAGAAAACAGTGCATTTCTGGAGAATGAAAAAGGATAAACTGATTCACTTCTATGGGTACCAAGAACTGTTCTTCATTTAGACACTTTTCTGTGTGAGGTCCAGAGAAGCATTAAAACATCTGAAGTTAAAGGACCACAATTATAAGGGTAATTTAAATATATCACATATATTATATGCATCATACAGAAATCATCCTACCATATTTTCATGTCCTTTTAAGGAAATCATTACTTACATGCACTTTAAAAAATATATATAGAACATTTCATAGCATCCTATCCTTACATCTGACGTTTATTTTATTGAAATATAATCTCAATTTGGGGCAGTTTTAACCACTTTGCATCTATAGCAATTTTCTATTGTTTGCACACATTTTAAAATATGAATTTTTTGTTACAAAATGACTTAAAAACTCAAAGCAATTATATATTTTCTGAAATCAGAGGCCCTCTAGAATAAAATGATTGCATTTGCAATTTATATTTTCAGGGAAAAAATACACTAAAATGAATTTTAGTGCACGCAAACACAACATTATACCATTTTGTGGTACAATACTGTATGTATAAAAGTTGCAATGACTAAATAGATACCAAACATATCAAACTTTAAAAATTGCTCTGGCCAGTGAAAAGGCAAAAAAAACTATAGTACCCAAAATGGTCAATAGGCAACTATATATAAACCTTTACAGTTTATCAGTTTGTAATTAACAGTGAATTAACAACCACTGTTCACACACAGTATCTTACAAAAGTGAGTACACCCCTCACATTTTTGTAAATATTTTATTATATCTTTTCATGTGACAACACTGAAGAAATTACACTTTGCTACAATGTAAAGTAGTGAGTGTACAGCTTGTATAACATAATCATATCGTCAGGGAGGTTAACAGAACAGGTTCCACTCAGAACAGGCCTCGCCATGGTCGACCAAAGAAGTTGAGTGCACATGCTCGGCGTCATATCCAGAGGTTGTCTTTGGGAAATAGACATATGAGTGCTGACAGCATTGCTGCAGAGGTTGAAGGGGCGGGGGGCCAGCCCGTCAGTGCTCAGATCATACGCCGCACACTGCATCAAATTGGTCTGCATGGCTGTCGTCCCAGAAGGAAGCCTCTTCTAAAGATGATGCATAAGAAAGCCCACAGACAGTTTGCTGAAGACAAGCAGACTAAGGACATGGATTACTGGAACCTTGTCCTGTGATCTGATGAGACCAAGATAAACTTATTTGGTTCAGATGGCATGTGTGGCAGCAACCAAGTGGAGAAGTACAAAGACAAGTGTGTCTTGCCTACAGTCAAGCATGGTGGTGGGAGTGTCATGGTCTGGGGCTGCATGAGTGCTGCAGGCACTGGGGAACTACAGTTCATTGAGGGAACCATGAATGCCAACTGTGACATACTGAAGCAGAGCATGATCCCCTCCCTTCAGAGACTGGGCCGTGGGACAGTATTCCAACATGATAACGACTCCAAACACACCTCCAAGATGACCACTGCCTTGCTAAAGAAGCTGAGGGTAAAGGTGATGGACTGACCAAGCATGTCTCCAGACTAGGGACGATCTTCGAGTTTGAGTCGAACATCGGGTGTTCTCCCCGTTCGCCGAACATCGAATTTAATGGGGCGTTCACAGGAAATTCAAGTGCCCCATAATGCACTCCAAGACCGCAGTACATTGCTGTATGATGATTGGCCAAAGCATGCACCTGACCTGCATGCTTTGGCCAATCACAGCACGCTCCTCAGCGAGAGCCATGATTGGCCAAAGGCAGAGTGCCTTTGGCCAATCATGGCTCAGGGGGACTAAGTCTGTGCCCCACAATATATAAGGCTGCTTACACATTGGCTGACAGCTGATCCCGTGGTAAGGGGCCAGGATCGGCCCCTTACTCTGATCTGTGATCAAAAGAAAAAAGAGTACAGCGCTAAAAAATAATTAAAGAAATTCATAAAAAATTGAAACAGATAAAATGATATAGGAATTAATTGAAAACCCCAAACTCAAAGTGATATAAATGTGTAGGTGATTATATTAGTTATAAAGTTAATATAAAATAGAGAAAATAATATTAAGGCAAAAAAAAATTTGATTATTCTGAAAGGTGAAAAAAGGGGTAAAAGGAAAACTAATGCAAGGTTCCAGAATATATAAATGAATATAATATTCAAAAAAAACGGATTGTGCAAGGAAGGAGGATGAACCTAATAAACTCATTGACTCGGTGATCACAGCGCACAAAAGAGAGGATGTCTATTGACGGCCTCCCGGCAATGTAGATCCGCGCTGTAGCCGTCATTCGGCTATAGCGCGGCCTGGAACAGGTTAACAGCAAGGACCGTTCCTGCACCCAATAAGAGTAACTGTGAGGGGTTACAGTGTTCTGGCACCACCAATACCTAAGGCCCAATTTTTCAGCAGAGTATATAGTGCAGTTTATATAGTATATATACTGCAGTTCAGAGTATTTAGTGCCCGCAGTGTAATATATATAATACAGTGCAGGGTATATAGTGCAGTGTACAATATATAATATAGTATTGAGGTGGTTAAGGGGAGCCCTATTACTTAATTAAGAAAAAAACGGCATGGGTTCCCCCCGTCCATACCAGGCCCTTTTGGTCTGGTATGGATTTTGGGGGGAGGTCGCCTTAATATCCCCAAAAATTGGCGTGGAGTTCACCTTAATATCCATACCAGACCCAAAGGGGGGAAAATCATTTATTTAAATAATTTTTTATGTATATTGCCGGGATCTGGCAATGCATTACAGCCGTGAGCAATTTTTAATGAAATTTTTTCCTTTAGAAATATCATTTTGCTGCATGAAAAATGTGCTACTTTACAGGCAGACTAAGGGGACCACCCAGGCACGATATTTAGAGGAATATTTAATTTGTATTGTTTCACTTTAAGCATTCTTAACCACTTCCCGCCCACTGCATAGTCATATGAGGGCCGCAGAAACCCTTCGTCCCTCCTGGCGGGCGTCATATGACGTCCTGTAAATCCCTGCAGTGTGGAGAGCACGCGCGCGCACTCGCTGCATCACTGGGGACCCGATGCGCGTGCCCGGCGGCCGCGATGTCTGGCGGGCACCCGCGATTGCTCGTCACAGAGCAGGGACGTGGATCTGTGTGTATAAACACACAGATCCACGTCGTGTCAGGTGAGAGGAGACCGATCCGTGTGTTCCCATTACAGAGGAACATTGATCGGTCTCCTCCCCTTGTGAGTCCCCTCCCCCTACAGTTAGAATCACTCCCTAGGATACACATTTAACTCCTTCCTCGCCCCCTAGTGTTAACCCCTTCCCTGCCAGTCACATTTACACAGTGCCCAGTGCATTTTTATAGCACGGATTGCTGTATAAATGTGAATGGTCCCAAAATAGTGTCAAAAGTGTCCGATGTGTCCGCCGCAATGTCACAGTCACGATAAAAATCGCAGATCGCCGCCATTACTAGTAAAAAAAAAAATAATAATAAAAATGCCAGAATTCTATCCCCTATTTTGTAGACACTATAACTTTTGCGCAATCCAATCAATAAACGCTTATTGCGATTTTTTTTTACCACAAATATGTAGAAGAATACACATCGGCCGAAACTGAGGAATAAATAAATATTGTGTTTTTTAAAAAAAAAATTGTTGCTCTTTTTTTGTTTATAGCGCAAAAAATAAAAAACGCAGAGGTGATCAAATACCACTAAAAGAAAGTTCTATTTGTGGGGGGAAAAAATCATCAAAATTAATTTGGGTACAACATCGCATAACCGCACAATTGTCATTCAAAATGTGACAGCGCTGAAAGCTGAAAATTGGCCTGGGCAGGAGGGGGGTGAAAATGCCCGGTATGGAAGTGGTTAAAATCACTGCTCCGTTTTAAAAACTTTTTTTTAGCATTCATACATGTTACCTGGGGCAGGACCCGGGTCCCCAAACACTTTTTATGGCAATAACTTGCATATAAGCCTTTAAAATTAACACTTTTGATATTTCACGTTCGTATCCCATAGACTTTAATTGTGTTCGTATAAATTTTTTGTCTGTTCGCAAGTTCTGGTGCGAACCGAACCGGGGGGTGTTCGACTCATCCCTACTAAAGACCTAAACCCTATTGAGCATCTGTGGGGCATTCTCAAATGGAAGGTGGGGGAGCGCAAGGTCTCTAACATTCACCAGATCTGTGATGTCGTCATGGAGGAGTGGAAGAGAACTCCAGTGGCAACCAGTGATTCTCTGGTGAACTCCATGCCCAAGAGCATGGGCGTCCGCTCCATAGGGCAAGGGGGGTCACTTGCCCCCCCTGGAATCGAGAAGGTGTTGGCCAAATTGGCAGTGTTCTACACCCTCCACCGCCCTTACACCCACTTCCAGCCCCGCACAGATCTGCACCGCAGCACATGTACTCCCTCCCTCCTCCTCCCCCCGGGCCCACCACACCTCCCCGTCATCGCTTTAAGGCGGCCTCGCCTTGTGGTTTGGCAGCGCTGGCTGGGCGGGGCCTCGCGCTGCAACCCGATTGGCCCCGGCTCTTCTTGTTCTCCCGGGCACGGACCGGCTCTATCCCTGGCCCTTGGACCGTGCAGCGCGCCCGGGGAGAGAAGAAGAAAAAGAGCCGGGGGGAGATGGCAGAGCAGAGGGTGTCTCGAGTCGGTGGTGGTAGTACCTCGGGGGCCTGGCCTCCTGCGGGGCGGCCTGCTGCACCCACCCGCTGGACCTGCTGAAGGTGAGAAGGAAGGAGAGTCGGGCTGTGTGTGCGGTATGGAGGGAGGAGATGTCCTACAACACGTGTGTGTGTGTGACTGCAGAGACATGACGTCATAGGACACGTCGTACATATGGTCAGTGTGGTCAGTGTGCAGTGTAGTGGTCAGTAGTCAGTGTGTAGTGTAGTGGTCAGAGTGTAGTGTCCAGAGGTGCAGGGTGCTGCTGTGTACTGTAAAGGGGTGCAGGGTGCTGTGTAATGCAAAGGGGTGCAGGGTGCTGTGTAATGTAAAGGGGTCCAGTAATGCAGGGTGCTGTGTAATGTAAAGGGGTCCAGTGATGCAGGGTGCTGTGTAATGTAAAGGGGTCCAGTGATGCAGGGTGCTGTGTAATGTAAAGGGGTGCTGTGTAATGTAAAGGGGGCCAGTGATGCAGGGTGCTGTGTAATGTAAAGGGGTCCAGAAGTGCAGTTGTGGAGAGGGGGTACACAGTAGTGACAAAGAGATATTTAAAGATGCAGGGGGCACAGTTGGGTGTTTTTACATTTTAACGTGGGGGGGTCGCTTTTAACCCCCGCTAGCGGTCGAAGAAAGGGTAAAATGCGACTGTGTATCGCCGCTGCCAAAGAGCCCCCACCTGAAAAAATTTCAGCGGACGCCCATGCCCAAGAGGGTTAAGGCAGTGCTGGAAAATAATGGTGGCCACACAAAATATTGAAGTTTTTTAGCCCAATTTGAACATTTTCACTTAGGGGTGTACTCACTTTTGTTGCCAGTGGTTTAGACATCAATGGTTGTGTTGAGTTATTTTGAGGGGACAGCAAATTTACACTGTTATACAAAGCTGTACATTCACTACTTTACATTGTAGCAAAGTGTAATTTCTTCAGTGTTGTCACATGAAAAGATATAATAAAATATTTACAAAATTGTGAGGGGTGTACTCATTTTTGTGAGATACTGTACATGTATGTGCCCTACTCGCACATTTGCTCTTGCTACTTCTTGGCCTTTTGGCTAAGATCCAGTGTGGTTTTACTGCCTTGAATCTGGCCATTCATTTCCGGAGGTACCTGAAGGTTAGCAGTGGGGGAGTGTCTCTTTTTGGGGGGACTCCCCTTATTGTTTTTAACCCAAGGCTTAATCCCAATGCAATAAAGAGCATTCCCCTGCCCAGCCCTTCTCTGTGGATGGGTTTTGCTTTTGTGGAAAGAGGGTTTCTACACCCCAAAACATTCAGTTCTTCCTTCTCCTCTCTTTTCACCAGGGTCTGGCTTGACTTTAATTCTCATTATTCTATTATGTGTACTGAATCCCTTTATGTATTTCTGAACATCAGTTGCTGCCTGTTGAGTTTTGCTAAATGTTTAGGCACACAATTGGTGATTGTGTGTATGAGGTATGTCTTTCAGGTAGGTTGCCAGGTTGTATTTCTGAACGTTTTATTGTGCTACTATATAAAAAAATGGGAATAAAAAGATTTGGCTAATTCAAATTTTTGAATGTGGATTTTAAATTGGTGGCAAGGATGGCTGCTGACCATTAGCATGGAGTGAGTTGGTTGGGAAGGAAGAAGTATGTGCTGTGTCGGAGAGAATGGTTGTGGAACGTCTGTTATGATTGAGGTATGAAACACAATGAGCAGTTGTGGTTTTGGCTGTTGACTTTGAGAAGGTGTATGATCGGGTGGTGCATGATTTTATGTTTAAAGGTGTTGGAGAGAATAGGGTGCGAGTTATGCTGCATACACACGGTCGGAATTTCCGTCAAAAAAAGTGTGATAGGAGCTTTGGGTCAGATATTCCGACCGTGAGTATGCTCCATCCAACTTTTTCTGTCTGAATTTCCGCCAGCAAGAGATTGAGAGCTGGTTCTCTATTTTTCCGAAGGAAAAAGTTCCTATCGGAAATTCCGTTGGTCTGTATGCAATTTCGACACGCAAAAAACACGCATGCTCGGAAACAATTCGACATATGCTAGGAAGCATTGAACTTAATTTTCTCGGCTCGTCGTAGTGTTGTACGTCACCGCGTTCTTGACGGTCAAAAGTTCAGAGAACTTTTGTGTGACCATGTGTATGCAAGCCAAGGTTGAGAGGAATTCCGTCGGAAAAACCATCCAAGGTTTTTCCGACGGAAATTCCGACCGTGTGTACGCAGCATAAGAATGATTGGATGGATATGGTGTACAATGTGTATATGTAGCACACCCCCACGGGAGCTGCTGGTTTAGATTTGGGCCTGTACTCTGCCTATCAACCCCTGTAATTTGGCTTGATTCCCCCTTTGGCACAACTGGACAAAATGACAGCAATGTGATTGTGGGCCCCTAAAATGCTATAGAGGGCCACAATGATACCACACAACAATAAATGTAGTTAAATATTGTTAGGCTAATGTGGTTTGCCTGCCACACAGCTGCAAAAGACAGAGTCCCACACAAGATATAGTTCAACCAAAGGGTAATATGTTTACTTGGTAAAGAAATTGGAATATAGATTACACATGTAATATTTGACTCAAACAGATCCCTGTGAGAGTCGACTGACATACATATACACAACAGTTCCAGGTTTTCACTTATCGAACAAGAGACCCAATTTACACAACTTGGGGTCTGACCTGAGGAATTACACGGTGGAGGAAGCTCCCACTGATAGCCGCAGTGGGGTACTTCTCCACCAAGTACCACCCAGCTCACTGAAACAGCACAATGACAATAAAATAAATGCAAACGGTCAGCTTACACATATAAGTTCAATAAGCTATCTGGCTCCCCCTAGTAAGCAGCTCAACTGGTGCGTGTCCCGCTGTATCAACCTATGCAGTGAACTGACGATGGTTCCTAAATGTTTCCAGTAATCTTCGGCTAGCGTTTGTTGGTGCACTTGAGTATTTGTAATCCAACAAACAAGGTGAAGAAAGAATGAACACTTAAAATGTGCAGTATGAGGGCAAGTGGAATGCTGATCCTCCCAAAGCGCTAAGTCACTCCCGAGTGTAGCGTGTCTCCACTTAAGGCACTGCAGTTGCCAAGAAGTATAAGTAAAACTATGGAAGTCACCTTCCTGCAAACCAGTTAGTTATGTTGGTGGGCAGGTGCCCTCTCACCACATGAGGCCTTGCCTCGCCGGTATGCTCTGTCCGGACCCTCTTGGTTGTCAGCCTCTGGACAGGTCATGGTCCATGATCCTCCACACAGCCGTTCACGAGGTGTCACTGGATAGGTGACTCTGGATGCTTTGGAGTGTAGAGGGGTCCCTCTCCCTGGTCTGATCAGCAGGGCTTTAGCAGGAATATCTCCGACAGGTGATCTGGTCTCCGTCACTTTAGGCCCAGGCTTCTCCGGCCTAAACACGATAGCCTCAGACCACTTGCCTGTTGTCCGATGGCGTCCCAAGAGGCCGCACAAGAGCCCTGCCTTGCCTTAAATAAGTTCTCCCAGCAGGCTGTGCGAGGTGCCAAGCACTTTGGCGCCATAGTGGCCTTGTGGGTAATGTAGTCTCAATTCTATCCACGCCAATAGAGTCTCTGTCAGTGATTACACATTACCCATAATGCTCTATCCATGAATAACTGAACCAAACAACTTTTAGTAGTCTAGCATAAACGGTCACCAGAGGGAGCCAAGTTCTTATAGGCACAAACTGTAGTCCATAAGCTACATGCAAAAGTGACACCTTGCTACACACTCCCCCCACTTGAAATCTTTGGTCCCCAAAGACAGCAGCAGTTTGTGACCTGTTACATGCTTTGTTCTGATACACGAGGAGAAAAAGGACCAGTTAGTGCATACAAGAAATAAGGCAATTCACATTTTCATAAGAACTCGGCAGAGGAACCCCCCACCATGCTTTGGAAAGGAAGTTGTTCTGCGTACAGGCCACCTTAACAGGGATAGCCCAAACAGATGTGCCAGGGGGTGAGCTGGGGTTGTCCCCCACCAAATGTGCGGTGGAGGGACCAAGCATCTCAGTTGTTCTTTTTGAGGTGAGCACGGCCTCTTCAGAGCATTCACCCAATTGATTGTAAGTCAGTCTCTTGGGTGGGTGAATGACTCTTCTCTCTTTCTGCTCCTTAGGTACACTAGACTCTTTTTCCTCCACGACTTCTTCTCCTTGGTCAGGCACACTTGACACTGTTTCTTCCCGAGCTTCCAGTTCTCCTTCTGTAAGGGATGGGACCTCTTTAGGGTCTTCCATTGTCAGGGAGACCTGATCATCCTCCAGCTCTTCAGAAAGCATACTTTGAGGCACAAACTCGGGGGCCTCTGGCCTGAGAGTCCCAATGTCAATCACTTCAGGTGGGGACAATGGAGGGGTTGTGGGCCCTAATAGTTGAGATGACCACAACCAGTCTGATTCTGCCTCTTCATCTTCAGGGTCGTCATCCTCCACATCTTGAGGTACAGACTGAGACCTAGTGACTGGCCGAGACCCTTGAGAGGTTGAGGGAGTTGCCTGTAAATCTGACATTGGTGGCAGGCGAACTGCCACTGAGAGGGGCAGCAGGTGATTTCGATGCCAAGTCTTTAATGGGCCTACATCCCCTTCTGGTCTGATCTGGTATACTGGTATACTGGGAGCCCTGGTAGTTGCTTGCAGATGACATAAGGCTGTGCCTTCCAGCGGTCAGCCAATTTATGTTTGCCAGGGACACCCAGATTTCTCAACAGTACTCTATCACCTGGTTGCAGGTCCTGCACTCGGACTTTGAGATCAAAGTTCTTTTTTTTTCTCAGTCCTCTCCTGTCCAAGGTAGCTTGGGCCTTGTCATAGGCGGTCTTTAGACTTTTCCGCAGCCGATCAACATACCCTTTGTGGGAGGTTGCTGAGGTGTGATCCACAGATATGCCAAAGTCCAGGTCTACTGGTAATCGAGCCTCTTGCCCAAACATTAAGCGATAGGGGGAGTATCCTGTAGCATCATTTGCAGTATTGTTATAGGCATGAACAATGGCAGCTACATGTTTGCTCCAGTGTTGCTTCTTCTCCAAGCTTAATGTGCCCAGCATGTTAAGAAGAGTTTGGTTAAACCTTTCAGGTTGAGCGTCCCCTTGGGGGTGGTAAGGAGTGGTTCTGGACTTTTGATGCCTAATAGGTCTAAAAGTCTTTTAATAAGGCTACTTTCAAAGTCTCTCCCTTGATCCGAGTGGATACGCTGGGGCAAGCCATAGTGGACGAAGAACTTCTCTACTAAGACCTTGGCCACTGTTGATGCCTGTTGATCCTTCGTTGGGAATGCTTGGGCATATCTAGTAAAATGATCAGTTACCACCAAAATGTTTCCCTGTCCACTCAGATCCAGCTCCAGGCAAAGAAAGTCAATGCACACCAGCTCCATGGGTCCCTGACTCTGAAGATGGCCCATTGGGGCGGCTCGGGAAGGCAGAGTCTTCCTTTGGATACATCGAATACAAGAGTGGCAGTAACCCTCGACTTCAGCCTGCATGCAGGGCCAGTAGAATCGATCCCTCACCAGATGGAAAGTTCTCTCAGGTCATAGGTGGCCATGGTTATCGTGGAGGGCCATCAACACTGTCTCTCTGTGTTTCCTGGGTAAGAACAACTGCCATTTTTCTTCTAGACCATTAGAGGGGAAGCTTTGAGTTCCAATGCACCATATCTCCAGTTCTTCCAACTTCTGCAAAGGCAAGTGTTTAAGGTGCTTGTCATAGAAGTCTCTGTACAGTAGAGTCACTTGAGCGCCAGTATCCAGGAGGGCCTTGGTATAAATCCTTTCTACCTGGATTGAGACTACTGGGGAGGGCCCCACTAACTTGACAGGAAACTTTCGGAGAGGGGCATGCTTGGCCGGTTCAGTGGTTTGTACCCTTACTTCTCTCTTTCTGGAACTTTGACTGGATTTCGATCCCTGTTTGGTCTGGTGTACAATGACTCTCCGCCGCCGAGCAGGTTGGGTCCAAGAGCGGGAGACATTAGCTCGCTCAGAGGCAACAACTGGAGCCCTAGGCGAGGGTCGGGACTCCCGACGTTGTCTCCTCGCGTCGTTGGATTTTATGGAGTTAGCTGAAACTGGTGGGCACCCGGTTGACTCCCTCACCGGGGCCCTCTGGAGTTTTCCGCCGGCTTGCGGTACTGGGCTGCAGCTTTCTCTGGGCTTGGACATACTTCCCGATAATGTCCGACTCCTCCACAGTTGAAACAGATTATCAGTTTCCTTGGTTTCTGCACTTGGGCAACATTAGAGCTGAGAGACTTCTTGGGCTCCTCCGGAGTGTTTCCACTGGGCAGACCAGTTGGCTGGTTGGTCAGTATGGACATCATCTCTATTAGTTGGAACACTTGAGTCTTTAGAAGCTCAACCTGAGGGTCACCATCATCAGCATTTATTACTCTGACTCCGGCAGAGGATTCAGGTTTCTGACTCTTCTTGCTGTCCAACATGACTTCTTCCTCCCTGACAATCCGCATCAAGTCTGGATATTTCAAGATACCACCATCTTGCCGGGTTCTCAACAGGAGGGTAATGGGGTCTAAAGGTTGGGCACCTTTCAAAACTTGCTTTGCTCTGATCTCGTCCACATCCCGAGGGTCTAACCCCTTTTTCAGCAGGATCTGATGTATGATCTTGTCCAGGCGCCTCATGTACTCTGACAACTTCTCTCCCTCTTTCTGATACGAGTGTTCCATCTGGTAGATGAGGTCGGTGGCTTTTTCAGTGTGACTGAATACATCCTGTAAGATGCTCAGGTAGTCTTGGGCAGTATAGTTTTTCTTACTGAGCTTCAGGTTGCGAATGGCTTCCAGGGCAGGTACCTTCAGACTCTCCGTGATCCTCTGTTTCTTATGTGGCTCTGGTATGTTCCATTCATCCAAAGCTTGGGTAGCCTGGTCCAGCCATTCTTCAAAACTGTCTTCCACTGAGGGTACCGGTTGCCTTCCCGAGAAAATTCTGAGCTCCCTGTAGCCAGCAGCCGAGTATGCGTGGGGATCCTTTTGGGACTTTTTGACAAATTCCCCAAGGACAGCACAGAGTTTGGGCCCGATGGTGGCCAGAGGTGACTTGGCAGGAACTTCTGGTTTGCTAGAGTCAGCTTGACTGGATGAGGTAGGACTGTCTTTGAGTGCCTCTGGGTGTATCACATTTAGTTCTCCCTTGTTGGCCAACTTCACACTTGAACCCCTGAAGTGTTCAGGGATTTCCTGCTTACACTCAATCAATGCAATCAATGCATAAGTATGTGGTGTCCCTGTGTCTGTCTTTACAGCAATCACCCATGCTTTCTTGTCTGGGGACAGTGTCTTCATGGCTTGACTTAACTGGTTTTCACCCCACTACTCTCCTGGAATTTCAAGCACCACACTGAACTCTGAGCCGGCGTTTTCTTCCTTGCACCACGCTATAGCAGCAGCAGAATCCATTTTTGGTGCCGGTAGGGGTTCTGTCTAGGGGGGGTTTAGATTGCAGGGTCACAGGAATCCCGGATGAGCCCCCACGTGTAGCACACCCCCGCGGGAGCTGCTGGTTTAGATTTGGGCCTGTACTCTGTACTCTGCCTATCAACCCCTGGAATTTGGCTTGATTCCCCCTTTGGCACAACTGGACAAAATGACAGCAATGTGATTGTGGGCCCCTAAAATGCTATAGAGGGCCACAATGATACCACACAACAATAAATGTGCTTAAATATTGTTACCTTAATGTGGTTTGCCTGCCACACAGCTGCAAAAGACAGAGTCCCACACAAGATGTAGTTCAACCAAAGGGTAATATGTTTACTTGGTAAAGAAATTGGAATAGAGATTACACATGTAATATTTGACTCAAACAGATCCCTGTGAGAGTCAACTGACATACATATACACAACAGTTCACGGTTTTCACTTATCGAACAAGAGACCCAATTTACACAACTTGGGGTCTGACCTGAGGAAGTGCATGGTGGAGGTATCTCCCACTGCGATAGCCGCATATCTGTTATTCAAAGGTGGAAAAATCAGCAGATTCCTGTTGCTGTCATTCACACCAAGGCTAGCAAATGTATCCTAAGGCTGGATTCACACTTATGCATTTCTAGTGCTTTTTGCATTTTGCAGATTTTCACTACAGAACGTGTTCCATAGGAAACCATGTTAAATGGACTGTAGTGCAAATCTGCAAAATGCAAAAAGCACTAAAACTGCATAGGTGTGAATCCAATCTAAGGCTTCATGAAAGTGTGCTTCTTTGAATAAATTTAATTTGAAAGACCGCTGCGCAAATACAGTTTGGCATAAAATATTGCAATGATCGCCATTTTATTCATCTAGGATCTCTGCCCAAAAAAAAAATTATGTTAGGGGGTAATTTTCTAGCAACAAATACTGATTTTAACTTTTAACGTAAGCAACAGGTGTCAGAAAAAGGCTTATGCCGCGTACACACGACCGCTTTTCTCGACGAGAAAAACTGCTTTTTTTTTTTTCGCCGAGAAAAACGATCGTCTGTGGGCTTTATGTCGTTTTTCTCGTCTAGAAAAACGGCATAAAAAACGACGAGAAAATTTAGAACATGTTCTAAATTTTCTCATCGTTTTTTCCAGCATTTTTTTCCGCGGCAGTTTTCCCATAGGGAAACACTGCCGCGGAGCCCACAGACGGTCGTTTTTCTCGTCAAGAGAAAAAATGACGGGAAAAACGACCGTGTGTAGGGAACCAAGCGGTTCCCTCGTTTTTCCTGTCATTATTCACGGCGTTTTTTTAACCGCCGTGAATAATGATCGTGTGTACGCGGCATTAGGCATGAAGGGGGTAACTATGGATTTCTCTCTCTCTCTCTCTCTCTCTCTCTCTCTCCTTGCTTGCAGGCAACAGCATATGAAAAAAATGCCCAACTGCTCCTAAACATGAATTTAGCAGCTGCAGCGTACATGAGGCCTATGGGTGTGTTGAGTAGGGTGACCACATTTCCAAACTACCATTCAGGGACACCCTCCCTTACCAAAAATCAGCTTGTGCTGTAACGAATCACAGCACAGTGATTAGACACAAGAGGCAGGATTTATAATTTCTCCAATCACAAGCAGGGGGCGGGGATTGTGCTCCTCCAGGCATTCCCGGCCAGGACAAGTACTGTCAGTGAGTAAAGCGGTGATGTGGGGGCATCAGATTGGCCCGGGGGGGGGGGGGTGGCTGTGTCAGTTTCATTCCGGGACACTGTATTGTCCTGGAATGAAGGTGCCCAGGGCAGACCAGCAAAATGCGGGACTGTCCCGGGCAATCCGGGACATGTGGTCACCCTAGTGTTGAGTAGAGTACACATTACAGTAATGGTTGGCTGACAGAGGATGTATGTGTGAGATAGGGGTTCCCTCTATATCCGATATTGTTTGTTTGCATGATTGAGATTTGTTGAGGCTGTTAGTTAAAGATAAATGTGTGTGGTGAACCCAGGGCAGCTCAGCTCGTCACTATTGGAGGTCAAATATGTGAGTATGTGTGTGAAAGTAAAATAAATGTGTTTGGGATTTTAGATGGAACTGAGGAGATGGAATAGATAAGAGGTGTCCCTGATTTGGAACCGTCCCTCTGTCCCTCATTCCTCCTCATTGTGGGTTTGGCTAATCTTTTTTTCTTTTGTATAATTCTCCTTTAACCACTTCAGCTCTGAAAGGTTTACCCCCCTTCATGACCAGGCAGTTTTTTGCGATACGGCACTGCGTTACTTTAACTGACAATTGCGTGGGAGTGCAAAGCTGTACCCCCAAAAAAATGTATGTTCTTTTTTTCCACAAATAGAGCTTTCTTTTGGTGGTATTTGATCACTTCTGTGGTTTTTATTTTTTGCGTTATATGTGTAGCGGGGTGCTATATTTAGGGGGAGCATCTGAGTGGTAACTAGGCTCAGATGCACTAATTGTTAGGTTTCATGGACCATTTCTGTCCCTGGGAGATAATACTGATGTGCAGTTCCCTGGGGCCTATAGGTGGCGCTGTTGCCATAGGCCGGGTTGAACCGTGGTACAGGGTTGTGCCTTTTCTTGTCCCCTCTCGGCAGCAGTACGGCGGGGCAGGGAACCTGCTGTGCCTGTCGGGAGAGGGTATAAAAAGGGGCAGCCATCTTCCAGTGGGGTCCACGCCCAGGTACTTTAGGCCTGTGTGTGTCGCCTCCGGGTGCCCTAGACCCGGAGGCCTTGGTCGTCGTCGTTGGGTCCATGCCAAGGCACCTTATGCCTGGGTGTGCGTGTGTGTCGCCTCCGGGTGCCCTAGGCCCGGAGACGGAGCTGCTGTTTCCATCCCAGACACCTTCAGTCTGGGGTGAGGTACTTTGGTGAGGGCCTGGAACCCAGCAACCTTCAGCTGGGGTCCGCTAAGGATCGAGGCTCCCAGGGATCTGCCTTGCGAGGGGACCCGTATCCAGGATCAAGGAGGCCAGGGAGGTGACCCTTTCTGAAGACCCAGCGCAGAGTCGTGGTGACAGAGGGGGCCTCTGGTAACTCTCCGGAGGGATGTTCTTATCCTAAAAAAGGGCCAAGTTACTCAAAGAAGGAAGTGCGGGTTCTTTATGTCATAGTGACAGTGACTCTACGCACACCAGGTCAGTGGCAGTGACTTGCAGCTATTCACCAGGTCAGTGGCAGTGACCAACCTCATGGTCCGTGGCAGGGACCATGCGCCAAGCCTGTTCGTGCAAACCAGAACAGGAGAAGCCTTAAATTAAGTTGGTGCCTGGACCTCCTCCCACCTTATCTGACCCGTGTTTGTCTCAACCTGTCTGCTCTCAAAGAGACTCTTTGTTGCCCTTATGAATAAATAAGAAGTTGGACTTTCAGTTGGTGTGGACAGTTGCTTACTGGGGAGAACTAAGGACTTGTTTCTGGCTACCCCAGAAACGAGATCAGCTCTGGAGGTTTTCAAACACTGGCTGCAGGCAGGCCCGAGAAACTAACACCGCTCAACCTCCCCATCCAGGAGGGTACGGGCTTGTGGTGCGGTGTGCCTCAGTCATTTCCTGCGAAGGAGCCAACTATAAGAAAAGCAGGTAAAGGCTGGGGTGGGTAGGCTACACGTGGGGGCTCGAGTCCGGGATGTGTTTGTGGCCACAAAGTGAACCCCCCCAGAAGCTGAACTTTTATTCCCCAGTGAAGTTCCGTGGAGGTCGGCCATGTTTAGAACTGCGCCACGAGGAGAACCCTGACTGCGTAGTTCGTAGATGCATGAGATGGGAGGAGTCTGACCATGTATGGAGATACACGTGGGGACTTTGACGCGAAAAGGTCAGTGCGCGATGGAGCAGCAGATGGTCAGCATGGCGTCGCATGCCTCATGGGTTCGAGCTACTACAACCGTAAAAATGACTTCATTCGCTGCTTCGCTAACGGATACAGGGATTCGACTCAAGCCCCGGGGAAGATTTGCCCTCTACGTGTGTAAAGACGTGGAGGCCCTCTGTGTTATTTGTCCCGGCTGCTCGGGACTGGTGGTTCATCTAAAGCCATTCGGGCGATGCGAGAGCTGTAAGGAATTTTTTTTTGAGGTGGAGCAACCTACAGAGAGGCCTCGGGCCTACCACCTCAATTGCCTTACGGGCGCCACCACTCTGGAAAGGGGAATCGAAGCTTGCACAGCCACCCCTGCGCGCACTGACGAGACTTCGGAGGAAGTCACAGAGGAGATTGCTTCAGCGAGTGAGAAACCGGAGGATGCTGCTTCGATTACAACAGAGTCTTTTCTCCCACCGCCCAAGAGGAAGATGGGTCTTGTGAAAGCTTCCCGCAGCCGTGGTGAAGCAACGCCGCAGGGCTTGCCCGGAACGGATACATCCAAAGGGAAAAGTCCCAGACGTCCGAGTTCTTCTGCAAGCCGAGGTAAGCCGGGGGGAGAGGCTTTGTTAAAGGCCCCTAGCCCTGGGGATTCACATGTTAGTGAGTTAGCCAGAGGGGGTGAATCATCCTTCACCAGGAACTACTTCCCTGCGGAGGAGTACGATACCGCTGACCTAGAGTCCATCTCTGATGCGGGTGATGACGCCGCAATGGATGAACTGTTTGAGAGGAAGGGATGGGACAAGATGCCCCTGTCCTTGCTCCGTAAGCCTAGGGACCCACCCATGTCTACGGGGGAAAGTACGCCCCGGGTGGTGGCTTCCGAGCCTGAGGAGGGATCTGTCCCCTTGCCTGCCCTTCCACCATCGGAGGCACCTGCTTCCACTACTGCTACGAGACTGGTGTCACTGCGGGCCCCTGCAACTAGCCCGGAAGCAGTTAAAGTGCCTCGGCACCCAGATGCCATTGTCTTGCCTGGCGCAGGAGACCGCGCTACCATGCCACCGCTGTCCCGCTTGCAAATACTTTTTAACCAAAGGGTTGCCAGCGAGTATGGGTGGGAATACCGTACCTGCCGAAGAAAATGTTGTTTGAGGTTGAGGCCTGCAGACATCGGTGGTACGAAGAGTTCGTATGGACACACATCAAAGTACCCCAGGCCAGAAGGTACTTTTCTTGTTCACCCGGAGCCACTCAGCGGTTCAAGGACTGCAAAGCTGCTTGGATGTTGGGTCGGCACATCTATGCGGACAAGGTACTTATTTGTAGGAAAGACAAGGACAATGTGGAGTACCATAAAGACACATTCGACAAGAATTGGAAGCTGCTGGTGTTGCCTGACCCACATTACTACTTGTAAGAGACCAGACTCTTGTGTTTTTTTGTGTTTGAACGTTTTTTCTTCAAGCCCAGGAACTTTGCCCTAGTTTAAAGGGTACTCTACTCTTGGAGGAGCAGGAGCTGTTGCTGTTCTCCCTTTTCTTCCCACCGCAAAGATAACAAGGACTTTGGGGTAGTAGACAGTTTAGGGCCACAGATCAAGGAGAAGAAAAAGTTTTGGTTGGGATGAGTGTTCTGAAGTTGGCACTACCACTAGGTGGCGGTGTTACGTAACTATTGCAAGGACAATAAGGCATTATGCGGTTACTTGTTGGAAGGAAGGGATTCTTCTCTAGGGGAGAGCCTCTTCATTCTAACTACTGCTATTTCAGGTGTGTTTTCTCTCCCCTGCAGGTGAAGGGCAAGCAAGACTGCTGAGAATGGGGCTGGTCTTAGCTAGTGCTGCGGGAGGGAAATGTAAATTTTATTGTAAAAGTTTGTATGACTTCAAATGTCTTATACACTTATGTATTCCTTTTCCCGTTTGTTTCCCTTTCCTTTCCCATTTTAGGTTCAGGCACAAACAAGAAATTTTTAAATTGTCATTTTTTTTTCTGATCGTTTGTCTCTGGATCGGGCTTATGCTGACTCTGGTTGAGAGGCATAGGTTGGTTCCAGACACTGGGGACCAGTGTCCATCAAGTGAGGGGGATGTGTAGCGGGGTGCTATATTTAGGGGGTGCATCTGAGTGGTAACTAGGCTCAGATGCACTAATTGTTAGGTTTCATGGACCATTTCTGTTCCTGGGAGATAGTACTGATGTGCAGTTCCCTGGGGCCTATAGGTGGCTCTGTTGCCATAGGCCCGGGTTGAACCGTGGTACAGGGTTGTGCCTTTCTTTTTCGTACATCACGGGACACAGAGCGACTTAGTCATTACTAATGGGTTATATAGATTACCTTCAGGTGTTGGCACTGGCCAATTCCAAACCGGAAGTACCCTCCCCTATATAAGCCCCTCCCACCCGGGAGCACCTCAGTTTTTTGCCAGTGTCTAAGGTGTTGGCCAAAGAGTAACATGTGTTTTCACTGGGCTTGCGTACAGGTTCTTTTGGGCCTTAGTAAGCTGTTCCGGATCCCACCAAAAAAGCTTCATAGCTAAACGGTCGGTACCCGGGCCTTGCAGCAGAAGAGCAAGGTTTTGCCTGTAATGCTTCTCTTAGGAGGGCTGGACCCTGGGATCCAGAGCTCTGGTCATACCCACGACCAAGATGTTGTCTGTGCAGGGTGCTATACAGGTCCAGGGGAGTGGAATCCTTGGGAACCCGGTCCCTGAAGGTTTAATTACAATGCCTGCCGTGATAGGTGAAGTTTGGACTTCTGTGGACCAAACAAAGTCCTGCGGCGGGGATCAGGTAAGTGGGGGCCCCCAGGAACTTGGTTCTATTGGGGGACCCCCAAGCCTAATTTGTCTTTCTGTCTGTTACCTAACGGTATTCCCGCTAAGTATTCCCGCTATTCCCGCGGCGCTTCTGCGCATGTGCGGGCGTCCCAGCATAGTTAAAAGACACAGTACAAGTGTCAGCTGGATGCAAACAGAGCTAGCAACAAACAGTGGCACACAGAGGCGGTTGATGCAGGCATCCCCATAGAAAGGCACTTTAGTGGACACCAGCTGGTATATAGCAGCACCTGTGTTAGATTATTACCAGCAAAATTGGTGTATGACGACGGGAATACCTCAGCTTTGTGCTTAAAGGATATGTCGTCCAGACGCTCCGGAAATAGATCTTCCAGGAAGCCAAAGGGGTCTCCATCGGGCTCTGAGGATATTGGGCATGCTTGTACTGCACCAATCTCCCCTGAGAATTCAGAGGTCAGTAGCCGTAGAAACCCCGCAGGAATGCCTGGTGCTGCGGCTGTCCCCAGTCCACCTGCCCCTGTATATATAACAGAGGAGGTTTTATCCTCAACTCTGGGAGGATTGGAAGAGAGATTAACAGCATTGATCGCTGCTTCCCTGTCTCAGGAAAAGCGCGTCCGATCTCCGTCTCCTCCTTCAGAGTGCCTGTTAGTGGAGGAACAGCCCCACACAGAGATCGACCTACCTGAAGGGGATCAGGATAAGGTTGATTCAGTTATGGAGGAATCAACAGTGGAAGAACCTTTCTCAGCATCTCAGGCTGAAAGATTATGGGTTCAGTCTCTGACTAATATGGTCCGATCAGCATTTAAAATGCCTCTGGCGGAACCACCATCCACTACGGTTTCCTCGCTGGGGTCGCTAAAAGCTCCCCAGGCTGTCTGTTCCTTCCCAATCCACCCTTTATTAGAAGGGCTTATTTACCAGGATTGGGAGCATCCTGATAAAATATTTGCTCCCCCCAAGAGATTTCCGGTGATCTATCCCATGGAGGATAAGTTCATAAAAAAAATGGAGGGTCCCTACAGTGGACGCAGCCATCTCTTCTGTTAACAAATCACTGACATGTCCAGTAGATAATGTTCCAATGTTCAAAGACCCAATAGATAAAAAATTGGAGTCTTTACTAAAATCTGCTTTCTCTACAGCAAGCATGGTGACACAACCTGCGGTAGCAGCGATTGGAGTCTGCCAAGCAGTGAAAGATCAGTTGAAACAAGTCTTAAGGGACTTACCAGATCAGCAGGCTCTTGCCCTAGCTGACCTGCCTAGAGCCTTGTGTTTTGCGGTGGACGCCATAAAGGATACAATCCAACAGGCCTCCCGCTTTACGCTGTCTATAGTACATATGCGTAGGCTTCTGTGGCTCAAAAACTGGTCTGCTGAAGCTCCCTGTAAGAAACTGCTGGTTAGCTTCCCATTTCATGGAGAACGCTTATTTGGAGAAGATCTGGACAAATATATCCAGAAAATTTCTGCCGGTAAAAGTTCACTCTTACCGGTTAAGAACAAGGGTAGAAGTCCTTCTTTTAAGAGGCTTACTTCTCCAGTCCCTGGCACATCGGCTGTGAAACAGTTCCGACGGCCTCCGCGGTCAAATCCAGGGGGCAGAAATCAGGGACAATCACAGGGTATCAAGAAACCCTGGGTCAAGAGAGGTACAAAACCTCCCCCTAAGTCATGAAGGGTTGCCCCCACTCAGTCGGGTGAGGGGAAGACTTCAGTTGTTCACAGAGACCTGGCGGGACACCATCAGAGATGGGTGATCCCCGCAGTAAGTCTGGGATACAGGCTGGAGTTAAAAGACATTCCTCCTGCCCATTTTATAAGGTCAAACGTGCCAAGCGATCCCCAGAAGAGTGGATCCCTCCTTCTGGCACTAGAGCAACTATTGCCCCAAGGGTAATCATGAAGGTTCCCTTGAAAGAAAACGGGTTCGGGTTTTACTCGAACCTTGTCACAGTCCCCAAACCAAATGGGGACATGAGGCCCATATTGAATATAAAAGGGCTAAACAAGTTCCTACATATCAGGACTTTTTTCGGATGGAGTCGATCCGATCGGTGGCCACCGCCCTACAAGGGCAGGAATGGTTAGCCTCGATCGACATAAGGGATGCTTATTTGCATATTCCCATCTGTCCGGCCCACCAGAAATTTCTACGCCTTGCAGTAGAAGGGCGCCATTTTCAGTTCAGAGCCTTACCTTTCGGTCTGGCCACGGCACCACGAGTGTTCACAAAAATTCTGGCCCTACGATTGGCCAAACTAGGAACACAAGGTGTAACTATAATGGCATATCTAGATGACTTGTTGCTGATAGACCACTCAGTGAAAAAAACTAGAAGTGGTCGTTCACAAGATAATCAAGTATCTGGAATCTCACGGTTGCATTATCAACCGAGACAAGTCAGCCCTAAAACCAGTCAAAAGCCTGGAATACTTGGGGGCTAAGACTGAATTCAAATCAGAGAAAGATTTTCTTACCTCCAGAGAAGGTGTCGTCTTTGAAAGATTTGACCCACTTAGTGGGTACAAAAAAGAAAAACCATCCATACGCCTGTGTATAAGGCTGCTGGGAAAAATGGTGGCTTCATTCGAAGCGGTACCCTACGGTCAATTCCATTCAAGGAACTTGCAGAGGGCCATACTGTCAGCCTGGAACAAAAAAGTTCAGGCTTTAGACTTACCAATGTCCCTGTCTCCTTCCGTTCGCAAGAGCCTCCATTGGTGGTTGGTGCCCCAGAATCTGGGAAGGGAAACCCTTCAGTCCGGTTTCTTGGAAGGTGGTCACTACAGTTGCCAGCCTCATAGGCTGGGGGGCAGTACTGGAGCAATGGTCTCTCCAGGGCAAGTGGTCAGAAGCAGAGAAGGCCCTGCCCACCAATCTCTTAGAGATACGAGCAGCCCGGTATGCCCTAGTAGCATGGACATCCAAACTCCAAGGGTCACCTGTCAGAATTCAATCAGACAATGCCACAGCAGTGGCATATATCAATCTCCAGGGTGGCACCAGGAGTCGTGCAGCCCAGAGGGAAGCAAAATGCATCCTGGAATGGGCAGAAAGGTATGTCACAGCCATATCCGCGGTTTTCATCCCAGGAGTGGAAAATTGGAGAGCGGACTTTTTTAAGTCGCCAGCAATTATGCCCGGGGGAATGGTCTCTTCACCCCGAGGTTTTCCAGGCAATATGCCAGCGGTGGGGAACACCGGATGTAGATCTGCTAGCATCCAGATTCAACGCAAAGGTGGACAGATTTGTGTCTCGCACAAAGGATCCCCTAGCTTGCGGTTCGGATGCCCTAGTGTTCCCTTGGGATCAGTTCAAGCTGATATATGCATTCCCACCGCGATTAATCCGCAGAATCAGGGTAGAAAAGAAACCAGTGATTCTGGTGGCTCCAGCGTGGCCCCGAAGGGCATGGTACGCGGAGATTGTAAAAATGTCAGTGGGAAGTCCTTGGACCCTCCCACATCGTCCGGACCTGCTTTCGCAAGGACCGATATACTACCCTTCCTTACCAGCCCTAGGTTTGACGGCCTGGCTATAGAAGCCCACATTCTAAAAAAGAGAGGGCTCTCTAATCCTGTGGTATCTACCATGATCAATGCCAGGAAGCCGGTATCCAGGCAGATCTATTATAGGATCTAGAAGGCGTACATCACGTGGGGTGAGGCCAGGAAATGGCATCCACGTAAGTACGTAATAGGTAGGATTCTGGACTTCCTACAGTGGGCTGTACATAGGAAGCTTGCCTTGAGTACTATCAAGGGTCAGACGGCCTTGTCAATATTTTTTTTTTCAAAGGCCCTTGGCTTTGCATTCATTAATCAAAGCTTTCATACAAGGAGTGATGCGTATTAGCCCTCCGGTTAGTATTCCCATATGTCCATGGGACTTAAACCTGGTTCTGTCGGTTCTACAGAAACAACCATTTGAACCATTGCGGCACATTTTCTTGGTTCTTTTCACCAGGAAATTGATTTTCTTAGTAGCCATTTGTTCGGCTAAAAGAGTATCGGAATTAGCCGCCTTGTCCTGTAAGGAGCCATATCTGGTTATCCATAAGGACAGAGTAGTATTACGTCCTCATCCAGCCTTCTTCCTAAGGTGGTATCGAGGTTCCATTTGAACCAAGATGTGGTTCTTCCTTCCTTTTTCCCCAAACCTAGTTCGGTAGAGGAAAAGTTATTGCATTCTTTGGATGTAGTAAGAGCAGTTAAAGCTTATCTTAAAGCCACTGCTCAGATTCGTAGAACGGATACTTTGGTTGTTCTGCCGGAAGGCCCCAGAAAGGGTCAGGCAGCATCAAAAATCTACTTTAGCCAAGTGGATTCGACAGGTCATAATACAAGCCTATGGCTTGAAAAGGAGACCGCCTCCGTTCAAAGTTAGGGCGCACTCCACAAGAGCAGTTGGAACTTCATGGGCAGTGCATCACCAAGCCTCCCTGGCTCAAGTACTGTAAGGCCACAACATGGTCCTTAGTACACACGTTTACTAGATTCTACCAGGTAGACGTCAGAAGTCAGGAGGATGTCGCCTTTGGGCGCAGTGTGTTGCAGGCCGCAAAAGAGCCTCATGCCTGATGGCGCCCAGCTTATGTATCCCTCCCCTCATTTGGCATTGCTTTGGGACGTCCCATTAGTAATGACTAAGTCGCTCTGTGTCCCGTGATGTACGAAAAAGAAAAAGGGATTTTTATAACAGCTTACCTGTAAAATCCTTTTCTTGGAGTACATCACGGGACACAGAGCTCCCACCCCTCTTTTTGGGACACTTATTGCTTGGCTACAAAACTGAGGTGCTCCCGGGTGGGAGGGGCTTATATAGGGGAGGGTACTTCCGGTTTGGAATTGGCCAGTGCCAACACCTGAAGGTAATCTATATAACCCATTAGTAATGACTAAGTCGCTCTGTGTCCCGTGATGTACTCCAAGAAAAGGATTTTACAGGTAAGCTGTTATAAAAATCCCTTTTTTCTTGTCCCCTCTCGGCAGCAGTACGGAGGGGCGGGGAACCTGCTGTGCCTGTCGGGAGAGGGTATAAAAAGGGGCGGCTATCTTCCAGTGGGGTCCACGCCCAGGCACCTTAGGCCTGGGTGTGCGTGTGTGTCGCCTCCGGGTGCCCTAGGCCCGGAGGCCTGGGTCGTCGTCGTTGGGTCCACGCCCAGGCACCTTAGGCCTGGGTGTGCGTGTGTGTCACCTCCGGGTGCCCTAGGCCCGGAGACAGAGCTGCTGTTTTCATCCCAGACACCTTCAGTCTGGGGTGAGATACTTTGGCGAGGGCCTGGAACCCAGCAACCTTCGGCTGGGGTCCGCTAAGGATCGAGGCTCCCAGGGATCTGCCTTGCGAGGAGACCCGTATCCAGGATCGAGGAGGCCAGGGAGGTGACCCTTTCTGAAGACCCAGAGCAGAGTCGTGGTGACAGAGGGGGCCTCTGGTAACTCTCCGGAGGGATGTTCTTATCCTAAAAAGGGGCCAAGTTACTCAAAGAAGGAAGTGCAGGTTTTTTATGTCATAGTGGCAGTGACTCTACGCACACCAGGTCAGTGGCAGTGACTTGCAACTATTCACCAGGTCAGTGGCAGTGACCAACCTCATGGTCCGTGGCAGGGACCATGCGCCAAGCCTGTTCGTGCAAACCAGAACAGGAGAAGCCTTAAATTAAGTTTGTGCCTGGACCTCCTCCCACCTTATCTGACACGTGTTTGTCTCAACCCGTCTGCTCTCAAAGAGACTATTTATTGCCCTTATGAATAAATAAGAAGTTGGACTTTTCAGTTGGTGTGGACAGTTGCTTACTGGGGAGAACTAAGGACTTGTTTCTGGCTACCCCAGAAACGAGATCAGCTCTGGAGGTTTTCAAACACTGGCTGCAGGCAGGCCCGAGAAACTAACACCGCTCAACCTCCCCATCCAGGAGGGTACAGGCTTGTGGTGCGGTGTGCCTCATTCTTTTCCTGCGAAGGAGCCAACTATAAGAAAAGCAGGTAAAGGCTGGGGTGGGTGCGCTACATATACAAAAAAAGACTGACAATTTAAAAAGAAAACAATATTTTTTACTTTCTGCTATAAAACTTTCCCAATTAAAAAAAAAAACAATTAAATTTCTTCATCAATTGCGGCCAATATGTATTCTGCTACAAATTTTTGTTTAAACAAATCACAATACATGTACAGTGGATATAAAAGGTCTGCACATACAAAAAAATGAGACAAAGATAAATAATTTCAGAACGTTTTCTATCTTTAATGTGACCTATAAACTGTACAACTCAATTGAAAAACAAACTGAAATCTTTTAAGGGGGAAGTAAAAACTAAAAAACAAAAATAATGTTGTTGCATAAGTGTGCACGCCCTCTTATAACTGTGGGGATGTAGCTGTGTGCAGAATTAAGCAATCACAATTACACTCATGTTAAATAGGAGTCCGAGTCAGTACACACCTGCCATCATTTAAAGTCCCTCTGATTAACCCCAAATAAAGTTCAGCTGTTCTAGTAGGTCTTTCCTTTCATTTTCTTAGGCGCATCCTACAGCAAAAGCCATGGTCCGCAGAGTGCTTCCAAAGCATTAGAGGGATCTCATTGTTAAAAGGTATCAGTCAGGTGAAGGGTACAAAATAATTTCCAAGGTATTAGATATACCATGGAACACAGTGAAGACAGTCATCATCAAATGGAGAAAATATGGCACAACAGTGACATTACCAAGAACTGGCCATCCCTCCAAAATTGATGAAAAGACAAGAAGAAAACTGGTCAAGGAGGCTGCCAAGAGGCCTACAGCAACATTAAAGGTGTTGCAGGAATATCTGGCAATTACTGGCTGTGTGGTACATGTGACAACAATCTCCCGCATTCTTCTAATGTCTGGGCTATGGGGTAGTGTGGCAAGATGGAAGCCTATTCTTACGAAGAAAACCATCCAAGCCCGGGTAAATTTTACAAAACCACATCTGAAGCCTCCCAAAAGCATGTGGGAAAATGTGTTAAGGTCTTTTGAAACCAAGGTTGAACTTTTTGGTCATAATTCCAAAAGATATGTTTTGCGCAAAAACACCACTGCACATCACCAAAAGAACACCACACCCACCGTGAAGCATGGTGGTGGCAGCATCATGCTTTGGGCTGTTTTTCTTCAGCTGGAACAGGGGCCTCAGTCAAGGTAGAGGGAATATTGAACAGCTCCAAATACCAGTCAATATTGGCACAAAATCTTCAGGCTTCTGCTAGAAAGCTGAACATGAAGAGGAACTTCATTTTTCAGCATGACAACGACCCAAAACATACATCCAAATCAACAAAGGAATGGCTTCATCAGAAGAAAATTAAAGTTTTGGAATGGCCCAGCCAGAGCCCAAACCTGAATTCGAATGAAAATCTGTGGGGTGATCTGAAAAGGGCAGTGCACAGAAGAAGATGACCTCGCAATCTGACAGATTTGGAGTGTTTTTGCAAAGAAGAGTGGGCAAATATTGCCAAGTCAAGATATGCCATGCTGATAGACTCATACCCAAAAAGACTGAGTGCTGTAATAAAATCAAAAGGTGCTTCAACAAAGTATTAGTTTAAGGGTGTGCACAGGCCCGGATATACATCCTTTGCCGCCCCAAGGCTGGGTCCTTCACTGCCGCCCTCGGCCGGTGTTCTATCGAGCTGGTTCCTTTATTGGGTATGGTCCGGGCTGGACTGCGCAGGCTCGGATCCGATGGAAATCTCTGAGGCTGAACAGCTGTTCGTCAGCTGTAGACGGAGCATGCGCAATCAACACGCCGCTCGCTCCCGAAGCTCGGGGTGGGTTATACACGCCGCTCGTCTTATACAGCAAGGGGCGGATGCTTTTCTCAAAGGGGCGGATATGGTTATAAGACGCATGATGGCGAGTGCTTTATGATGGGCGAGATCCGAGCATTTGAGAAAAGCATCCGCCCCTTTCAAAAAAGCACTGCCCACCATAAAGCAGTGGCCATCATAAAGCAGTGGCCATCATGCCTCTTCTAATCACATCCGCCCCTTTGAGAAAAGCATCCGCTCCTTGCTGTATAGAGCTAGCGGAGAGCGGCGTGTATAACCAACCCTGAGCATTGTGAGCGAGCGGCGTGTTAATTGCGCATGCTCCGCCTCCGTCTACAGCTGACGAATATCTGTTCAGCCTCGGCGATTTCCGTCAGCTCCGATTGCGCCTGTGCAGTCCAGGCCGGACCCTATCCGATGGGGGAACCATCTCGATACAAAACCTGGACGACAGGATTTTTTCACCCCCCTGTTGCCGCGGCGCTGCCCCTGCACCCACTGCCACCCAGAGGTCTGGCCTCGGTGGCCTTGTCTGGAATCCGGCCCTGGGTGTGCACACTTATGCAACCATCCTCCACCTAAAAGATTACAGTTTGTTTTTCAATTGAGTTGTACAGTTTATGGGTCTCATTAAAGGTGGAAAAAGTTCTGAAATTATTTATCTTTGTCTCATTTTTTTTATATCACAGAAACCTGACATTTTAACAGGGGTGTGTAGACTTTTTATATCCACTGGATATTGATTGATTTGCGCAAAAGTTACAGCATCTACAAAGGACTGTGATATTGCTGCGGACAAGTCAGACACCTAACTCACACTTTTGACACTTTTTGGACTGTCACTGTACTAATGACACTGGCAGGAAATGGGTTAACATCAGGGGCAATCAAAGGGTTAAATGTGTTCCCTGG
Organism: Rana muscosa; assembly: GCA_029206835.1. NCBI lineage: Eukaryota > Metazoa > Chordata > Amphibia > Anura > Ranidae > Rana > Rana muscosa. Next base: position 10,979,904 of record CM055125.1, on the reverse strand, counting down.
GAGTGATTACTAACTGTGGGGGATGTGCTTTGACTGGGGGAATGTAAATATTCATGTTCCTGCTAAGCAGGAACACAAGATCAGCACATTCCCCTCTCACAGAACAGCGATCTGCCTTGTTTACATTGGCAGACCGCCGTTCTGCCTTTCTCCTGAACGATCAGTGGGTCCCGGCAGACATCGCGTCCACCGGACCCACTGATTGGCTTCTGCTGTGTCCAATCACAGTGGGAGTAGGTTGCCGGTGGTGCGCATTCACGCCCCCAGACCCAGAACTGTCAGATCATGTACCAGGTACATGATCTGGCGCAGAGCGGCGGCCCTGCATCTACAGTGGGTGGTCGCTAAGCGGTTAAGAGGGCAAGGCAGGGGGTGTGTCCTATGCCTACATACTTTTGCTAATAGGTGTCCCTCGTTCCTATCTTAAAAAGTTAAGGGAAGGGGTTAAGATCTAGGGTGATCAAGTGGTTAAATGTGTGCCTAGGGAGTGCTTGTGTACTGTGTGGGAGGTGTTTGTACTGTGGGAAGGCATAGATCTGTGTTCCTGCTTAGCAGAAACAGGATCACTGTCTTCCCTACTAGCAGAACAGGATTCTGCCACTGTCGGGAGCGATCAGTGAGTCCCGGCGGACATAGGGTTCGCTGGACACACTGATTGGCTCCCTCTGTGTCCAATCACAGTGGTAAAAGGTCATCAGCGGCCTCAGAGTGCAGAATCACGTACTTTCTTATTTTCATTTGTGTGGTAACATTGAGGATCAGTTAAAGATGCAGTGGATGGTTTTTCAATCTGCATTGTATAGCATTGTATAGCAGGCTGAATGAAAAAAATTCTAGAAGTGTATTGACAGGCTAGGGCTGAACATAAGAAAATCAATAAATCCCTCCATCCACGCTAAACAGGTAATGTGACCACCTAAATGCCCATATAGTGACTGCACATGATAGGTTGCAGTCACTGTTCTGCAGTGTTAATTTTTATGTCAATTTTTTTATTTAGTTTTAGTCATAGTCTGTTGACTAATATGTCATTTTATATTTAGTCGTATTTTAGTCGACTAAATACTCTTTAAATTTAATTGACTAAAATCACCAGTACATTTTAGTTGACTAGAATCTAATGGGTTTAGTTCAATTGTAATGCGTTATTTGAGCATTTCTCTAGAATTGCCAAACTCATTATTTATAGTATTAAGGTTTGAACATGCACTACAGCAGTGTTAATCAAATTTTGATTTAATTTTAGTTATAGACTTTTGACTAAAATGCCATTTTAGTTATAGTCGTATTTTAATCATCTAAATTGTTTTAGTCGTATTGTAGTCAACTAAAATCTCCAGTACATTTTAGTCGACTAAAATCTAATGGGTTTAGTTCAATTTTAATGCATTATTTAAGCATTTCTTTAGAATTGCCAAACTCCTTATATACTCCTGGAGTAAAAATATAATAGCATGTTATTATTTCTGGTATTAAGGTTTGAACATGCACTACAGACACAGCCATTGCAATATATATCATCTTTATAAATAAAACCAAGTTTCATAAACAAACAAAAATATTGCTTTTATACAAGCAGAAGTACAACTTGAAAATATAAAAAACACAAAAAACTGTAAACTCTATTGGCTGTAATGCCATTGCACATATTACCTGAATTTATTACCAATATTAAATATTAGGAAAAAAAGAAGAAAAGCATTTTTCTTATTTTTTTGTTCTTTCTTTCAGCAGCTTAGTAGATGCCCCCTACATATTCTTATGTGATTGTGCAGTGTTAATGTTCACATCAAAATTGTGTTTTAGTCATAGTCTTTTGACTAAAATTGCATTTTAGTTTTAGTTGTATTTTAATTAGGGTTGTCCCGATACCACTTTTTTAGGACCGAGTACAAGTACCGATACTTTTTTTCAAGTACTCGCCGATACCGAATACCGATACTTTTTTTAAATCTCATGTAACAGTGGCACATGTGTCAGTAGTTTTATTTTTTACAATTTATTTTATTTATTTTTTATTTATTTTTTTATAATGCTTTTTTTTTAAGGGGTGGACAGTGTCAGTGTGCAGTGTGTTTTTTTCTTTTATTTTTTATTATTTTTTACAATACATTTTTATTTTATTCATTTTTTTATTTTATTTTATCAGCCCTGTTGGGGGGCTTTGGTGAGATATCGGGGGTCTTAACAGACCTCTGACATCTCCCCTTTGAGACAGAGAAAGGGACTAAGGACACAGATTCCCCAGTCCCTTTCTCAGCTGCGCTGCGCTGAAAATGAATGGAGAGAAGACAGCGGCTTCTCTCTCCATTCATAAACTGAAACATTGTAAACAAAGTTTACGATGTTTCAGTTATGTGAATGTACAGAGTCAGTCACTGAGGAGGAGGATTTGGGGACAATCAGCTGTGATTGTGTGTGGGGGAGTTACAAGCACTGATCACCGCTGATTTTAAAGCAGCTGAAAGCCGCGCGGGGGGGGGGGGGGGAGAGAGAAGTGGAGAAACGACTTTTAAATCTATACAGCAGTGATCGGTGCTTTTAACTCCCCCACACACGATCACCGCTGACTGTACAAGTATCGGGTGAAGCATCGGGAGCATTTGCCCGAGTACAAGTACTCAGGCAAATGCTCGGTATCGGTACCGATACTATCGGGACAACCCTAATTTTAATCTTTTGACTAAAATGTCATTTTAGTTTTAGTCATCTCAATCCTTTTAGTTTTAGTCATATTTTTGTCAACTATTTATAGTATTCATTTATATTTTATTTCAGTCGATGAAATTACCACTGCACTACAGACACAGATTTAGCTGTTGTGATATATAACGTCTTTATAAATAAAGTTTCAAGTTTCATTAACAAACAAAAACTTATTTTTTTGGCAAACAGAGGTACAACTTTAAAATATATATATAAAAAAATAAAAAAAAACTGTAAACTCTATTGCCTGTAATGCCATTGCACATATTACCTAAATATATTACTAACATTAAATATTAACCACTTAAGCCCCGGACTATTTGGTAGCTAAAGGACCAGAGGTGAATTCAGAATTTTGCACTGCGCTGCTTTAACTGTAAATTGTGTGGACATGCAATGTTGTACCCAAACGAAATTTGCGTCCTTTTCTTCCCACAAATAGAGCTTTCTTTTAATGGTATTTGATTGCCTCTGCGATTTTTATTTTTTGCGATATAAACGGAAAAAGACCGAAAATTTTGAAAAAAAATGATATTTTCTACTTTTTGTTATAAGAAAAATCGAATAAACTCAATTTTAGTCATACATTTAGGCCAAAATGTATTCAGCCACATGTCTTTAGTAAAAAAAATGTCAATAAGCGTATATTTATTGGTTTGCGCAAAAGTTATAGCGTTTACAAACTAGGGTACATTTTCTGGAATTTACACAGCTTTAAATTTATGACTGCCTATCTCATTTCTTGAGGTGCTAAAATGGCAGGGCAGTACAAAACCCCCCCAAATGACCCCATTTTAGAAAGTAGACACCCCAAGGAAATTGCTGAGAGGCATGTTGAGCCCATTGAATATTTTTTTTTTTTGTCCCAAGTGATTGAATAATGACAAAAAAAAAAAAATTACAAAAAGTTGTCACTAAATGATATATTGCTCACACATGCCATGGTTATATGTGGAATTGCACCCCAAAATACATTCTGCTGCTTCTCCTGAGTACGGGGATACCACATGTGTGGGACTTTTTAGGAGCCTAGCCACGTACGGGACCCCGGAAACCAAGCACCGCCTTCAGGATTTCTAAGGGCGCAAATTTTTGATTTCACTCCTCACTACCTATCACAGTTTTGAAGGCCATAAAATGCCAAAATAGCACAAAACCCCCCCAAATGACCCCATTTTAGAAAGTAGACACCCCAAGGAAATTGCTGAGAGGCCTGTTGAGCCCATTGAATATTTTTTTTTTTTGTCCCAAGTGATTGAATAATGACAGAAATAAAAAAAAAAATTACAAAAAGTTGTCACTAAATGATATATTGCTCACACATGCCATGGTTATATGTGGAATTACACCCCAAAATACATTCTGCTGCTTCTCCTGAGTACGGGGATACCACATGTGTGGGACTTTTTAGGAGCCTAGCCACGTACGGGACCCCGGAAACCAAGCACCGCCTTCAGGATTTCTAAGGGCGCAAATTTTTGATTTCACTCCTCACTACCTATCACAGTTTTGAAGGCCATAAAATGCCAAAATAGCACAAAACCCCCCCAAATGACCCCATTTTAGAAAGTAGACACCCCAAGGAAATTGCTGAGAGGCCTGTTGAGCCCATTGAATATTTTTTTTTTGTCCCAAGTGATTGAATAATGACAGAAATAAAAAAAAAATTACAAAAAGTTGTCACTAAATGATATATTGCTCACACATGCCATGGTTATATGTGGAATTGCACCCCAAAATACATTCTGCTGCTTCTCCTGAGTACGGGGATACCACATGTGTGGGACTTTTTAGGAGCCTAGCCACGTACGGGACCCCGGAAACCAAGCACCGCCTTCAGGATTTCTAAGGGCGCAAATTTTTGATTTCACTCCTCACTACCTATCACAGTTTTGAAGGCCATAAAATGCCAAAATAGCACAAAACCCCCCCAAATGACCCCATTTTAGAAAGTAGACACCCCAAGGAAATTGCTGAGAGGCCTGTTGAGCCCATTGAATATTTTTTTTTGTCCCAAGTGATTGAATAATGACAGAAATAAAAAAAAAAATACAAAAAGTTGTCACTAAATGATATATTGCTCACACATGCCATGGTTATATGTGGAATTGCATCCCAAAATACATTCTGCTGCTTCTCCTGAGTACGGGGATACCACATGTGTGGGACTTTTTAGGAGCCTAGCCACGTACGGGACCCCGGAAACCAAGCACCGCCTTCAGGATTTCTAAGGGCGCAAATTTTTGATTTCACTCCTCACTACCTATTACAGTTTTGAAGGCCATAAAATGCCAAAATAGCACAAAACCCCCCCAAATGACCCCATTTTGGAAAGTAGACACCCTAAGCTGTTTGCTGAGAGGCATGGTGAGTATTTTACAGCTCTCATTTGTTTTTGAAAATGAAGAAAGAACTTTTTTTTTTTTTTTCTTTTTTTTTTCAATTTTCAAAACTTTGTGACAAAAAGCGAGATCTGCAAAATACTCACAATACCTCTCAGCAAATAGCTTGGGGTGTCTACTTTCCAAAATGGGGTCATTTGGGGGGGTTTTGTGCCATCTGGGCATTCCATGGCCTCCGAAACTGTGATAGGCAGTGAGAAGTGAAATCAAAAATTGACACCCTTAGAAAGCCTGAAGGCGGTGATTGGTTTTTGGGTTCCCGTACGCGGCTAGGCTCCCAAAAAGTCTCACACATGTGGTATCCCCGTACTCAGGAGAAGCAACAGAATGTATTTTGGGGTGCAATTCCACATATGCCCATGGCATGTTTGAGCAATATATCATTTAGTGACAACTTTGTGCAAAAAAAAAAAAAAATTGTATTTTTTCCGCAACTTGTGTCAACATATAAAATATTCCATGGACTCGACATGCCTCTCAGTATATAGCTTGGGGTGTCTACTTTCCAAAATGGGGTCATTTGGGGGGGGTTTGAACTGTTCTGGCATTTTATACACAACATTAGGAAGCTTACATCCACTCTTCTAACCACTTGAAGACAAAGCCCTTTTTGACACTTTTTGTTTACATGAAAACATATTTTTTTTTTGCAAGAAAATTATGTTGAACCCCCAAACAATATATATGTTTTTAAAGCAAAGGCCCTACAGAATAAAATGGTGGGTGTTGCATTTTTTTTTTCTACACAGTATTTGCGCAGCAATTTTTCAAACGCATTTTTTGGGGAAAAAATACACTTTTTTTAATTTTAATGCACAAAAACACACTATATTGCCCAAATGTTTGATGAAATAAAAAAGATGATCTTAGGCCGAGTACATAGATACCAAACACGACATGCTTTAAAATTTTGCACAAACGCGCATTGGCGACAAACTACATACATTTTTAAAAGCCTTTAAAAGCATTTACAGGTTACCCCGTTAGATTTACAGAGGAGGTCTACTGCTAAAATTACTGCACTCGATCTGACCTTCGCGGTGATACCTCACATGCATGGTGCAATTGCTGTTTACATATGACGCCAGACCGACGCTTGCGTTCGCCATTGGGCAAGAGCAGGGCAGGACAGGGGTGCTTTTTTTTTTTTTTTTTTTTATTGATTTTGCTTTTTTATTTTATTTTTAAACTGTTGCTTCCATATTTTTTTTTTTTTTATCACTTTTATTGTTATCTCAGGGAATGTAAATATCCCCTATGATAGCAATAGGTAATGACAGGTGCTCTTTTTTGAAAAAACTGGGGTCTATTGGACCCTAGATCTTTCCTCTGCCCTCAAAGCATCTGACCACACCAAGATCGGTGTGATAAAATGCTTTCCCAATTTCCCAATGGCGCTTTTTATATCCGGGGGGGGGGACATTCCCTCCCACTGCTTGTAAAAGCAGTCCAGAGGCTAATTAGCCACTAGGATTGCTTTTACATGAAAGCCGGCCGCTGGCTGAAAAGAATGATACCAAGATGATACCTAAACCCGTAGGCATCATTCTGGTATAAACATTCAAAGTCCAGCAACATACCAGTACGTTGCTGATCCTTGTTGGACATGTATTGTAATCTTTTTTTTCATGCAGCCTGTTGGCTGAACGAAAAAAAAAGATTGATCGGTGGGTATGCCCACCATTAGAATACCGCCCTTCATCCACCCACTTCTAATGATGGGCATACATGCACCATTTATATATGCCGAAGCATGTGGGCATCTTCTCGCAAAAGTTATGCCGCGTACACATGGTCAGACTTTTCCACGGGCAAGCCTCCGTCGGAATTTCGACCGTATGTACGTGGCATTAGGAGCAAAATCGCTCCTCCGCTCCTCCACCCCTGCTGCCCCAATGCTTCGGCATATATGCTTTTTTTTTTTTAACTGTGGTGGTGAAATCACCTCCTACAGCACTGGAGTCGTAGGGATCAGGCCTGTCTTTGCGAACGCTGCAGTTATGTGTGTTGTGTTTTGCAAGTGACAGTGATCGATCGATACTGCACTTGGGTGGCCTGGGCTGGACGGAGGGGCGAAACGCAGGTGCTAGCAGGTATCTGGGCTGATCCCGCTAACACTGCGTTTTTGGGAACCCTAAACTGCTGGGGACGCTAGTATAGATCTGATCAGATCAGATATTGAGCTGATCAGATACTATACCACTAAGGGGGGTGTATGCTTCACGCGTGGGTGTTAGCGCTACTGGCACTAACCTGACGCTGCCTGGGGTGTGACGCAGACCCTCTCTGACGCTAAAACCTAATTGATATCACCCGCCGGGCGATCAGGGGGTTAAACCTTTATTGGGTTATATTACGGCGGGTGCCCTGACACTATAAAAAGCAAACTAACTAACCAGCGTCACCCGTAACACTTATATGATGATCACTGGTGAAAGGGTTAACTAGGGGCAATTAGGGGGTTAAAACCTTTATTAGATAATATATGGGGGTACCTGACGCTATATAAAAACCTGACGGCGAACCTAAAAAAAAATTACTGGCTACCTATCGGCATCACCGACACTAAGACAACGATCATAAAAACGATCGCTTAGCGACAGTGGTGATAGGGGGTGAAAGGGTTACCTGGGGGGCGATCAAGGGGGTTAAACCTTTATTAGGTAATATATGGGGGTACCCGACGCTATAAAAACCTGCGGCGAACCTAAAAAAAATTACTGGCTACCGATCAGCATCACCGACGCTAAGACATCGATCAGAAAAATGATCGCATAGCGACGGCGGTGCTAGGGGGTGAAAGGGTTACCTGGGGGGTGATCAAGGGGGTTAAACCTTTATTAGGTAATATATGGGGGTACCCGACGCTATAAAAACCTGTGGCGAACCTAAAAAAAAATTACTGGCTACCGATCAGCATCGCCGACGCTAAGACATCGATCAGAAAAATTATCGCTTAGTGACAGTGGTGATAGGGGGTGAAAGGGTTACCTGGGGGGCGATCAAGGGGGTTAAACCTTTATTAGGTAATATATGGGGGTACCCGGCGCTATAAAAACCTGCGGCGAACCTAAAAAAAATTACTGGCTACCGATCAGCATCACCGACGCTAAGACATCGATCAGAAAAATGATCACATAGCGACGGCGGTGCTAGGGGGTGAAAGGGTTATCTGGGGGGTGATCAGGGGGTTAAACCTTTATTAGGGGGGGTTAGGGGGCTACACTGGACCTAAAACTAAATGTAGTGACACTTTTACAGTCACAAATGTCACTGATTGCAGTGTTCACTAAATAAATGGTCACTGCAATCAGTGACACTGTGACTGGGGGCTGGGGGGTGATCTGGGGGGGTGATCTGGGGGTGTCTGGGGGGGCCTGGGGGGGGCTATTTATGTGCCTATGTGTCCTGGTGTCAGTGTAGTGTTGTGTGCACTAACCTGCATCTTCTCCTGTACGGCGCTCGGTATATGTGAGCGCCGCAGGAGAGATGACATCACTTCCTCCTGCCTGGCAGGCAGGGGAAGCTCTCTCATTCGCCGGGAGCGATCGAGAGGGGGTGGCCGGAATCGAACGGCGGTCCCCTCATGCCGGATCGCTCCCGAAGGTAAAACGACCACCCACTGTAAAGAAGGGGGGTCCGATCGGACCCCCCAACTATACAAAGGCAATCACGTATATGTACGTGATTCTGCCTGTCGGTGCCATTCTGCCGACGTATATTTACAGTGGGCGGTCGTTAAGTGGTTAAGAAAGAAAAAAAATAAGAAAAGCATTTTTCTTATTTTTCTTTTTCTTTTTTTTGTTCAGCAGCTTGGTAGTGCAGTGTTAATTTTGACATCAAATTTCGATTTATTTTTAGCCATAGTCTTTTGACTAAAATGCCATTTTTCGTTTTAGTTGTATTTTAGTCATCTGAATTGTTGGTCGTATTTTAGTCAAATAAAATGGTGTTAATTTAGTCGACGAAAATATTTTCATCAATGAATTAACATAATTTTTGACCAGACTCAATCAATTTTGAAATTTAGTCATTTCCCCCAGGACCACCTGTTGTCTTATTCAGTTGGAATGTGAGCCGTATGTCGCTAGTTTACCCCTTTAAAATCACCATTACTACTCAAAAGTTTAAAAAATAATAAAAAACTTTTTTTTTTTAATTAATGGTTGTAATAAATGTGTCCTCTTTGTAATGCTGTATATACATTTTCAGAATTGTCTGAGAAACTTCCCAAAAGCTTTCATCTTTAATAACCCAAGTTATCTAATAATTGATATCACTTCACTACTATCAACCTTTCTGCATTAATCAACGGCTAACACAGTACAAGACCGCACTAGTAATAAATAAAGTAAGAGCACCTACCTGCCTGTGCCATCATAGTAATAAATAAAGTAAGAGCACTTACCTGCCTGTGCCATCATAGTAATAAATAAAGTAAGAGAACTTACCTGCCTGTGCCATCATAGTAATAAATAAAGTAAGAGCACTTACCGGCCTGTGCCATCATAGTAATAAATAAAGTAAGAGCACTTACCTGCCCGTGCCATCAATAACCACAGACAGTTTATCAGTAAACAGCATAGCAGATCCATCTTAACGAGCTTTGTTCTCTAAACAGTTTCCTGTAATTATTTCCTGCAGCTCTTCTATTTAACAAAGTCATGCCATGCTTTTTATGCCATGCCATCCGTTTAGAAAAACGCCCGCCCACCAGAAAACTATAATTAACTCTGAAAATAATTATAGACACGGTGAGCAATCAGGGGGTGTGATCACTTTACAGCCCAGTTCTCCAAAGCTGGACAACACCATGCAATATGATCTTACAATATCTGCTTTAGAGTTACCAAAACTATGAGGACAAACCTAACCAACTGATTCAGTTTGTATCAAATCAGGCAAGCCCTTGCATTGCACAGTTGATGGTAGATCTAAAGGAGATTAGAAAATCAGATTGTATAGTGAATGATGAGCCTAAACTGAAAAGTGTAAACATTTTCACGTGTTAAAAAAATCGTTCTCATTTTCACCTAATTCAAGAAATATTTTGGCCACACGCCAGAAGGTAATTCTCATTTCCTTTGCAATTTCCTTTGCAAACTGTGTGTGACCACTTTCTCATGCCTGCTTTTGCTTTTACCACTGTATATGTAGTCGTGATTGCTCAGGCTTGTTTATTTTAATACTTTATTATTAGTACAGTAAAACCTTGGTTTGAGAGTAACTTGGTTTGAGAGCGTTTTGCAAGACAAGCTAAATTTTTAAATAAATTTTGACTTGATATACACGCGATGTCTTGATATAAGAGTAGCGTCATGTCACAACTGAGTATAAAAGAGAAGAGAGACGCCTCTAAGTGTAGCAATATGGTTACATTTAACCACTTAAGGACCAGCGCACGACTATATACGTCCTCTTTTTTGAAGAGGGATATCTCGGTAATGCCAGCAGCTGCTGCCACAACCGAGATATCCATCTCTTCAGGTGCCGGTCCTGTAAACGATAATGGTGGTCTCTGCGGCGGATTCGCCGCAAGATCACCGTTATCGGCGGTGGGAGAGGGCCCCCCCTCCCGCCGTTCTCTCACGCCCTCCGCCACTTACCGAAGCCGTCTGTAGTGGTGGAGGCGATCGGGTCCTCTTCCTAGCTGGGTATGGAGATGAGTGAGGGGAAGATGGCCCCAACCCGTCTCCATACCATAGCAGGGCGGAAGCGACGTCAAAACGTCACTTCCACCCATATGTCTTAAAGGCACATTTTTTTGTTGTCATTTTTTCAAATGACAACAAATATATTTTTTTATTATTGCATTTTAATCTAAATATGAGATCTGAGGTCTTTTTGACCCCAGATCTCATATTTAAGAGGACCTGTCATGCTTTTTTCTATTACAAGGGATGTTTACATTCCTTGTAATAGGAATAAAAGTGACTCAATTTTTTTTTTAAAAGGACAGTATTAAAATAAAAAATAAAAAAAGTAAAATAAATAATAAGAAAAATAAAACATTTAAAGTGCCCTGTTTTTCAAAAAACAGTTTAAAAATAAATAAAATCAAGTAAAATAAATAAGAAAACAAAAAAAGTAATTTTTAAAGGGCCCTGTCCCGACGAGCTCGCGCGCAGAAGCAAACGCATACGTGAGTAGCGCCCGCATGTGAAAACGGTGTTCAAACCACACAAGTGAGGTATCGCCGCAATCGTTAGAGCGAGAGCAATAATTCTAGCCCTAGACCTCCTCTGTAACTCAAAAGATGCAACCTATAGAATTTTTTAAACGTCGCCTGTGGAGATTTTTAAGGGTAAAAGTTTGACGCCATTCCACGAGCGGGCGCAATTTTGAAGTGTGACATGTTGGGTATCAATTTACTCGGCGTAACATTATCTTTTACAATATAAAAAAAAAATGGGCTAACTTTACTGTTGTCTTGTGAATTTTTTCCAAAAAAAGTGCGCTTGTAAGACCGTTGCGCAAATACGGTGTGACAAAAAGTATTGCAATGACCGCCATTTTATTCTCTAGGGTGTTAGAAAAAAACAATATATAATGTTAGGGGGTTCTAAGTAATTTTCTAGCAAAAAAACATGTTTTAGGCTCCATGTACACAGAAGCTGATAAACTGCAGTTAATGGGCGTTTTGGCGTTTTTTTTAAAAGCCCATTAACTGCACTCTATGTTAGCCTATGTGTTCATGTACACATAACGTTTTTTAGCTTTAATGAGCAGTGGAGTTAATGGGCTTTTTCCTGAACGCAGGAAATTTGCGTTCAAAGTGCCGTTTTTCGGCAGAAAAAAACGCAAAACGCCGAAAAACGCTCATAAACGCTCATAAACGCTCAAAAACGCTGGCCGCGAGCGTTTTTTAGTCCATTGAAAAAAAAATTTTTTTTTTTTTTTTTTTTTTTTTTTAAAAAGCTAAAAAAAGCTACACTGAAAAACGCTAATAAAAGCTAGTAAAAAAACGCTGATAAAAGCTAGCTTTTTCTGCTGCTTTAAAAACGGCCGTTTTTGAGCTTCTGTGTACATGGAGCCTAAAACTTGTAAACACCAAATCTTAAAACGAGGCTCAGTCCTTAAGTGGTTAATGAAGGTACAACATTTAGAAACTCACATGGTTGATGATTAAAACAGGCACATCTAAGTTTGCAGGGATCTGGGGTAAAGCTGTCCACATAGACCATCCTTTTGCACCACCATTGATGTTGTCCCTTCCACGCTGCGCTCAACGAGCGCATCAAACCTCGCTTTCAGATCGCTCTACTGCAGGGTAGTCTTCCCGGTCACGATTTCAGATTGACAGTGGTGAGAGTCGGCCGTGCGGGGGATGGTCTATGTGGACAGCTTTACCCCGGATGCCTGCATACTTAGATGTGCCTCTTTTAATCATCAACCATGTGAGTTGCTAAATGTTGTACCTTCATTAAATGTAAACATATTGCTACACTTAGAGGCGCCTCTCTTCTCTTTTATACTCTGTAGCTCCTGCTGGATTTGGCTTCTAATCCCCTTGTGGAGGCTTCCATTTGGGGATGGACATTTTATGGTTACACAACCTATCACATTGCGATAATCTTTTTATATGGACCATAAACTGAAGGACTTATGAATAAATGGTTGTTGAACGAATCATTTGAGTTTCCGTTATTTCTTATGGGAAAATTTGCTTTTATATACAAGTGCTTTGGATTACAAGCATGCTTCCGAATAACGAATTATGCTCGTAATCCAAGGTTTTACTGTATTTGTCTTTATAATTTTATTTTAACCACTTACAGACCGGAAGATACGACACTGCGTCACTTTAACTGACAATTGCGCGATCGTGCGACGCTGTACCCAAACAAAATTTACATCCTTTTTTCCCACAAATAGAGATTTCTTTTGGTGGTATTTGGTCACCTCTGTGGTTCTTATTTTTTGCGCTATAAACAGAAAAAAACTGTCAATTTTGGAAAAAAAAAACGATATTTTTTACTTTTTGCTATAATAAACATATAAAAAAATTAATTTCTTCATAAGTTTAGACCTATATGTAGTCTTCTACATATTTTTGGTTAAAAAAAAACGCAATAAGCGCTTATATTGATTGGTTTGCGCAAAAGTTATAACGTCTACAAAATAGGGAATAGATTTATGGCATTTTTATTATTTATTTATTTATTACTAGTAATGGCGGTGATCTGCGATTTTTAGCAGGACTGTGACATTTTTGACACTTTTTTGGGACCATTGACATTTATACAGCGATCAGTGCTATAAAAATGCACTGATTACTGTGTTACTGTCACTGGCAGGGAAGGGGTTAGCACTTCACTAGGAACAGCAGATCTCTCTGGCCTCCTCTGTCAGAATGGTAATCTGTCTGTTTACATTGACAGATCCTTCTTTATGGATCTCTTTCCCGCGATTGTGGGTGGCCGGCGAACATTGCGGCCGCTGGCCATGAGTATCGGGTTCCCCGCTGTGTGTGCCTGCTATGGCTCTTAAAGGAGCCAACATACAGCTACAGCGATTCGCGGAAATGACCCGACCTGCCACAGTATAATGAGGGCAGCCATTTTGAAAGCTTATTTTATCATTTAGAAATGAAAAAAGGTGTATCTCTGCGCTGTGGTGGGGCGGCAGCTGACACAGATAAGTAATATACTAAACTTCTAAATAATCTATAAGAAAAAGTGCGCCAAAACTAAATGAACAGCGATGAGATGAGAATACTGTGTAATAAATAGACAGCACATTAAAATAAAGTCCAAAAAACTGTTAAATTGAAAAAAATGCTAAAGTAAAAAAAAAAAAATATATAAAATATATATATATATATATATATATATATATATAAATATTTATATATATATATATCCAATCTTAAAGCGGAGTTCCACCCAAATGTGGAACTTCCGCTTAATCCACTTCTCACCCCCTTACATGCCACATTTGGCATGTCATTTTTTTTGGGGGGGGGAGTGGGGGCTTCAGTAGGAGTGGGACTTCCAGTCCCACTTCCTCCTTCCGCCCAGGGACCGCCTAGGCGACTCGTCATATCGCCTAAGGCGGCCCTCCCTGTAGGCGATCACCTGGGACACGTGACAGGTCCCAGGCGGTCGCCTGTCCACTCAGAGAGCGCTGCGCCGCTCGCGCATGCGCAGTGAGTGCCCGGCCGTGAAGCCGAAAGCTGTCACGGCCGGGTGCCCACACTATGAATGGAGGCGCCGGCGGAGAAGGGGGGGGGGAGCGCAGCTCCGGGTGTCGCGTCGCTGGACAGTGAAACAGGTAAGTGTATGTTTATTAAAAGCCAGCAGCTACACTTTTTGTAGCTGCTGACTCTTAATAAACATAAAAAAAGTCTGGAACTCCCCTTTAAATAAAAATTAACAATGAAAAACCAATATAGTGTGAAAAACATAGATTTAAATTCACAGTCCCATAATAGGATCAGCAATATAAAGTTATTGGTGAAAACACAATAGTTCAGTGCAAAGATTTGCACAAAAAATTGGTGGTAACTTGAAAAGTGAAGAGGTAATCAAGTACAGTGCTCCAGAATCATCCACCGCACCCCTGTGAAATGGACACTCACAGGAAAAGCTGGCTGCTGTTAAAACAGCAAACACGTACTCCGTGTAGATCCGCCATCTGTTGTGGGGAAGGCTGTTCAGCAACTCGCACCATCCAGATGTAGCTGTAGTAAATAAAGCTCAACAGGAGCCAAATGAGGTCTCCACAGTGTAGTATTTATTGGGTTTGTAAGTTAACCACTTGCCGACCGGCTCGCGCCAATATACGTCAGCAAAGTGGTTCGCTATCGTGAATAGCCGTATGGGTACGTCTTTACCTTTAAGATTAGCAGGTGAGCACGCGCCACAGGAGGGGTGCGCACACATGTGCTGCACGGCGGGGAACCCGATGAGAGCACCAGAGCAGGAACAGGGATTTGTGTGTGTAAACACTCAAATTCCTGTTTTGCCAGGGAGAGGAGACATATCGTTTGTTCCTACTAAGTAGGAACAATGATATGTCTCCTCCCCCAGTCAGTCCTATCCCCATACAGTTAGAAACACTAACTAGGGAACACATTTAACCCCTTGATTGCCCCTAGTGTTAACCCATTCCCTGCCAGTGACATTTATACAGTAATTAGTGCATTTTTATAGCACCGATCGCTGTATAGATGTCAATGGTCCCAAAAATGTGTAAAAAGTGTCCGATCTGTCCGCCTCAATGTCGCAGTACCGCTAAAAATTGCAGATCACTGCCATTACTAGTAAATATAATAATAATAAAAATGCCATAAATCTTTCCCATAGTTTGCAGACGCTATAACTTTTGCGCAAACCAATCAATATACGCTTATTGTGATTTTTTTTTACCAAAATTATGTAGAAGAATATATATTGGCCTAAACTGAGGAAGAAATTTGTTTTTTAAAAACATTTTTGGGATATTTATTATTGCAAATAGTAAAAAATATATTATTTTTTTTTTCAAAATTGTTGCTCTTTTTATTTTTATGTTTATAGCGCAAAAAAGAAAAACCGCAGAGACGATCAAATACCACCAAAAGAAAGATCTATTTGTAGGAAAATAAGGACGTCAATCTTGTTTGGGTACAGCGTTGCACGACCGCGCAATTGTCAGTTAAAGCGATGCAGCTGTGTGCGCATGCGCGGGGACTCGGAGAAGGACGTGCACTGACCGAGCTCCCGGCACCCCGACCCACCGGAGCTAATAATAGCGCAGGCAGCGAGGTCCGAGAGACAGGACCGATCCCACACTAGCCCCGAGGCGGTGATGAACCGAAGAGCACAGGGGCAGCCGCACCATAAACAGAATACAGCCCAGAGGAGAGCGGGAACTTCCCCTACAGCATGGCCACGATCCAAGATGGCGCCCGGCAAGCCAGACACGTGGGGCAGCACTGCAGCATCCAGATTTGACGGCGCTGCACAGAGAGGAGACAAGCAGCAAAATCCGGAGCCATCTAGAGATCCATTCTCCTCTCAATCCTCAGGAGAGGTGGAGACCGGACAGCGGGGTGAGTCACCTTCACATCCCCCATCCCCAGTCCTATACACTGAGGGACATGACTCTATAAACTCCCCTGTCTCCCCTGCCTCCTCCATGGATAGGAACATGGCAGATCTAACAGAAGTCCTCATCAGCCAATCCAGCCAGGATATGCCACTTCCCCAGCTATCACATTATTCCCCTAATGCTGTACTGTTGGGCAGATTCTCCACCATGCTGTAGCAGGAGCTCTCTAAGGCCTGCACATTAATTACCACTAAGCTTAAAAAAGATATCCACAGCTTGGGGGAGCGTTTTGAGCTAATTGAAACCAAAGTAGACGGTACCATCAAAAGGGTCAATCAGAACTCAGCCATGGTGACAGACCTCCAGGATAGATTGGAAGAGGCGTTCACAAAAATCGAAGATTTGGAGAATCGTTCACGTAGATACAATGTCCGCATGCGTGGCCTCCCTGAAACTCACACTGATCAAATGGAAGTGGATCGCGTTCACCGAGCACTAACAGCCCCAAGGGCCGACGGCCTACCACAAGACATTATCGTTAAGCCACATCACTACTGCATTAAGGAAAAGATGATGTTTGCGGCCCGCAACAGGCCGGACTTGTCGCTATTTGGAGCACCAATACAGCTTTTCACAGATTTGGCGCCATCAACGGTCCAGAAACGCAGAAACCTACGACCATTACTCCAGCAACTCATGGCCAAACAGATTAAGTATCGATGGGCGTTCCCTTTTAAGTTATCATTCACCTACAACGGAAAGTCCCACTCCTTTTCCACGTTCCAAGCAGGCGAAGACCTACTGCTTGGTCTCGATATCATTGCGCAGGACTCTCCGACTTCGTCTCCCCCTCACCTGGATCATCGTCCCCTCTCCCCGATGTGGCAGGATCGCACACGCTCACAGGCCAGAAATGCTCGCCGGAATACCTGAGTATTATTGCTCTTTTCTCTTTTCTACCCCTTTTTGGGAATTGTTAGTGCTTGGTTGCACAGGTATGGCCCGAGCTCATGGTGGACTATGGGCCTGATGGGGCCATCGTTACCGTTCACGGGTTACAAAGTTACTTGAGTTCCTGGTTTTCGGAATGGCTATCAGCCGACTATTTTACAACCCCGACTGGCCCCAACTTGGTCGAAGGAACTTTGCTATTTTGCAGTCTGGGGACCCTAGGGGAATGTGGTTCCCCTGTTGGGCTGTGGCTCGGGGGCCGGAACGACCGATGGGGACCCTTCCGGCCCCGGCGTCACTGGCCTTGGGAACACATGTTACTATAGGTAGCCTGTTATGTTAAACTGTATTGATTGGTTTATGTCATTCCTGATATGACCTCGAATAGCCTGCTTAGATAGAGTGTATTCATATTTGGGTCGGGGTGGTCATACTTGCCACCCAACCGCGAGACTACCTATCCTCCGACGAGGATGGTACCCTTGCACCTAATTTGCCGGATGTTTTCTCCGGCAGGGGTTATTCCCCATACCTTCGTTCATCAGTTAGGATTGATTTGTATTGGTTGTTTGGGCCTAAGGCCTATGCTTATATTTTTTTGCTTTTATTTTTGTTTTTCTGCTTCTCTAATGCCTTTTCTTTTTTTCCCTTCCCCCTTTCTCGTCGGAGCCTCGATTCGGCGCCCTTCCCTTATGTCATGGTCTGAGAGGTCACCAAGCCGAACAGTCTTCATTTTCGGGGCCCTTCCCGCTTCATTCACTGCGCAAGGTAAGAGTGCTCTGCCCTACCACGATGGCTACCACATATAACACAGACTACTCGATAGTTAGCCATAATGTACATGGATTTAATTCCCCTGCTAAGAGAACTAAGGCTTTCCAGTTTTATTATAAACAGAAGGCTGAAGTCCTTCTATTACAGGAGACTCATTTTTCCAACGTCTCAGCGCCCTGTTACCTCAATATGAAGTATCCGCAGTTTTATCTAGCAGGGGGTCGGGAAAAGAAGGGTGGTGTAGCCATCTGCTTTTCGAAACGGACCCCCTTTACCCCCATCACTATTGTTAAGGACAAGGGCGGTAGGTATATTGTGGCAGTGGGGCGGCTCCATGACCAGGAGGTGTTCTTTATATCATACTATGCCCCGAATACTGGGCAGCCAGAATTCTTTAGCAAAATGCTGAAGATTCTAATGCCCAAAGTCCAGGGTCAGGTCATTATGGGGGGCGATAGTAATATTCCCTTGGACAGAATTATGGATAAATCGGACTCCTCTAAACCCATATTGAAGCACCCACCGACTGGAAGCAGCAAGGTTGCACGTCTGTTTCATTTCCATGACCTCATTGACGCCTGGCGAGAAAATAACCCTACGGTCAGAGACTTTACACATTTTTCGCAGGTCCATCATACTTACTCTAGGATAGATCACGTTTTAGTACACACGCCTTTGCTCCCATTTATTAAGTCAGTTAAGACCTTATCTACCCCTTGGTCTGATCATTCCCCGATCAAACTCTCTACTACAGGGCTGTGGACTAAATCTAGACCCTCCCCGTGGAGACTTAATGTGAGCCTGCTGAATGACCCTATCATCTTTTTAGAGATTCAAAAGGAAATACAGGAATACTTTAGACTTAATAAGGCATCAGACACATCCCCCGCAATTAACTGGGTAGCCCATAAAGCAGCGATTCGGGGCATATTGTTACAAGTTGCGGCTAGGGTTAAACGCAATAGGGAACAGGCAAATAAGCGTCTTGAAGCAAACTTAGATGACTTACTTAGCGAACAGCATAGGAATCCCCTGGTAGATATAAGGCATAAAATTGACGAGGCTCGATTAGCACTCAATCTTAGCTTGACTACACAAGCGGAGAAACATATTAGCTGGTCTAAACACAGGTTCTACCCGATGATAAACCTACCACAATGTTAGCTAGAAAGCTGGTTCCTCGACCGTACACACCGACTTTGCCTAAACTAAGATTATCCACGGGCCTTACCTCCCAGAACCCTGAACGGATAATTGGAGAATTTCACAAATTTTACACTAAGCTGTATGGAGCGCAGGACAAATTTGATCCATCCGGAGCGAACACATTCTTTCACGACTTACAGCTGCCTAAATTGACGCAAACCCATGCGGAACTGATGGACGGTGCTCTTACAGAGCCTGAAATCAGGGCTGCAATCAAAACCTTGCACCCTACTAAGGCCCCTGGGCCAGATGGATTCCCGGGCCACTACTATAGGAAGTATCAAGATCTTCTGGCCCCACATCTCTGTACTTACTTTAATGACCTGAGAAGCGGTAGTGAACTCCCCTGCCATGAAAATGTAGCCTATATAAGTGTTATCCCGAAGCCGAGGAAGGATCATGGAGACTGTACCAATTACCGCCCAATTTCCTTGATCAATACGGATCTAAAATCCTGACCAAAATACTGGCCCAGAGACTTAATACTTTTCTTCAGTGTTATATTTATCCTGACCAAGCAGGTTTTGTCCCGACAAGACAGGCAACAGACCAAACCCGCCGGTTAATTAACCTTATCTCGGTGGTTCAGTCTGATTGTGACGGAAAGGGGACTAGGAGGGGGATGTTACTTTCATTGGATATCCAGAAGGCGTTTGATTCAATCTCCTGGGACTATCTATTTGATGTTCTCACTCGCTTTGGATTTGGGGGACACTTTCTGGGTCTCCTTCATATATTATATGATTCCCCTAGGGCCTCGCTAATGCTCAGAGGATATACTTCCCAAACATTTCCAATCAGGAGAGGAACTAGACAGGGTTGCCCGTTGTCACCGTTATTATTCGCCCTGGCGATTGAGCCACTAGCGATCAAAATTCGCGCATGCAGAGATATTCAGGGTATTTATTGCGGAGACTATGAACACAAATGTTTACTCTTTGCGGATGACTTGTTGCTGACCTTGACCTCACCGATCACGTCCCTGCCTAATTCATATGCTATTTTGCAACCTTTTTCCAACATCTCTGGGTTGGCAATCAACCATAGTAAGTCAAGGGCACTGAACTTATCTTTGCTAAGCTCCACCCAGGCAACGCTTGAAAAATCATTTAGATTCCGATGGGAATCCACAGCTCTCCCTTATTTAGGCATACAAATAACCTCATCTGTCGGCAAGTTGTACAAAGGGAATTATCCAGCCCTTTTCAAATGGCTAACAGAAGACTTGGCTAAGTGGCAGGTTCACCCGCCATCGTGGTTTGGCAGACTTCACTCGATTAAAATGAATGTTCTACCCCGATTATTGTATTTCTTCCGCACCTTGCCAGTCTCATTGGCCCGTGAAGACCTTAAACGATTTCAGAATAAAGTTCTACAGTTTATTTGGGGTGACAAGAGACCCAGGGTGAATAGGAGCACTTTATACGCGTTGAAGCGGAGAGGAGGACTTGGTCTACCAGACTTATTAAAATATTTTTATGCTGCCCAGGTAGCACAACTCACAAGGTTTCACTCCCAATGGGCACAGGCCATTTGGATGGCTATGGAATCTTATTCTTGCCGTCTCAAACCTATTTCTCATATTTTATGGCTCCCTATTAAGGAGCGACCTCCTATACTTTGCCCTACTTTATCCATGTCATTGGAAATATGGGACAGACTCTCCAGATCTCACAAATTCAAGTCTCCTCATTCTCCACTGGCACCTCTGCTTCAAAATAATGCATTCACCCCGGGTCTCGCCCCACTAGCGTTCGAATGGTGGACTAATAAGAGTTTCATGCGTATTGCAGAGCTTTGTGATCATAGAGGTATGCTGTCCGAACAGACTATGACTGACAGGTATCAAATGCCACCAGCAGAGGGTTATAGGTTTGCCCAGATCTCACATTATGTACAAACCTTGGCTCGTAAGAGCGACCTAGCAACCCAAACTCCCATGGAACATCTATGCAAAAATTATGATAAAATCAAGGGACATTTATCTGCTATATATTCAATATTGCTGAGCGCATCGACAAAGCTGAACTATATGATCCAATGGGAGACCAACTTGCAGGAAACCCTGGATCTGGACGAATGGCATAAGATAGCCGAGACGGCATCTCGTTCGCTCATCAATACTTCAATAATTGAGGCCAATTATAAGGTTCTGCTGAGGTGGTATATGGTGCCGGTCAGACTGGCAACTTTTGTTTCAGGGGCTACCCCGCTGTGCTTTAGAGGATGTGGCCAGGTGGGCACCACCTATCATATTTGGTGGACGTGCCCAAAGGTTAGGAAGTTTTGGATCAGGGTGGATAATTTCGTTTACTCCCTTACCCAACTAAACCTGACTAAATCAGCTAAGCAAGCACTACTGGGGGGTGGAGATGTGGAAGCCTCCAAGTCCTGCAAGAGGCTTTTGACATTTATATTTATTTCAGCCAAAATCACCATCGCTAGGAACTGGAAATCGGCAGCTCTACCATTCGAGCAGTTTAAAGGAAAATTGTCTTGGTTGATGCTAAACGAACGTTTGACCGCATTGGCCCAAGATAAAATGAAACTCTTTCATAAAGTGTGGGACCCATGGCTTTGTTACATAACAAATGACCCCAGGATGTTTGCAGCTTAACCTAAGTTAGGTTGGGGTGTCCGGGTGCTGAATCGGGGCTCCTTCCCCCCCCCTCCCCCCATTCCCCGTTCTCAACTGTTCTTTCCTCACTCTGTCTCCTCCCTTCTATTCTCTGTCTCTGTTCTCTTTTTTATTTGTTTATTTTTGGAGTCGGATCCAGACCGTAGAGGTTTGTGCGGCTCCCTGTTTTCTAAGCTCCTACGGGATCATTGTCAGTCTGATCTGGCCTCTGGGCTGCCCGCACGACCAGCGGAGTTGCGCCCCCCCGATAGGCGGATGGGGGGACGGCTCTTCTGGGCGGGCGGTTCAGATGATAGGATCTGGGATGTGAAGAGGGGCCAATGGCTCTGCGGAGCATTGGATTTATGTGAGCTTTTAGGTGGCGATTTTTTTTTTTTTTTTTTTACTATTGCATGGACCCCTACACGCAGAGATCTTCACTGTGTTACCCCGAATGTTGATTGTGACTGTACAATGTTATGTTGCGACTTTTATACATTTTGTATGACAAAACTTGAATAAACATATTGAAACATAAAGCGACGCAGCTCTGTATCGCAAAAAATGGCCTGGTTCCTTAAGCAGCCAAATATTCCGGTCTGTAAGTGGTTAAAAGCCAAAATAAAAGGAATCATAAAAACATATGACAATGGGTGTCACTGCTGACTGGTATCTCAGTGGCCTGATGTCAGCACTAGTGTCTCCTCCCGACGCGTTTCCATCCAATAGGACGTGCGATGGATGATTCTGGAGCACTTTAATGGATCACCACTTCAATTTTCAAGTGACCACCAATTTGTTGTGCACATCTTTGCACTGAACTATTGTGTGTAGCGGGTACTTGAATTTAGGGGAAGCATCTAGGTGGTAGTGTGGCCCAGATGCCCGGATTGTTAGTAAATTCAAGGTTCACTTTGTGAGTCTTGTAGGACTCTGGTGGTGTGAGGTTCCCGCCGGCCTACAGGTGGCGTTGTTGCCTTGGGCTGGGGCTGGGCTCGCACCGCAAGACTGTGCCTTTTTGTCCTCCCCTGGAGCTGGTACAGCGGGGCGAGGAACCCACTGTGGTGCGAAGGGAGAGGTCATAAAAGGGGTGGACGCCCTCATCACGGGGTTAGAGTCCGGAACGAGAAGATGCGGCCGCACCCAGGCACCTTCAGCCTGGGTGCTGGCGTTCCGGTGTTCCAGGCCTAGGTGCCCTTGACCTAGCCGGAGCGGAGATGGAGTCCATCTCAGGCACCTTTAGCCTGGGGTGAGGTACTATGGCGGATGCCTGGGGCTCAGTACCTTCGACTGAGTTCCGCGAGGGTGGAGGAATCCGAGGGGGCCCTAATTCCTTGGGTGCCCGTGTCTGAGTTCGTGAGGACTGGTGTGCAGTAACTTCTCTGAAGAGTCCGGCGCAGCACTGCTGGTGACAGAGAGGCCTCCACTTCTCCCTTGGATGGATTTCTTCCCCTGACAGGGTCTGAGCGAGCGAAGGTAATTCACGTTCTATATCATCTAGTCAGTGGCAGTGACTATTCATTCACCACTGGTGACAGCACAGTGGGCAGGATTGTGCCTCGATCTGTCCCCATTTTCCAAAGTGAAGAAACTGTTTTATTGCTTGGCAAGAAGAATAAAACTGAGTTGGACCTACTCACTGTGTGGAACTCTGGTTACTAGGAGCAAAGGCGTCAGGAACGAAGTACTGGACTTGACTCTAGGACACCTACATAAAACCCAATCTTCTGGCCTTCACCTCTTAGCTATGGAGGACATGGGCCGTGGTGTATCTCATCCCTCCCCCCAGCACTGAGACCCCTAGACGAAGAAAGACAAGTCGAGTATGAGAAGGGGAGAGAGGGGTGAGGCCGCTACATGTGTTTTCACCAATAAGTTTATATATTGCTGATACTATCATGGGATTGTGCATTTAAATCTATATTTTTCACTATATTGGTTTTTCATTGTTGATTTTCATTTAAGATTGGACTTAGATAGTAGGATTTTTAAAACAGCTTACCTGTAAAATCCTTTTCTTGGAGTACATCACGGGACACAGAGCAGCATAGTCATTACTATGTGGGTTATATAGAATTACCTTCAGGTGCTGGCACTGGCAACTTCCAAAACAGGAAGTACCCTCCCCTATATAAGCCCCTCCCATCCGGGAGTACCTCAGTTTTGTAGCAAAGCAATACGTGTCCCCAAAAGAGGGGTGGGAGCTCTGTGTCCCGTGATGTACTCCAAGAAAAGGATTTTACAGGTAAGCTGTTTTAAAAATCCTACTTTCTTGTTCATACATCACGGGACACAGAGCAGCATAGTCATTACTATGTGGGACGTCCCAATGCAATGCCACATGAGGGGGGGGGATACACCATACATAAGCTGGGCGCCATCAGGCATGAGGATCGTTTGCGGCCTGCAACACACTGCGCCCAAAGGCGACATCCTCCTGACTTCTCACGTCCACCTGGTAGAACCTAGTAAACGTGTGTACTGAAGACCATGTTGCGGCCTTACAAATTTGCGCCAGGGAGGCCTGGTGATGCACTGCCCATGAAGTTCCAACTGCTCTCGTGGAGTGCGCCCTAACTTTGAACGGAGGCGGTCTACTTTTCAAGCCATAGGCTTGTATTATGACCTGTCGAATCCACTTGGCTAAAGTAGATTTTGATGCTGCCTGACCCTTTCTGGGGCCTTCCGGCAGAACAAACAGAGAATCCGTTCTACGAATCTGAGCAGTGGCTTTTAGATAAGCTTTAACTGCTCTTACTACATCCAAAGAATGCAATAACTTTTCCTCTACCGAGCTTGGTTTGGGGAAAAAAGAAGGAAGAACCACATCCTGGTTCAAGTGAAACCTTGATACCACCTTAGGAAGAAAGGCTGGGTGAGGACGTAATACTACTCTGTCCTTATGGATAACCAGATATGGCTCTTTACAGGACATGGCGGCTAATTCCGACACTCTTCTAGCCGAGCATATGGCTACTAAAAATATCAATTTCCTGGTGAGTAGAACCAAGGAAATGTGCCGCAAAGGTTCAAATGGCTGCTTCTGCAGAACCGACAGAACCAAATTTAGATCCCATGGGCATATGGGAGCCTTAATCGGTGGAATAATACGAGTCACACCTTGCATAAAGGATTTGACAAGTGAATGCATAGCCAGGGGCCTTTGAAATAGTATTGACAAGGCCGAAACCTGGCCCTTGATAGTACTTAAGGCAAACTTCCTGTCTACAGCCCACTGCAGGAAGTCCAGAATTCTGCCTATAACGTACTTACGTGGATGCCATTTTCTGGCCTCGCACCAAGTGATGTACGCCTTCCAAACTCTATAGTAGATCTGCCTGGATACAGGCTTCCTGGCATTGATTATAGTTGATACCACAGAGTTAGAGAGACCTCTCTTCTTTAGGATGTGGGACTCAATAGCCAGGCCGTTAAACTTAGAGTTAGTAAGGAAGGGTGGTATATCGGTCCTTGCGAAAGCAGGTCCGGACGACGTGGAAGGGTCCAAGGACTCCCCACAGACATTTTGATGATCTCCGCGTACCAGGCCCTTCGGGGCCACGCTGGAGCCACCAGGATCACCGGCTTCTTCTCCAACCTGACTCTGCGAAGGAGTCGAGGCAACAATTGTAGCGGAGGGAATGCATATATCAGTCTGAACTGATCCCAAGGGAACACCAGAGCATCCGAGCCGCAAGCGAGGGGATCCCTTGTCCGGGAGACAAACCTGTCCACCTTTGCGTTGAATCTGGATGCTAGCAGATCTACATCCGGTGTTCCCCACCGCTGACATATTGCTCGGAAGACCTCGGGATGAAGGGACCATTCCCCTGGGCATAACTGTTGGCGACTCAGAAAGTCCGCCTTCCAATTCTCCACCCCTGGAATGAAGACAGCTGATATACATGGGACATGCTTTTCTGCCCATTCCAGGATGTGACTTACTTCCCTCTGGGCTGCACGACTCCTGGTGCCTCCCTGATGATTGATATATGCCACTGCTGTGGCATTGTCTGATTGAATTCTGACAGGGGACCCTTGGAGTCTGGATGTCCAGGCTACTAGGGCGTACCGGGCTGCTCGTATCTCTAAGAGATTGATGGGCAGGGTTTTTACTACATTTGACCATCTGCCCTGGAGAGACCATTGCTCCAGTACTGCCCCCCAGCCTGTAAGGCTGGCATCTGTAGTGACCACCTTCCAAGATATCGGGCTGAAGGGTTTTCCCTTCTGGAGATTCTGGGGGATCAACCACCAGCAGAGACTCTTCCGAACGGAAGGGGACAAAGCCATCGGGAAGTCTAGAGCCTGAACTTTTCCGTTCCAGGCTGACAATATGGCCCTTTGTAAATTCCTTGAGTGGAATTGGGCGTATGGCACAGCTTCGAATGATGCTACCATCTTTCCTAGCAGCCTCATGCACAGGCGTATGGACGGCTGTCTTTTTGCACAAAGCAGACGGACCAAGCCCCTCAAAGAGGATACCTTGTCTAGAGGTAAGAAAATCTTCCTCTGGTCTGAATCCAGCCGTAGCCCTAGATATACCAGGTTTTTCACTGGCTGTAGGGCTGACTTGTCCAGGTTGATGACCCAACCGTGAGATTCTAGATACTTGATTGTATCGATAATTACCACTTCTAGCTTGGCAACTGAGTGGTCCATCAACAACAGGTCGTCTAGGTATGCCATTATCGTTACACCCCGTGTTCTTAGATCGGCCAACAGTGGGGCCAGAATTTTTGTGAACACTCGTGGTGCTGTGGCCAGACCGAATGGTAAGGCTCTGAACTGAAAATGGCGCCCTTCTACTGCAAAGCGTAGGAATTTTTGATGACCTGGAAAGATGGGAACATGCAAGTAAGCATCTTTGATGTCGATCGAGGCTAACCATTCCTCCCCTTGTAGGGCAGCGGTGACCGATCGGATCGACTCCATCCGGAAAGACCGGACGTTTAGAAATTTGTTTAGACTCTTTAGGTCCAATATGGGTCTTATGTCCCCGTTTGGCTTCGGGACTGTGAAAAGGTTTGAGTAGAAACCCAACCCCCACTCTTCCATAGGAACCTCCATAATTACTCCTTGGAGCAATAGTTGTTCTAACGCCAATAGGAGAGACCGTCTTTTCAGAGGGTCTCTTGGCATGCCTGACCACATAAAATGGGACGGAGGAGACTCTTTTAACTCCAACTTGTATCCCAGAGTTACTGCGGAGAGCACCCATCTGTCTTTGATCGTCTCCCGCCAGGTCTCTGCGAACAACTGAAGTCTTCCCCCCACCCGTTTGAGTGGGGGCAGCCCTTCATAGGCTTGACTTGGAGGCTGGTTTAGTACCTCTTCGGATCCAGGGCTTTTTATTACCCTGTGGCTGTCCCTGATTTTTACCTCCTGAGTTTGACCGAGGAGGCCGTCGGAACTGCTTAGTAGCAGACGTCGCAGGGATAGGAGAGGTAGTCCTCTTAAAAGATGGACCCCTAGACCTCTTCTTACTCGGTAAGAGAGTACTTTTACCACTGGAAATCTTCTGGATATACTTATCCAGGTCTTCGCCAAAAAGGCGTTCCCCATGAAATGGGAAGCTAACTAAGAGCTTCTTACAGGGAGCTTCAGCAGACCAGTTTTTGAGCCACAGAAGCCTACGCATATGTACCAAAGACAGCGTGAGGCGGGAGGCCTGATGGATAGAATCCTTGATGGCGTCAACCGCAAAGCATAATGCTCTAGGCAGATCAGCCAGAGCCTGGGCCTGTTGGTCTGGCAAATCCCCCAGGACCATTTTCATTTGATCCTTTAAAGCTTGGCAGACCCCAATAGCTGCCACTGCTGGCTGTGTAACAGCCCCTGCTGTGGAAAAAGCAGATTTTAATAAAGATTCCAATTTTTTATCCACTGGATCTTTGAACATTTGAACATTATCTACTGGACATGTCAGTGATTTGTTCACAGAAGAGATGGCTGCATCCACCGTAGGAACATTCCATCTCTGGGTGAACTTTTCCTCCATGGGATAGATCACCGGAAACCTTTTAGGCGGAACAAATAGTTTATTAGGATGTTCCCAGTCCTGGTATATAAGTCCTTCCAATAATGGATGTATTGGAAAGGAGCAATTAACCTGGGGAGCTTTTAGCGACCCCAATGAGGAGACAGCAGTAGTTGATGGTTCAACAAGAGGCATTTTAAATGCAGATCGAACCATGTCAGTTAGGGTCTGGACCCACAATCTTTCAGTCTGTGATGCTGAAAATGGTTCATCTACTGTCGATTCCTCAAAAACAGAGCTAACCTTCTCCTGATCCCCTTCAGGTAGGTCGGTCCCTTCCTGGGACTGTTGCTCTGCCAACAGGCACTCTAATGGAGGTGATGGAGATCTGGCGCGCTTTCTTTCCTGTAGAGAAGAAGCGATCAATGCAGCCAATCTCTGCTCCAATCCCTCCAGAGTTGAGGAAAAAACCTCCTCTGTTATATATGCAGGAGCAGGTGGACTGAGGACAGCCGCAGTACCTGGCACTCCCGGGGGTTCCTTATGGGTATTAACCTCTGATTTCTCAGGGGAGGAGGGTGCAGATGACTGCTCCAGATCCTCAGAGCCCGATGGAGACCCCCTACACTTCCTGAGAGGTATATCTCGGAGTTTTTTAGGCGGCATATTCCTTAGTTCAAAGCTGAGGTATTCCAGCCGCAATACACCCCTTACTGAAATAGTCTAATGCAATTTGCTGCTATGTACATCAGTGGGTGTCTACTAATGCGTCTTTCTGGGGATGCCTGTATCAACCGCCCGCTGTAAGCCCCTATACCATGCTACCAGCTCCTTTTCATGCTCTGTGTCCATAGCAAGCAGCGTGGACTGAGTCCTTTTATCTTGCTGGGACGCCCGCGCATGCGCAGAAGCGCTGGGCGCACAGAGCACGTCATCCGCCAGGCTCCGCCCCCTTTTTTGAAGCTAAACCTTATAAAAAGAAAGCATGTGTGCGCGCGCGCGCGTGCACGTGTGCGCTCTTGGCGCCATGTAGGGAGAGGAGCCAGGGTCCCTGTTTTACCAGGACTCGGGGATGGAAGGAAACTACTTGGCAGCATGACAGAGGAATGCAGCTTCCCTGATAGAGAGCTCACTCATCTGCCTGGACTTTCACCATGGAAGGAATAGTCCCAAGAAAAAAGACGTTCCACAGCGGCCTCTAGTGGACAAACACAGGTACCGCACTTTTGTCTTTTTTTTTTTTTTTTTTAAAACCTCCTTTATGAAAAACATTTCCAGGTTTACAGTTTTTTTAAAACTTCCCTTATGAAAAAACATTTCTAGGATTTCTTAGGCATATACAGCTATTAGCGGGAATACCCTTTAGGTAACAGGCAGAAAGACATATTAGGCTTGGGGGTCCCCTCAATAGAACCAAGTTCCTGAGGGGCCCCCACTTACCTTTTCCCCGCCGCAGGACTTTGTTTGGTCCACAGAAGCCCAAACTTCACCTCTCACGGCAGGCATTGTACTAGACCTTCAGGGACCGGGTTCCCAAGGATTCCACTCCCCTGGACCTGTATAGCACCCTGCACAGATAGCCTCTTGGTTTTGGGTATGACCAGAGCTCTGGATCCCAGGGTCCAGCCCTCCTAAGAGAGGCATTACAGGTAAAACCTTGCTCTTCTCTGCACGGCCCGGGTACCGACCGTTTAGCTATGAAGCTTTTTTGATCGGATCCGGAATAGCTTGCTAAGGCCCAGAGAACCTGTACACAAGCCCAGATGAATACATGTTAACCTTGGCCAACACCTTAGACACTGGCAAAAAACTGAGGTACTCCCGGATGGGAGGGGCTTATATAGGGGAGGGTACTTCCTGTTTTGGAAGTTGCCAGTGCCAGCACCTGAAGGTAATTCTATATAACCCACATAGTAATGACTATGCTGCTCTGTGTCCCGTGATGTATGAACAAGAAATATGGTTTTCTCGGCAAGAAACGACAAGAAAACTGTTGGGAGAGCTTTCTTGCCGAGAAAACCGTTCGTGTGTATGGTTTCTCGTCGAGAAAACTGCCGGGAATCTCAACAAGAAAAATAGAGAACCTGCTGTCTATTTTTTCGTCAGGAATCTCGTTTTTCTCGTCGGGATTCTCGTCAGCCTGTTTCCCGACGAGAAAACCAGTCGTGTGTATGCTTTTCCGAGTCTTAAAAAACCGTGCATGCTCAGAATCAAGTATGAGACCGGAGCTTTCCTTCTGGTAAAACTAGCGTTCGTAATGGAGTTAGCTTATTCGTCACGCTGTAATGAACTGAAAGCACGAAGACTGAAAAGCGCGAATTGTCTCTCCCCAAACTTTTACTAACACGCGGTAACACGAGATCAGCAAAAGCAGCCCAAGGGGTGGCGCCATTGGAATCGAACTTCCCCTTTATACTGCCGTCGTACGTGTTGTACGTCACCGCCAGTGGCGTAGCGTGGGTTGTCAGCACCCGGGGCAAGGTAAGTAATTTGCGCCCCCTAACCTGCGGACTTTTAGCACTCCCTGAGTCCCTTCAAATACAATAGTACTGACCTACCTGTTTACAACACTGATCTACCTGATTCCTATACTGACCACTACACTAACTCTCTCTCTGCCTCTCTCTCTCTGCCTCTGCCTCTCTCTCTCCGCCTCTGCCTCTCCCTTTCCCCACCTCTGCCTCTCTCTGTCTCTGTCTGTCTCTCTCTGCCTCTGTCTGTCTCTCTCTGCCTCTGCCTGTCTCTCTCTGTCTCTGTCTGTCTCTCTCTGCCTCTGTCTGTCTCTCTCTGCCTCTGCCTGTCTCTCTCTCCCTCTCTGCCTCGTTCTCCCCCTCTCTCTGCCTGTCTCTCTCTGCCTCTGTCTGTCTCTCTCTGCCTCTGTCTCCCACTCTCTCTGCCTGTCTCTCTCTCTCTCTGCCTGTCTGTCTCTCTCTGCCTCTGTCTGTCTCTCTCTGCCCCTGTCTGTCTCTCTCTGCCTCTCTCTCTCTGCCTCTGTCTCCCCCTCTCTCTGGCTCTCTCTCTCTGCTTCCCCCTCTCTCTGCCTGTCTCTCTCTCTCTCTGCCTCTGTCGCCCCCTCTCTCTGCCTCTGTCTGTCACTCTCTGCCTCTGTCTGTCTTTCTGTCCCTCTCTCTGCCTCTCCCCAGTCCGTGTTCGTAGACCTCCTCACCTGCTTGTCCTGCATGATATCGGTCCGGACTCCGGAGGATAGGAGGAGGAGGAGGGGGGAGAAGACAGCGGTGGCTTTTCATTACTACAGTCTCCCCGCCATGTTAAGTATCCGGCACACTGTGATTGGGCATATTGGCAGAGGCGGGGCAGGAGCAACCACAATCACGGACAGGCCAGCCCCACGCCGCACATGACCCCCAAACCCCCAATCACAGCGTGCCGGACATTTAAACATGGCGGCCGGAGACTCGGAGCGCCGAGGACACAGGAAATTAAATTTAGGAGGAGGCAGCCAGTGACACACACTGGCTCGAAATTGCGCCCCCCTAAATATCACATCCGGGGCCACGGCACCCCCTGCACACCCCCACGCTACGCCAGTGGTCACCGCGCTTTACAACAACGAGATTTTTAATTGACAGTGTATATGCAAGGAAAGTTTGACAAGAATCTCGTCAAGCTTGACAAGAATCTCGTCGAGAAAACCACTGTTTTTTGTTTTTTTTTACGACAGGATTCTCAGCCGTGTGTACGAGGCTTAACAGTTTTTTGGACTTTATATCAATGTGATGTCAATTTATAACACAGTATTCACATTTCATCGCTGTTCGTTTTCTTTTGGCGCTACACAGTTTTTCTTAAGAGTATTTATAAGTTTGGTATATTACTTATCTATGTCAGCTGCCACCCCACCACAGCGCAGAGATACACCTTTTTTATTTCAGCGTAGATTGATTGGTTTGTGCAAAAGTTACAGCATCTACAAACGATGGGATATATTTATGGAACACCACATACCGGTAGGTCAATATCTAAGGTTGCGCTGTAGTGAATAAAATAAAGTGAATAAGAGGGAGGGGAGGGGGGGCGGAGAAAGGAGGCGGGAGAATGGGAATGTGAGGGGAGGGAGGAAAAAGGGGGGTGTATTAAATAATCGCTGGCTGGAAACCAGCTAGGTAGTAATAATGTGCAATGTGCACAGTGACACAAATGAGCGTAAAATAAATAAATAAACAGCTACTGGTTGCTATAAGACCAACTATGTGGTAGGTGTACAATATGCCCAGTGACACAGATATGTATAAAATAATAATGTGCAAAGGGCCACTGATTGCAAAATCTAGTAGGAACAAGTGTCTGGGCAATCCTGTGATGCGCAAACGTGACTGATGATATACAACCTTAAAGCGAACGTGAATCACTAAGGTAAATGCAATAATCAGACAAAACAATGTCTATGAACAACATAAAAGTACTAAAGACATAAGTGAGTAAACAAGTGAGGAAGGAGGATTCCTGATCCTGGTAGAGGCTCCTAATAGAGCTTCCAAATGTTGCAGAAAAAATTGTATTATAAATGAATATTATATGTGAATACAGTCATATATACAGAAAGTCCCATCACCAAGGATGTGCTTGAGAGTCTTGATATGGCATCCACCCAGTGATCAAACACAGCTTACCTCCCTGCTGGGAGGGGGCAGTATGAAGCAGATCTCTGTGGTGGGGAATTATGTATCGTCCTTATGATACAATCTTTAGAACTCAATTTTCATATCGCCCATTGGGATGCATGTGGAAAAAAACACAGAAGAAAGGGACATCAATAGCGCAACTCTGTGAATGCAGCAGGCCGAATCGCAAATCGGTGTATTCACACACTCACTTGATATATAGTGAGCGTGGACCTCAATCCAAACGAGCACCGCACTCGTGCCAATAGGGAAATGGATTGGTATGTGTGATGCACTCAGTGCGATCCTCAGATGGCGGCGGCGGCGGCAGTCACAGAGTTTGAACTCCCATAGCGCTCATGGGGATGCATGTGAAAAAAACACAGAAGAAAGGGACATCAATAGCGCAACTCTGTGAATGCAGCAGACTGAATCGCAAATAGGTGCATTCACACACTCACTTAGTATGTAGTGAGCGTGGACCTCAATCCAAACGAGCACCGCGCTCGTGCCAATAGGGAGATGGATGGGTATATGTAATGCACTCAGTGCGATCCTCAGATGGCAGCAGCGGCAGTCACAGAGTTTGAACAAGATAAAAGAAAAAATCTATGGTGTAGATCGATGACCACTGAGTGGCGTTTATTAAAAGCAGGTAAAACACTCACATTTGGGAAATGAAAAGTGGGTACAATATCCTACGAGTGGCGAGCTCGTCTCCTCTCGGTTCAGCTGGTGGTGTGTCTGTGCTACGTCCTGACGCGTGTCGTCATATCACATGACTTCATCAGAGGCTAGCACTAGACACATTAGGTGGAGTTTAAATAGTCCTCATCACAGGGCGGGAGGCGGCCATTTTGTTGTAGACTCATATATATTTGCCAAACGCGGCCATGATTGCTCTGACATAAACATGTATCTTGCTTGACAGCAGTACCATGATATGTGAGCCTGTGTGGACTGAGGGAAGAGGGGGAGCTGCAGGACGAAAACAAATGTATGCAGCATGCAAAAGATTATATTATGGATGCCATATCATTTAAAACAGAACATTATGTACCGGGGTATAAAATATTAAAAAAAATATATAAAAAAAGGTGAACAGGTACAAGTAAGCTATGAAGCTAACTAGCTCCAATCTAGAAGCTATAATAAAAAGGCTCTGATTGAGTGAAGCTGGAATTTTGGCATAAGAATATTACAGCACAGACACACCCTTGTGTCTGTGCTGTAATATTCTTATGCCAAAATTCCAGCTTCACTCAATCAGAGCCTTTTTATTATAGCTTCTCGATTGGAGCTAGTTAGCTTCATAGCTTACTTGTACCTGTTCACCTTTTTTTATATATTTTTTTAATATTTTATACCCCGGTACATAATGTTCTGTTTTAAATGACATGGCATCCATAATATAATCTTTTGCATGCTGCATACATTTGTTTTCGTCCTGCAGCTCCCCCTCTTCCCTCAGTCCACACAGGCTCACATATCATGGTACTGCTGTCAAGCAAGATACATGTTTATGTCAGAGCAATCATGGCCGCGTTTGGCAAATATATATGAGTCTACAACAAAATGGCCGCCTCCCGCCCTGTGATGAGGACTATTTAAACTCCACCTAATGTGTCTAGTGCTAGCCTCTGATGAAGTCATGTGATATGACGACACGCGTCAGGACGTAGCACAGACACACCACCAGCTGAACCGAGAGGAGACGAGCTCGCCGCTCGTAGGATATTGTACCCACTTTTCATTTCCCAAATGTGAGTGTTTTACCTGCTTTTAATAAACGCCACTCAGTGGTCATCGATCTACACCATAGATTTTTTCTTTTATCTTGTTCAAACTCTGTGACTGCCGCCGCTGCCATCTGAGGATCGCACTGAGTGCATTACATATACCCATCCATCTCCCTATTGGCACGAGCGCAGTGCTCGTTTGGATTGAGGTCCACGCTCACTACATACTAAGTGAGTGTGTGAATGCACCTATTTGCGATTCAGTCTGCTGCATTCACAGAGTTGCGCTATTGATGTCCCTTTCTTCTGTGTTTTTTTCACATGCATCCCCATGAGCGATATGGGAGTCCAAACTCTGTGACTGCCGCCGCCGCCGCCGCCATCTGAGGATCGCACTGAGTGCATCACACATACCAATCCATTTCCCTATTGGCACGAGTGCGGTGCTCGTTTGGATTGAGGTCCACGCTCACTATATATCAAGTGAGTGTGTGAATACACTGATTTGCGATTCAGCCTGCTGCATTCACAGAGTTGCGCTATTGATGTCCCTTTCTTCTGTGTTTTTTTCCACATGCATCCCAATGGGCGATATGAAAATTGAGTTCTAAAGATTGTATCATAAGGACGATACATAATTCCCCACCACAGAGATCTGCTTCATACTGCCCCCTCCCAGCAGGGAGGTAAGCTGTGTTTGATCACTGGGTGGATGCCATATCAAGACTCTCAAGCACATCCTTGGTGATGGGACTTTCTGTATATATGACTGTATTCACATATAATATTCATTTATAATACAATTTTTTCTGCAACATTTGGAAGCTCTATTAGGAGCCTCTACCAGGATCAGGAATCCTCCTTCCTCACTTGTTTACTCACTTATGTCTTTAGTACTTTTATGTTGTTCATAGACATTGTTTTGTCTGATTATTGCATTTACCTTAGTGATTCACGTTCGCTTTAAGGTTGTATATCATCAGTCACGTTTGCGCATCACAGGATTGCCCAGACACTTGTTCCTACTAGATTTTGCAATCAGTGGCCCTTTGCACATTATTATTTTATACATATCTGTGTCACTGGGCATATTGTACACCTACCACATAGTTGGTCTTATAGCAACCAGTAGCTGTTTATTTATTTATTTTACGCTCATTTGTGTCACTGTGCACATTGCACATTATTACTACCTAGCTGGTTTCCAGCCAGCGATTATTTAATACACCCCCCTTTTTCCTCCCTCCCCTCACATTCCCATTCTCCCGCCTCCTTTCTCCGCCCCCCCCTCCCCTCCCTCTTATTCACTTTATTTTATTCACTACAGCGCAGCCACCATCACGATTTTTATTGTTTCACTGTCGATTTGGACCAGACCTCTCGGTGACTGCTGCAGTATCCATCCCCCCTTTCTCACCTTTTTTACCACCTCACATAAGTCCCACCATTTAGCTAGCGCGAGGGTTCTCTTGTTTATATAATATCTAAGGTTGAAACAAATATGCAGTAGGGATTTTTAACATAGAAGCTATGGGGATGGCCTCTAGAGTTAGGGAAAGGGGATATTCTGAAGCAGCCATTCACAGGGCTCTTAATATTGCGGAAAATACCCCACGGGCTAAACTATTAATGGAAAAACCACCGAAATATAGTTACATAGTCCATCTAGTTCAACCATAAAAAAATAAAATAAAAAATATCATACAATCCCATATACCCAATTCTATACCCACAGTTGATCCAGAGGAAGGCGAAAAACCCCAGCAGAGCATGATCCAATGTGCTACAGCAGGGGAAAAAATCCTCCCTGATCCCCCGAGAGGCAATCGGATTTTCCCCGGTTGAACTTTACCTATAAATGTCAGTACCAGGTTACATTATGTACATTTAGGAAAGTATCCAGGCCTTTCTTAAAGCAATCTACTGAGCTGGCCAGAAGCACCTCTGAAGGGAGTCTGTTCCACATTTTAACAGCTCTTACTGTGAAGAAACCTTTCCGTATTTGGAGATGAAATCTCTTTTCCTCTAGACGCAAAGAGTACACGTCATTGTAATAGTAAATCCTTCCAACATTTCAGTTATCCTGTTTTCTCTACTCCATACAGTGTGGAGTTTGAAAGGATTAGGAAACTTATCACCAAATATCTCCCTGTTTTATCAATTAACCCAGTATATGCAAAGATCCTTTCCAATGGTATACAGACTGTGCCCAGGAGGGCTCTGACCATTGGCAGATCATTGTCCCCTAGTTTGTATACTAGCAACCAATCCACCACACATTGGTTGCATTAAGGGAACTTTTAGATGTGGTATGATCTCGTTTTGCTTACCGCTCATACATTAAGAAAGGAGGTCTTTGAATGTCCAGGGGCAAATCGTTTAAAATTCTATCTTTCATTAACCGCAATACACAGTTTTTAGTTTATGTCATTACATGTACATTGTGTAAAATGCAATATGTGGGTTGGACGATCCATAGATTGAGAGACCGTCTTCATGATCATTTATATGACGTAGATAAAAACCACACAACCAATATAGCCAGACATTGGAATAAACATCATGATAAGGATGTGTCCAATTTAGTGATGAAAAGTATGGAAAAAATCACAATGCCACTTTGGGGGTGGGATGGTGACAAGTTTAGGCTATTATGCAAAAAAAACTTTTTTTTATATATTTCATTTAAATACCAGAAAACCAGCTGCCATGAATTTTGAGTGGGATGTAGCCCACTTTTATGAGTAAGCTTAGTTCCTGATGCCGCGTACACACGATTATTTTTCACGTCGTGAAAAATTAAATTTTTTGTTTTCAACAAGAAAAACGACCGTGTGTGGTCTTTTTGTCATTTTTCACGACGTGAAAAACGGCATTAAAAACGACGAGAAAAATTAGAATATGTTCTAATTTTTCTCGTCATTTTTCCTGACATTTCTTCCGCGGCAGTGTTTCCCATAGGGAAACACTGCCGCGGAGCCCATAGACGATCGTTTTTCTCGTCATTTTAAAAAATGATGAGAAAAATGACCGTGTGTGGGGAACAAGCTGTTCCCTCGTTTAAAATGTCATTATTCACGGCGGTTTTTTAACCGCCGTGAATAATGATCGTGTGTACGCGGCATCAGGCTGTAAATCACATTGTGTTGTGTAAGTCTTTCCTTTACATATTAAGGCCATTCTGAATCAACATTTTATTTATAATAAATCTATTCATCAAATGCCGGTTTCACTAAGCTGTCATCTTAGTATTCATTTGTAGCGGGGCCCACCCCTCTCACCCTTTCTTCTTATCGGCTTGCTGTCTTGTCTAGGGGAACCTGGGAGGAGGGATGAGATCCACCACGGCCCATGTCCTTTTCTGGATAGAGGTGAAGGCCCGAATGTATTTCTACTATCGGGTCGTGTGTATAACCCAGGGTCAAGTCCTTCCTTGATATGACCCCCCCCCCCCCCTTGCTCCCAGTAACCGGAGTTCCACACCACTGAAAAGGTCCAACTCTTATTTATTCCTTAGCAGCAAATAAATCGTCACTCAGCACAGACAGGTTGTGACCAAAGAACAGTTCAGTATAGGTGGGGAGTAGGTCAAGGCACAATCCTTAATCAAACAAAACCGTTGAGATATCACCAACGGTTATGGCGCAGAGTGGCTGAAAAATGTACTTCTTTCCTCTTCGAGTCTCTATCAGCAACTCTAATGAACATGAAACAGGAGTTACCTTCTTGTGGCTGCGGCCCCTGTCAGAGGGAAGACATCCTTCCGAGAGAGTTACCGGAGGCCCCGCCGTCACCGGCAATGCTGCACCGGGCTGTTCGGAAGGGTTACACTCCCCGGCCTCCTCATCTCAGATTCGGGCGCCCAACACCTTAGGGCCCCTCGGGCTCCTCCACCCTCGCGGAACCCAGTTGAAGGTACTGGGTCCCAGGCCTCCTCAGTAGTACCTCACCCCAGGCTAAAGGTGCCTGGGATGGACTCCATCACCCGCTCCGACCAGGTCAAGGGCACCTGGGCCCGGAACTCCGGAACGCCAGCACCCAGGCTGAAGGTGCCTGAGCGCGTCCTCCGACTCTGAAACCCTGTGTTCAGGGCGTCTCCCCCTTTTATCTCCTCTCCCTTTGCGTCACAGCAGGTTCCCCACCCTGCCGTACAAGCGCCAGGAAAGGACAAAAAGAGATGCAGTCTTGTGGTGAGGGTTCAACTCCGGCCCAGGGCAACAGCGCCTCCTGCAGGCCGCAGGGAACCTCACACCACCAAAGTCCTCCAAGAACCATAAAATGGTCCCAAATTCCCTAACAATCAGTGCATCTGGGTTACACTACCACCCAGATGCTTCCCCTAAATTCAAATACCCACTACACTCTCCCCCTGGTGATTTGACACTGGTCCCCAGTGTCTGGTGCAAACCCATGTCTCCCAAAGAGTGGTAATATGAATTCAACCCAGAGACCAAACTACACGTAGAACCAAGCCCTACAAACTTATCCATGGATTGTGCCAGGACCTAGAATGGGAAAGGAAAAACAAGAATACAAACAATGGACCTCTTTTTTTTTTTTTTTTAACTTAAATATCTTACACATTAACATTCCCCCCCTTTCTGCTATCTAAGAACCACCCCATTCTCAGCAGCCTTGATAGATGAATCTCCTGCAGAGGGGAAGAAAAGAAGAAAAACAAAGAAACACACATCCTAACATAATGTATGTGTTTTATTGGAAGGAATGGGTCTATCCGTAAAGAAACCCACTTGCTCCAATAAGTATAGTGCAGAGTGTAAAACAAACAATCGTTGTGAAACACCGCCACCTGGTGGCAATGCCGAGGTAAAGGCACTTGTCAGATCCAGATGAACTTTTACTTCTCTGTGCTGTGACCCTATACTGGCTATGCCCCAAAGTCACTGATTTCTTTTCCTTGATGGGAGGAGAAGGAGGGAGAACAACGACAATAACAGCTTCCATTTCTCCAAAGAGTAAAACATCCCAAAAAAAAAAAAGTTAGAGCACAGTCCCTGTATTTCAGCAATAAAAGAAATGTAAAGGAGTCTTTTCCTCCTATAAGTAGAACTTTGGGTGCGGCAGGAACAAAGGCTTTAAATGCTTGTTAAAGGCCTCCACATTATACTCAATGTTCTCTCCATCCTTCCGACAGATAATCACCCTGTCAGCATGGATGTGCCTTTCTAACATCCACTCCGCCTTACAGTCCTTGAATTTTCTGGTAACTGTAGGGGAACACGAAAGGTATCGGCGTGCGTGAGGTACCTTAAGCTTTGTCCAGACGAAATCGTTGTACCACCGCTGCCGAAAAACTTCCACCTCATAGAGCAATTCTCGGGGTAAATACGGGTATTCCCACCCATATTCACAGGCAACCTTCTGGCAAAAGAGACGCTGCAGCCTTGACAAAGGTGGCATTGTGGCACAGTATCCCTCACCAGGCAGAACGATGGATTCCGGATGACGAGGTACTTTCACTACCACGGTAGATTTGGGCTTAGGAGCCCGCAGTGATGCACATTGCACTCCCACAACAGGAGCAGGTAAAACATCTGTTGGTTCAGGAAGTAGAAGGGTAGGCAGGGGACCAGATTCCTCCCTATACTCCGAGGCCTCCACCCGGGGTGTACTATCCCCAATGGACATGTGTGGGTCCCTTGTTGCACGGGACGAGCGTAGCGGCATCTTGTCCCATCCCTTTTTGTGGAAGATCTCATCTATCTCCCCGTCATCACCGGCATCAGATAATGACTCCAGGTCGGAGTTGTCATAGAACTCCGCGGGCAAGTAATTCCCAGTGGACACGGAATCACTCCTCTAAACGGCTCCCACCGACTGTGGGCTGCTGACACCTCCAACCCCACACACAGTCCCAACCCCTGGCTCACCTGGACCTTTTGTAGAACAGGGACGTCCAGGGCTCTTCCCTCCGGATCCATCCAGGCCAGGCAAGCAGCGGGGCGAAGCTCTTCCACGACCATAGGATGCCATCACCAGGCCAACTTTCCTCTTCGGTGGTGGGAGCAGGGAGCTTGTGGTGACCGAGGCAGCATCCTCGGATTTCTCTCTCTTAATCTCCACTGGGGCTGTCACTTCGCCCTGGTCAGTGCGCGCAGGAATACCCGCATAGGCTTCGATCTCTCCCTCTGGAGTTGCAGTACCTGTGAGGTAGTTGAGGTGGTAGGCACGTGGCCATTCTGTGGATGGCTCCACCTCAAAAAGGAATTTCTTGCAAGCCTCACATCGCCTGAACGGCTTCAAGTGGACCACCAGTCCCGAACAGCCGGGACAGATCACACCGAGGGCCTCTATGTCTCTGCATGTGTACAGAGCCAAACGTCCTCGGGGCCTTAGCCTTTTTCCTGTGTCCATAATTGGAGCAGCAAATGAAGGCATCTCCGCTGTAGAAGGAACAGAAATCCACAGAGTATTTGAGGTCATCCTGACTGTCTGCTGCTCCATTGCGCACTGCCCAACTCATGGCGGAATCTCCACGTGTGTCCTTCCACATGGCCAGACTCCTCCCATACTCTGCATTTGTTCGTAGGTTTTCTCTTCTCCCCGCCCACGAACTGCGCAGCTATGGTGTGCCTCGTGGCACGTTGGCCAATATGGCCGACCTACTTGGAACTCCTCCGGGCAGCAAAGTTCAAATTCAGACGGTATAACACACATCCCGGACACGATGCCCCCACGTGTAGCGGGGGCCCACCCCTCTCACCCTTTCTTCTTATCGGCTTGCTGTCTTGTCTAGGGGAACCTGGGAGGAGGGATGAGATCCACCAGAGCCCATGTCCTCTTCTGGATAGAGGTGAAGGCCCGAATGTATTTCTACCATCGGGTCGTGTGTATAACACAGGGTCAAGTCTTTTCTTGATATGACCCCCCCCCCTTTGCTCCCAGTAACCGGAGTTCCACACCACTAAAGGTTCAACTCTTATTTATTCCTTAGCAGCAAATAAATCGTCACTCAGCACAGACAGGTTGTGACCAAAGAACAGTTCAGTATAGGTGGGGAGTAGGTCAAGACACAATCCTTAATCAAACTAAACCGTTGAGATATCACCAACGGTTATGGCGCAGAGTGGCTGAAAAATGTACTTCTTTCCTCTTCGAGTCTCTACCAGCAACTCTAATGAACATAACACAGGAGTTACCTTCTTGTGGCTGCGGCCCCTGTCAGAGGGAAGACATCCTTCCGAGAGAGTTACCGGAGGCCCCGCCGTCATCGGCAATGCTGCACCGGGCTGTTCGGAAGGGTTACACTCCCCGGCCTCCTCATCTCAGATTCGGGCGCCCAACACCTTAGGGCCCCTCGGACTCCTCCACCCTCGCAGAACCCAGTCGAAGGTACTGGGTCCCAGGCCTTCTCAGTAGTACCTCACCCCAGGCTAAAGGTGCCTGGGATGGACTCCATCACCCGCCCCGGGCAGGTCAAGGGCACCTGGGCCCGGAACTCTGGAACGCCAGCACCCAGGCAGAAGGTGCCTGGGCGCGGCCGCGTCCTCCGACTCTGTAACCCCATGTTCAGGGTGACTGCCCCTTTTATCTCCTCTCCCTTTGCGTCACAGCAGGTTCCCCGCCCTGCCGTACAAGCGCCAGGAAAGGACAAAAAGAGATGCAGTCAGGGGGCGTGGTCTGGAGATGACTGAGTGAGAGAGAGACACACGCATCAGCAGAGCAGAGCTCCCGGACCTCCGACCTAACCCGCATGAGCTGCCCAGGATAGAAGGCTGATAGAAGGCTGACACCGTGGTTGATACCGCGGCATTAATAGTGGCCGCAAATACGGGACCAGAGCCGCGGTGAGAAAAGCGCCTGCAAGCACTTATCGAGGGGATAGCCAACAGGACATCCAACAGTACCTGGTTACATCCCCCATCTGTGCGGCGATCTCTGGAGACAGCGGAGCCGGGATTGCGGACCCAAAGAAGCGGTGTGGGAGCGAGGCAGAACATACAGAGCGTACGTCGGACGTCTTCCGGGTCGAACCATGGGTCAGGTGAGAGGCAGGAAGCGGAGATAGCACTGCCTTCACAGAACGGAGCACAGAGGACACAAGACGCAGTGAGACACAGCGTAAGAGACACGGCAGACACAGCTCCAGCTTCAGCTGTAGAGATGGAGGTAGGAGATATTAAAGCCATACTGGCTACACTCCCCACACGACAAGATTTAGCAGCACTACCAACCCGCCAGGACATAGAGGATCTAATTAAACGGGTGGAAGAAACACACCGCCAGGACCTTGCGCTCATAAGGGCGGATGTTAAAACATTAACAGAGAGGATGGAAGTGGGGGAGGGCTCAATTGCGGGTGTAGAACAGCGGGTCAGCTATCTGGAAAAAATGCAAGTAAAACAAGTAAATACAACAGTAGACCTGCAACTGCAAATTGAGGCCCTCAAAGATAGAAGTCGTAGGAATAACAAACGATTAAGGGGATTCCCAGAAATAATAGACTCAGAGACAGAAGATCTGGAGATTAAAGTGTGTGGGATATTTCAGTCTGTTCTAAAGTTGCCACAGATGAAGATAGAGATCGACAGAGTGCACAGAGCGCTGGGCCCTAAGCCTAAAACTTTAGATAGACCACGAGATATAATTTTCCGGCTACATAGATATTACCAAAGGGAGCAGATACTTAGAGCTGCATGGGACCAGGGAGATATCCCATGCGAAGGGGGAGGAATTAAAATCCTGCCAGACATATCCCGGGCTACACTCCAGCGCAGAGCCTGCCTACGCCCAATTTTAGATCGGGCTAGGGAACAAGGATGCACATATAGATGGGCCTATCCTTTAGCAGTTACCTTTCGAAGGGTATCAGGTCTGTTTACTTTACGGTCACCAGCAGAACTACCCGAACTTTTTTCTTACTTAGAAACTGCACCTTTCCAAATCCCAAACTGGCTTGCCCCCTTTTCATATACGGGGAACCGTTGGGGCCTGTTAGATATCAAGGGCCAAGGCAAGAACTCACAAGCAGGTCGACAACAACAAAGGGACTTGACCCCCCGGGAGGTAGCTGAGGACTCAAATTTGGAACCTGTTCTACGGTAAACGGGATAGGAACAGAGGGATAGAAGACCGACCCTGGGCCCTGGACATCCCTGTGAGTATAGTTGGTCCTATGTTTGTATGTGGAGGAGAAACTGGACTTGGACCCCCCTTCCCTCCCGCCTCCCCCCATTTCCCCTGTTTCTCCCCCCCACCTTGCCCCCATCGCCCCCTTTCTTTTGAAGTAACGGAGTAACAGAATAATGAGATCAGGGAGCCAGGACAGAGAAATACTAAAGTGGATATTTTGATTTGAATAATTATAGGACACTATAGGATACCCCCCCTTCCCTCCCCTTCCTGTCCCAGGAGGTCTTAGCAAGTATAAATGTATCTATAAATCTAAATGTGTGAATGTACAAATGTATGGTTCAATACGAGAGGTATGTGAGGTAGGTAGGATTTATATATGCAGAAATAAATAGATATAGGCAGGAGAAAGGGAATAATGGATATCCTGATATTATTACCTTTTTTAGGCGGTTTTTGGTGAATTTTTTCCTTTTTTTTTTTCTCTCCTTCCCCCTTCCCCCCGGATCTCTCTGGGTTCTTTTTGTTGAAGTGGAAGGGCCTTTTTTTTTTGGGAGTGGGGTCTGGTACCCCTTCTAGATTTCTAATTGTTTTATGGGTTAACTGCCTTGTAGTGATGGGGCATCCAATTTAGTCCAAGCTAAAAAATAAAAAAACCTAATTGGATCCCCCCAAAGAAAAAGTAAAATACTTTTTCTTTGGGGGATCCAATTAGGTTTTTTTATTTTTTAGCTTGGACTAAATTGGATACCCCTCATAA
Source organism: Rana muscosa (assembly GCA_029206835.1). Classification (NCBI taxonomy): domain Eukaryota; kingdom Metazoa; phylum Chordata; class Amphibia; order Anura; family Ranidae; genus Rana; species Rana muscosa. The sequence goes on along the minus strand of CM055125.1, from coordinate 10,936,020 downwards.
TTTCACCCCCCTAAGGATAGGGGAATAGGATACACAAATGAGTACACAAGTACACACAGGACATACAAGTTAAACCACAATTATGGGTATTTTTTTTTTTTTTTTTTTATGTTTTCTTGTTTTGGGGGTTTGAGGTTTTGTTTGGTTGTTTTGGTTTAAAAATAACAGAGAGGACGACACAAGTAGTTTTTTTTTTTTTGTCTTTTTGGAATTCGAAAACTCACATAAAGCACATAAAAGAGAAATATAAAGTCACACAATCACAAAGACACAATGACACAAAAGGCATGAGAAAGCCCTACACTTTTTTATTATTCTTTAGATTTCATAAAAACCTGATACATTTAAAAATAGGCTGACTCTAAACCAGGGATTTCAGAGAGAAAAAATGTTGTATCAGCCACAGAGTGGTAGCTGTGGATATCAACAAAAGATACCTAGCGTGCCGCGTCCTGGAGTTTAGATATAGAAAAAAGCTAAATAAGGGGACTTGGACTTTTTAGGCACAGTACACAATTTGTATAAAAAATATAATTTTATTGTACAATACTCTATCATATAAATATTTCCGTTTAAAAATTATTCACATGTTCTAGGAGAGACAATACACCAATGCCGTTATAATACAACACCATAACTCTAATGACGAACATATAGGGATATTGATAATCCAAAACCAGTTTGATACATTCCAGAAAGTTGAGGTATGGTTGAAGCGGCAGAGGTTGTAGGAAAAGATGTAATATTTTCACTCTCGCTCGACAAGTTCCGCGTCCATTGACGCTTCTTCAGGAGCGTGTCATGTGAACTAAACAAAAAATATATTTAAACATAAAACATACATCAGAAAAGATTTTTAATTTATCACCATGCATTAAACAATGCTATAATATATTTAGAAACCTTTTTATTAGAAAAAAGGAGTGTTTACATTTTTGCAGAGGAAATCGGAGAGATACCCAAGATGTACTTACTGGCCTAATGAACAGGGGATAGGTATAGACCGAACCTGGCGGTCGCTATGGAGGCGTGCACCTATTATTAATTGATAAAACTGAATTAATAGTTATAAACCATTACTTTTAAGACATCTGGTTAATTAAACCATAGATGTCTATAATTGTACAGATAATTTAGGTTCGTGTAGAAAAGACATAGTCAAACTTACTTACGAGCAGGAATAAATCCCTTGGAGGTGGAGAAGGGTCATAGAGGGTAATATGCTAGATTATAGTTGGAGAGAGGAACCGAATCTCCAAAGGTCTAGGAACCAGAATGATGGATCCTAGAATCTGTATACAAAAAATGTGTACAGAATGTTCATATAGAAAATATAACTAATACAAAGAAAACAAAGGTACTGACTATAAGAGGTCTTAATTATTGTCTTATTTCTAAGGGGTGAAACTTACCCACTAATGTAGTTTAAATATGAAAAAATGGTCAGCCGTATAGTAAAGGATTCGCCAGGAGATCAAAAACACTGCCCATATACCAAAGTATAGGCATAGAGCATCAAATGCGTCCGCTTATTACCACTAGCCTCATGGTGTATTGTCCATCAGGACACAATGTAACATATGGTCTAAAGAATGGACCTAAATGAGAAAAGCCACAAGTAGTATTTCCTCCGTGTAATTCGGTAAGGTTCAAATAGCTTAAGAGTGGGGCGTCCTTAATTAATAAAACCAAATTAAATGATTATAGATAATTGCTTTTAAGACATATGATTACTCAAACCATAGATGTCTATAATTGTATAGATAAATTGAGTTCATATAAAAAGAAAAAATATATATATAATCCAACTTACTTTCAAACAGGGTAAATTTCCTTAGAAGTGAAAGAAAGCCATAAAGGGTTACATGCTATATCAAAGTTGAAAAGAAGGACCACGTCTCCAAAAATCTGGGAACCAAAATGGTGAATCCTAAAGTATGTGTACAAGAGATGTGTATAGTAACCAGAGCGTTCATATAAGACATATGTATAAAAAGATTTCTGATTATACAATATCTCAATCATTAACTTGTTTCTAAGGGGTAAAACTCACCCACTAATGTGGTTCAAATGTAGACAAGTGGTCAGCTGTATAGTGGGGGATTTGCCAGAAAACCGAAAACGCTGCCCATATATCAAAGTAGAGGCAGAAAACATCAGGTGCGTCCGCTTGTTCGCATGAGCCTCATGATGTATTGTCCGTCAGGACATAATGCAGCATATTAACAAAAGAATGGACCTAAAATGGGGGAAACCACAAGCAGTGATTCCTTTATGTGATACAATAGGATTCAGATGGCTTGAAAATGACACTCAGAACAATGTATTCGTACCTGACATTGGGTTCCCGTCTATTACCCTCCTAGCAGCAACGCCGTCCTGGGATGCCGGCTCGATATGTAGCACGCTGTAACAGCGTGATATTTAAGGTGCACGCCTCTTCCGTAGTCACCGTCCAGGCCAATGGAAAGGCTCGGTGTGACGTCATTCGGAACGGCCGGAGGATCAGCATTGCTGCACGCACATACATTGCGCATAGGTGCCGGGATGGATATCCGGACGTAATGCGTGAGTGATCGCGGCAGCATAGAGCTGAACCAAGCCATCTCAATTGGAGACGAGATTGGTAATTTAGAACCTTAATATTATATATAACAAAAATATATAGTTCTATGAGTAACCTATTTTTTCTCAACTATTGATTCATTGATTGGAAAAAGGGAGGGGCCTATATTGACATCTTGATTAGTTGGTTTTTAGGGTATTATTTTGATGTTTATTATTTGAGAAGTATACAACTTTTTCACAGAAACGCTTTATATGATTGAGCCTCATTGATGCCAGGTGCATGTATGGCATCAAGACGCTCAATCCAATAAGTTTCTTAGGACAAACAAATACTTCGCCAAGAAACTTATTGGATTGAGCGTCTTGATGCCATACATGCACCTGGCATCAATGAGGCTCAATCATATAAAGCGTTTCTGTAGATATAATCATATTAGGGTTAATCGCTGTGAAAAAGTTGTATACTTCTCAAATAATAAACATCAAAATAATACCCTAAAAACCAACTAATCAAGATGTCAATATAGGCCCCTCCCTTTTTCCAATCAATGAATCAATAGTTGAGAAAAAATAGGTTACTCATAGAACTATATACAGTATTTTTGTTATATATAATATTAAGGTTCTAAATTACATTCTGAGCTAAACTAAAAATGACCTATGATCTTATATTAGATCAAATGGGATCTTTTTTTAGCTACATATTGTATATTGAATATTTAAAAAATTCTGCTTTCTTTGAATATAAAAATTTTGTTCATATTATAAGTTGCAATTTTGCTTTTGGAATTTCGGAGAATACTTAGGACCCTTTACTACTGGTCTGTTCCATGGCAGGGTTTGGGTTAATGGATGGGATCGTCTATGGCCGCTGTGTGGCCGCCCGAGCGCTGTCAGGCAATGCTAGGCAGCGCTATTGCCATCTCTGGTTGACGACCAATCTCGTCTCCAATTGAGATGGCTTGGTTCAGCTCTATGCTGCCGCGATCACTCACGCATTACGTCCGGATATCCATCCCGGCACCTATGCGCAATTTATGTGCGTGCAGCAATGCTGATCTTCCGGCCGTTCCGAATGACGTCACGCCGAGCCTTTCCATTGGCCCGGACGGTGACTACGGAAGAGGCGTGCACCTTAAATATCACGCTGTTACAGCGTGCTACATATCGAGCCGGCATCCCAGGACGGCGTTGCTGCTAGGAGGGTAATAGACGGGAACCCAATGTCAGGTACGAATACATTGTTCTGAGCGTCATTTTCAAGCCATCTGAATCCTATTGTATCACATAAAGGAATCACTGCTTGTGGTTTCCCCCATTTTAGGTCCATTCTTTTGTTAATATGCTGCATTGTGTCCTGACGGACAATACATCATGAGGCTCATGCGAACAAGCGGACGCACCTGATGTTTTCTGCCTCTACTTTGATATATGGGCAGCGTTTTCGGTTTTCTGGCAAATCCCCCACTATACAGCTGACCACTTGTCTACATTTGAACCACATTAGTGGGTGAGTTTTACCCCTTAGAAACAAGTTAATGATTGAGATATTGTATAATCAGAAATCTTTTTATACATATGTCTTATATGAACGCTCTGGTTACTATACACATCTCTTGTACACATACTTTAGGATTCACCATTTTGGTTCCCAGATTTTTGGAGACGTGGTCCTTCTTTTCAACTTTGATATAGCATGTAACCCTTTATGGCTTTCTTTCACTTCTAAGGAAATTTTCCCTGTTTGAAAGTAAGTTGGATTATATATATATTTTTTCTTTTTATATGAACTCAATTTATCTATACAATTATAGACATCTATGGTTTGAGTAATCAGATGTCTTAAAAGCAACTATCTACAATCATTTAATTTGGTTTTATTAATTAAGGACGCCCAGGACGGCGTTGTGGCTAGGAGTTTACCAGATGAGAACCCAGTGTCAGGTATGATCATTTTTCTGAGCCCCACTCTTAAGCTATTTGAACCTTACCGAATTACACGGAGGAAATACTACTTGTGGCTTTTCTCATTTAGGTCCATTCTTTAGACCATATGTTACATTGTGTCCTGATGGACAATACACCATGAGGCTAGTGGTAATAAGCGGACGCATTTGATGCTCTATGCCTATACTTTGGTATATGGGCAGTGTTTTTGATCTCCTGGCGAATCCTTTACTATACGGCTGACCATTTTTTCATATTTAAACTACATTAGTGGGTAAGTTTCACCCCTTAGAAATAAGACAATAATTAAGACCTCTTATAGTCAGTACCTTTGTTTTCTTTGTATTAGTTATATTTTCTATATGAACATTCTGTACACATTTTTTGTATACAGATTCTAAGATCCATCATTCTGGTTCCTAGACCTTTGGAGATTCGGTTCCTCTCTCCAACTATGATCTAGCATATTACCCTCTATGACCCTTCTCCACCTCCAAGGGATTTATTCCTGCTCGTAAGTAAGTTTGACTATGTCTTTTCTACACGAACCTAAATTATCTATACAATTATAGACATCTATGGTTTAATTAACCAGATGTCTTAAAAGTAATGGTTTATAACTATTAATTCAGTTTTATCAATTAATAATAGGTGCACGCCTCCATAGCGACCGCCAGGTTCGGTCTATACCTATCCCCTGTTCATTAGGCCAGTAAGTACATCTTGGGTATCTCTCCGATTTCCTCTGCAAAAATGTAAACACTCCTTTTTTCTAATAAAAAGGTTTCTAAATATATTATAGCATTGTTTAATGCATGGTGATAAATTAAAAATCTTTTCTGATGTATGTTTTATGTTTAAATATATTTTTTGTTTAGTTCACATGACACGCTCCTGAAGAAGCGTCAATGGACGCGGAACTTGTCGAGCGAGAGTGAAAATATTACATCTTTTCCTACAACCTCTGCCGCTTTAACCATACCTCAACTTTCTGGAATGTATCAAACTGGTTTTGGATTATCAATATCCCTATATGTTCGTCATTAGAGTTATGGTGTTGTATTATAACGGCATTGGTGTATTGTCTCTCCTAGAGCATGTGAATAATTTTTAAACGGAAATATTTATATGATAGAGTATTGTACAATAAAATTATATTTTTTATACAAATTGTGTACTGTGCCTAAAAAGTCCAAGTCCCCTTATTTAGCTTTTTTCTATATCTAAACCAGGGATAACTAGGGGGTAAGGGGATGGGGATTATGGGGGGGCTGGGGACTTGGGGGGGTCTGGGGGATGCTCTGAGGGGGGGGGTATGTGGATAAATAGAGATAAGGATATACGAGAAGGTGGGGCTGGGGGGAGGGGGGAATATTGAGGCGAAGGGATGAGAGTGATTGGATGTTATAGAGAATTTGTCTTTCTTTTCCCTCTCCCCCCCTCCTCCTCTCCCTCCCCCTCATTTTAGGTGTTTTGTCTCTGTGGATGGAAGGTTGGAGGGTGGTAGAGGGTTAGGGGAGAACTGAATACTAAAATAGGAGACTAGAAGATAAAATAGAGGGATTTAGAGGATTGAGACAGGGAAGTACCTTAGGGATATATGAATTATGGAGGAGAAACATGGAAATATGGAAAAAATACGAAGTGGATAAGTTTGGTTTCCTTTCTGTGTAAATTGATCTGATGAGATAAGAGGTATATTTTAATTTATGAATTTACCATTCCTTATTAGACTAATTAACCTTTCTCTAGAAAAAGGTAGAGAAAATGTATATATAAACTGTTATATAATAGAAATATTAGGCTATATAAAGAAATATTAGGATATATGATATATGATGTTAATAAAATAGATGAGGAGATTGATATTGGCACTGCATATACAAGCCTTGATTCTCCCTCATAATTTCCGTTTCCCTTCTTCCTATCCTTTCTTCCTATTTTTTTCCCCCCTCCCTCTAGAAGATATCCAGAAGATATCTAGGGCCACTAGTTCTTACTAATTGTTTTTTTTTTTACTAAATATTTTTTTTTTGGTGGTCTACAAGGCCTTCTGGTTAAGAAGTCAAAATGGGCGGTACGGAGGCTCCGGGAGCTGGCCTGGCTGATGGGCTCCTCAGTCTAATCCAGGTACACGCACCCACATAGGTTGACGCTCAAATACCGTTAAACCGGTGTGCGTCTTTTTTTTTTATCTCTTAGAATATACTGTAGCTAAGAGTAATAGGTAGGGAAGGGCCTTTTTTTTTTTTGGTCCTTTTTCCCTCTTTTGTTTTTTGTTTTATTTTTTATTTATTTATTTATTTTTTTGTGTTTGTTTTGTGGGGGTTTTTTTTCTCTCTCCTCCTCGTTCTCTTCTCTTCCCCTTCTCTCGCCCTCTCACCCTTGTCTCTCTTCGTCTCTCTTACGGCCTCCCTCACGGGTTCCAAAATGGAGACATTGAAAATAATGTCACTGAATGTAAAAGGACTAAATACACCAGAAAAAAGAAGGGTGCTCCTACATGACATGCGGCGCCTGGAAATAAGCGTCGCCTTCATACAGGAGACACATTTTAGAGATGACAAAACCCTGACATTAAAAAATCAGTTTTTCCCAACAGTATACCACACGACCAATCAGATAGCTAAGTCAAAAGGGGTCTCTATTTTACTAGCAGGGAAAATACCGTGGGTACACATAGACTCTATAAGAGACCCCTTAGGGCGATACCTGTTTGTGAGAGGTAAAATAGGAGATACGGAGGTTACACTAGCAACCATATATGCCCCTAACTGCCATCAAGACGTTTTTTTAGGTAAAACGATTAAACGACTGATGGGATTTACACAAGGGCAATTAATATTAGGGGGTGACTTGAATACTACATTAGATCCTAAAGAAGATACCTCGTCGGGAGTCTCATCTATCCCCCTTAGTGCGCGGAATCGTATAGCCCAAACTTTACATAATAATCAATTGATTGATGTTTGGCGGCTTTTACATCCTAAGGAAAAATATTTTACATTCTACTCCTCTTCTCATAAAGTCTACTCTCGGATAAATTTTTTTCTTGTCCCACACGCTCAACTTCACTCAGTTAAAACAGCGGAGGTGGGCTTGATTACGTGGTCAGACCATGCACCTGTTTTTTTGACATATGCATTACAAGATTTCGTTCGATCTAGACTTAACCAATGGAGACTAAATGAAAGCCTCTTACAGGACAAAGAAGTCCTGGAAGACATAATTAAAGAAATACAGTTTTATTTTAGTACGAATGATACCCCAGACTGCGACCCAGGAACCATTTGGGAAGCACATAAGGCGGGTATCCAGGGAGTGTTGATTAAACACGGAGCTAGGATTAAGAAGAAACGTACAGAACAATTAAAATATCTATTCGAGGAATTAACTATCCTGGAGGCTACACACAAACAAACACGTTCAATATCATTAGAGAGAAATCTAGCTGATAAAAGAACGCAAATTACAGACCTTCTCTACTATAAGGCTAAAGCGGCGCTACAGACATGTAGGAAGTTTTCATATGAATCAGGGGATAAATGTGGGAAATCACTGGCTAATACCCTACGAGATCAGAAACTGAGTAACTATATACCGCATATCATCTCACCAAATAAATCAAAGGTAACGAAACCACAGGAGATAGTACGAGAGAGATTCCAAGAGATTAACCATAACCTGTACAACCTAGAGAGTAAATCCCCTACGCAGGAACAAATAGATTTATACTTGTCGTTGGCACGAATGCCAAGACTTTCAGAAATAGAGAGAGATAAATTAGAAAGATCTATCAGTAGAGAAGAACTGCAGGAAGCTGTTGATTCAATGAAATTGGGGAAAGCCCCAGGACCGGACGGTTTTACGGCCCAATATTATAAAATATTACTCCCCTATCTATCGGAATATATGGTGAAGTTATTTAATAGCTTAGGGACGGGGGGAAAATTAACGAGAGATACCCTATTGTCATATATCGTAGTCATACCGAAAGAAGGGAAAGATCCATCCTCCTGTGGAAGCTATCACCCAATTTCATTGTTAAACTCAGATCTTAAAAATTTTACCAAAATTTTGGCAAACAGGATTCAGCAGTATATTCCTAAACTAATACATTTAGACCAGGTGGGATTTGTCCCCACAAGGGAAGCTCGAGATAACACTACAAAAGCCATCAACCTGTTACATATAGTGAATAAAACACAAATGCAGTGTGTATTTTTGAATACAGACGCAGAGAAAGCATTTGACAGAGTGAATTGGAAATTTATGCAGGCAGTCCTTAAACATGGAGGATTCGGAAGTAACTTAATACGGTGGATTGCCTCGATCTACTCATGCCCAACGGCTCAAGTAAGGGCAAATAGGAAACTATCAGAGCCCTTTCCTATTAAAAACGGGACACGACAAGGGTGTCCCCTGTCCCCACTCCTCTTCGCTCTGTCATTGGAACCGTTTCTCTGCACACTACGACACAATCAGGACATAGCTGGGATTAAAATAGGAAATATTCAATGTAAGATCTCGGCGTACGCGGACGACATGCTTTTCACTCTAACTAATCCTTTGACTACGATTCCGAATCTTATGAGAGAATTTGAGAAATATGGGGCACTTTCGAATCTTCGAATCAATTTAAAAAAATCGGAAGCAATGGGGGTCAATATATCACATACAACGATAACACTGTTGAAACAAACTTTAAATTTAAATGGACAGACAGAGCTTTAACGTATCTAGGAACTTTTCTCCCAAGAAATATAGCAAAGATTTATGAGTTAAATTTTCCCCCTTTATTGCAAAGGGTTAAGATCCTACTAGATAAATGGAGAACATGTTTTCATACTTGGATGGGACGTTGTAATATAATTAAGATGAGCATACTTCCTAAGTTTATTTATCTAATACAAGCATTACCGGTAAATATCCCAGTGAGTTTTTTCAAACAGACGCAAAGTATAATATTTAAATATATATGGGCACGTGTACATCCTAGGATACAACGGAAACAATTAATGCATATAAAGAATCAAGGAGGATTGGCAGTACCAGATATACGGAAGTATTATCAAGCAGTACACTTGATTGGAATAGACATTTAGATACAAAATTGTGGGTACAAATTGAAAAGGCCCAATCACCGATTCCCCTTAGGGGAACGCCATGGTGCTATGCAGCACTCCCTAGAGTGGTGATGGAAAATCCAGTGGTGGGAAATACGGTGAGGCTTTGCTCTTTACAGTTTCGCAATATCGGGATAACACCAACGACATCTCCCTTATATCCAATATTGGGAAACCCTCTTTTCCAACCAGGATGTGAGGACAATGCATTTCGAAGATTAGAAAGTATGGGATACACTCAAGCTCTTAATTATATTAGTACGGGAACATGGATCACAATAAGGGAGCTAATGGAACAAAGAAATATGTTTAGATTAAAATGTTGGAATGCTCTACAGATTACCCACTTTCTTGCCACACTACCGAACCCGGGACAGTTCGATAGACCCCTTACCACATTTGAGAAACTCTGTAATGGAAAGGGAGCAGTATCACATACATTATCAGTATGTTACGAAATGCTAATTACACAACCGGTAACTTACGTTCCGAAATGTATACAAGAATGGGAAAGAGAACTAGGGAGGACTCTTAGTATGGAGCAGAGACAGAGGATGTGCCAATTTACACATGAAACATCAATATGTGTTAAAACCCAGGAGACTAATTTTAAAATCTTCTCGAGATGGTACAAGACACCAGAGAAACTCGGGAAAATCTTCCCGGATGTATCAGACCAATGCTGGAGATGTCAGGAAGAAAAAGGGACTATGCTGCACATCTTCTGGAACTGCTCCAGGATCAGATGTTTCTGGCAGGGGGATTAAACAGATCCCCCAACATTGTACGGATATAAAAATACCGGAAGACCCGGAGTTCTTCCTCCTACATGTTAATCAGATACCTGAGTGGAGATATAAAGAATCTTGTATTCCCTATCTCTTAGATGCTGCAAAAGCATGTATCCCTCTAAAATGGAAATCACCGCTGCCACCGACAATAGAGATGTGGATCAGGAAGGTGAAGGAGGTAAGTAAATTCAAAGATTTAGTCCTCTCAGCGCGTAATCAACATGAAAGATTTGTTGAAACCTGGTCTGCCTGGAACACTTTCCTCCTCTCAGATGAGGGGGGGCGCTCCTGGAAAATCAGATAATGGAGGAGGGGTGGGGGGGGATTGGGGTTTGGGAGGGAGAGAGAGAGGGGTTTGAGGAGAAGGAGAGAGACTGGGGGTTCCCTTACGGGGTCCCCCTTTTGTTTATTTGTTTTAGTTTTTTTTTGTTTATTTGTTTTTTTTTTGTTCTTTTTTCTTCCCTCCCCTTTCTTTTTTTTTTTTTTGCTTTCTCTGTTTGAAATAGTCAATGAGAAATATGGAATGGAATATATAATATTAATGTTTTATTATCTTGACTTGTTATTTTGTTTTTTGCTTATTGTCGTGATGTATTGGATGTTCTGGAAAAGAGAAATAAATAAAGAAAAAAAAAGAAAAAAAAAAGAGATGCATTTTTGTGGTGAGGGTTCAACTCCGGCCTAGGGCAACAGCGCCTCTTGCAGGCCGCAGGGAACCTCACACCACCAGAGTCCTCCAAGAACCATAAAATGGTCCCAGATTCCCTAACAATCAGTGCATCTGGGTTACACTACCACCCAGATGCTTCCCCTAAATTCAAATACCCGCTACACATTTAAATATGAACAAACTTTTATGCAACTATCTTTGTGAAGTCCTTCCCTTTTTGGCATTTAGTCAAATTACTTATCCTTCTGTATTTGCATTTATTCTGGCCATCTCCCAACTTCATTTGCTGTATTGGTACTTTCTACATGGGTCCACTGGAGGTATTTGATATGTATGAATTTACATGTATTTCTAATTTTATTCTTATTTTTTGTTATTTTATTTTATTTTTCATTATATTTCTTTCCGGTGACCCCATGCTACAATACACATTTTATTTATTGATTGAAATTGAGTTTACTTTATATCTTGATGTTTTTACTTATATATGTGTAGCGGGTATGTACTTTTGAAACCGGTGAGGACGCCAGTGATGTATGGTTCCCTGCGGCCCAGCAGGTGGTGCTGTCACTCTGGGCTGGGGTTGAGCCATCGCTGCAGTGCCGTACCCTTTGTGGCCTCTCGCAGCACTTGTACGGTGGGGCGGGGAGCTCGCCGTGCTTGCTGGGGGAGGGTATAAAGGGGGCGGACATCTTTGCCACGAGGTTGGAGTCCCGGGCACCTTCAGCCTGAGGGCTGCGGTTCGCGGTAGGTGTCCAGGCGGCATAGGCCTGGACACCCGGAGTTCCTGTTCCATCCCAGACACCTTCAGTCTGGGGTGAGGTACTCAGCCGGAGGCCTGGGGCCCAGTACCTTCCGCTGGGTCCCGCGAGGGAGGGATCATCCTAGGGGACCCCGGGAGTGGGGCACCCGAATCCAGTGGCGTAAGGGACCAGAGGAGGGACTCACCTGAAGACCTGGTGCAGCAGATTGCCAGTGCCGGGTGAACCTCTGGAGACCGCCCGGAGGGATATCTTTCCCGAACAGGGGCCAAGTTCAAAAAGGAAGTTCAGTCCACGTTCAATGACCAGTGGCAGCGGTCCAGCTATTCCAATCAGGTCAGTGGCAAGGGCCTGCTATTAGGCCCGTGGCAGGGGCCTCAACTGTTTACCCGGTCTGTGGCAGAGACCAAAACTCACGGTCAGTGGCAGAGACCGTGCGCCAGGCCTATTCGCTATAACAGGAATAGGAGAGTTCAGTTGTGCCTGGGCCTACCCGTTCCCACACTCTCATGTTCGTCTGTCATTGAAAGTTCAACTGAGTCTGTTCACCGTACTGTAAAGGAAATAAAGGAGTGTTGGACTTTTGATTGGTGTGGGGCTCTATCATTATCGGACACATTTCCATGATGTAACTGAGGCTTTGTATGCAGTGGACAGACCCGGGTGGCAAATCAACCAATTAGCTCAAACCTCTTGTACATACGAGGGGAGAGCTTGGCGTAGCGTTCCTGCACTCTCCTCTCCCAAGTACCCCTAGACACAAGCCATTTATAAAATAGGGAAAGAGGGAGAGTGAGACATCGCGCTACATGTGGGGGCTCTGGTCCGGGATGTGTTCACGCTACAATGGAGCTGGAGTTGCTGGAAATTAAAAGTGTCTGCCCGAAAGAGTACCGAGTAGGTCGGCCATATTGGCCACTGCGCCATCAGGCACACCCTCCCTGCTCAGTTCGTTGGCATGACCCGGGGAAGGAGAAAGCCCGCAAACATGAGTGCAAGAGGGGAGGAGTGCAATCGTGTGAAGGATTGCACGTGGGGACTTTGGCGCTAACAAGGCAGTGCGCAATGGATCAGCAGAGAGTCGCCATGTTCACCAATGCATCATGGATTCCTATTCATCCCACTACCACGAGTTTGACTACTGCTGCTCCAATAACGGATACGGGGATTCGGCTAAAGCCCTGGGGACGATTCGCCCTGTACTCATGCATGGACGTTGAGGCCCTGGGTTTGATTTGTCCCGGATGTTCGGGACTGGTGTGTCAGCTAAAACCCTTTGGACGCTGCGAGGCCTGCGGAGAGTTCTTATTTGAGGTGGAGCCAACCATTGAAAAACCCAGAACTATCCACCTCAACCACGCTACAGGCCACACCACTCATGAAGGAGGAATCGCTGCTTTTACAGCCATCCCTGTGCGCACTGCAGCGACCGCAGGGGAGGTCGCAATCACAGAGATACGGGAGAAATCCGAGGATGCTGACTCGGTCGCCACTGCTTCCCAGCGTCCACCGCCTAAGAGGAAGACCGGTTTGGTTGCCCCGTCCAGCGGTCGCGGTGGATCGCCCTGCTTGCCTACGCCCGCCCTGGATGGATCCAGTAGGAAGAGTCCCGGACATCCCTTCTCAACTTTGGGCCAAGGTAAGCCGGACAAAGGGACTTGGTGTTGGGACGGAGGTGTCGGGGAGTCACGGCCCTGTGTACCCGCGGGAGGTAGCAATTCAGCCTCCACTACAGGCTACTTGCCTGCGGAGGAGTGTGACACCTCCGACCTAGAATCGCTCTCCGATCTGGGAGACTATGTCATCATAGATGAACTTTTCGCTAAGAAGGGCTGGGACAAGATGCCTCTCTCCTCGTCCCGAAAAGTCAGGGATCCACCCATGTCTACAGGGGATAGTACACCCCGGGTGGAGGCACCAGCGCCTGAGGAGGGATCCCGTCCCCAGTCTGCCCTTCTACCTCCGGTGCCTCCTGCACCTGGCACCGGGGAAAAGAGATTGTTGTTGCGGCCGCCTAGGCCTAGAGTGGAGGTGGTCAAGGCACCTTGTCACCCAGACGCCATCGTCCAACCGGACGAGGGGGACCGGGCCACCATGCCTCCGCTGGCAAGGCTTCAGCGTCTTTTCGGCCAGAAGGTTGCTATCGAATACGGATGGGAGTGCCCGTATTTGCCTGGGGGGCTTCTGTATGAAGTGGAGGTCTGCCGGAACCGCTGGTACGACAAATTTGTGTGGACGCACCTCCAGGTCCCACATGCCCACAGGTACCTTGCATGTTCCCCTAAAGCTGCTCAGCGGTTCAAGGACTGTAAAGCAGAGTGGATGTTGGGTCGGCACATCCATGCTGACAAAGTATTGATCCGACGGAAAGAGGGGGAAGATGTTGAATATCACATAGAGACTGTGGATAAGCATTTCAAGATGCTTGTCTTGCCGCATCCCAGGTTCTACTTGTAGGAGAAAAGACTCCTTGTCAATGATCTGTTGCTGCTGAACTTTCCGGGGTTGTTTCCCGGGAAAACCCAGTGACTGTACCTGTATTATGGGTGCTTGTGCACTCTGGAGGAATTGAAGGACTGTTCCCGTTGTTGTTCTTCATTTTTCCATCCCGCAAAGTGATCATGGACTTTGGGGTAGTTAGAGTAGAAAAGAGAAGAAGATTTTCAACCAGTGTTGTTACCATGGCATGGCAGTTGGCAATGTTGCGCATCGATATTCACTGTTCACTCACACACTCAGAGAAGGAAAGGACTTCTCTACGGAGAGGTTCTTTCATTCTTACACAAACATATGTGTCAGGAATATGTGTGTTTAACGTTCTTTTTTTTCCCTCTGTAGGAGAACATCTCATCAAGACCACTGAGAATGGGGTGGGTCTTAGTCAGGACGGGTGAAAGGGAATGTTGTTGTGAACATGTGATTCTTATACTGTGTTATGTGTTGTTTGTTTCCTTCTTCCCCTTTTATGTCAGGTTCAGGCACAACTGTTGGTTAGTTTTCAGAAAAACATTTTTCCTTTCTTTTTGAAACTTTGTTAGTTGGTTTCTGGATCGGGCTATGATGGCTCTTTTTGGGCATGGCTTGCTCCAGACACTGGGGACTAGCGTCAAATAACAGGGGGGAGTGTGTAGTGGGTATGTACTTTTGAAACCGGTGAGGACGCCAGTGATGTATGGTTCCCTGCGGCCCAGCAGGTGGCGCTGTCACTCTGGGCTGGGGTTGAGCCATCGCTGCAGTGCTGTACCCTTTGTGGCCTCTCGCAGCACTTGTACGGCGGGGCGGGGAGCCCGCCGTGCTTGCTGGGGGAGGGTATAAAGGGGGCGGACATCTTCGCCACAAGGTTGGAGCCCCGGGCACCTTCAGCCTGAGGGCTGCGGTTCACGGTAGGTGTTCAGGCGGCCTAGGCCTGGACACCCGGAGTTCCTGTTCCATCCCAGACACCTTCAGTCTGGGGTGAGGTACTCAGCCGGAGGCCTGGGGCCCAGTACCTTCCGCTGGGTCCCGCGAGGGAGGGATCATCCTAAGGGGCCCCGGGATTGGGGCACCCGAATCCAGTGGCGTAAGGTACCGGAGGAGGGACTCACCTGAAGACCTGGTGCAGCAGATTGTCAGTGCCGGGTGAACCTCTGGAGACCGCCCGGAGGGATATCTTTCCCGAACAGGGGCCAAGTTCAAAAAGGAAGTTCAGTCCACGTTCAATGACAGGTGGCAGCGGTCCAGCTATTCCAATCAGGTCAGTGGCAGGGGCCTGCTATTAGACCCGTGGCAGGGGCCTCAACTGTTCACCCAGTCTGTGGCAGAGACCAAAACTCACGGTCGGTGGCAGAGACCGTGCGCCAGGCCTATTCGCTATAACAGGAATAGGAAAGTTCAGTTGTGCCTGGGCCTACTCGTTCCCACACCCTCATGTTCGTCTGTCATTGAAAGTTCAACTGAGTCTGTTCACCGTACTGTAAAGGAAATAAAGGAGTGTTGGACTTTCGATTGGTGTGGGGCTCTATCATTATCGGACACGTTTCCATGGTGTAACTGAGGCTTTGTATGCAGTGGACAGACCCGGGTGGCAAATCAACCAATTAGCTCAAACCTCTTGTACATACGAGGGGAGAGCTTGGCGTAGCGTTCCTGCACTCTCCTCTCCCAAGTACCCCTAGACACAAGCCGTTTATAAAGAAGGGAAAGAGGGAGAGTGAGGCACAGCGCTACATATGCATATGTATAATTTTTCTCTATTTATATATGTGTGTTTGGATTGGGAAACCTTGAGATTGATGCAGATTTGTGATTGGAACAATCTGTTCCAGTTTAACCATTCTAATTAATGTTCTATACACCTGCATCTTCTCATATGCCTCCAATGTGTTTTGGGAACCAGTTTTGACCATATACGTAGGTGGCCCTTTTAACAGCCTTTTGGTTGGGTGTACTCCTATGCATAGGCGTGCACACAGGGTGTGCCAGGTGTGCCCAGGCACGCCTAAATCATTCTGTGCAGCACAGATTCCCCCTACTGCCCTGGCTCCCATCTTTCCCCCGCAGCACTGCCAGCTTCCCTCCTCTCCTATTAGCTGTTGCTGCTGGGATGTTTTAGGAGTGGGGAAGGGGACAGTAAATATGTAATATACCGACCCCTTCCCTTTCTAAATGAACATCGTGAGTGATCGGTAGTGTGTGTTTGGGCTTTGGAGTGCACACCCTAATGCAATAGGCTGCGCACACCTATGCTCCTATGTATACGGATGGTCGGCCTGGGTCTCATTCGCTATGATTAAAGTGGTTGTAAACCCCTTACAGACCACTTTTTGCTACAGGTAAGCCTATAATAAGGCTTACCTGTAGCTACCCCGGATATCTCCTAAACCTGCATGGTTTAGGAGATATCCCCTGTATCAGCATGTGCCAACGTCATCGGCACATGCGCACTGAAGCAATGGCACTGAAGCTATGACTAAACACTAGACACTAGATATGGTGTAAAAACGCGTCAAACTAATTTTAATAAAAACAACTATTGTTCAAGGGTGCAGCTGTCCAGAAATACATCCTTGCTATTCCTGCTCTGCTGATTGCATTGTCTGCACCTGAGATCTCTGTGGGGTGGATCACCACCAAGGTTCCTACCTGGAGCGGCTATCTTCCTTTCTCCTGCTTCAGCTAGTGTGCCGTTACCGATGGCTCCTGCACGTGTGCACGGGAGGGACGTCATTGTGGCTCCGTCCAATCACAGCGCCAGAGCCCACGATACCCGGAAGTAACTCCGGGAGCGATGTCCACAGTCGGAGCGGTGTACAGGGACCACTACGGGGGATTCAATCTAAGGTGAGTATTTCATAATGAGCTAGTATGCTATGCATACTAGCTCATTATGCCTTTGTCTTGGGGGGTTTTCAACCACTTTAAGCACCTACTGATAGTGTGAAACGCGTTAGTTATCTTATTCCTGTACCCCTGTGACTGTATAGATTTGATTGGACTTTAATAAAGGTGTTGCATTGGAGTGCGGTTGTCCAGCTTTCTCTTGTTCTTTGCTGATCGGATGATGTTTTTCCAGTATGCCCATACAAAAGAAGCTGGTCATTAGACCAGCTTCTTTAGAACTGACGGCTGTACACATGGGCTGAAAGCCAACTGGTCCCTGCTGAACCAGCCAATTTTTGGCTCATGTGTACCAGGCTTTAGGCTTTTTGGTTAGTTTTTTTTTTTAGTTTAGCCAGCAGGCTGAACAAATAAAATACTCACACAAATGAGACGTATGGAGGAATCCCCCTACCAGGACATTGTATTCTGACAGCGGTTCCTGCTGCTATCAGAATACACTGATCAGTAGCTGCTACTAATTGGCTGCAGTTATTGATCAAAAAAGTTTTCAACGGACTGTTTTCATCGGTAAAACCGATCGTGTGTAAGGGGCATAATAGGCTGATACAAAGTCAAATTTAGATATTTACACTAGCTACATGTAAAAAATATATTTTATTGATTTTCAATACACAACTGCAATAACCAATGTATTTTATATGTGTCTGTTATAGTCCAACTGTGCCTACCAGGCAAATATCACTTTTAAGTAGACAAAACTTAAAAAAAAACAAGCTGTATAATTTTGCACACATTTTATTATTATTTTTATACATATTCGGTCATCCTTATTGTTCTGTCCTCGCTACACGTTCCCCTGTGTGTAACTCAACATGCAACTAAACCCTCCTATTCTACAATAAGCCAGAATAAATGTAATCTTGAAGCTTTATTAACCACTTGACCTCCGGAAGATTTACCCCCCATTTTTTGCGATACGGCACTGCGTTGCTTTAACTGACAATTGCGCGTGACGCTGTACCCAAATAAAATTGATGTCCTTTTTTCCCACAAATAGAGCTTTCTTTTGGGGGTATTTGATCACCTCTGCGTTATTATTTTTTGCGCGATAAACAAAAAAAAAAATTTAGAAAAAAAAAAAACAATATTTTTTACTTTCTGCTATAAAACACATCCAATAAAAAAAAAGAAAAAAAAATCGAATTTCTTCATTAACCACTTCCCTACCCAGCCATAGTCAAATGACGTCCACAGATGGGATCTCCCATCCTGGGTGGACGTCATATGACGTCCTCGGCTTTGTAGGGGGATATCTGAATGATGCCTGCAGCTAGAGGCATCATTCAGATATCCTTTTGAAGTGCCGGCGATTCTGCGCACCATAAGAATGATCATAGCGGCGCTTGATCGTTCTTATAGGCGTCGGGAGGGGACATCCCCCCCCTCCCGCCGCCATCCGGTGATTCTCCGGGCTCCCCGTGCGATCGGGGACCCGGAGCGAATCTTCCGGCGTCGTTGGTGGGGTCACGTGATGAGCATAGAGATGACTGGTGACCAGATGGTCACCAGTCATCTCTATGATCGTCGGAGGCCCGAGCGCGATGTGATGACGTCACGCCCGGGCTTCAAATGTAAACAAAGCCATCATTGCGGCTGTAAGTATGAGATCAGTGAAAAAATTTTCACTGATCTCATGCTTTCCAGCCTGGAGGAGAGATGTGGGGTCTTATTGACCCCGCATCTCTCAATAAAGAGAACCTGTCCCACATATCCTATTACAAGGGATGTTTACATTCCTTTTAATAGGAATAAAAGTGATCAAAAAAAATAAATAAGTAAAATCATTGTAAAAAAATAAATAAATAAGTAAAATAAATAAATAAATAATAAAAAAAAAAATTAAAACGCCCCTGTCCCCGGTAGCTCGCGATCAGAAGCGAATGCACACGTAAGTCGCCCACATATGTAAACGCCGTTCAAACCACGCATGTGAGGTATCGCCGCGTGCGTTAGAGCGCGTGCAACAATTCTAGCACTAGACCTCCTCTGTAATTCTAACCTGGTAACCTGTAAAAAAAATTAAAGCGTCGCCTATGGAGATTTTTAAGTACCGAAGTTTGGCGCCATTCCATGACTGTGCGCAATTTTAAAGCGTGACATGTTAGGTATCTATTTACTCGGCGTAACATTATCTTTCATATTTTCCCAAAAAACTGGGCTAACTTTACTGTTTGTTATTTTTTAATTCATGAAACCATTTTTTTTTAAAAAAAAAGGCGTTTGAAAAATTATTGCGCAAATATCGTGCAAAAAAAAATGTTGCAATGACCGTCATTTTATTCCCTAGGGTGTCTGCTAAAAAAACATATATAATGTTTGGGGGTTCTGAGTCATTTTCTAGCAAAAGAATGATGATTTGTACATGTAGGAGAGAAGTGCTAGAATAGGCCCGGTATTGAATAGGTACAAAAAGCCCTGTATTGAAGTGGTTAATTTAGGCCAATATGTATTCTGCTACAGATTGTTGCTAAATGAATCCCAATACGCGTATATTGATTGGTTTGCACAAAAGTTTCAGTGTCTACAAACTATGGGAGATTTGTATTTATTTATTTACTAGTAACGGAGGAAATCAGTGATTTATAGTGGGACTGCGATATTGCGGCAGACAATTTGGACACTAACTGACACTTTTTGGGGACTAGTGTCACGAATACAGTGACCAATGTTAAAAAAATGCACTTTCACTATACTAATGACACTGGCTGGGAAGGGGTTAACATCAGGGGCAATCAAAGGGTTAAATATGTCCCTAGCCAGTGCTTGTGTACTGTGGGGGAGGTGCTTTTACTAAGGGGAGGCATAGATCCGTGTTCCTGCTCTGCAGGAACACAGGAACAATGCCTTCCCTACTGGTAAAACATTGATCTGCCTTGTTTACATAGGCAGAAAGCTGTTCTCCTTGTGTACTAAACAATCGTCAGGTGCCAGTGGACATCAAGTGTGATCAAAGTGAGGAGCGAGCCACCGGCATGCGTGCACCCTCCCCGAAAGAGAATATATAGCAGTGGCGGTGCGTCCACAAAGGGCAAAGGAGCACCGCCCCCTCCTGCATCTGTCTATCAGCAATAGATAGATCATTCATGCATTGCATGAATCTATCTATTGTCACCGCTGCCACCCCCTATTCAGGTGTCCAGCCCCTTGTTGGGTGCCGGGCATCTGAATTACAGCAGCGTTTTTTTTTTGGAAGCGCCTGATTAGAGCCATTGGCTCTAATAGGCATCCTGATTAGAGCCATAGGCTCTAATAGGCTTCCGAATTGGTAAACAGCAGGCACAATGCTGTGCGTTCGCTGTTTACACAGTGTTGTGTTAGGGAAGCAAATAAATCGCTTCCCTAACACTGGCCCGCCTCTCAGCCAATCAGGTGCTCGGGTCTGGTTACCCTGTCACCTGATTGGCTGAAGCGACAGGTGCTGTGATTGGACGCCTATCAGGCGTCCAATCATAGCAGAGGACGGGAGAAGACATTGAGGACTCGGAGCGTGGAGTACAGCGCCGAGACAGGTAAGTGCCGGGCGGGGGGGGGGGCACACTGGCAGCATTTGATGGGGCACAGTAGCGGCAATTGATGGGGCACACAGGCGGCAATTGATGGGGCACACTGGCAGCAATTGATGGGGCACACTGGCGGCAATTGATGGGGCACACTTGCAGCAATTGATGGGGCACACTGGCAGCACTTGATGGGCACACTGGCAGCAATTGATGGGGCACACTGGCAGCAATTGATGGGTGGCAGCAATTGATGGGCACATTGGCAGCAATTGATGGGGCACACTGGCAGCAATTGATGGGCACAGTGTCTGCAATTGATTGGCACACTGGCTGCAATTGATGGGTACAGTAGCTGCGTTTGATGGCACAGTAGCGGCAACTTAAAGGGACAGTGGCTGCGTTTGATGGGCACAGTAGCTGCGCTTGATGTTTTTTCTTTCAGTTTGTTTGCACCCCCCAAAAATTTTGAGCACCAGCCGCCACTGATATATAGAGTATGTGAGATATATATTTATATATTTGTGATCGAGCGCACAGCTGCCGTCATGTAGCAGTAAAAATTCTATAGGGTGGTCAGCAAGTGGGTAACAAAACAGGGTGGTTGAAACTATTGGGATAAACAGATAAGATGTGCATACAATCAATGTAAGAAATATGCTGTAGATAAAAAAGACAGTGAAATAACTAGGTTGCTGTGAGACTGGAAGCAGCAGCAGCATGATGCACAGATCTGGTAATGACAGAATCCTGTTGTATTAGGACTCCTCCATGTAACAAGTAATCATGTTCTGAGTGAGTAATAAACCCTTCCATGGTTAAGAAGTTCATCTGGCCTGTGTGTAACTTGCTGAGCAGATACTTTAGCATTGCTAGCAACACTCTGAGAGACCCCGTGTCTAAGGGACATAACAGTGGCGACGAGGATTGTGGATTTTAGCACACATGGCTTTCATAGGGTTTAATTCAACCATTTGATCCTGCTGCTGAATCATGGAGCTCCTGGGTGGAGAGGCTGGAGCAGTATATGGAAGCAAATAGTGTGGCTGCAGAAAAGAAAGTTGCAGTTTTCCTTACAATATTGGGTCAAGCTGCATATGGCACTCTCAGAGACCTAATTTCTCCAGACAAGCCGGCCTCTAAGCCCCTGCCTAAGTTAATTCAGAAGCTACATGAGCACTACAACCCAAAGCCATTAGAGATTGCAGAGCGGTTTAAATTCTACAGTAGAAGGCAGCATGCCGGGGAGGACATAAAGACTTATATCATTGCTTTACGTAAACTAGCTGCCACTTGTCAGTTTGGAGACTACCTGCAGACGGCTCTCCGTGACATGTTTGTTATGGGATTCTGCGACCCAGCCATACAGAAACGTTTACTCACAGAACCCGACTTGACTCTGACGAAAGCCACTGACCTTGCTACGGTCATGGAGTTGGCTACACGGGACGCCACCCTACTGAAGGCACCACCTGAAACTCCTGCAAGCCAGGGAGAGGAAATATTCCACTCTGCTATCACCCAACACCCAAGACGGTCGTCCCCAAATCTTCCTAAACCTTGCCACCCTAATTCTTCTGTCTCTAGGACACCAACTTGCTACCGTTGTGGTAACACTACTCACAGTGCACCTGCTTGCAAGTTCAAGGATGTCATTTGTTTTCTTTGTGGAAAGACTGGCCATATTGGGCGTGTTTGCCGCAGCTCATGCTCCCCGAACACTACCACAAAAGTTAGACGTAAACAGACATTTCATATGGATACTGACAATCACAGCTCCAGCTCTGATGAGGAAACCTGTGTCCAGCATGTTGGACTGTTTCGGGTAGCTGGGAGTACTCCTGCGATTAAAGTGGATGTCACACTCAATGGCTGTCCTGTCTCAATGGATGTTGATACAGGGGCGGCAGTGTCTGTCATTTCATGGACTGATTTAAAGGCATCGGGTCTGTCCCTACCGCTCCAACCTACAAATCTCACACTACAAACCTACAGCAAGGAACTACTACAGCCCTTGGGTTATGTGAAACCCCTTGTTACATTAGGCAACCGCAGTCAAACTCTACGCCTTTATGTTGTCAATAAAGGAGGTCCTCCTCTGTACGGTAGGGACTGGATCAAAGCCCTGGGCATGCCTCCTCTTGCCATTGCCCAATGTACATTGCTTTCTGAGGTAGACCGTTGGGTGGAATCCCTGAAGTCACGCTTTAAGGGGGTTTTTGAGGACTCTTTGGGCACAGTAAAAGGAAAAATGGCCCACCTCCTCTTGAAGCCGGGTGCTACACCTCGTTTTTGTAAGGCAAGATCAGTACCTTTTGCCTTGAGAAAGAAAGTGGAAGCAGAGCTGGACCACCTATTGGCTGAAAAGATCATAACTAAAGTTGATAGAAGTGAATGGGCATCGCCAATTGTGCCTGTCAAGAAAAAGAATGGAGACATTAGAATTTGTGGAGATTTCAGGGTTGCCCTGAACAACCAAGTTCTTGTGGATCAATACCCATTGCCTCGACTTGAAGATCTATTTAGCTCATTGGCTGGGGGGCAAAAGTTTACAAAAATAGACTTAAAGCAAGCTTACCTGCAACTGCAAGTACACCCAGATTCACGCCATCTGTTGACCATTAACACTCATTAAGGATTATTCCAATATAACCGCATGGTTTTTGGCATAGCCCCAGCTCCAGCCATCTGGCAGCGAATCATGGATGAGGTCCTGGCAGGCATACCTTTCACTCAATGTCTACTAGATGACATGCTAATCACTGGTCCCACTGATGAAGAACACAGAAAGAATGTTGAAGCTGTGCTAGAGAGACTCCAAAGGTATGGTTTACGTGTCAATCTTTCAAAATGCGAGTTTCTAAAGTCTCAACTGGAATTTTGTGCCCACACTGTGGACCGGCATGGGTTACACACTACTGAAGAAAAGGTTAAAGCCCTTACCCATGCCCCTACCCCCCAAGAATGTCACACAGCTCAGGTCCTACCTTGGCCTCCTAAATTACTACCACCGTTTCTTGCCGAACCTAGCACACCAGCTTTACCCATTACATCGCTTACTGGATGCAAGAGCTAAATGGATATGGACAGCCAAATGTGAAGAAGCTTTTCGGCTTTCTAAAGAACTCATTCTGTCTTCTCGAGTTCTGGTCCACTATGATTTAAAGAAACTGTGCTTTCCCATGTCATGCCAGATGGCACAGAGCGCCCCATTTCTTTTGCCTCCAGGTCTTTAACCTCAGCAGAGCAAAACTACTCCCAGATAGACAAGGAAGCTTTGGCCATTGTATGGGCCACAAAAAAATTTCATACGTACATCTATGGTCGGGAGTTCACACTTATCACTGACCACAAACCTCTGTTGTCAATACTGAACCCTCAGAAAGGAATTTCTACAACAACCGCATCTCGCTTACAAAGGTACGCTTTATTCTTGGGAGCTTATACTTATTCTATCAGATACCGCTCCCATGATGCCCATTGCAATGCAGATGCGTTTTCCAGATTGCCAATTGGAGACCACTCACCAAGAGACGTACGCATAGTGGAAATACACAGGCCGAAATCCTGCATGTCCACCCCCTTAATTGCCAGACATACAGTCACAGATCCCGTCCTGTCTCAGATATTCTCTTTTCAATACATTTTTATTTTTCAATTCAAGACATGTACAGAAAATCTTAAAAAATTGTTGTTTAAACATGACAAAGGGTTATTTCCAATTGTTTATGTCACAATGTTCTCATCAAGAGATTAAAAAAAAAAAAAAATGAAAAATAGGCATTCAAGGAAGTCACACCCCACCCGGACGCCCCTAACGGGATCATCCTGCGCCCAGGTCAGGCCCCCCCCCCCCCCAGCCCGCCATCCTCATATGAAACCAATAAAAAGGAACTCGGAATCTTAATGAAGAACAGTACTACACTCATATACAATAACGCCCATCAAATTTAAGACTCGGAAATACCGCAATAAGAACACAGTAAATAATGATATCAAATCTTTGAATCATGTTTAAGTATCGAAACAAAAATAAAAGAAAAATAAATAAAACAAAAGATAAAAGAACCAAGAAAAGATAGAATAGAAGAAGAAAGAAATAAGAAGAAATCACATGCCGAACATGAGGCCCTTTAGGAATTAGAGCGGTCAGGGTCATGCCTGACCTTCAAAGAAACGCCACAGAAAACTGCCCAAGGTTCCCATATTGCCTCAAATTTAGGGATTAAATTAGTTGATATGCTAACCATCTTCTCTTGAGCCATAATCCAAGAGATCTTATTGTGTATAGCCTTAATGGATACCCTGGGCTTCCTCCAAGATCTAGCAATAATAATTTTAGTCCCCAGAAGTATAAAGTGAATCAGTTTTCTAGTTGGTTTAGAAACGTTGGGAATATTGTCATTGAGAAGAGCAACAGAAGCCGACCTAGGTATTGAACACGAAGTGACCTTAAATATGAGATTAAAAATTTTCTTCCAGATCGGCCTGATCCTAGGACATTCCCACCAGATATGCACCATCGAGCCCAATAAATGGCAGCCTCTAAAGCAGTTGGGATCCGATTCTGGGTAGATGGATGCAAGCCTGATGGGAGTCATATACCATCTCATGACAACTTTTAAATTAGCTTCCATGAGGGAGGTGTTCAAAATACTTTGGAATGAGCGAAAGTTGGCCTTTTGCCAGGATCCTAGATCCCAATTTAGCTGGAGGTCATCTTCCCATGCTTTCATGTATGAGGTTTTAGTAGCTGTACAAGTAAGTGAAGAGTAGATGACAGAAATGCCCCCCCTTTGTCCCACGGCCGATCCGCACCAGATCTCATAGTCCGTAAATTTGGGAGGAAGAGGTTTCTCCGTCCAAATATCATTCAAGAATTGTGAAATCTGTTCAAATCTAAATTTTTCAGAGTCAGGGAGGTCAAATTTATTTAGACAATGGGGCATGGTAATAGGACCCCGATTTGTAAAGTATTGTCCTATCCTATATAGACCTTTGTTTGTCCACCAACTGAAGGCCTCGGTATCCATACCGGGAAAGAATTTTGGATTATTAAAAATGTGTGCTAGTGGTTGTGTTACAGACACTAGAGTGGGAAGAGGACGGAGTCTGTCCCAAAGGGCAAATGATTGAGATAAGGAAGGGGATAAAATAGGTGGTCTCTGTCTTTGTGGGCACCAAAGCAGGTACTCTAAGGATAATTGTGGTACCGCTTGTTCTTCTATCAGCACCCAGTCCGGTTTGTCATTCATGGAATAAAATATAGATAATTGTGATAGTCTGGCAGCTAAAAAATAATTATATAAGTTAGGCAAACCCACCCCTCCCTTCTTCCTATTTAAATATAGGGTGTTTTGGGGAACTCTGTAACTAGATTTGCCCCATACGAATGTGAGAATTTTACTTTGTAAGGAATTTATCTGATCTTTCCTGATGGGAATGGGGAGGGAACGAAATAGATATAAAATTCTAGGGAGTAATGTCATTTTCACTGAATTAATTCTGCCCAACCAAGATAGTTCGAATTTGTCCCAATTTTTAAGATCTGTAATAATTTTATGGAATAGGGGAGGATAGTTACTTGTGTAAAGAGATTCTGTTCGAGCAGTCAGAAAGATTCCCAGATATTTAATATGAGAAGAATTCCATTCAAATTTGAAAGACTGTTTGATGAGGAAAACTATGGGTAACGGGAGGGAAATATTTAGTGCCTGTGACTTGGCAAAATTGACCCTGAGTCCTGAAATATTAGAAAAATCAGAAATTACTTTATAAAGATTCGGGAGGGAGGTAATGGGAGAGGTAAGAAAGAGAAGCAAATCATCTGCGAAAAGTCCGCATTTATGCATCTGATTCCCACAGGTTACGCCTTTAATGTCAGAATTTTGTCTAATGGCTATGGCCAAGCTTTCAATGGCCATAGCAAAGACAATAGGGGATAGTGGACAACCTTGTCTTGTACCCCTGGCTATATTTATCGGAGAGGAATAATATCCCTGTATACGAATTTGAGCTTTAGGTTGAGAATACAGAGCTCTAATAACTCCCATAAAACGTGAGCCAAAACCCCATCGTTCTAATAGGGGAAAAAAGTATTGCCAGGATACAGAGTCGAAGGCCTTCTCCAGATCAAGTGCTAACAGGAAACCCTGTTGTTTTTGACCTCCGTCCCAGTTGGACTGCAAAAGGGAGATAATATCAATCGCTCTTCTCACTTGATCTGGGCCTTGTCTTCCTGGCATAAATCCTACCTGATCCTTGTGAATATATTTAGTAATAAAAGAGGAGAGGCGATTCGCTAAAATTTTTGTGAGAATTTTCAAATCATTATTTATCAAAGAAATAGGGCGATAATTGGAAACTTCTTCTGGGTTTTTATCCGGTTTGGGTATAACAGTAATGTAGGCTGTATTAAGTTGTGTACCTAATTGGGAACCCCTTGTAGTAAAATTAAAAAAATTTGTTAAATATGGGGTAAGGGTGTCCTTGAAGGCTTTGTAGTAGGGAGCTGATAATCCATCAGGTCCCGGGGCTGATCCCGCCCTGAGATCTTGAATTACTGCTGTAATCTCTTCAACAGAGAAGGGAGCTTCTAGGATATCTCTATGTTCCATATTCAAGGATGGAATAGGGAGGCCATCTAGGTATGAGGATACCGAGTTCATGGGTATATTTGAAGGGTTGCTATAGAGTTCGGAATAAAATGTCTGAAAAGCCTTTAGTATCTTTTCAGGGTTAGCCGTGGGGTCCTGTCCAGCAATGCGGATCTTAGATATGGAATAAACTCTCGTTTTAGGAGACAATTTGGATGCCAACATTCTACCTATTTTACCTGTTTGAGTATAAAATTTATTACTTGTCCAACGGAGAGATTTCTCCGCTTCTGTAGTGAGTGCTAAATTGAGTTCTAGTCTACTCCTTTCAATCTTAGACAATAAGGATGGAGAAGGTTTCCTTTTATGCTGTGTTCTCAGGGTCCTGTATGATCTCTCCAATCTATCAATGTCCGCTTCCCTTTCCTTTTTGATTCTTGTCGAAATTTGGATAAGCTTGCCCCTAATAAAGGCCTTATGAGCAGCCCAAAGGACTTCAGCGGAAACATTTTCTATATCATTAAAGCTGAAGAATTCTTGAAGAGCTTTATCTATTTCCATTTGTATGGCTGGATCAGAAAGTAAAGACTCATTTAGTTTCCAACTACCCCCCTTTGATCTACCAGTTTTAATGCGTAGGAACATGACAACCATGGAGTGATCAGAAAGGACCATGTCTTTGATGATTGATTTAATAACATCCGGGAGAATATAGGAAGGAACCAGGATATGGTCAATCCTAGAGTAGGTGTTGTGTGGGTGAGAGTAATGAGTATAATCTCTTATAGAAGAATTAGATTCTCGCCATACATCAGCTAGGCCTTTATCATGCAAAAGTCTAGCTATTTTCAGGCTTATCTTAGTGGGTCTGGTTAATTGGGTCGAGGGGGGTTTGGATTTGTCCAACCCCTGATCAAATGCTGCATTGGAATCTCCCCCCCAAATGATTGTGCCCTCTAATTGAGGAGATAGGGTGTCCAGGATGAATCGAAAAAATGTATCTTGCCCTGAATTGGGGGAATAATATGAAATCAGAGAATATATTTGTCCCTTTATTGTGCCCTTAACCAGTATAAACCTGCCCTCAGGATCTTTGAAATCAGATATGAAACTAAACTGGCATGATTTTGAAATACAAATAGCCACACCCTTGGTTTTCTTTTCGGCATTAGCTAAAAAAAATTGTGGGAATCGGGATTGTATAAAGCTGGGATTGAATTGCCTAGGGAAATGGGTTTCCTGAATCATGAGTATGTCAATACCCAGGGATTTATAAGAGTCAAAGAGTTTGCGTCTCTTAACAGGGGAATTCATGCCTTGAACATTATGTGTAGCTATTTTGAGTGAACCTAGTACGGAATCAGCCATGGGACTCAGGGAGGGAGCTGCCATCGTCATCCACTATATCTACTTTACCGCAATACACCATCCTCAGGATCTGTAAGTGTTCTAGACGGGTAATCAAAAGCCAAAGGATCATGTTGCGGGTACCTTCAATTGAATCTGCAAAAACCAGAACTGCCAGGCATGTGATAATAGGATTAGAGATAGGAAAGGAGAAAAAAGGAATGAAAAAGTGGAAAAAATAAGAAGAGTAAAAAATTGTCATAGAAAAACAGTAATAAAAATTTTTTATTAAAATTTAAAAAAAACGAAAAAAGGATGAAAACGATCTCGAGGAGGATAAATTCCTCCCCAAAACTTCTACCAAAGTAGAAAATGAAAAGCCCGTTCCCTAAGGAAAAGGCTATTCTTTCCACAAAGTCTCTAGGAGACTCAGGGGAAAGGTGGAAGCACATGGGACCCACCCCAGCCAGGGCGCCCCTTAAAAAAAAACGAAAGACTTACTAGATCTACCATATTCAGGTCTGTCCGGAGGGACCCCCACTTCTCCCCCCTGAAGTGGATAGAGGAGCGAGAGTCTCACCCCCCCCCAAATTGGACAAAGAACTCTACAAGTAGTAGATCGAACTCAGAAAAATTGAGAGGGGGATAAAAACTTGCAAAACATTTTGGAAAAATTTAAACAATCAGAACAAAAAAAAAACATTCGTTCCAGACTCTTAGAATAAATCTTTCCTGGAACTCATGGGAATCGAGGAGTACAAAGTATAAATTGTCTCAGATATTCTCATATGTTCAGGCTGGATGGCCAGAGAAAGTCCCAGGTGAATTTCGTCCGTACTTTGCCAGAAAATGTGAGCTTGTGACTAATCTAGAGTGGGTGACTGGGGACAAAGAGAAGGCTAATTTATTAAATACTTTCTTCAGTTCTGTGTATACAAAGGAGCATGGGGGAGCTCATGTCCAAAATGGGGGTGGTAGTGACACAGCCCCAAATCCACAATGGCTCAAAAGTGATATGGTCCAGAACTATTTAGATGGAATAAAGGTGGATAAAGCACCTGGACCAGATGGCATACACCCACGGATCCTAAAAGAATTGAGCTCTGTAATTTCAAAGCCATTGTATTTAATTTTTAGGGACTCATTAATGACAGGAATAGTACCACTGGATTGGCGCAGGGCCAATGTGGTGCCTATATTTAAAAAGGAAATTAAGTCTTTACCAAGTAACTTTAGACCTGTTAGTTTAACTTCTATAGTTGGGAAAATACTGGAGAGATTAATAAAAGACCACATAGATGAGTTCTTGCTAGAAAAAAACTATTTAAGCAACAGACAGCATGGATTCATGAAAGACAGAAGTTGTCAAACAAACCTGATTTCTTTTTATGAAGAGGTAAGTAAGACCTTGGATAGAGGGGTGGCTGTGGACGTGGTATACTTGGATTTTGCAAAAGCGTTCGATACAGTTCCCCACACACGGCTCATGTGCAAGGTAAAGTCTACAGGATTGGAAATATCAGTTTGTAAATGGATAGAAAACTGGCTAAAAGACAGAATTCAGAGAGTAGTGGTTAATGATTCTTACTCTGAATGGTCTAAGGTTATCAGTGGTGTACCCCAAGGTTCAGTGCTGGGACCCTTACTTTTTAATATGTTTATAAATGATATTGGATCTGAGATCAAAAGTAACATTTCTGTCTTTGCAGATGACACCAAGCTATGCAGTGGAATAACGTCCTTACAGGATGTCGCCAATTTACAAGCCGACCTCAATGCTCTGTCTAATTGGGCGACTATGTGGCAGATGAGGTTTAATGTTGATAAATGTAAAGTTATGCACTTGGGGGCTAAGAATATGAATGCATCATATATACTAGGGGGAGTACAACTGGGGGGATCCGTAGTGGAGAAGGATCTGGGGGTTTTGGTAGATCATAAGCTCAATAATGGCATGCAATGCCAAGCTGCGGTTTCCAAAGCGAGCAAAGTCCTTTCTTGTATTAAGAGAGGTATGGTCTCCAGAGAGAGAGATATCATTTTGCCCCTGTTCAAATCATTAGTAAGACCTCATCTGGAATATGCAGTTCAGTTTTGGGCCCCAGTTCTCAAAAAGGATATTGGGGAACTGGAGAAAGTGCAGAGAAGGGCAACCAAACTGATAAGAGGGATGGAGGAGCTCAGCTATGAGGAAAGATTAGAGGAACTGAATTTATTCACTCTTGAGAAGAGGAGATTAAGGGGGGATATGATCAACATGTACAAATATATAAGGGGTCCATATAGTGAACTTGGTGTTCAGTTATTCATTTTACGGTCAACACAGAGGACAAGGGGGCACTCTTTGCGTCTAGAGGAAAAGAGATTTCACCTCCAAATACGGAAAGGTTTTTTCACAGTAAGAGCTGTGAAAATGTGGAATAGACTCCCTGCAGAGGTGGTTCTGGCCAGCTCAGTAGATTGCTTTAAGAAGGGCCTGGATTCTTTCTTAAATGTACATAATATAACTGGGTACTGACGTTTATAGGTAAAGTTGATCCGGGGAATATCCGATTGCCTCTCGGGGGATCAGGAAGGAATTTTTTCCCCTGCTGTAGCAAATTGGATCATGCTCTGCTGGTTTTTTTTTTGCCTTCCTCTGGATCAACTGTGGGTATAGAATTGGGTATATGGGATTGTACGATACATTTTTTTTTTTTTTTTTTTATGGTTGAACTGGATGGACTTGTGTCTTTTTTCAACCTGACTAACTATGTAACTATGTAATGCTGGTTGCCTACAGTGGGGCAACAGAGTGATTATACCACAGTATTTGCAACCAACCATGCTAAGGATACTGCATGAGGGCCATCCTGGTGTGGTGCGCATGAAGCAGCGAGCCCGGAGCTATGTTTGGTGGCCCCAAATGGACACAGCAATTGAAGATTATGTGGCTCAATGTCCTGGGTGCTGTCAAGCTCAGCGACCCCAAAAGAAAGGAACCCTGCTACCTTGGCCATGGCCGACAGAACCGTGGTCAAGACTCCATCTTGATTTTGCTGGCCCAATCCAGGGTAAAATGTATTTGATCGTGGTAGATGCACATTCAAAATGACCGGAGGTTTTTCAAATGCCTTCTGTTACCTCAGCTGCTACCATTCTAGTCTTAAGGAAGCTCTTTGCTCAATATGGCTTGCCAACAGCCATAGTCTCGGACAATGGGACTCAATTTACATCGCATGAGTTTCAATCCTTCCTCAGTGGCTTGGGCATCCAACACTACAAAACAGCTCCTTATCATCCAGCCTCAAATGGGCTGGCAGAACGGTTTGTGCAGATGTTTAAGAAGCACTTACTGTCCACTCTGGACCAGGTCGGACTGTCAGAGGAGAAGCTTCTGGAGTTCTTGACCATGTACCGAAACACAAAACACGCTACTACTGGGCTGTCACCAGCTTTTCTTATGTTTGGCAGGCATCTCCGCACCAAACTGAATTTAGTTCATCCACAGGAACAGTCACCGACACCTTCTCCGCCAGGCCGTCCTGGATTCCGTGCTGGTGATCTTGTATGGTTTCGGAATTACAGAGTTTTGCCTCATTGGCTTCCTGGCATTATTGATGGACCTCTTGGACAACGAATGTACCTTGTTCGCCTGGAGAATGGCGTTTGTGTTCGAAGACACCTTTCGCAATTGAGAAAGCGCATTTCCCTGCCAGTAGAAACAAACCCGACCTTTCTTTCTACCCAACCACCAGAGTCTACTCAGGGCTCTACTGGTGACATATGGCATGGTGTCTGGCATGATCCTACAAGTTTACAACCAACTCTTGAAGCGGTTGGTGACCGTATTCCTGAGGAGCCCGGACATGTGCCTGGAGTTGCAGAGACTGATTTGTCTGTTGGACACCCACTGACACCTCCAGAACCTTTGACAGCCTCTACCCCTCCTGGTGCTGTGCCACTTCGTAAGTCTGCCCGCCAAAGACATCAAACTCCTCGTTGGCAAAGCACTGAAATCTTACGGGACACTTTGGAGGTCAGGAAACAGAGACAAAGGGCTCGTAACGTGATGCAGGAGCCACAGAACTGAGTTGGAGATACTACTTGCTGAACTGATCCTGCTTGCCTTGTTTCTTTATGTGTTGAGTATTTTGTTCTATTGTTATGTTTATTTTATTTATTTTTTTCCTATTTTTTTTTGTTTTTATGGGAAAAAGAGGAGATGTAAAGTTTGTGCTGGAACACTGTGTGACCTTCACCTTTTTCTCCTGATGCATGCTGGGAAGGGGCTGTACCAGGAAGTTGTGAGAGTGGTGTGTGAGACTGGAAGCAGCAGCAGCATGATGCACAGATCTGGTAATGACAGAATCCTGTTGTATTAAGACTCCTCCATGTAACAAGTCATCATGTTCTGAGTGAGTAATAAACCCTTCCATGGTTAAGAAGTTCATCTGGCCTGTGTGTAACTTGCTGAGCAGATACTTTAGCATTGCTAGCAACACTCTGAGAGACCCCGTGTCTAAGGGACATAACAGTTGCAGATGGCAATAAGTCCATGCTCATTTGCGATGCGACCTGTAGGGGATGTAAGTTTGCTGCAAATATGATTGCTGGTTTCCTCTCTCTCACTTCTTAATATGAAGTCTGAGCTCCCAGGATGCACCTGTTTTCTTTTCTGAGAATGAAGGATGATGGGATTTTTTTTTTAAATAATTTTTATTTCCAGACAATGAAGTATCAAATTCCATACATGGCTCATAACAAAGCTATACAGAACATATAACAAGGGACCACAGTGATATGTACAGTCTCAACATTGACCACTGTAGAGAGACAGTAGATTGTAAAACTAAGCCAGGTATCATTATTTAACCCAAGTCTAGTATTGAAGTTTACATGTCCAAAAAAAAAAAAAAGAACCACAGAAGATAGAAAACAAAAAATAAACAGATAAATAAAAGCATCAGTGTAAACATTACTTTCCATCAAGACCATTGGAGTGTGATATACAGGTAGTTAACGGAGAGTCCACTAAAGCAATAATACGTTTTATTCAAGCATTGGTAAACTCCGCCATAGTTGCTGGAGAATCCTTCCATCAAAACCATATCTTCATCAATTGTTTGGGGCATCCGCGGACCTCATACTTCATTCTAGAAGGTGGAAGAGCAACAATAACCAATTTCTTCCACATAACCAGAGTAAAGCCGGGTACACACTAGTGTTTTTTTTTTCCCGTTAAACCCAGCGGTCTGAATGGAAAAAAAAGCAATCTAAAAAGCTCAGGAGGAGCAGCTGTACTAACAATACAATGTTAGTACATCAATCTCCCTTGCTAACTATTTTGTTTCGACAGGGGGACGCCACCCTCTTGCGCACCAGAACACACCGGTCCGCGCTCTGAGCTCAGAGCCATTGGCTAAGAGCACTGATCAGGTGCCAATCGGCAGCTCTATTTCGGTCATGCCTGCTTCAGCAAAATGGCCGACTCCATCAAGGAGAAAGAGGAACAATGCTGGAGGCAATTAACATTACACACTCATTTTGGCAGCATGTGGAATGTATGTTCCTTGTTAAAGAACATTATTTTTTATCAACTTGTTGTTGGGTAAAGTTCCACTTTAAGGTAGTTGTGTTTTTTTGTTGTTGTTTTTTACATTGCTGCAGGTGTAAGGTGCAGACACCTAGAGGTGCACATGCTTGCAGCAGCCTGCAATTCTCCACCATCATGCCTGAATGCCTGGCTCTTCTAATGGCCAAATCTCCGGCTCTTCCTGGTTGTACTGAAGCTTTCCCTGACCCCCATGGGAGGAAATTCCACAATCTCTCGCACTGGAAGTGTTGGAATTTTCCCCATCAGGAGAGTTGGGCATTCAGGTGTAGCAATGGGAACTTGCAGTCTGCTACAGACATGCGCACCTCTAGGTACCAATACTTTATACCCAATAGCAGCTTTCTTTTTTGTTTTGGTACTTTGATTAGGAATGAATTTTTGCGTACAAGTGTAAACATATAAAACGGTATAAAAGTGATATAAATAGGTAATAAAGATGACATGTATATATGAAAGAAAAAGAATTGCAGCGGGGCTAGTCAACTATCGCTTTCCTCCATCCCCTCTTCTTCTGTTTTTACAGCCTGTCCACGTCCTATAAAGAAAAGGAGGAATAAGGTCATTAGACATGCAGAACGGAAAAAATTCATTTTGTTTCGTTTTGGATAGATTCGTTATGTTACTAATGTTGTTTCTTTATGGAATTCGTTTAGTTTGCTATAGGAATTTGTTTAGTTTCATTTTGTTTAATTTTGTTTTTTCATTAAAATGTATTTTGTTTATTTATTTGCTTCATGGAATTGCTTCTTCTAATTGCTTCTAATGCTGATTTGACTTTTGTGACATCTGTGTGACATTCTGTGATGTCAGATGAATGAATGAATGAATGAGTAACTTGTATATCACTACAAATACAAACTAAATCGCCTCAAGGTGCTTTTCCAGCCAGTGTCCGCCTGTGTCTTCGCAAAGTCGTAGAAAAGTTGGAAGCAAGTCACACTACAGGTTTTTACACAGGTTGAACTGGATGGACTAGCATCTTTATTCAACCTTACTAACTATGTCTATACAGAACTTATCAAACTCGCATGCAGGGCCAGTGCTACCACTAGGCAAAATAGGCAGCCGTCTAGGGCGCCCTGCTGCCTAGGGCACCCGGCCACTGGTGTTCCTTGTCTCTGCAGCAAGCAACTAAGTCTCAGCATCAGCAGGCAGCCGCCGCTCCATTCGCACATAGTGTCAGAGGCGCAGCGGTGGCGGAGAACTGTGTCTGTGTCCCGACTCCCGAATGAATGGAAGAAAGCAAACATTCATTAATGGGCACTGGTAGGTGCATTTGATGGGTGCTGGTGAGGCTGTATTTGATGGGCGCTGGTGAGGCTGCATTTGATGGGCACTGGTAAAGCTGCATTTTATGGGGGCTTGTAGGCTGCATTGATGGGCACTGGTGAAGCTGCATTTTATGGGGGCTTG
The DNA here is from genome assembly GCA_029206835.1 of Rana muscosa. NCBI lineage: Eukaryota > Metazoa > Chordata > Amphibia > Anura > Ranidae > Rana > Rana muscosa. Next base: position 10,900,329 of record CM055125.1, on the reverse strand, counting down.
TAGGCTGCATTGATGGGCACTGGTGAGGCTGCATTGATGGGCACTGGTGAGGCTGCATTTGATGGGCGCTTCATTAAAAAGTTGGGGTATACATTGGCAGGGCAAAGGGGGTAGAGATAGAGGTGGAGCAAAGGGGGGGGCGGCAAAATTAGTTTTTTGTCTAGGATGTCAAAAATCCTTGCACCAGCCCTGCTCACATGTGTATCTAAAATACATTTTAAAAGCATGGTTAAAGGTATAGAAGTTCCAACATTGCCAACCAGTGCTGCCAATCAGTGCCCACCGGTGCCATCTATCAGTGCCCATCAGTGGCTCATCATCATAGTCACTTATCAGTGCCGCCTATCGGTGCCCATCAGTGCCGCCTATCGGTGCCCATCAGTGCTGCCTATTAGTGCCCAGCAATGCCACTTATCAGTGCCACTTATCAGTGACCATGAGTGCTGCCTATCAGTGCCGCCTCTCAGTGCCCTTCAGTGCTGCCTATCAGTGTGGCCTTATCAGTGCCTATCAGTGCAGACTATCAGTGCCCATCAGTGCTTCCTATCAGTGCCCAGCAATGCCACTTATTAGTGCCCATCAGTGCCACGTATTAGTCACCATGAGTGCTGCCTATCAGTGCCACCTCTCAGTGCCCTTCAGTGCCCCCTATCAGTGTCCATCAGTGCCGCCTTATCAGTGCCTATCAGTGCAGACTATCAGTGCCCATCAGTGTAGCCTCATCAGTGCCCATCAGTGCCGCCTTATCAGTGCCTATCAGTGCAGACTAGCAGTGTCCATCAGTGCAGCCTCATCAGCGCACATCAGTGAAGGAGAAAAATGACCTGTCTGCAAAATTTTATAACAAACTATGAAAAATTGTTTGTTTCTTTCAAAATTTTTGGTCTTTTTTTTGGTTTGTTTAGCAATAAATAAGAAACCCAGTGGTGATTACCACCAAAAGAAAGCTCTATTTGTGTGAAAAAAATGATAAAAATGTCATCTCAGTACAGTGTTGTATGACCGCGCAATTGTCATTCAAAGTGTGACAGCGCTGAAAGATGAAAATTGGCCTGGGCAGGAAGGGGGTAAAAGTGCCCGGTAGGCAAGCAGTTAATAAATGTTTGTTTTCAGGATTTTATACAACTAATTAAAGAAATACAAATAAAAAATAAAGTCAACCAAACCATTATAGTTTCCAATTAAAACAGACAAATCACCCCCAAAATACACTTTACCCATATGTAGGTCTTTCTGGCCCCAGAATCCACACTTACTTGAAAGGAATTTCTTTTTAATGAGCACAAAACCACAAATCGCCAAAGGAATCCAAACGATAATAATGACAATATACAGTGCTGTGAGCCAGGAAGACTGTTTCCCCGTGTTTGATTCTGTTCAGGGGAAAAATAAGAAAAGACAATAAATAGGTTTGCTGAATTTTATTTTATTTAGAGGTATAGATAATATTTTTCAATGGCAGTTGATGAGAAGCTACATGAGCCATCACAAGTGGCAGTTGATGAAAGGACCCATTCATGCTTTCATACAGTCTTTAACTGCCACATCTTGGCATTTGGTAGTGGATGTACACACTGGCATCAACTGCTTTTGGATCAGAAGTATGTTTTTATTCTGTTTTATGAAGCATTCTGGAGATATGAGCTGCAGTAAGCCCTGGTTCACACTGGTGCGATTTGACATGCGATTTGACATGTCAAATCGCATGTCAAATCGGCGGCAATTGCACAATCCTAATCGGTGCGACGCCTCAACTGCGGTGCTGCACCGGATTTCAAAAAGTAGTTTCTGTACTACTTTTTGCGATTTTGGCCCGCGATTTACATTAACATCTGTGCAGAAACCTGCACAGATGTCCCTGTAATCGCGGTCGAAATCGGGACTGACCAGCGGGAGTGAAGCCGTGCGAGTTCAGCTGAGCTCGCACAGCTTCACTCCCACAACCCAGTGTGAACCTAGGCTAAGGGTCCATTCACATTAGGGCATCTCCTACGTCGCACGACTTCCAATGCGACTTTGGAGCACCACTTTGATGCAACTTTTGGTGCGTCTTTGACCTGACTTTACATTCTGTGGACCAAAGTCGCATCAAAAGTCACACCAAAGTAGTGCAGGCAGCTTTTCAAAATTGTTGTGACTTTAAAGCCCTGTACACACAATCGGTTTAAGCAATGAAAACAGTCCTATGGACTTTTCTCATCGGACAAACCGATCGTGTATGGGACCCATCGGTCTTTTTTCCATCGGTTTAAAAAAATAGAACATGTTTTAAATTTATCCGATGGTTAAAAAACCGATAGCAAACTACTATCGTCTGTGTAGAACTCCATCGGATAAAAACCCACGCATGCTCAGAATCAAGTCGACGCATGCTCAGAAGCATTGAACTTCATTTTTCTCGGCTCATCGGAGTGTTTTACCTCACCGCGTTTGGAACGCTCGGTTTTTAGACTGATGGTGTGTAGGCAAGACTAATGGAAGTCAGCTTCATCGGATTTCCGATGGAAAAATCCATTGGTTAAAAAAAACATAGGAAATCCGATCGTGTGTACAGGGCTTAAGTCACACGAATCTGAACGGATGCCATTGCAAACGATGGGCTGCGACTTGTCATGCCACAGTCGCATAAAGTGTAAATGAGCGAAAAATGAAACCAATGTATCATATGCTTATATAATCGTTAGTTATAATATAATAGTTAGCATATACAGTATCTCACAAAAGTGAGTACACCCCTCACATTTTTGTAAATATTTTATTATATCTTTTCATGTGACAACACTGAAGAAATGACACTTTGCTACAATATAAAGTAGTGAGTGTACAGATTGTATAACAGTGTAAATTTGCTGTCCCCTCAAAATAACTCAACACACAGCCATTAATGTCTAAACCGCTGGCAACAAAAGTGAGTACACCCCTAAGTGAAAATGACCAAATTGGGCCCAATTAGCCATTTTCCCTCCCCGGTGTCATGTGACTTATTAGTGTTACAAGGTCTCAGGTGTGAATGGGGAGCAGGTGTGTTAAATTTGGTGTTATCGCTCTCACTCTTTTATATTGGTTACTGGAAGTTCAACATGGCAACTCATGGCAAAGAACTCTCTGAGGATCTGAAAAAAAAGAATTGTTGCTCTACATAAAGATGGCCTATGCTATAAGAAGATTGCCAAGACCCTGAAACTGAGCTGCAGCACGGTGGCCAAGACCATACAGCGGTTTAATAGGACAGGTTCCACTCAGAACAGGCCTCTCCATGGTGGACCAAAGAAGTTGAGTGCTCAGTGTCATATCCAGAGGTTGTCTTTGGGAAATAGACGTATGAGTGCTGCCAGCATTGCTGCAGAGGTTGAAGGGATGGGGGGTCAGCCTGTCAGTGCTCAGACCATACGCCGCACACTGCATCAAATTGGTCTTAACCTCCCTGGCGGTATGATTCTTTCTGGAATTATGTACCAAAAGCGGTACAATTATTTTGCATGAAAATTTGGTGTTATGTATTATAGGCCTGCGATTCTTAGTAATTACTTACTTAAACCTGAGCAAACCAGAGTCTAGTAAACATCCCGGGTATGATAAATATGAAACACAAAATCATAAATTATAATATAATAAATAACTATAAATAATTATAAAAAATAGTAATCTAATTATAATAAAAATTATTCAATAATGTAATCAAATCAAAAACACTGAAATTTGCTCAGTTGCAGAATTGTCGCTGTCATTAGATTTAGTGTTTGATGACGAATTTCCCCACAAATCGCTATCGCTCAATTCTGCGAGTGATTCTAATTTATTATCGCTGCTTTCTAGTTGGTCTAAAACCACTTTTGACATAAAGGGACACTTTTTAGTTGCTATGGACAATCCCCAGTTTACAGGCAGAAAGAACGATTTTTATTATATAAAAGTGCATGCAGGACACTGGACAGACCACTAGGGACCAAGGGGGTGTGTAATTATTACATACAGTACTGTAATCTGTAAGATTACAGTATACTGTATGTATACTATGTGTTTACCTTTTTGAATTTGCCGCCCAGTTCCGCTCCCATGCGCCGCTGCGGCTCGCAGGGAACGGAACTAGGAAGTCAGATGGGGTCGAAAGTGCCGACACTCGCCGGAGATCTCGCTGGCGATCACAGCAGAGGACATCATCGCTGGATCGCCAGGAGAAGGTAGGGAAACTCCGCTGCGAGCTCTGCAATGTCTACCCCGAGCGTGACTCGGGGTTACCGATCCTAGCATAAAAAAACAACCCCGAGTCACGCTCGGGATTACCGCTAGGGAGGTTAATGGCTGTCGTCCCAGAAGGAAGCCTCTTCTAAAGATGATGCACAAGAAAGCCCGCAAGCAGTTTGCTGAAGAAAAGCAGACTAAGGACATGGATTACTACCGGTAGAATCATGTCCTGTGGTCTGACGAGACCAAGATAAACTTATTTGGGTCAGATGGTGTCAGGCGCGTGTGGCGGCAACCAGGTGAGGAATACAAAGACAAGTGTGTCTTGCCTACAGTCAAGCATGGTGGTGGGAGTGTCATGGTCTGGGGCTGCATGAGTGCTGCCGGCACTGGGGAGCTACAGATCATTGAGGGAACCATGAATGCCAACATGTACTGTGACATACTGAAGCAGAGCATGATCCCCTCCCTTCGGAGACTGGGCCGCAGTCACCTCAAAGACGACCACTGCCTTGATAAAGAAGCTGAAGGTAAAGGTGATGTACTTGCCAAGCATGTCTCCAGACCTAAACCCTATTGAGCATCTGTGGGGCATCCTCAAACGGAAGGTGGAGGAGCGCAAGGTCTCCAACATCCACCAGCTCTGTGATGTCATCATGGAGGAGTGGAAGAGGACTCCAGTGGCAACCTGTGAAGCTCTGGTGAACTCCATGCCCAAAAGAGTTAAGGCATTGCTAGAAAATAATGGTGGCCACACAAAATATTGACACTTTGGGCCCAATTTGGACATTTTCACTTAGGGGTGTACTCACTTTTGTTGCCAGTGGTTTAGACATTAATGGCTGTGTGTTGAGTTATTTTGAGGGGACAACAAATTTACACTGTTATACAAGCTGTACACTCACTACTTTACATTGTAGCAAAGTGTCATTTCTTCAGTGTTGTCACATGAAAAGATAGAAGAAAATATTTACAAAAATGTGAGGGGTGTACTCACTTTTGTGAGATACTATATCTTTAAAGCTGAATTTCGGGCAGCTCTGTAACCACTAATACCTAAATTTGACTTGATATCTTGCAATCCATAAACAGCAGACTTCAAACTGGGAGAGAAAGAACCAACACAATAAGCCAATGAGTTAATATGATGACAAGTAGCATGCTGGTAGTTGCAGAGCGCAGAGTGACTGAGAAAGAAGATCATCAATGTACTGCTTCTCCTTCACTGTCCAGGCACAGGCTGATGGCCTGAAATAAACTTCTATGTATGTCTGTTTTGCAAACATAATCAAGTTTGCAAAATACAGCTTCCTATCCACATTGCATGCAGGAATGCACAAGCTACATCACTTACTATACGCCCCCCCCCATTTTAAATAGCATTGTACGCTTATAATCTGCACTCAGCAGCAGTGCGTCCATAAAGGGCGCAGGAGCGCTGCCCCCCCCCCCCTCTCCTGTCAATCTCTCTCACCATAGATAGATTCATGCATTGCATAAATCTATCTATGGTCGTTGCTGCTGCCTCCTATTCATGTGCCCGGGCCCTTGTCAGACGCTGGGCATATGAATTACAGCGGCGGGTGTGCCTGATTAGAGCCATAGGCTTCCTGATTAGAAACAGTACACAAGTAAAAATGCGCAAAAAAACTAGATCACTGGTATCCAATAAGTATATAATAAGTGAGTGTACAATACAATGTACAGATAATGATGATAGAGTCCAAGCTCTGGAAGTCTATGAGCAAGATGATGGGTGTCAGGGGTGGGGAGAAGAAGGGGGTATGCAGTAAAAGTTGGGGGGGGGAGTCACATTTACAGTCTTAGGGCTGCCATCAAAGAAGAAACAGAAACCGTTGTTCCAGTACTGTAGAGAAAAAAGCAAGGGAAGAGGCGCCTCTAAGTGTAGACGTTTTAAAACAATTTAATATGAACTGAAAAGTACAGGCAACTCACATTTTACAATGTAAAAGCAGGCATTGTACGAATTCCATGAAGAAAAGGAGAGATCATCAGGTCAGTCATGCTGTGCTGTGTCCTGCTGTGGCACTGTGCTGCTGGATGTCATCAGGTTCCACATAGAAGATGGAAAAGCCGGCGGCGGTGGGGAGACGACAGAGCATGGCCTAGATGGTGATTTCCTGGCAAGCAGCTGATCAGCTTGACAAAGGAGCGCGACTGCCACGCTATACGCAGCACGCCAGCTCAGGAAACGTGTCGCATACCAGTGACGGCATCACTCCCTGCCTGCCAGGAAATCACCATCTAGGCCGTGCTCTGCCGTCTCCCCACCGCCGCTGGCTTTTCCATCTTCTATGCGGAACCTGATGACACCCAGCAGCACAGCGCCACAGCAGGACACAGCACAGCATGACTGACCTGATGATCTCTCCTTTTCTTTATGGAATTCGTACAATGCCTGCTTTTACATTGTAAAATGTGAGTTGCCTGTACTTTTCAGTTCACAAATTGTTTTAAAACGTCTACACTTAGAGGCGCCTCTTCCCTTGCTTTTTTGGCTTCCTGATTAGAGCCTGTGGGCTCTAATAGGCTTCCAAAAGGGTAAACAGCGGGTCACCTGATTGGCTGAAATAACAGGCGCCGCTATTGGACGCCTGACGGGAAGAGAGGACAGGAGAAGTGCAGGAGACATGAAGGACCCCGCTGGTCGCTGTCACCCGCTGCCCCACAAGACAGGGTAAGTGCCGGGCAGACGGCGAGCGGGTGGTGGGCATACTCACACTGGCAGCATTTGGCACAGTGGCAGCATTTGATGGGCACAGTTTCAGCATTTGATAGCACAGTGGCTGCAATTGATGGCACAGTGGCTGCAATTGATGGCACAGTGGCAGCATTGGATGGCACAGTGGCTGCATTTGATGGGCACAGTCGCAGCATTTGATGACACAGTCGCAGCATTTGATGGGCACAGTCGCAGCATTTGATGGGCACAGTCGCAGCATTTGATGGCACAGTCGCAGCATTGGATGGCACAGTGGCTGCATTTGATGGGCACAGTCGCAGCATTTGATGGCACAGTCGCAGCATTGGATGGCACAGTGGCTGCATTTGATGGCACAGTCACAGCATTTGATGACACAGTCACAGCATTTGATGACACAGTGGCTGCAATTGATGGCACAGTCGCAGCATTTGATGGGCACAGTGGCTGCAATTCATGGCACAGTGGCTGCAATTCATGGCACAGTCGCAGCATTGGATGGCACAGTGGCAGCGTTTGATGGGCACAGTCGCAGCTTTTGATGGCACAGTCGCAGCTTTTGATGGCACAGTCGCAGCTTTTGATGACACAGTGGCTGCAATTGATGGCACAGTCGCAGCATTGGATGGCACAGTGGCTGCAATTGATGGCACAGTGGCTGCAATTGATGGCACAGTCGCAGCATTGGATGGCACAGTGGCAGCGTTTGATGGGCACAGTCGCAGCATTTGATGGCACAGTCGCAGCTTTTGATGGCACAGTCGCAGCTTTTGATGGCACAGTGGCTGAAATTGATGTTTTAATTTTTTTTTTTTTTTAGTTTGTTTGCGCCCCCCCCCCCAAAATGTTTTAGCACCAGCCGCCACTGTCTGCACTGCATAGATTAGAATGGATGGAGTCTGTATGATTTCAATGGGTTATGAAGCCAGAAGCTTGTTTTACTGAAACATAAAACTGCTTAGAACACCATTGTATGGTCACAGTGACTGGAATACCAAGACATAGCCTGCCCTCTAGTGTCCTGAATATATCATTACAGGAAGCTCTCCCTGCTGGTATACAGGGAGGGATGTATAAATTATAGACAGCACATTCCTCAACATGTAGAAGTGATCGGGTGGCTATAAACTTCTTCTACATAGCTGCCAGCTGAGAAAAATATAAAAAATTAGTATCTGGGATCCTGTTTGCACTGCTCCCACCAATGTAATAGTTACATCAGCAGTAGTAGTTCAAGCATATCCAAACCTAAACATAAAAATGTTGTTGTTTGCAGCCTACATGCAGAGTACAGGACTACAAAAAGATAACATTTGCAGTACTTTAAATGGGCTTTAAAATTTTAAAAGTCAAAATCCTGACTAACAGCCGTAGACAATGCATTGCTTTTTAGTTCTTGGCTAATGGTTTACGCCCATCTTGCTGATGAACCAATCAGAGAAAGGTAATCTGCATTAATCTGTTATTAGAATAGAGTTTTATTTTCAGTCTCTCCCAATGTGCCGGAGCGGAGTAAAAATAGGCTCTTGTGCTGGACGGTTTGATAAAAGTGTATTTCAGCTCTTTTTGATATTTGTCTAGAAGGTTCTTGTTTACAGGAGCCACCAAACTAAATGTTAAGAGCAGAATAAGTAAAGTTACTAATAAGTACATTTTTGTACTAATAATCTTGATTATATGTACAGTGGAACATCGGATTAATGCGGTTACCGAGTGCTTTGCAATACAAGCACTGTCTTTTAAAAAATCGTAACTCGGTTTGCAAGTGTTGTCTCGCAAAATGAGCACGATTCAGGCCAAAGTAGTGTGCAGTACCGCGTTTGGCCTGAGGCGGGGGGGCGCAGGAGCCAAGCAGAGCCGAACGTCGCCGTTTGGAAATGCATGGGAAGGCCCGAGGACAGCACAGCTGACCTCGGCAAATCTCAGGAACGAGGTCAGCCGAGGTGTCCTCTGGCCTTTTCGGCCGTTTCCGAGGCTCTCCGGCGCCCCCACGCCTCTGGCCGCATGCGGTATTGCATGCCATTGAAGTCAATGCGGAACAAATTATTTTCGTTTCTATTGACTTCAATGAGGAAACTCGCTTTGATATGCGAGTACTTTGGATTACGAGCATTCTCCTGGAATGGATTATGCTCGTAATCCGAGGTTCCACTGTATGTTTTTAGGGTGTGCTTTTATAGTTGGGTGGTATGTATACGAGGAGAATGTATATCTATTAAAGTGATTATAAAGGCAGAAGGTTCTTTTCGCAAGGGGGTGGTGATAAGTATTGAGCCTTACCCAGAAAAAATTTAGCTAGTAAGCTGTAAATTGCGGAGTGTACTGGACAATTTGTCTATATTCAATGGTGCAAAAATTAACTACCTATGTGTAGCAGGGTATTCCCCTTTAATACAGAGAGACTACATCTCCCAGTACATCTTGCAGCACCCAGGGTGCATTGCTCCAGAACAGAGACTGCTGGGGCAGACTTTATAAAGGGGAGGCAGAGTTTTGGTCGGTCTCTTTGGACACCCCTCTCCTAGCAAGAGGATCTCTGTGCTGAACTGCTGTGTGCACAAGGCCTGAAGCCTGGGCCGTGTGCTCCTTTCCAAAGAGCCGCTCTGCCAGCCTAGCAGAGCCTTAGAGACATCTTCTCCTCCTTGCTGCAGTACACCAGAAGGATTGAAGACTTGGATGACGGTGGATTCCTGTTCCTAGACGAATCGATGGAGGAAACGGACTTGGACTTGTCCGGGTGGTGAGAGCTGTTTAAAGACAGACACTTTATCTTTACTATTCGTTCGGATTACAAAGTTGTTCTTCAAGTGCACCACCGAAAAGATTGCTAGCGAATATTGTTTCACTGAACTTCCATTTAGATCAGTCAGGCCTGACTGCATAGGTAGACATTGCTGGGTGTTAGTCTACCCATGAGGGGAAGTAGCTGTAAAAGGGCAGCGCTAGAGTTGCATAGCAATACTTTATTATTCTGATTACTCTGTTTATCTTTATTACTGTTTATTGCAGGGATCTGCAACTTGTTATACTGTTGTTTATTACTTGCCCATTAGCCTCAGTAAAATATCTGGGTAAAGTACATCTGGTGTCAGTTTTGCTTACTTTAATAGGAGTTTTAAAGTATATTGCTGTGCATGCTTGCTATAAGACTGCGTCACCAAGAGTTGCGGTCACGCGGTCCTATCCCTCTATCACCAGCTGTGCCACGGGAGGTTAGAGCCGATTGCCAGGGGTTGACAGCGGTGCACTACAGGGCCCAAATCAATATCAGCGGCTCTCTTAACTGGGGGTAGCGCTACATTAAGAGCAGAATAAGTAAAGTTACTAATAAGTACATTTGTACTAATAATCTTGATTATATGTACAGTGGAACATCGGATTAATGCGGTTACCGAGTGCTTTGCAATACAAGCACTGTATTTTAAAAAATCGTAACTCGGTTTGCAAGTGTTGTCTCGCAAAATGAGCACGATTCAGGCCAAAGTAGTGTGCAGTACCGCGTTTGGCCTGAGGCGGGGGGGCGCAGGAGCCAAGCAGAGCCGAACGTCGCCGTTTGGAAATGCATGGGAAGGCCCGAGGACAGCACAGCTGACCTCGGCAAATCTCAGGAACGAGGTCAGCCGAGGTGTCCTCTGGCCTTTTCGGCCGTTTCCGAGGCTCTCCGGCGCCCCCACGCCTCTGGCCGCATGCGGTATTGCATGCCATTGAAGTCAATGCGGAACAAATTATTTTCGTTTCTATTGACTTCAATGAGGAAACTCGCTTTGATATGCGAGTACTTTGGATTACGAGCATTCTCCTGGAATGGATTATGCTCGTAATCCGAGGTTCCACTGTATGTTTTTAGGGTGTGCTTTTATAGTTGGGTGGTATGTATACGAGGAGAATGTATATCTATTAAAGTGATTATAAAGGCAGAAGGTTCTTTTCGCAAGGGGGTGGTGATAAGTATTGAGCCTTACCCAGAAAAAATTTAGCTAGTAAGCTGTAAATTGCGGAGTGTACTGGACAATTTGTCTATATTCAATGGTGCAAAAATTAAACTTATGTTTCTTTTTCAGGTCCAAAGTGAACACTGAAGCACCTCCAGACAAATTCAATGTGGAAGAGCATAGGACCATACTCAAGTTCCTGTTTCTCCAAGGGAAAGATCCATGATGAAATGTCACAAACTTTGGGTGACAGTGGCTCTTCATATGCAACAGTTAAACATCTAGACACAGAGGACAATGGGGCACCCTTTACGTCTAGAGGAAAAGAGATTTCATCACTTAATACGGAAAGGTTTCTTCACAGTAAGAGCTGTGAAAATGTGGAACAGAGGTGGTTCTGGCCAGCTCAGTAGATTGCTGGATTCTTTCCTAAATGTACATAATATAACTGGGTACTGACATTTATAGGTAAAGTTGATCCGGGGGAAATCCGATTGCCTCTCGGGGGATCAGAAAAGGATTTTTTTCCCCTGCTGTAGCAAATTGGATCATGCTCTGCTGGGGTTTTTTGCCTTTCTCTTGATCAACTGTGGGTATAGAATTGGGTATATAGGATTGTACGATATTTTTTTTTTTTTTTTTTATGGTTGAACTGGATGGACTTGTGTCTTTTTTCAATCTGACTAACTATGTAATTGGGTTGTCAATTTTAACCACTTGCAGAGGAGCCCCCGGTCATTATATGGCGGCAGGTCAGCTCATTCCCACAAATCACCGTACCTGTACGTCGGCTCCTTTAAGAGTCGTAGCTGCACGGCGGGGAAGTCGATGCGCGTGGCCGCGATGTCCGCTGGCCACCCGCGATCACGGGCACGAGAGCCAGAATGGGGATGTGTGTATGTAAACACACAAATCCCCATTTTGACAGGAGAGGAGAAACAGATCTGCTGTTCCTAGTAATTAGGAACAGCGATCTGTCTCCTCCTCCAGTCAGTCACATCCCCCCACAGTTAGAAACACACATGAGGGAACACATTTAACCCCTTGATCGCCCCCTAGTGTTAACCCCTTCCCTGCCAGTGACATTTACACAGTAATCTGTGCATTTTTATAGCTCTGATCGCTGTATAAATGTCAATGGTCCCAAAAAAGTGGCCTATCTGTTCGTCGCAATGTCGCAGTCCCGCGAAACATCGCAGATCGCCGCCATTACTAGTAAAAAAAAACAATAATAAAAATGCCATAAATCTATCCCCTATTTTGTAGACGCTATAACTTTTGTGCAAACCAATCAATATGCGCTTATTGCGATTTTTTTTTTTTACCAAAAATATGTAGAAAAATACTAGTTTAAACTGATGAAGACATTCGTATTTTTTAAAAAAAATTGGGGATATTTATTATAGCAAAAAGTAAAAACCGCAGAGGTGATCAAACACCACCAAAAGAAAGCTCTATTTGTGGGGAAAAAATACGTCAATTTTGTTTGGGTACAACGTCACACGACCGCACAATTGTCAGTTAAAAATAGCCTGGTCATTAAGGGGGAAAATCTTTTGGGGCTGAAGTGGTTAAAACTGACCATTGCGGTGTTGAAAATGAGAAACCCAGTGGAAGGCCTGTTTCTGTCTCTGTGCCTGCAAAAGTCAAAAGTTTTGGGATCCACTTTGCTTTCTCAAAGCTTTCTCATTACCAAGTCGTTGTGGATAATGGCACCAACTCTCTCAAGTGATATTCCCAGATAAGTAGCAATACTTTTGGCTGATGTTCAGCGGTCCTCCATGATCATGTTATAGGTGGTTTTCACATTTGCAGCCATGACATGTTAATGGAGGACCGCCGAACATCAGCCAAAAGTATTGCTACATATCTGGGAATATCATGTGAGAGAGTTGGTGCCATTATCCACAACGACTTGGAAATGAGAAAGCTTGTAGCAAAGTGGATCCCAAAACTTTTGACTTTTGCAGGCACAGAGACAGAAACAGGCCTTCCACTGGGTTTCTCATTTTCAACACCGAAATGGACAGTTTTAAAATTGACAACCCAATGTTGCATATGAAGGGCCACTGTCACCCAAAGTTTGTGACATTCAATCATGGATCTTTCCCTTGGAGGAACAGGAACTTGAGTATGGTCCTATGCTCTTCCACATTGAATTTTTCTGGAGGTGCTGCCATGTTCACTTTGGACCTGAAAAAGAAAGATGAGTTAAAAATCATAGATAGTTAATTTTTCTGGGTAAGGCTCAATACTTATCAGCACCCCCATGAAAAGAACCTTCTGCCTTTATAACCACTTTAATAGACATACATTCTCCTTGTATACATACCACCCAACTATAAAAGCACACCATAAAAACATACATATAATCAAGATTATTAGTACAAATTTATTAATTAGTAAATTTACTTATTCTGTTCTTAACATTTAATTTGGTGGCTCCTGTAAACAAGAACCTTCTAGACAAACATCAAAAAGAGCTGAAATACGCCTTTAACAAAGCCGTCCAGCACAAGAGCCTATTTCCACTCCGCTCCGGCACATTGGGGAGACTGAAAATAAAACTCTATTCTAATAACAGATTAATGCAGATTACCTTTCTCTGATTGGTTCATCAGCAAGATGGGAGTGAACTATTAGCCAAGAGTTCAAAAGCAATGCATTGTCTGCGGCTGTTAGAACTTTGACTACAAAGTTTAAAGCCCATTTAAAGGACTGCAAATGTTATCTTTTTGTAGTCCTGTACACTGCATGTTATCATTTATCTCATATTTTTCTCCCCTAATCCATGCGCCTGGCTCCTAATCTACATGCGGGTTGCTGGACACATGGATTCCAATGTTTTTTTTTTTTTTTAGAAGCACGTGATTAAAACCTGAGGCGCTAATTGGCTTAAAAAAAGGTGGGCTCAGCGTGCAGAGCACTGCGCCCTGAGCCCACCCAGTTGTGTGACAATAGCAAATTAATATTCCTAAGACCCCATTGGCCAGAGAGGAAAAGTGATCGTATTTGCCGCCGAGGAAGTCGATGAGGAGGAAGAGCTGCCTGTGACCTAAATGGGGTAAATGCGGGGCTAGTGGGCTAATGAGCGAGCAACCGACGCAGGTGGTTTTGCTGTCCACCAAAAAAAAAAAAATTATATATATATATATATATATATATATATATATATATAGTGCCCTGCACGCTCAGAGAAATACTACATCTAACCCCCACACACTGCAGTGCTCTGTGGTTGCAGAGCTGACTAACAGCCACACCCCCCTGCACAAACTTCCACACCCAGACTTGTATTGCAGAGGATGGGAGGGGCTGTTTGACCAGATCAAATCACATTAACCTCTCCCACCCCTCTAAGTGGCCCTTTAAGTACGTCTTAATGCTGGACGGTTACACAGATTTCCCATTCGTATGATCTCCTCCTGTCACCACCCAATCATAAACAGAGGGCAGGAGCTGTAACAGCTCAGTCACTGTGCAGGGAGAGCACAGAGAGCACGCTTTCAGCACAGAAACCTTGGTCCCCATTCACGTATAAATGTGGCATGTGGGCATAAGGCCCACAATTCCTGCACCTGTATATATACATTAGGGTTAACCTCTTCTCTACTGCATAAATCATATATGTGGTGCCAGGAAAGGTAGGTTTTGAGACCAAGCCACTATACATATGTGTCCATGGCAGCCTGAGGTTCTGTGCTGGAACATGCTCTGACAGCTCTTGAACATGTAACAACTATGAGAACTAAGTGGGCTTAAACAATCAGTGCACTATAGGAGCCACTCATACAATACAAACACTACATGGCCTGCCCAGCATTCAAGTCCAGTTAAAATACTACCAGGAGGCAACACAAAGAAAATAACTCAAGTGTTTTGTTATTTACTTTAATATACCAGTAGGCAATCATAAGCACCAAGTGCCTTATAGCAACAAAAAAAAAACACTATAACACACTTTCAGTAAGGCCCAATTTCTACACAGCCCAAGCACATTGTGGAGACTAAAATATCATTTTTGTTCTTATTATTTTTTACATTTCTTATACATTAAAAATCTTTAGGTACTTCTGAAACACTTAAAAAAAAGTAAATTCAAAAGTACACTTATTTATGAACAGAGACCAAAGAATGAGTGCAGATTAGTTTACACTGGTGCGGGAGCAAGGTTGGCTTGAACCTTAGCGTGATACTAAACACACACTGTTTAATTTACATCATCCATTCTATTTCTGTATATGAATAATGGCACTGTAATTATTTTAAAAAAATATATCTAAGTACCTTTTTCCTAATCGATACACAGCTGTCACATGACCCAGCTCTTTCCCAGCCTGTCTGCAGGGAAACATGAGCAGGAGGAGCTTCTAGTCCTTTGCTGCTGGTCACATGTTCAAAATAAAAAAACAGCCTTTGGAATACAGAGTAAAAATTTATAAATATTAGGGCTGTTACTGATTAAAATTTTCGTGTTCGATTAATCGATTTTTTTTTAATCGATTAATCGACTAATTTCGATTAATTATAATGCACATAGATCCAACTACTTTTAGCTGATCTCCTTGCAGGCCGATTCCCAGTGCAGCTACCAACCACTGGAAAAATCGATAGCAGGATACAAAAAACACACAAAGGCAGCGCTCGATGGGAATAGCATTAAAACTTTTATAGTCTTCAAGTAGGTAACAAAATAAATATTGCACTGGAGATAAAATCGATGTAGCTACATAAACTGTAAAAATGGTGCGAGTAATACCAAACGGTAGCAAAAGCAGTCATAAAAACTTGTAGCTAAGTATGATATTGGTATAAAAATGTGTACAATGATACCACTGCTGAATCCAGATGAGATGGGGCTAACATCAGTCCGTCGGCATGTAGATGTCCCGTGAAGGGAACTATCACAACTCCCAGTGGATGGCTGTAGAATCCCAGGTTGATAGAGGGAAGTGATAGAGGGAAGTGTAACCGCCCTTGCGTGTAGCAGATAGTAAGGTCCCGCCGGCATGCAGATATGAAGGCACAGCAAAGGAGCCCTTCAGATGGACACGGCAAGCCCCGCCGGTGTCCGTGACGTCACCGGATCTCCCTGAAGACCCAGAAGCCGGCGGAGAGGTGAGTACCGATCAAAAGAATTTTGATTGATCAAAAGAATTTTGATCGATCAAAACAATTAATCGATTAATCAAGGAATTAATGGTTAATTTCCACAGCCCTAATAAATATCAATAAACTGTTTCAAATTGTCATACAAATATATATTTGAAATCAAATCTTTATTACATTTTGGCAATAACATGGTGTGGGCGGATTTCTGCCAGTCTGGCTGTGTCACGCCCCTCCAGCCTGTGTCTTAGAATTATTTGTGGCCATCATATGCAGCCACTGTGCCCATTATATGCAGCCACTGTGCCCCATCAAATGCAGCCACTGTGCCCCATCAAATGCAGCCACTTGTGCCCCATCAAATGCAGCCACTTGTGCCCCATCAAATTCAGCCACTGTGCCCACCATATGCAGCCACTGTGCCCATCAAGTGCATCCACTGTGCCCCATCAAATGCAACCACTTGTGCCCTTTAAATGCAGCCACTTGTACCCTATTAAATGCAGCCACTGTGCCCTATCATATGCAGTCACTTGTGCCCATCATATGCAGCCACTTGTGCCCATCAAATGCAGCCACTTGTCCCCATCATATTCAGCCACTTGTGCCCATCATATTCAGCCACTGTGCCATCAATTGCAGTCTTTGTGTCCATCAAATGCAGTCTTTGTGTCCATCAAATGCAGCCTCTGTGCCATCAAATGCAGCCACTGTGCCCCATCAAATGCAGCCACTGTGCCCCATCAAATGCAGCCACTGTGCCCCATCAAATGCAGCCACTTGTGCCCATTAAATGCAGCCACTTGTGCCCCATCAAATGCAGCCACTGTGCCATCAATTGCAGCCATTTCGCCCATCAAATGCAGCCATTGTGCCCCATCAAATGCAGCCACTGTGCCCCATCAAATGCAGCCACTGTGCCCCATCAAATGCAGCCACTTGTGCCCATTAAATGCAGCCACTTGTGCCCCATCAAATGCAGCCACTGTGCCATCAATTGCAGCCATTTTGCCCATCAAATGCAGCCATTGTGCCCCATCATATGCAGTCACTTGTGCCCATCATATGCAGCAACTTGTGCCCATCATATGCCACTGTGCCATCAATTGCAGCCATTGTGCCCTTCAAATTCAGCCACTTGTGCCCCATCAAATGCAGCCACTTGTGCCCCATCAAATGCAACCACTTGTGCCCCATCAAATGAGGCCACTGTGCCCATCAAATGAGGCCACTGTGCCCATCAAATGAGGCCACTGTGCCCATCATCTGCAGCCACTTGTGCCCATCATATTCAGCCACTTGTGCCCATCATATGCAGCCACTTGTGCCCATCATATGCAGCCACTTGTGCCCATCATATGCAGCAACTTGTGCCCCATAAAATGCAGCCACTTGTGCTCCATCAAATGCAGCCACTGTGACCCCCCACCCACCTACTGTCTGCCCGACACTTACCCGATCTTGGTGGTGGGTCAGGCAGCGGGTGACAACGGCGAGCTGTGGGACAGCTCCTGTGTCCTCCGTGCTTCCCGTGCGTCTCTTCCATTCTGCTAGGCATCCAATAGGGGTGCCCGTGCCTTCAGCCAATCAGGTGATGGGTATTAGACCCATGCTTCCTGATTGGTGGAGAGGCGGTTCAATGTTAGAAAAGCAATGCATGAATCTATCCATTAGTCATATAGGGGGGGGTGGCTTGACAGAGGGGGTGGCGCCCCTGCGCCCTTAATGGACGGGCCGCCACTGGTGTGCACTAATAATGATTTTAGTGTATTTTCAGAAAAAATATTGTTTTGATATTTTAAGGGAGGAGGGGGGAGATTTCTAACATTGGCCCTGTCTAAACTTATAAACTCCTTCTTTCTCTCACAATCTGGCTCTGCTTTACAGGGGCTGCAAGATTCTGATACCGGGTCAAATCCAGATACTTACACTGCTTGTATTTACAAAATCCATTTAGAATTGATGAAATGATTTAAGAGCTGCAATTATTTGTCACTTTTTATAACTGCCTGGAATTCAGCTTTAACCACTTGTCCCCCGCCCACTGTCAATTGACGGCGGGCGGAGGATACTCTCGTTCTGGGAGGACGTCATATGACGTACTCCCTTTAAAACGAGCTAGAAGGCGCGCGCCCGCCGCGTTCACAAGGCCCCGGTGCGCGTGCCCGGCGGCCGCGATTGCCGCCGGGCACCCGCGATTGCCCGGGAAACGAGCAGGAAAGTGGGTCTCTGTGTGTAAACACAGAGATCCACGTCCTGTGAGGGAGAGGGGACCGATGGTGTGTCCCTTGTACATAGTGTGACAGCAGGAAGGTAAAGTCACCTGGTTGCATCCAGGGGGGTAGATATATTTCTCCCAGATTCAGGCTTTATGCCAACTTATACAACTAGGGAGGGAGTTGATGAAGCCCAGCTGAGGCTAGTGGGCTCATGGATGATTCATACCTCTAGGGAGAGTGCTGGGCGTCGTGCAGGCAGGGAGTTGATGAGACCAGCTGAAGCTTGTCAGCTCGTTTAAGGCCTCTATAAAAACTCCCAGCTTCATTAGGTGTTTGCTCATGCCTGGAACCAGACCTGTGTGGACTGTCTAGGGAGAGTGAACCCCTGTGCGGTGAGACAAAGCCTGTGTGGCTATTTGTTTGGACATTTACTAAACCAGGGACTTAGGGACTAGGACAGCACCAGGCTGATCCCAGTTGTTAGTTAGGAAACCTGCATGTTTAGTCAGAGGTCAAGCTGACCAGGGTTTATTTTGTTTATGTTTCTTTTTGCTTTGCTGTGTTTTTTTGTCACTGTAAATAGAGAAATAAACCGCACCTTTTTGATCTTGAAAACCACAACCTCCGTCTGCTGGGCCTGTTTTTGTGTGGGGAGCCCATCCAGGGGATCACACACACCCGCTGCCGAGCTAACCCCCCCACAGTTGGTGGAGAACCAGTGGCAGTTTTTTTTTAAGCCAGCATGGAGGAGATACTGAAACAGCTGGCTCTAGCAAATGCCAATCAACAGCAGACAAATGCAGGTTTGCAAAAGAGCCTTGCAGCTCAACAACAGAGCTTCGCAGCCCAGCAGCAAGCTCATCAACAGAGCCTTGCAGCCCAGCAGCAAGCTCACCAACAGAGTCTGGAAGCTCAGCAACAAGCCCAGCAGCAATCTGAGGCCCGCTTCATAGACCTGTTACAGAAGCAAGAGCAGAGACTACAACAAATGGAAGCAGTAATGCAGCAACGTCCGCAGACCAGTGAGGAAAGCCGTCCCACTAATACCGCGTCCTTTGGGGTGAGTCGTTTATTGACAAAAATGACTGGAGAGGATGATCCAGAGGTATTTTTGACCACATTTGAAAGGACTGCTGAAAGAGAAAAGTGGCCTGAGGAGCAGTGGGCTGGACTGGTGGCTCCTCTGTTAACTGGTGAATCGCAGAAGGCTTACTATGACCTAGAGCCTGACCAAGCAAAAGACTATGTGATGCTAAAAGCTGAAATATTGGCAAGGCTGGGTGTCACCCTGGCTGTCCGGGCTCAGCGTGTGCATAACTGGACTTTCCAGCTTGGAAAACCCCCCAGGTCTCAAATGTATGATCTCATTCACCTGAGCAGGAAGTGGCTACAGCCAGAGACTTTGTCCGCACCAGAGATTGTGGAACGTGTTGTAATGGATCGGTTTTTGAGAGCTCTTCCTACTGCCATCCAAAAGTGGGTAAGCCATGGAGACCCAGAGACGGCCGGTGGTCTTGTGGATCGTGTAGAGAAATACTTGGCTACAGAGAACCTGACGGCCTCTTCCAGAGACTCTCGGACTTTCCACCCTAAGACCAGACCATCCCCAGGGGCGGATAAGAGGATTCCAAGGGGTGAGGGTGGAGAGAGTGAGAGGGTGGGAGCTCTACCCAAAGTTTGTCGAGAACAGCCTGGGAAGTCAGGGGCTCAAGAGGCAGCCAAATGGATTGTTTTCTACCGCTGCCGGCAAGCGGGACATATTGCAGCAAATTGCCCGGTTGTGGAGGAACCCATGCAATGTGACTTTCTGACGGACAGACGTCAGTCGCTGTGTGCGACAGTCGCATGCACTGCCATTCGGGGAACTGAGAAACATTTATGCAAAATGTGTATTAATGGTAGAAATGTTGTGGTATTACTGGATTCAGGTAGCCTTGTGACCCTGATAAAGGCTGAATTAGTTAAAACAGAGGTCTCTGGGAATAGCAAGGTAGCTGTGATTTGTGTGCATGGGGACACCCGAGAGTATCCAGTGACTACAGTGTGTTTCAAGACCCCCAAAGGTACCCTCTCTCATCCAGTGGGGTTAGTATCTCAATTACCGCATGATGCCATTGTGGGAAGGGATTTTCCGAAGTTCTGGGAACTGTGGGATGATCCTGAGCCCCCCACTGGTGCCCCTATGTACCAGGAAGGTGATAGCCAGAACTCCTCTGAGAGTGGTGAGGACTCTCCAGAATTTCCCTTGTCAGTATTGGCAGGCGAGACTCAAGAAACTGGAGAGGAGCCCACCTCCTCAGACGAAAACCTACCGTCTGTGGAGTTTTCTGATCTTGAGGTTCACAGGGAAAATTTTGCCACAGAACAGTTAAAAGACCCCGCCCTAATAAAGGCACGGGAAAACGTAGTGGAAATAGATGGCGAGTTAGTGAACCCAGATAATACCTGCACTTACCCATACTTCAGCGTAGAGAAGGACCTACTGTATCGGGTGGCAAAAAGGGCAGAAGAAACCGTGGAGCAGCTTGTGGTGCCCAAACCTTACAGGAAGTTGGTGTTGGAGTTGGCCCATGGGCACATTCTTGGAGGTCATCTGGGGACAGAGAAAACCCGAGAGAGGGTATTACAGAGATTCTATTGGCCTGGGGTGATGAAGGACATAGAAAATTATTGTTCCTCCTGCCCTGTGTGTCAGAGGTCGGCCCCGATGCCACATTTCCGTAGCCCGCTGGTCCCTCTACCCATCATTGAGGTCCCGTTTGAGAGGGTCGCAATGGATTTGGTAGGTCCTATAATCAAGTCCGCTAGGGGGCACCAGTACATATTAGTTATAATGGACTATGCCACCCGTTATCCAGAAGCGATCCCTCTCCGAAATACCTCGGCCAAAACCATAGCCAAAGAGCTATCTCTTGTTTTTAGCCGGGTGGGTATTTGTAAAGAACTGCTTACGGACCAAGGTACACCCTTTATGTCCCGGGTTATGAAAGAGCTGTGTAAATTGTTCAAAGTGACGCAATTGCGTACGTCTGTGTATCACCCCCAAACCGATGGGCTGGTTGAAAGATTCAACAAAACCCTAAAACAAATGTTGAAGAAAGTGGTGGATAGAGATGGAAAGGATTGGGACTGTCTACTTCCTTATTTGATGTTTGCTATTAGGGAGGTGCCCCAATCCTCTACGGGATTCTCCCCCTTTGAGTTACTGTATGGGAGACACCCAAGAGGACTGTTGGATATTGCCAAGGAAACTTGGGAAAGTGAGAGTTCTCCCCACAGGAGTGTGATTGAGCATGTCGCCCTGATGCAAGATCGAATTGCACAGGTAATGCCCATCGTGAAGGAACATTTGGCCCAAGCGCAGTTGGCACAGCAGAGAGTGTACAACCGTGGAGCCAAGACCCGTACCTTTTCCCCGGGGGATAGGATATTGGTACTTGTCCCTACGGTTGAAAGTAAATTCCTTGCCAAATGGCAAGGCCCCTACGAGATAATGGAAAAAGTGAGCGAAGTGAATTACAAGGTCAGACAACCAGGAAGGCGAAAGCCCGAACAGATCTATCACGTTAATCTGTTGAAAGCCTGGAGGGATAGAAAGTCCCTAGTCGCAGAAACTTGGTCACCAGCTCAAACTGGTTGCGTGATTCCGGAGGTTGGAATAGCAGCCACCTTGTCACAACCCCAACAACAGGAGGTGAAGGAGTTTGTGCTTCGCAACAAGGAGGTGTTCTCTGAGCTGCCGGGACAAACATCTGGGGTAGCGCATGATATTATTACCCCACCCGGTGAAAGGGTGAAGTTAAAACCCTATCGGATCCCAGAGGCCCGACGGGAGGAAATACGGGAGGAAGTACAGAAAATGCTGAACTTAGGGGCGATAGAGGAGTCCCAAAGTGATTGGTCTAGTCCCATTGTGTTGGTGCCTAAACCGGATGGGAGCTGGCGATTTTGTAACGATTTTCGTCAGTTGAACAAAGTTACAAAATTTGACACCTACCCCATGCCACGTATAGATGAGTTGATCGACCGGCTGGGAACAGCCCGATACATGACGACTCTTGACCTCACAAAAGGGTATTGGCAAATTCCCCTGGCCAAGTCGGCCAAAGAGCCAAAGAGAAAACCGCATTTGTAACCCCAGACGGGGCGTTCCAATATAAGAGAATGCCGTTCGGGTTACAGAATGCGCCGGCCACATTCCAGCGGAAAATGGACCAGATACTGAGGCCCCATCGGAAGTATGCTGCGGCTTACCTGGATGACGTAATTGTCCATAGCACAGATTGGGCCTCACATCTGCCAAAAGTGCAAGCAGTCCTAGACTCTATCCGGGAAGCGGGGTTTACGGCTAACCCCAAGAAGTGTACCATTGGGCAGGAGGAGGCCAAATATCTTGGGTACACCATTGGCAGGGGAGTAATAAAACCCCAACTCAACAAAGTCGAGGCCATCCAGAGTTGGCCACGTCCCAACAGCAAGAAGCAGGTACGGGCCTTTCTGGGAATCGCGGGTTATTATCGGCGCTTCATTCCCCACTTTGCTTCTAAGGCTGTGCCCCTAACCAACCTGACGAAAGGGAAAGGGTCGGTCATGATTAAATGGACCCCCGAGGCTGAGGCAGCATTCAAATTCTTGAAACAAGCCTTATGTAGCCAGCCAGTGTTGTACTCACCCGACTTCTCTAAAGACTTTGTCGTACAAAGTGATGTGTCAGATGTGGGGTTAGGAGCAGTATTGTCCCAGGTCTGGAACAGGGAAGAGCACCCAGTCATTTACCTCAGCAGGAAGTTGAAGTCCCATGAGGTAAATTACGCCACGGTTGAAAAGGAGTGTTTAGCGGTGAAGTGGGCTCTAGATTCCCTTCGGTACTATCTGCTAGGTAGGCACTTTGACATGGTTACGGATCACGCTCCGTTAAAGTGGATGGCTCAAAACAAGGAGACAAATAGAAGAGTGAATAGGTGGTTCCTGGCCCTACAGGAATTCAACTTCACAGTAAAGCATCGCCCTGGCGTTCAAATGGGGAATGTGGATGCTTTGTCTCGAGTACATGAATGCCTGATTGCTGGTGTTCCAACCCCAAGGTTAAAACAAGAGGGGGGGGTATGTGACAGCAGGAAGGTAAAGTCACCTGGTTGCATCCAGGGGGGTAGATATATTTCTCCCAGATTCAGGCTTTATGCCAACTTATACAACTAGGGAGGGAGTTGATGAAGCCCAGCTGAGGCTAGTGGGCTCATGGATGATTCATACCTCTAGGGAGAGTGCTGGGCGTCGTGCAGGCAGGGAGTTGATGAGACCAGCTGAAGCTTGTCAGCTCGTTTAAGGCCTCTATAAAAACTCCCAGCTTTATTAGGTGTTTGCTCATGCCTGGAACCAGACCTGTGTGGACTGTCTAGGGAGTAGGGATGAGCTTCGAGTTCGAGTCGAACTCATGTTCGACTCGAACATTGCCTGTTCGCCCGTTCGCCGAACAGCGAACAAATTGGGGTGTTCGCGGCAAATTCGAAAAATCTATGGGAGAAATCTAAAGTGTTAATTATAAAGGCTAATATGCAAGTTATTGTCCTAAAAAGTGTTTGGGGACCGGGGTCCTGCCCCAGGGGACATGTATCAATGCAAAAAGAAGTTTTAAAAACAACCGTTTTTTCGGGAGCAGTGATTTTAATAATGCTTAAAATGAAAAAATAAAAGTGAAATATTCCTTTAAATTTCGTACCTGGGGGGTGTGTATGATATGCATGTAAAGTGGCGCATGTTTCCCGTGCTTAGAACTGTCCCTGCAAAAAGTGTCATTTTTGAAAGAAAAAAATGCATTTAAAACTGACTCGCGGCTATTAATGAATTGTCGGCTCCCGGCAATACATACAAAAGTCATTGATAAAAAAAAAAAAAAAAGCGTGGGGGTTCCCCAGAATTCAATTACTAGGCCCTTCAGGTCTGGAATGGATATTAAGGGGAACCCCGCCGCAAATAAAAAAAAAATTGACGTGGGGTTCCCCCAAATATCCATTCCAGGCCCTTCAGATCTGGCATGGATTTTAAGGGGAACTCCACCCCAAATTAAAAAAAAAATGGCGTGGAGTCCCCCTAAAAATCCATACCAGACCCCTTATCCGAGCACGCAACCTGGCCGGCCGCAGGGGAAAAGGGGGGGACGAGAGAGCGGCCCCCCCTCCCTCCTGAACCGTACCAAGCCACATGCCCTCAACATGGGGAGGATGTCCCCATGTTGATGGGGACAAGGGCCTCATCCCCACAACCCTTGCCCGGTGGTTGTGGGGGTCTGCGGGCGGGGGGCTTATCGGAATCTGGAAGACCCCTTTAACAAAGAGGACCCCCAGATCCCGGCCCCCCCCTATGTGAATTGGTAAGGGGTACATTGTACCCCTACCATTTCACGAAGAAAGCGTAAAAAAATGTTTAAAAAAACACACAAACACCTTGAAAAAGTCCTTTATTTAAAAAAATAAATAAATAAACATTCCAGCGGTGAAATCCAGTATCCCGCGGCGATCCCGATGTCCAGCGCTGTCCTTCATTGGTTGTGCCTGAGCGGACCTGATGGGGAACTCCCTCTCAGTATTTTAAATGTATAGACCCGCCCCTTCTAAAGTTCCCCATCAGGTCCGCTCAGCGGACGAGATGCGGAACATGAGAAGGGGCGGGTCTATACATGTATTACCAAAGTGAGAGCAGTTCCCCATCAGGTCCGCCTCCTCGGTATGTCAGACCCGCCTACGTCATTGGCCTGAGCGGGGAACTTCCTTCACTATTTAAATTTAAATTTACACAGTGAAGGAAGTTCCCCGCTCAAGCCAATGACGTAGGCGGGTCCGACATACCGAGGAGGCGGACCTGATGGGGAACTGCTCTCACTTTGGTAATACATGTATAGACCCGCCCCTTCTCATGTTCCGCATCTCGTCCGCTGAGCGGACCTGATGGGGAACTTTAGAAGGGGCGGGTCTATACATTTAAAATACTGAGAGGGAGTTCCCCATCAGGTCCGCTCAGGCACAACCAATGAAGGACAGCGCTGGACATCGGGATCGCCGCGGGACACTGGATTTCACCGCTGGAATGTTTATTTATTTATTTTTTTAAATAAAGGACTTTTTCAAGGTGTTTGTGTGTTTTTTTTAAACATTTTTTTACGCTTTCTTCGTGAAATGGTAGGGGTACAATGTACCCCTTACCAATTCACATGGGGGGGCGGGATCTGGGGGTCCTCTTTGTTAAAGGGGTCTTCCAGATTCCGATAAGCCCCCCGCCCGCAGACCCCCACAACCACCGGGCAAGGGTTGTGGGGATGAGGCCCTTGTCCCCATCAACATGGGGACATCCTCCCCATGTTGAGGGCATGTGGCTTGGTACGGTTCAGGAGGGAGGGGGGGCGCTCTCTCGTCCCCCCCTTTTCCCCTGCGGCCGGCCAGGTTGCGTGCTCGGATAAGGGGTCTGGTATGGATTTTTAGGGGGACTCCACGCCATTTTTTTTTTAAACTTGGGGTGGAGTTCCCCTTAAAATCCATGCCAGATCTGAAGGGCCTGGTAATTGAATTCTGGGGAACCCCCACGCTTTTTTTTTTTTTTTTTCTCAATGACTTTTGTATGTATTGCCGGGAGCCGACAATTCATTAATAGCCGCGAGTCAGTTTTAAATGCATTTTTTTTCTTTCAAAAATGACATTTTTTGCAGGGACAGTTCTAAGCACGGGAAACATGCGCCACTTCACATGCATATCATACACACCCCCCAGGTACGAAATTTAAAGGAATATTTCACTTTTATTTTTTCATTTTAAGCATTATTAAAATCACTGCTCCCGAAAAAACGGCCGTTTTTAAAACTTCTTTTTGCATTGATACATGTCCCCTGGGGCAGGACCCCGGTCCCCAAACACTTTTTAGGACAATAACTTGCATATTAGCCTTTATAATTAACACTTTAGATTTCGAACGTTCGAGTTCATTGTATTTAATAGGGTTCTAAAGTTTACACGAACATTTTGTCTGTTCGCAGGTTCTGGTGCGAACCGAACAGGGGGGTGTTCGGCTCATCCCTGCTAGGGAGAGTGAACCCCTGTGCGGTGAGACAAAGCCTGTGTGGCTATTTGTTTGGACATTTACTAAACCAGGGACTTAGGGACTAGGACAGCACCAGGCTGATCCCAGTTGTTAGTTAGGAAACCTGCATGTTTAGTCAGAGGTCAAGCTGACCAGGGTTTATTTTGTTTATGTTTCTTTTTGCTTTGCTGTGTTTTTTTGTCACTGTAAATAGAGAAATAAACCGCACCTTTTTGATCTTGAAAACCACAACCTCCGTCTGCTGGGCCTGTTTTTGTGTGGGGAGCCCATCCAGGGGATCACACACACCCGCTGCCGAGCTAACCCCCCCACAATAGGGACAACCATCGGTCACCTCCCCCAGTCAGTCCCCTCCCCCCACAGTAAGAACACATTGAGGGAACAAATTTAACCCCTTCCCGCCCCCTAGTGGTTAACCCCTTCCCTGCCAATCACATTTATACAGTAATCAATGCATTTTTATAGCAGGGATCGCTGTATAAACGTGAATGGTCCCAAAAATGTGTCAAAAGTGTCCGATGTGTCCGCCGCAATATCGCAGTCACAATAAAAAATCGCAGATCGCCGCCATTACTAATAAAAAAATAAAAAAATAAAATTGCTATAAATCTATCCCCTATTTTGTACACGCTATAACTTTTGCGCAAACCAATCAATACGCGCTTATTGCGATTTTTTTTTTTACCAAAAATATGTAGAAGAATACGTATCGGCCTAAACTGAGGAAAATTTTATTTTTTAAAAAAAATGGGTATTTATTATAGCAAAAAGTAAAAAATAGTGTTTTTTTTCCAAACTGGACGCTCTTCTTTTGTTTATAGCGCAAAAAATAAAAACCGCAGAGGTGATCAAATACCACCAAAAGAAAGCTCTATTTGTGGGAAAAAAAGGACACAAATTTCGTTTGGGTGTCACGTCGCACGACCGCGCAATTGTCATTCAAAGTGTGACAGCGCTGAAAGCTGAAAAATGGCTTGGGCAGGAGGGGGGTTTTCGTGCACAGTAGGGAGGTGGTTAAAGTATATATGTAATGGCAAAAAAAAATCTAGCTTTGGATAGATTGGCTTATGGTAAGATGTCTGTCCTATTGGGTTTTCAATTCTATAAATGGCTCTATTTGTAAAATGTACTCTCACTTTTGTGCCCTATTGACAACAGCTTCACCAGACAGGGGGTAAAGGACAATCTGCAGTAGAAAGTAGAGACACAGGAAGAAACAAAAAATGACCGGGGTCGTAGTATTTACCTAATTTACAAAAAATATATATTTCTGTCTGTGTAGCTGTTGGAGAGTAATGCAGGCAAATTCAGAAATAATTTTCTTTCGAAAATCAGACATTTTGTGCGTTTTGTGATCCGATGGTGATTTTGAAATTCGAACAACCAACCCTTCATTTTCACCTCGTGTTGCTACAGAAAATAATTTTTGTGGCTGGGGAATCTTCTTTTCTTTCCAGGTCACAGCTCATGCACATTTCTTTTTATATTATATTTCTCGCACAATTCTCCCATCATTGATTAGAAATTCATTTGTTTTTCAAAACATTTTCAACATGCCCGATCACTCAAATTTGATGGTTGTGCGAAAAAAAAGGCCGTTGCTGCGGCCCACTGATGGTGCGAAATTCTAATGAAAATTCTTTGATTTTCGAAGGAAAATTATTTTTGAATTCGGCCCATGTATGGCCAGGCTTAAGAACCCAATCACACCTGGGGGTTTTATGTGCATTTAGGAGCAATACATAAAAAAAAAAGTCCTTGCTGCATCTTTGATGCAGTTTCATCAAAATTCATGCTATATAGAGTTCAATGGTAGTGCATAAAATACACCACACAGATGTGAACCAGCCCTAAGGAAAAAAAAGTTTTGGTTGGACTTACAATTAAAATCATCACAAAAAGTTTGAATATCATTAGGTTTATATCTGAAAAAAGTACTATACCTTGCATATCCTGTTCTGTCAGATTCACAATAAGAACATCCTCAAGACTGCTGTGGTCCACATGACAGGAGTAAGTGTCTCCCTCGTTGATTGGCACTTCCACACTGACTCTGATCTGATAGGTGCCATCAGGATGGGGGAGAATTAGACTCTCGTTATATGAAGAAACATAGTCAATCCCATTCCTCACCCACTTCACATCCACAGCTCGGGGGTGAAAACCGTATGCCAAACAATGAAGTCTTGTCTTCTCCTCTGACCAATGACGACCCCACACCTTCACATCTGGATGCACTAAAAAAACAAACAAAAAAGAACAATGAATTAACCACTCCAGATCCGCGCTATAGCCGAAACACGGCTGCAGCGCGGACCTGAACTGCCGGGAGGGCGTCCCCTGGACGTCCTCTTGTTTGCGATGTCCGCCAGGTACCCGCAATCGGCTGTCACAGAGCCAGGGACATGGATCTCTGTGTGTAAACACAGAGATCCATGTCCTGTTAGGGAGAAGAGACCGATGGTGTATCCCTTGTACATAGACACAACCATCGGTCACCTCCCCCAGTCAGTCCCCTCCCCCCTACAGTTAGAACACATCTAGGAAACACATTTAACCCCTTCCTCGCCCCCTCCTTCCCTGCCAGTCACATTTATACAGTAATCAATGCATTTTTATAGCACTGTTCACTGTATAAATGTGAATGGTCCCAAAATAGCGCCAAAAGTGTCCGATGTGTCCGCCATAATGTCGCAGTCCCGATAAAAATCGCTGATCTCCACCATTACTAGTAAAAAAAAATATTAATAAAAATGCCATAAATCTATACCCTATTTTGTAGACGCTATAACTTTTGCGCAAACCAATCAAATGCTTTATGCGTTTTTTTTTTTTTTAACAAAAATATGTAGAAGAATACATATCGGACTAAACTGAGGGAAATTTTTTTTAAAAAAAAAATTGGGATATTTATTATAGCAAAAAGTAAAAAATATTGTGTTTTTTTTCAAAATTGTCATTCTTTTTTTGTTTATAGCGCAAAAAATAAAAACCGCAGAGGTGATCAAATACCACCAAAAGAAAGCTCTATTTGTGGGAAAAAAAATGATAAAAATGCCATTTGGGTACAGTGTTTTATGACCGCACAATTGTCATTCAAATTGTGTCAGCGCTGAAAGCTGAAAAT
This sequence comes from Rana muscosa, assembly GCA_029206835.1. NCBI lineage: Eukaryota > Metazoa > Chordata > Amphibia > Anura > Ranidae > Rana > Rana muscosa. The sequence continues at coordinate 10,870,947 of CM055125.1, read as the reverse complement.
TGGTCTGGGCAGGAAGGGGGTTTTAGTGCCCAGTAAGCAAGTGGTTAAAGCATAACTCCAGAATTTTCTTTCCTCATGCAGTGGGGCAGTAAACTGTTTGTTTTGTCCAGGGGTGCACAGAAAGACTTTACTCACCCAGTCCTGCGATCCTCCAGAAAACAGCGCTCCCCCACGTCCAGCGGTAGACTGTTCCTGCCATTCTTACATTCAGAGCAGGTCTATGGGCATGATGACATCAGGAACAGTCCACCGCACAAGACCGCTAGTGTGCAGGGGGAGCAGGAGCAGCAGGGACCGGTCTTGCACATGGAGGGTTGGTGGATTAGATAAGTATATCTCCGCTCTCCTCACCCTTAGACAACAATAAGTGGTTAGCCCATGCAGTGCGGGCCCAGCCCTACTGCATGTGGAAAACAAATCCTGGAATTCTTCTTTAAAAATCTTGACTTTTCAGAGTGGTCCCCAAACACGTGTTCACCATGTCAGCTCTTACATAGTGATAACATACGTTTGTAATATTTCTACGCATTTCAATAATTGTATAAAGTGATCCAGTACGTGTAGTGATGAACCTTCATCCCATCCCTCCATTTTTGCATTTAACCACAGTACTTAAAGCAGTATTTTCCCCCTTTTCCCGACCTTATTTTAGGAGTGTGTTATTCTATATCAATATTTGTAAATTGAATTTGATCAATATTTTTACATTTATTTTTTGGTCTGCAGATACCACAGATACCATGTCAAAAGCATCTGCTCCTGAAGAAGTAAACTAGGTTTACGAAACGCATTGAGAAATCGGATGCTGATAATTTTGGCATTTAACTATTACTTTGTGGAACTATTTTTTTTTTATGTAATTTTGGAGCTCTAATTATAGTAGATCAGATAGTTTCTTTTATTGAGAAATGTTTTATACATATATGTCTACAAAAGTCATTTTTATTATAAAAACTGTGTACCATAAAAAATGTAAATACATTGTTTAACGTTTAAGAATAAGCCATATAGTTATTGTTAAAGCAGAACTAAAGTAAGCAAACACTCACCTTTGATTCAATGTCCCTGAGCTCTCTCACTGGTGCCATCCTCTTCTCCCTGGCTTCTACCTGGTGTAGGGTTTTGGGCCATCTTAATTGGCTGGTGCAGGATTATTAAACTTCCACACATGTGTAGGAGTTGATTCGTCCCAGTACCAAGGCACTGTGCCAAATACAATGAGCTGGGCATGCGAAGCTCAGCATACAAAGAGACCAGACAAAATTATAAGATTTGGCTTTAATGGGGTTAGTGCACTATGTTTGGGGTTCATCGATTTCCCAATAGGTTAGGGAAATGTTAGTTGGACAGAACTATGCTTAGTTTGCTCACCTCCATGTTTACACAGAATCCCCAGCATTCCTCCAGATGGACCCGGGCTGCATGCTAAACTCTCTGGAGAAACATGCAGCCCACGGGCTGCGGGTTGGACACCTGCTTGATTGGCTACAGTGTGAATGGATAGATAGGTGGATCATCCTTTTCCATAGTTTAGCATGTGCCAGGGCCCGTCTGGAGAGACGCTGGAGATGCCATGCAAAGATAGGAGTTGTGGCAGCTTAGCTCAAGGTGAACTTAGCCTTTAATGGTTTATTTTAAGGGGACACATGTCAACTATGATATTCTTTCTATGGCTGCTCTTCTTTTGCTTTCTTATTTGTCCCTAGAATGCATTGTAATGGGCCTCCTTACTACCAATCATTATCTGAGGTAGGTTAGTGAGGAACAATGGCAGCTTTCTGAGGTTTGGTGGTAGAGAAGACCTGTAAATAGTATGTGTCATCTCCCTACAGGGCCATGAGATCTGGACCTGCAGCTCTAAAGCTATGGATCTTAGCATTAATACCATTATGGAGGACACAGTCTGCACCCAAGAGCTCTTCTCATTTTATGGCTGGTACACTCCTACTAGAAGATAACAATTATAATTCCATCAAATTTTTTTTTTTTTCTTACCAGGCTTTAAGGTCTCTTTCATATAGTCCAGGTAGACCTTGAACCATGTCTTACACTCCTGCTCCATATACCACTTTTGCTTTTCAGCGCTGGACTTGCGGCCATTCCAGACATCAGTCATCTTCTTTGCATCAGGCATCAGGGGAACATACTGGGACATAAATGTATCCAATGCTATAAAATGATCCCCATTGGCTGCAAACTCTTCATATCCGCTAAAGTTATCATCCTCATCTCCAGACATCTGGCACAAAAATCGAACTTGTAAAACAAACCCGTTATTTCGATCTGCAAGAAAAAGAAGTGAAATTATTAAATAATTTATACATATATTATATTATATATTATATATATATATATATATTTAGCAATAACAAAAGCAATTTTAAATGTAAATAATTAGGCTCAATTAATAAGGCCCAGAGAAAAAATTTGTGAAGATTAGTCAGTTGAGGCAATCAATCAATTTTTCACTTTGATTAAAAGGGCAGCAGCCTGAAAATGACAGTTGCTGTTTAATTATACATAGATGGATTACTTGCACTATGCTATTTGGCCAGTTAAATTCATTGTAACCACTCTTTTTAAACATTCTGGGCAAAGCAACAGGTTTGTTTTAATCCCTCCCTCTACAGTAGCATACACAGCACCTTTTTTTTGGACATTTTGGGCACTAAATTTACAGGTACCTAGAGGCGACTATGGGAAAAAGAGGTCCTGACTAGCAATCAGGGGCAGCTAGCGCACTAGAATTAAAATTAACTTCTAGTGCTAGCAGAGATCAGGCTGATAAACACAAGTGCTGGCAGTGATCGTGGCTGATCTTGCTAACACTGTGTTTTTGGGGACGCTATACTATCGGGGACACTGGTATACTTCTGATCGTGACCAGAATACTGATACCTTCAGATACTATACTGTGTGACAGCAGGAAGGTAAAGTCACCTGGTTGCATCCAGGGGGGTAGATATATTTCGCCCAGATTCAGGCTTTACGCCGACTTATACAACTAGGTGGAGAGTTGTATAAGGCTAGTGGGCTCATGGATGACTCATACCTCTAGGGAGAGTGTGGGGCGTCGTGCAGACAGAGATGAGGAGACCAGCTGAACCTTGTCAGCTCATTTAGGCCTCTATAAGAACTCCCAGCTTCATTAGATGTTAGCTCATGCCTGGAACCAGACCTGTGTGGACTGTCTAGGGAGAGTGAACCCTTGTGCGGTGAGGCAAAGCCTGTGTGGCTATTTGTTTGGACTTTTACTAAACCAGGGACTTAGGGACTAGGACAGCACTAGGCTGATCCCAGTTGTTAGTTAGGAAACCTGTATGTTTAGTCAGAGGTCAACTTGACCAGGATTTATTTTGGTTATGTTTCTTTTGCTTTGCTGTGTTTTGTCACTGTAAATAGAAAATAAACCGCACCTTTTTTGATTTTGAAAACCACAACCTCCGTTTGCTGGGCCTGTTTTGTGTGGGGAGCCCATCCCGGGGGTCACACACACCCTCTGCCGAGCTAACCCCCTCACAGTTGGTGGAGAACCAGTGGCAGTTTTTTTTAAGCCAGCATGGAGGAGATACTGAAGCAGCTGGCTCTAGCAAATGCCAATCAACAGCAGACAAATGCAGGTTTGCAAAGGAGCCTTGCAGCCCAGCAGCAGACAAACGCAACTTTGCAACAGAGTCTGGAGGCTCAGCAACGAGCCCAGCAGCAATCTGAGGCCCGCTTCATAGACCTGTTGCAGAAGCAAGAGCAGAGACTACAACAACAGATGGAAGCAGTAATGCAGCAACGTCCGCAGACCAGTGAGGAAAGCCGTCCCACTAATACCGCGTCCTTTGGGGTGAGTCGTTTATTGACAAAAATGACTGGAGAGGATGATCCAGAGGTATTTTTGACCACATTTGAAAGGACCGCTGAAAGAGAAAAGTGGCCTGAGGAGCAGTGGGCTGGACTGGTGGCTCCTCTGTTAACTGGTGAATCGCAGAAAGCTTACTATGACCTAGAGCCTAACCAAGCAAAAGACTATGTGATGCTAAAAGCTGAAATATTGGCAAGGCTGGGTGTCACCCAGGCTGTCCGGGCTCAGCGTGTGCATAACTGGACTTTCCAGCTTGGAAAACCCCCCAGGTCTCAAATGTATGATCTCATTCACCTGAGCAGAAAGTGGCTACAGCCAGAGACTTTGTCCGCACCAAAGATTGTGGAACGTGTTGTAATGGATTGGTTTTTGAGAGCTCTTCCTACTGCCATCCAAAAGTGGGTAAGCCATGGAGACCCAGAGACGGCCGATGGTCTTGTGGATCGTGTGGAGAAATACTTGGCTACAGAGAACCTGACGGCCTCTTCCAGAGACACTCGGACTTTCCACCCTAAGACCAGACCATCCCCAGGGGCGGATAAGAGGATTCCAAGGGGTGAGGGTGGAGAGAGTGAGAGGGTGGGAGCTCTACCCCAAGTTTGGCGAGAACAGCCTGGGAAATCAGCGGCTCAAGAGGCGGCAAGAAGGATCGTTTGCTACCGCTGCCGGCAAGCGGGACATATTGCAGCCAATTGCCCGGTTGTGGAGGAACCCATGCAGTGTGACTTTCTGACGGGCAGACGTCAGTCGCTGTGTGCGACAGTCGCATGCACTGCCATTCGAGGAACTGAGAAACATTTATGCAAAATGTGTGTTAATGGTAGAAATGTTGTGGTATTGCTGGATTCAGGTAGCCTTGTGACCCTGATAAAGGCTGAGTTAGTTAAAACAGAGGTCTCTGGGAATAGCAAGGTAGCTGTTATTTGTGTGCATGGGGACACCCGAGAGTATCCAGTGACTACAGTGTGTTTCGAGACCCCCAAAGGTACCCTCTCTCATCCAGTGGGCTTAGTATCTCAGTTACCGCATGACGCCATTGTGGGAAGGGATTTTCCGAAGTTCTGGGAACTGTGGGATGATCCTGAGCCCCTCACTGGTGCCCCTATGTACCAGGAATGTGATAGCCAGAACTCCCCTGAGAGTGGTGAGGACTCTCCGGAATTTCCCTTATCAGTATTGGCAGGGGAGACTCAAGAAACTGGAGAGGAGCCCACCTCCTCAGACGAAAACCTACCGTCTGTGGAGTTTTCTGATCTTGAGGTTCACAGGGAAAACTTTGCCACAGAACAGTTGAAAGACCCCGCCCTAATAAAGGCACGGGAAAACGTAGTGAAAATAGATGGTGAGTTAGTGAACCCAGATAATACCTGCACTTACCCATACTTCAGCGTAGAGAAGGACCTACTGTATCGGGTGGCAAAAAGGGCAGAAGAAACCGTTGAGCAGCTTGTGGTGCCCAAACCTTACAGGAAGTTGGTGTTGGAGTTGGCCCATGGGCACATTCTTGGAGGTCATCTGGGGACAGAGAAAACCCGAGAGAGGGTATTACAGAGATTCTATTGGCTGGGGGTGATGAAGGACGTAGAAAATTATTGTTCCTCCTGCCCTGTGTGTCAGAGGTTGGCCCCGATGCCACATTTCCGTAGCCCGCTGGTCCCTCTACCCATCATTGAGGTCCCGTTTGAGAGGATCGCCATGGATTTGGTAGGTCCTATAATCAAGTCCGCTAGGGGGCACCAGTACATATTAGTTATAATGGACTATGCCACCCGTTATCCAGAAGCGATCCCTCTCCGAAATACCTCGGCCAAAACCATAGCCAAAGAGCTATCTCTTGTTTTTAGCCGGGTGGGTATTTGTAAAGAACTGCTTACGGACCAAGGTACACCCTTTATGTCCCGGGTTATGAAAGATCTGTGTAAATTGTTCAAAGTGACGCAATTGCGTACGTCTGTGTATCACCCCCAAACCGATGGGCTGGTTGAAAGATTCAACAAAACCCTAAAACAAATGTTGAAGAAAGTGGTGGATAGAGATGGAAAGGATTGGGACTGTTTACTTCCTTATTTGATGTTTGCTATTAGGGAGGTGCCCCAATCCTCTACGGGATTCTCCCCCTTTGAGTTACTGTATGGGAGACACCCAAGAGGGCTGTTGGATATTGCCAAGGAAACTTGGGAAAGTGAGAGTTCTCCCCACAGGAGTGTGATTGAGCATGTCGCCCTGATGCAAGATCGAATTGCACAGGTAATGCCCATCGTGAAGGAACATTTGGCCCAAGCGCAGTTGGCACAGCAGAGAGTGTACAACCGTGGAGCCAAGACCCGTACCTTTTCCCCGGGGGATAGGATATTGGTACTTGTCCCTACGGTTGAAAGTAAATTCCTTGCCAAATGGCAAGGCCCCTACGAGATAATGGAAAAAGTGAGCGAAGTGAATTACAAGGTCAGACAACCAGGAAGGCGAAAGCCCGAACAGATCTATCACGTTAATCTGTTGAAAGCCTGGAGGGATAGAGAGTCCCTAGTCGCAGACACTTGGTCACCAGCTCAAACTGGTTGCGTGATTCCTGAGGTTGGAATAGCAGCCACCTTGTCACAACCCCAACAACAGGAGGTTAAGGAGTTTGTGCTTCGCAACAAGGAGGTATTCTCTGAGCTGCCAGGACAAACATCTGGGGTAGAGCATGACATCATTACCCCGCCCGGTGAAAGGGTGAAGTTAAAACCCTATCGGATCCCAGAGGCTCGACGGGAGGCAATACGGGAGGAAGTACAGAAAATGCTGAACTTAGGGGTGATAGAGGAGTCCCAAAGTGATTGGTCTAGTCCCATCGTGTTGGTGCCTAAACCGGATGGGAGCTGGCGATTTTGTAACGATTTTCGTCAGTTGAACAAAGTTACAAAATTTGACACCTACCCCATGCCACGTATAGATGAGTTGATCGACCGGCTGGGAACAGCCCGATACATGATGACTCTTGACCTCACAAAAGGGTATTGGCAAATCCCCCTGGCCAAGTCGGCCAAAGAGAAAACCGCATTTGTAACCCCAGACGGGGCGTTCCAATATAAAAGAATGCCGTTCGGGTTACAGAATGCGCCGGCCACATTCCAGCGGAAAATGGACCAGATGCTGAGGCCCCATCGGAAGTATGCTGCGGCTTACCTGGATGACGTAATTGTCCATAGCACAGATTGGGCCTCACATCTGCCAAAAGTGCAAGCAGTCCTGGACTCTGTTCGGGAAGCGGGGTTTACGGCTAACCCCAAGAAGTGTACCATTGGGCAGGAGGAGGCCAAATATCTTGGGTACACCATTGGGAGGGGAGTAATAAAACCCCAACTCAACAAAGTCGAGGCCATCCAGAGTTGGCCACGTCCCAACAGCAAGAAGCTGGTACGAGCCTTTCTGGGAATCGCTGGGTATTATCGGCGATTCATTCCCCACTTTGCTTCTAAGGCTGTGCCCCTAACCAACCTGACGAAAGGGAAAGGGTCGGTCATGATTAAATGGACCCCCGAGGCTGAGGCAGCATTCCAATTCTTGAAACAAGCCTTATGTAGCCAGCCAGTGTTGTACTCACCCGACTTCTCTAAAGACTTTGTCGTACAAAGTGATGCGTCAGATGTGGGGTTAGGAGCAGTATTGTCCCAGGTCTGGAACGGGGAAGAGCACCCAGTCATTTACCTCAGCAGGAAGTTGAAGTCCCATGAGGTAAATTACGCCACGGTTGAAAAGGAGTGTTTAGCGGTGAAGTGGGCTCTAGATTCCCTTCGGTACTATCTGCTAGGTAGGCACTTTGACATGGTTACGGATCACGCTCCGTTAAAGTGGATGGCTCAAAACAAGGAGACAAATAGAAGAGTGAATAGGTGGTTCCTGGCCCTCCAGGAATTCAACTTCACAGTAAAGCATCGCCCTGGCGTTCAAATGGGGAATGTGGATGCTTTGTCTCGAGTACATGAATGCCTGATTGCTGGTGTTCCAACCCCGAGGTTAAAACAAGAGGGGGGGGTATGTGACAGCAGGAAGGTAAAGTCACCTGGTTGCATCCAGGGGGGTAGATATATTTCGCCCAGATTCAGGCTTTACGCCGACTTATACAACTAGGTGGAGAGTTGTATAAGGCTAGTGGGCTCATGGATGACTCATACCTCTAGGGAGAGTGTGGGGCGTCGTGCAGACAGAGATGAGGAGACCAGCTGAACCTTGTCAGCTCATTTAGGCCTCTATAAGAACTCCCAGCTTCATTAGATGTTAGCTCATGCCTGGAACCAGACCTGTGTGGACTGTCTAGGGAGAGTGAACCCCTGTGCGGTGAGGCAAAGCCTGTGTGGCTATTTGTTTGGACTTTTACTAAACCAGGGACTTAGGGACTAGGACAGCACTAGGCTGATCCCAGTTGTTAGTTAGGAAACCTGTATGTTTAGTCAGAGGTCAACTTGACCAGGATTTATTTTGGTTATGTTTCTTTTGCTTTGCTGTGTTTTGTCACTGTAAATAGAAAATAAACCGCACCTTTTTTGATTTTGAAAACCACAACCTCCGTTTGCTGGGCCTGTTTTGTGTGGGGAGCCCATCCCGGGGGTCACACACACCCGCTGCCGAGCTAACCCCCTCACAACTGGTAATGGTGGTGATCAGCAACTTATAGTGTGACTGTGATAGTGTGGCATGCATTCTCCCTAGTGACAAAAATACGGTGAATGTAAGTGCATAGGTGCTGCTTTTACTCACACAGTCTCTGGCTTTCTTCTCTACCTGAACGAAAAAAACTCAGGGAGGAAGAAACAGCCAGATACTGTGTGTTCCGTTTACAAACACACAGAGGGCTGTACTGTGACTTGGCTACAGCAGATCAGCAGGTGTACAGCCAAAATCATTGGCTTAAACCTGCTGACAAACTCAAGCTGTAGCCAATCCCAGCACAGGTAAGCGAAGGGTGCATGCATGCCTGTCCCAAACCTGGAAGAAAGGCTGCAACGTACCCGTACGTTGCCTAGCCTGGCTGTGCCACTCACTCATAGTAAATGTATTGGTGGCAACTGCAAGTGGTTAAATGCAAGCAGTGTAAGTATCTAAATTTTACCAGGTATCAGCCTTATGCAGTTTCTGTACAGCAGAGCTTAGCAAGGAGAGGGCAGGAGCAGTGCAAAGAGACAACCAGGCATGTTGCGGTGCAAGGATCATTCTGATAGGAAGAAAGCACAGAATGACAGAGAGATGAGCTCATCAGTGTGCTGCTTTTCATTTCACTGTCCAGTCACAGGGTAGGGATGAGGCAGAGATGTTTAAGTGGAAGTGAAACTGCAGAAGAAAAAGATCAGCTTCCCTACTCTGCAAAGGCAGGACTTTGCTGTGTGGCAGAGCTGTGTCAATTTCAGATCTGGATGGACATGAATAGAAATTCTTTGGCAGGTAAAAGGATGTATTTCACATTATCTCATTATCTATGTAAACCTCTTCTTCTCTTCTTATGGTTGATATCTAAATCTTTACCTTTGGTGTTGTTGAAATGTTTTATTATGTCATGTGTGATCTCCCGCTGCCTGCCCTCATAATACTGAGCAATCCGGGTCTGATTCTCCCAATGATGAGGATTTATATCTGTCTCCATCCAGGGCAGGAGAAGCTGTACTCTCCTGGTCTTACTGTCATATCTGGAAATCTGTATATCATCTACGTAACCCACAGCTTGATAGGATGGGTTCCCAGCTCCAGGAGTGGAGTCTGTCGTAAAATGATAGCGAAGGCTGTGGGAGTCTGTAAAATAAATAAAAAAGTAAGATTTCATTATTCTTTGAAATCCCTGCTACATTTTTCACTTGTTTTCAAACAATCTATCTCTTGAAAGAGTCAGAGGTAAAAATGACTTAAGAATAAGCAGACTTAATTGCGATCCTGAATCTGTACATGTCCAATCTGTGAAAAATTGCAACATTTGTAAATACCATTTTTGATTCTGCATGAGGGATTACGAAGTTTGATACTTTGATATTTGAAGAATTTGACTTGTCATAAAGTATCTGATTCAACCAAATGTGCAGATTGATTCACTAATCTGTATCATGTATATGTATCAATAACCATTTTCATTCCCACGTAGATAGAACTTCTCATTAGAACCAATTGATACATTAGAAATTTAGATACATTAGAAAATTAGAAAACACGACCTAGATTTTGCTTCAGTTGGTGGTTTATAGAAGCAGGCGCTGTTCACATTAGAATAGAGAATTTCTGGACAGCTTACCACATCACTTTTGATGGGCACCAACCCTAAACTGCTTAGTTTGCCGACTGATGTTCTGGTCCATGTTAACCTGTAAATAGTATTTACAACCAGACTATGTTCTGATGGAACTTTTATCACAGGTAAAACATACTTTTCAATAACACAAGCATACATGTCATCTGTAATTTCAGAGTTTGCCGACAGGTGGTACGGGATGCAATTTTTGTCTATAAGTCACTATTTTGCAGAATCTGGGGCAGTACATGGGGTACCCATATCGGATAGATGACATTTTCAGAGCAATGTGGCCTCATGTTCAGAATCTGTAGCAGTGATCTTAGAAATAGGCTTGTGCAATTTGTTTCGTAACGAATCGAAATTCGTCCGAATTTAGCAACTTTCAGACATTCGGAAGCATTCGAATTTCCGAACAAAGCAATTACGAATAAAACCAAATCCGAAATAAATTATATCGCAAATAGCGAATGTCTTCGGCATAATTCGTTATGAAAAAAGTTACGAATGTACGAATCCGTTCGAAGCACAATAACACTCTGCTCTGCTCTCTGCTTCTTCCTCACCGTGCTGAACTCCCTCTCAAAATGGTGTACAGGGGTGGAAGCTATAGCCGCATGTAAAAAAAGAAAGTAAAATACGAGATTTCGAATCGTTACAAATAACCGCTATGTATTTAGAAAAGTACAAATCCATTCGAAGCACATTAGGCATAATAGGCAGCGTCGTTGTGAGAGAGACACGGAAAATTGCGACTCAACGATCCCAAAAAAAGTTACGAAAGTAGGAGTTGTGTCCAGAATCAACGAAAAACAATGTACTCTACCGAAAGTACGAGTTATAAATCAACTAAAAATAAGGCCTACGCCGGAAAAACTGCGATGAGAGCTTTTGGCCGGGAATTCCGACCGTGTGTATGCTCCATTGCAGTTTTTCCGACGGGAAAACTGCCGGGAAAAAAAAGAGAGCAGGATCTATTTTTTCCCGTCAATCGTTCGTAAATATGCTTTTCCAACAGGAAAAAAAACACGCATTCTCAGAAACAATTTGACGCATGCTCGGAAGCATAGAACATTTTGTCAGCTCGACGTAGTCTTTTATGTCACCGCGTTCTTTGCAGTCAAAAGTTCACTGGACTTTTGTGTGACCGTGTGTATGCAAGGCAGGCTTGACGGGAAAAGGCATAGGCATCCACGATGAAAAGGAATGAGGATAATGACACTGGTCAGTTGATTGGAGTGTCATCCTTTCATCATGGTGCTCCTACCTGTACGCATCTATTTGCTAATGTCCTACTAGAACTTGATCTACATTGCCCTGAATGTTTATTTTGGTTGACACTTTATTTATGACCACTCTTTTGAATTCCCAGCTTATGCCCCAAACATCATGCAGAACATTTGCACTGACTTACTTTTTATTTAATGAAATAATCGAATATAATATAAAATATGCTGAAGAAGAGAGCTTATTGTTTTCAGGCCTGCCAAAGACCAACAAACATAAACTGAAACCTTCTACAGTTGGTTTTCATTTTTGTGATCATCTGCCAGCCTTGTTCTAGAGGCTTCAAAGATTACATTTTACCAAGGTAGCTCTCAACTTCAATCTTCAAGTTCATAAGAATGGTTTCATCCCTTTGCAGCTTGATTAATTAGAAGTCCCACATTAAGAAGAATATACCAGAAAATTACACTATTAGTCAATTAGTTCAGTAGAATTCAGAATTCTGATGGGAATTTTTTTTGCCATGCACACCCAACAATTAAAAGTAGTAGGCTAAAGAACAGGAATTCAAGCATACCTATACTAAAATGTTATTGTAATGATATATGAACATGGATAGAGATAGATAGATAGATAGATAGATAGATAGATAGATAGATAGATAGATAGATAGATAGATAGATAGATAGATAGATAGATATGTAGCCAAGGTATTGCTACTGAAAATTATTGCATTAAGTTTTGTAATGTCATTAGAAAAGGGTTTGGCTCCCTCTGGTGACCATTGAAAGTTATTTGAACATTTATTTTCCTGATTAAAAGGATATAAGTGATGCATTGTGGGATGAGTGGTTTAATGAGGGAGTGACTCTTACTGTGCAAATTAGCTTGAGAACTACCAGACCCACAGTGCTAAGCTGCGGGCCCACAAGGCATAGCGGGACAGAACAGCCTGCTGGGTAGCCAGATAAAAAGGACAAGCAGGCCTCGTTTAGGCCTCTCTGGACATCTTTCAACTGCCAGCAGGAGGTCTGTGCGTGTGACTGAGAGCGAGAGACTGCAGCCTACAGCGGAGAGCCGGATCATCTGCCCCAGAGGGATCTTTGGAGGACAGCACTGTTGGCTGAGCAGGTGGTTCGGTTAGCGCTTCAAAGCATTTGAAGCTGCTTCACCCGTCAGAGAGCCAGGACCGGCCGCGCGGTGTGACGACGCCATCTTCCATTACAGAGGTGCCATCAAGTGAGGTCACGGACAGAGTGTACCAGCCGGCCGAGGACCCACAGTGGTGAGCGGGCACTTGCCCATTAAAGTAATTGTCTGAGATTTAAAGGAGGATTTATTCTATCCAGACTGTCGCTGACACTTGTAGTCCCATGGAAGGGTTTCTTTTACACCTAAGTGTTCACACAGCCAGATGCTCAGAGTTAACATATCTTTTAATAGAGGATTAAGCATCTTACCCTTTTCAGTTACTGCTTATTTCTTTGCCTTATTGGATTACAATTAAGTGCACCACCATACAGTTCAAGTTCATTAAGCTAGCTGAAGAAAGAAGACTGGAACAGGATAAGACTGCCATTACTTTATCGCGCACTGGGCTGTACGCTTCATAGTCCAGAACACATTGAACTGCACTCTAGGGGGAGCCATTTAGTAACCTAAGGTTAAGGCATATGCTATAATTGTTGTGCCTTTTGTTGTTTGTTGATCTGTGTGCTTGGCTCTCGGTGGAGAGGTGGTCCAATACACTTGCAGTGGTATTGGAGGGCCTGCTCCACTGTGTCCTGGCACGCATATCCTGTGCTAAGTTATCAGCAGGTTAAGGTTATAACCATCGCAAGCTTAAGTATACGCCTCAATTAATGTTCATAATCTATGTTCATTTTCCATTGAATGTATATAATTTTTAACCACTTCCATACTGGGCACTTATACACCTTCCTGCCCAGACCAATTTTCAGCTTTCTGCGCTGTTGCACTTTGAATGACAATTGCGCGGTCATACAACACTGTACCCAAACTAAATTTTTTTAATTTTTTCCCCACAAATAGAGCTTTCTTTTGGTGGTATTTGATCACCTCTGGGATTTTTATTTTCTGCTAAGAAAATTCAAAAAGACCGAAAATTTTGAAAAAAAATGTATTTTTTTTGTTTCAGTTACAAAACTTTTTAAATAAGTAAGTTTTCTCCTTCACTGATGGGGTTACATTGACGGGCACCGATGAGGGGGCACCAATGAGGTGGCACTGATGAGGTGGCATTGATGGGCACTGATGATGGGCACTAATATGCGGCACGGATAGGTGGCACGGATAGGCGGCACGGATAGGCGGCACAGATGGGCACGGATAGGCACTGATAGGCGGCACGGATGGGCACTGATAGGCGGCATGAATGGGCACTGATAGGCGGCACGAATGGGCACTGATAGGTGGCACGAATGGGCATGGATTGGCACTGATAGGTGGCACGGATGGGCATGGATGGGCACTGATTGGCATCCATTACAGTACATCAGTGCTGCCTATCAGTGCCAAACAATAATGCCTGCCAATCTGTGATGCCCATTGTGGGCACTGATTGGCATCCATTGTGGGCACTGATCGGCATCCATTAGGGGGCACTAACTGGCATCCCTGGTGGTCTAGGGTGGCATACCTGGTGCTGGCATCCCTGGTGGTCCAGTGGCATCCCTGGTGGTCCAGTGGCATCCCTGGTGGTCCAGTGTGGGCATCCTCGGGGGGGCTGTGCTGATAATCGATCAGCACAAACCCCCCCTGTCAGAGGAGCAGCCGATCGGCTCTCCTCTACTCGCGTCTGACAGATGCGAGTGAGGAAAAGCCGATGACCGGCTTTTCCTGTTTACACTGTGATCAGCCGTGATTGGACACGGCTGATCACGTGGTAAAGAGTCTCTGTCAGAGACTCTTTACCTAGATCGGTGTTGCGGGGTGTCAGACTGACACCCCGCAGCAACGATCGCCGCGATGCGCGCCCCCGGGGGCGCGCAGCAGCTCAAAATCCTGAGGACATCATATGACGTCCAGTCAGGATTTTGAAACCACTTTGCTGCCGTCAATCCGCTATAGGGCGGGCGGCAAGTGGTTAAGTACTTTTTTTCCTGCTTTAGTAAAGTTCTTTGTGTGATTCAGAAATCTTGATTGAGTCTATTTTTACTACTGTGAGACGATTACAATGGAACCCAAGGTGTCAGAGGTAAGAGAGAATCTGCAGAGTCGGGATAGCCTGTGGGGTATAGAGTCAATCAGCAGCCTCCATGGGGGTACTGCTACAGATAGATAGATAGACAGATAGATAGATAGATAGACAGATAGATAGATAGATAGATAGATAGATAGATAGATAGATAGATAGATAGATAGATAGATAGATAGATAGATAGAAAAAAAAACTCAGGTGTTAGTCACATAGCAAAAATCTTAAGTAATTTACTTACATGATCACTACTAAAGGAGATAATTAGTCAATCTTAACTCTAATCCTCCCCAATAGCAAGTGAAATTATATTTGGTGCAGCATTCTCAGTTAGGTACATATAACAGAGATATCCCATTTCCTATCCAATCTACAGATGAGATTGTGGATAGGCTGTACTGTTTTACCTCCATGTCATAATTAATTTTTGTGATTTTATGATCATTTGCCAGCCTTGTTCTAGAGGCCTCAAATATAGCATATTACCAAGGTAGCTCTCAACTTCACTCTTCAAGTTCATAAGAATGGTTTCATCCCTTTTTAGCGTGATTAATTAGAAGTCCCACATTAAGAAGAATCTACCAGTGCAGAAAATGACACTATTAGTCAATTAGTTCAGTAGAATTCAGAATTCTGATGGGATTTTTTTTTTTTTTTGCCATGCAATCCCAACAATTTAAAGTAGTAGCCTAAAAAATAGGAATTTAAGCATACCTATAATAAAATGTTAATGTAATGATATATGAACATGGTTAGATAGATAGATAGATAGATAGATAGAGAGAGAGAGAGAGATAGATAGAAAAAAAATGCTCCAGGTTCCTCAGGTGTTAGTCACATAGCAAAAATCTTAAGTAATTTACTTACATGATCACTACTAAAGGAGAGAATTAGTCAATCTTAACTCTAATCCTCTCCAATAGCAAGTGAGATGATATTTGGTGCAGCATTTTCAGTTAGGTACATTTAACATAAATATCCCATTTCCTATCCAATCTACAGAGGAGATTGTGGATAGGCTGTACTGTTTTACCTCCAAGTCATAATCCATCTGTCCTTCAAACATTGTGGTCGTCAATAACGGAGGCGCTATCATGACTCCAGAACCTGTTTTGCTCTCCGCCTGACGTTGGTCCCCATTGCACTTCTCCTTCACTTTCAGCCATTTACATTTATGCCTTATCCAGGAATTCCCAGATAAGGAAAATGTGGCTTACACTGCACCAGATTCACTTATCTCTCACTGCTGTAGTAAGAAAAACACAAACATTTTATAAATATTGAGACATTTTAACAAAATAATGCATTATAATTGAATTAACAAGTACTCCCTGCCATCCCATAGTATTCCAGAATACTTCATGTTTTACCCTGAGATCAATACTACATTGCATACTACCATAGTTCCCAACTGTCCCAGATTTCGAGGGACTGTCCCTGTTTTGGAGCAATGTCCCTCTGTCCCTCTTTCCTCCTCATTTGTCCCTCATTTTGGTCTGATCTATATAGATGTACATAAAATGCACTTTTTATCTTTCAAAAAGTGTTTTCCAGAGCTAAACCTTTCATCCAATTTCTAAATTGCTGCATTTGTAATTTTAAAAGCACTTGTGGATTTAATTAACTTTTTTTTTTTTGGTTAATTCTCCTTTAAGGGGATGTGACAGGAGGCGTGTCCTATGCCTACATACGTTTGCTAGTAGGTGTCCCTCATTCCCATCTCAAAATGTTGGGAGGTATGTACTACAACACTAACTGGGCACATTTATTAAAGCTGAAGTCCAGGAAGATATAAAATGAATGCATACAGATGTGTACTCCTTTAAAAACATTGTAACATGTACCTTAATCTGCCCCAATATCAACCTCTTGCCACCCGCTACACAGCAGCACTTAGAATGGGAGAGGTATAATAAATGACTTACAAAACCACATTTCTAGAGCTTGGGTGTTACCCTACTCATTATCGTGAACATTATAGTGTTCTGTTCAAACCCTCAGGCTGTAGGCCAACTTACTTGAACCATCTAAGTGGACTTCTACACTTCCTTCTCTATTTTCCTACTATCCTATCCTATCCATTTTTATTTTTGTTTTTGTCTATCTTTTTATTTTCATTTTTTTATTTTTTATTTTATAACTCATTTTATTTAAACAGTACTAAAGTATTGCTTTACATAATTATACTTCAATATTCCAGGTCCAAGTAACACAATTTATATGATAAATAGTATTTCCAACTACAGTCATGAATATCTTGATGTAATGATTTATTTACTTTTCTATTTTCTGTTGAATTTATATCATTTACTTATTGGTACATATATAGTGGACCATGAAGTTTTTTTTTAAAAAACCTGTTGTAGTTGGATAACTTATTACAACTTGTATAACACAAGATTTGTACTTGAATATCATATTCATTCAATAAAATACTTTGACAAGGAGAATGGGAGAGGTTGGGGCAATACCAGGAGCCAATCAAGTTATGTTGCATGCACATTGTGCTAATAAGAGACATTCTGACAGGAGGAGAGAGCAGAGATGATGACTTATGAGTGTTTCTGTTCCTTCTTAGTCCATTCAGAGTGATGACCACACTGTATTCACCCTCCTGGCTATGTTGTTGGACCGGGGTGTATGAATAGCAAAAGTGGCTTCACAAATTTGTAAATTTTTTGGCAGAGAGGAAAATTCACATTTATGATTTAGACTGAGCGTTTAGCTGTTTGCCTGGAGTTTAGCTTTAAAGCAGAGAAAAATATTCAAAACAAAGAAAACCCATCAGAGTTCATCTTTTACTGATATGGCATTCTAGAAAAAAAATCATATTTCATCTAATCAACAATATTGAATTACTTAGCGGAATATTTCAGCCAAACATGAAAATTTGCCTTTAAACCCAGGAGACATATCTTAGCTGCTAAGTGGCTGTAGTTTTCATCTGGGCATTTAGTGGAGCTGATTGGCTGGTAAAAATGGGACTTCGTCACAATCCTATTACTTGCAAAGAGATCATACTGCAAATATAACCCAACATGCCAAGCCTGACAGGCAGCACCACCTTTCAAACTCGGCCTTTCAAGTCAATGGGGCTTTCCCTGCAACCAGGAGCCAAGTGCTTGGAATGCAGTTGGCCCCATTGGCCCCAAGCTGTTGTTCAGCAGAAAATAACAAGAAAAAAGTCATTCAGGGGCAGATGGATCACCTCCCAAATGACTCCTGAAAAACTTTAGAGATTTGGCTGATGTGCACTTAGTCTAATGCCGCGTACACACGACCGTTTTTAATGTCATTGAAAAAAACTGCATTTTTCTCAACGTGATTATTCCAAAGCCTGCCTTGCCTACACACTATCGTGGAAATAAATGCTTGAGTAAAGTGCGGTGATGTACAACACGTACGACGGCACTATAAAGGGGAAGTTCCATTCGGATGGCGCCACCCTTCATGTTAGTAAAGTTTGTTGAGAGACGATTCGCCTGGTGCTCTTCAGTCCATTACAGAGTGACGAATGTGCTATCTCCATTACGAACGCTAGTTTTACCAGAACGAGCGCTCCCGTCTCATACTTGATTCTGAGCATGCACATTTTTTTCACGTCGTTAAAGCCTACACACGGGCGTTTTTCATGACGAGAAAAACGACGACGTGAAAAACGACGAGAAAAATTAGAGCATGTTCCAATTTTTTCATGGCCATTTTTCACGTCGTGAAAAATGCTCTGAAGCCCACACACGATCATTTTTAATGACCATTTTAAAAAATGTCATTTTTCTCGTCATTAAAAATGGTCGTGTGTACGCGGCCTTAATATTTTTTCCTGAAAATATATATTGGATAAATAGTTGTGTGAATATCATGCAACATAAATTGCCGCTGCCACCATTTTATTTTACACAGACTCCATTTAAAAAAAAATATAGAATGTTTTGGGGGGTTTAAATAATTTTGTAGCTAAAAATTCCGATTTTAACATGAATGTGAAAAATGAAAGAATTACTGTAGAGAGGAAGTAGTGGTGAATATCAGTACAAGTAGTGTCTATTAAACCAGCTTCTGAAGGTCGCTGTTATCACACTATACCCAGTGAGTAGAGTCTGTCTTATCTCATTCCGTAACCCTCTACAAGTTTCATGTCTCATGGTTCTGCTCTTTTACAGATACAGTGTGAATAAGATGTTTTTTATGTGGCTAGATCAGCCTGGAGCTGCATGTCGGAAGCCTATGTTACTCTACAGGTATGGCAGTGGCTGTAAAGAGACAACCACATGTCCTAAACTGACAGGCATGCAGGGGTTGGTGGATGGTCCTGAACCCACACTGTCTGCTTTAGGACCGGTGTTCTGTCGATATGTGCACTCCGGCGAAAAGTGCCAGCGCATGCGCAGAACGGAAGGGCATTCCAGCTGATTTACCGATCAGCTGGCTTGACGTGACCATAGCGCATGCGCACATTGTAGGAGGCTTTTTTCTACGGGAGATACCATTTGACGGCCATGGTATTATTATTATTACATGCTAAAATTGTATATACAAATAAATGTCCTTTGACTGAACAATAATGTAAGTATATAAAGTATATAATAAAAATAATAATAATTTGTATTATTATTATTGCTATTGTAGCACACAGACCCCTCTGCTTCACCCATTTGCAGTAAGGCACACCTGCTACTTGCCCGGTATCCAACTCCATGTATGGAGAGGCGAGCGGTGTTAGATTTCTGGGCCTTGCGGCGAGTTACCTCTCACGAGTGGATCCCTAGTCTCTGTTGTCTAGGCGGAAGTCCCTTTGTAATAAAGCCAATGTCCACACAGGTGTAAAACCTAAGCCACAAGGTTTTATTATTTTCTTGAGGTAAAACTTGGAAGAGAGAGAGAGTAGAAACGACAGGGGAGGGGAAGGTTCAGGCACGCAACACTTAGAGAACACTTTCAGCGCCACCCAAGCCTGAGTGGGTATTGCTCACCCGGATAGTCCCTTTGAGAGCGGTCCTAGCAGCCGGAGTGGAGCACGGATGTCAGAGATGACGAATCCCCCATTAGGTAGGCCTCCAGGCCTCTCCCCGAGACAGCAGTACCGTCGCTATCTCCGCCGGGACTGATCTTCCCCTGAAACTCCTTCCCTAAAGATGGGCCCCCTTTAACCGGGCAGCCTGGGATCCCTCTCCGAAGCGTAGGCCCTCATTAGAAGGAGCTGGGCCTACTATGCAGCAGCAGAGCCTCGGGCTAAAGGTGCCCGAGACCAAACACACGCATCCCGTGCCATGAGGGCCACGAGGCACGCTCACTGGACCAGAGGCCCCCCCGAACGCCTTGGGGTCCCACTGGAATAGCCCCACCAAAAGGCGTCTGCCCCTTAAGTACCCCCTCCCAGCAGGCACAGCGGATTGACCACGCCCACCGCTGCCGAGAGAGGACACCCAATAGTGCTGCGATACCTCCTGTGGTTCAACCTGAGCCCGAAGTGACAGCGCCACCCCCAGGCAACAGGGAACTGTACTGCCAGGCAGCATCGCACCCGGAGCAGAAGCACAATTTGTTCTAATCAACAGGTCTGAGCCCAACTATTAGCTCAGACCACCCCTAAATTTACACATATAGCGTCCCATAAATTGGGATGGGCGCTACACAACTATTATTGGTGTTATTATTATTATCATTAATCATAATTATTCAAATTTTTAACAGTGTTAGTTCAAGAATATTTTGGTTCAGGATCTACACTTCTATCAATCTGACCACGTTCATGATCAATGTACAAGTAAACATATATTTTATTATTATTAGTAGTAGAACTATTTTTGTCACGGGTTTTACACAACAGTTTTCTGTTATTTTTCTTCTTATCAAAAAGTTATTGTTTTCTGTTCCTTATGTTTCAGCCTTGATGAAGGGGGTGATGTTTGGGTCCTGAAACCCGGCGGCTATTGTACTAATTTCATGTTTGGAATAAACTAATTTTTTGACTTGAACGTTTTGGTGCAACACTTCAATTCCAGGTCCAAATATTTCCCTCATAACCCAATTTGGATGCCACCACAGAGACAGTATCTGTATACTATATAGACTAGAAATATAAAGTTAACAGCCAATGTTATCCATCCGCCCTTTGAAACACTTCCTGGTGTGTCAGATACCTGGTCCTCACTCAGCACTTAGGTTCCAAAGGCCACACATCGATATAATCATTGAATTGATTATGCTTTGCAATTTAATTTATCAAATTAAATAAGAATCATGAACTACAGACACTCCATTCAATTGATTTACCAAGCATTTGATTGATTTTAACACTGTCAAGTTGATCAGCGGTGGTGGAATTTTATCACTTGTTTCTGATCAATCAAATCTGCAAATCTGCATTAATTATAATGTTCAATTATTTTTAACCACTTCAGCCCCGGAAGATTTGGCTGCTCAATGACCAGGTAATTTTTTGCGATACGGCACTGCGTCGCTTTAACTGGCAATTGTGCGGTTGTGCGATGTTGTACCCAAACAAAATTGGCATCCTTTTTTTCCCACAAATAGAGCTTTCTTTTGAGGGTATTTGATCATCTCTGCGGTTTTTATTTTTTGCGCTATAAACAAAAAAAGACCCTTTTGCTATAATAAATATCCCCAATTTTTATTTATTTTTTAAAGTGATTTTTTTCCTTAGTTTAGGCCGATATATATTCTAAATATTTTTGGTAATAAAAATCGCAATAAGCGTATATTATTGGTTTGCGCAAAAGTTATAGCGTCTACAAAATAGGGGAAAGATTTATGGCATTTTAATTATTATTATTTTGTATTACTAGTAATGGCTGTGATCAACGATTTTTTATCAGGACTGCAACATTGCGGCGGACAGATCGGACACTTTTGACACATTTTTGGAACCATTGGCATTTATACAGCGATCAGTGCTATAAAAATGCACTGATTACTGTGTAAATGTCACTGGCAGGGAAGGGGTTAACAGTAGGGGGCGATCTAGGGGTTAACTGTGTGTCCTAGGGAGTGATTCTAAATGTGGGGGGGGGGGGTGGGACTGCCTGGAAGAGGAGAGCGATCGTTGTTCCTACTTAGTAGGTACAACAAATCGCTCTCCTCACTCCTGACAGCACGGAGATCTGTCTGTTTACATTGGCAGATCTCCGTTCTGTCTCTGTGTGATCACGGGTGCAGTCATCGCGACCGCCAGGCACGCGCATTGGCTCTGGTGGCGCGCCCCCTAGTGGTCAAAAGGCAAACCAACGTACAGCTAAGTCGGCGGCTGGTCGGGAAGGTGTCAATGGTTCATACCATATTTGTTCCATCCTTTGATATTTTATTCCAGTGGTCTCCAAACTGCGTCCGGGGGTGACGAATGCAGCTCTATGCTTACCTTTATCTGGCCTTTGGGGGACTATTTCTCCTTCTGACACCGACAATGGGGGCATAATTCTTGCCACTGACACTAACAATCGGGGACTATTCCTCCCGCTGATGCCAATGATGGGCACCCTTCCACCCACTGACACCAACGATGGGGCACTATTCCTTTCACTGACACTAAAGATGGGGCACTATTTCTCCTACTAAAGATGTGGCATTATTTGCTCCCACTGACAACAGAACATTTCTACTCTCAATGGTCACAGTCCAACCCTCCTAAAGTCTGAAGGACAGTAAACTGTCCCCTTGTTTAGAAAGTTTGGAGACCTCTGTTTTAATCATGATGAATCCTATCTAAATTGATCACAAATGATTGTGTGTATAACCACACTTCTCAGCCATTACATCACTACAGGATTCAAGCTGAACTCTGGGCACATTTTTTTTTATTTAAACATATTTCTCAATAGGCACAAAGGATATAAATCCACTTTCTGTCCACCTAATGCCTTTGCAAACCCATGTTTTACCTTGCACATTTAGTAGTGACATCACTGTTTTGTACATAGCCTGTGCATTGGGCAGAGCTGTGGGAGGGACCCAGCAGGCTCCACCCACTACAGGATACCTGCAGAAATCTACAGGAGGGGGAGGAGACAAGACCAGTCACCCTGCACAAGGAGAGAGAGCAGCAGTGACTGGTCTTTATTACAGGAAGCTCCTGAGAGAAACTTTCACTTTGGATTACAGATCTGGAAGAAATACACAAAGCACACCCAGATTCAAGGAATAATACACAATATTTTTGTACTTAGACAATATTTGCTTTTTTCCAGAGTTCAGCTTCAGATAGTGATGTAGTGACACGGAGGGAGGGGCGGTGGTGTGGTTGGAACTATCTTTAGATAGTCAGGAGACTGAGGAATTTACAAATGTTTGTTTTAATCGAATTCCATCATCACGCCACAGTACAGTTATAAAAGTGAGAAGGAAGTCACACAGTCATAATAGTACATACTGTGCATAGGTTATTGTAACAAGTTCAATGACATCTATGCCACTAATATTACCAACTTCATGCTACAGTGCCTTGAAAAAGTATTCATACCCCTTGAAATTCTCCACATTTTGTCATGTTACAACCAAAAACGTAAATGTATTTTATTGGCATTTTATGTGATAGACCAACACAAAGTGGCACATCATTGTGAAGTGGAAGGAAAATGATAAATGGTTTTCAACATTTTTTACAAATAAATATGTGAAGAGTGTGGGGGGTACATTTCTATGGTCCCCCCGGAGTCAATACTTTGTAGAACCACCTTTCTCTGCAATTACAGCTGCAAGTCTTTTTGGGGATGTCTCTACCAGCTTTGCACATCTAGAGAGGGACATTTTTGCCCATTCTTCTTTGTAAAATAGCTCAAGCTCTGTCAGATTGGATAGAGAGCATCTGTGAACAGCAATTTTTAAGTCTTGCCACAGATTCTCAATTGGATTTAGTTCTGAACTTTGACTGGGCCATTCTCACACATGAATATGCTTTGACCCATTCCATTGTAGCTCTGGCTGTATGTTTGGGGTCGTTGTCCTGCTGGAAGGTGAACCTCTGCACCAGTCTGAAGTCTTTTGCAGACTCTAACAGGGTTTCTTCTAAGATTGCCCTGTATTTGGCTCTATCCATCTTAGCTCTAACCAGCTTCCCTGTCCCTGCTGAAGAAAAGCATCCCCACAACATGATGCTGCCACCACCATGTTTCACAGTGGGGATGGTGTGTTCAGGGTGATGTACAGTGTTAGTTTTGTGCCACATATAGCGTTTTGCTTTTAGGCCAAAAAGTAAAATTTTGATCTCATCTGACCAGAGTACCTTCTTCCACATGTTTTGCTGTGTCCCCCACGTGGCTTCTAACAAACTGCAAACAGGACTTCTTATGGCTTTCTTTCAGTAATGGCTTTCTTATTGTCACTCTTCCATAAAGGGCAGATTTGTGGAGAAGCACGATTAATAGTTGTCCTGTGGACAGATTCTCCCACCTGAGCTGTGGATCTCTGCAGATCCTCCAGAGTTACCATGGGCCTCTTGGCTGCTTCTCTGATGAATGCTCTCCTTGCCCAGCCTGTCAGTTTAGGTGGACGGCCATGTCTTGGTAGGTTTGCAGTTGTGCCATACTCTTTCCATTTTCGGATGATGGATTGAACAGTGCTCTGTGAGATGTTCAAAGCTTGGGATATTTTTTTTTATAATCCAACCCTGCTTTAAACTTTTCCACAACTTTACCCCTGACCTGTCTAGTGTGTTTCTTGGCCTTCGTGATGCTGTTTGTTCACTAGGGTTCTCTAACAAAACTGAGCATGTGCATGGGAGGATCAGAGAAGACAGGATCAAACAGCCTTTTTACATTAACCCCAGTGAGTATAACAAGCATGCTCTACTGCATATACAGACTGATTTTACTGCTTTGGGTTTAGTAACACTTTAACACTTTAACATCTGAATTCAATTTTGCAACTTGAACATGTGTTAGTAAAACTGTACATGTCATAACAACTACTTGGTGTATCCAAGTGAATTATTCTTTGATTCTTTGCTTTTTTTTAGGACAAACTTGGCTTTCATTTGGTGGTAATTTTTTATTTTTTTTTAAAATATTTTAAAAATGTAGCTGTATATTACTTCTAAAGAACAACCCAAAATAAATGATCCAGCTCCTCACAATTGCAGCGATACCATAGATGTGTATATTATTTGTTTGTACCTGTAGTAGGGCCCAGAAACAATGGTGCGCATTTTGCTAATTTTTCTTTCCAAAAACACACTGACACTGATACTAAATTAAAAAATACCTTTTTTTAATCCTACCTAAAACACACTGACCCTGACCTCTGACTCTGCCCATGACCTTTGACCCTAACTTTAACCCTGATACTGACCTAGATCAAACACTATTTTATCTTTTTTTTCTTTTACACATACTGTTCTTTGTTTACACTTGTCTTCTCTAGCAAAGAGAAAAAGATACAATGCATTATATAATGGATCCTGTATGTATACAATGTATTATATAATGGATCCTTTATTTATACAATGTATTATATAATGGATCCTGTATGTAAACAATGTATTATATAATGGATCCTTTATTTATACAATGTATTATATAATGGATCCTGTATGTATACAATGTATTATATAATGGATCCTGTATGTATACAATGTATTATATAATGGATCCTTTATTTATACAATGTATTATATAATGGATCCTTTATTTATACAATGTATTATATAATGGATCCTGTATGTATACAATGTATTATATAATGGATCCTGTATTTATACAATGTATTATATAATGGATCCTGTATGTATACAATGTATTATATAATGGATCCTTTATTTATACAATGTATTATATAATGGATCCTGTATGTAAACAATGTATTATATAATGGATCCTTTATTTATACAATGTATTATATAATGGATCCTGTATGTATACAATGTATTATATAATGGATCCTGTATTTATACAATGTATTATATAATGGATCCTGTATGTATACAATGTATTATATAATGGATCCTGTATGTATACAATGTATTATATAATGGATCCTTTATTTATACAATGTATTATATAATGGATCCTGTATGTATACAATGTATTATATAATGGATCCTGTATTTATACAATGTATTATATAATGGATCCTGTATGTATACAATGTATTATATAATGGATCCTGTATTTATACAATGTATTATATAATGGATCCTGTATGTATACAATGTATTATATAATGGATCCTGTATGTATACAATGTATTATATAATGGATCCTGTATGTATACAATGTATTATATAATGGATCCTGTATGTATACAATGTATTATATAATGGATCCTTTATTTATACAATGTATTATATAATGGATCCTGTATGTATACAATGTATTATATAATGGATCCTGTATGTATACAATGTATTATATAATGGATCCTGTATGTATACAATGTATTATATAATGGATCCTGTATGTATACAATGTATTATATAATGGATCCTGTATGTATACAATGTATTATATAATGTATTATATAATGGATCCTGTATGTATACAATGTATTATATAATGTATTATATAATGGATCCTGTATGTATACAATGTATTATATAATGGATCCTGTATGTATACAATGTATTATATAATGTATTATATAATGGATCCTGTATGTATACAATGTATTATATAATGGATCCTGTATGTATACAATGTATTATATAATGGATCCTTTATTTATACAATGTATTATATAATGGATCCTGTATTTATACAATGTATTATATAATGGATCCTGTATGTATACAAGGAATTATCTAATGGATCCTGTATGTATACAATGTATTATATAATGGATCCTGTATGTAAACAATGTATAATATAATGGATCCTGTATGTATACAATGTATTATATAATGGATCCTGTATGTATACAATGTATTATATAATGGATCCTGTATTTATACAATGCATTATATAATGGATCCTGTATGTATACAATGTATTATATAATGGATCCTGTATTTATACAATGTATTATATAATGGATCCTGTATGTATACAAGGAATTATCTAATGGATCCTGTATGTATACAATGTATTATATAATGGATCCTGTATGTAAACAATGTATAATATAATGGATCCTGTATGTATACGATGTATTATATAATGGATCATGTACCTGTATGTATACAATGTATTATTTCAGTGGTCTCCAAACTATGGCCAGTCTCCTGCTGACAGCAACAGCAGGGCATATTTCTTGCCACTGACACCAATGATGGGGCATTATTCCTCCTCTTACTTATCACAGTAGTTATGTAATTCTTTTACTCCCATTGTCCACCAAGCATTTTTTACTCCCACTGATGCTCGGGCATTTTCTACTCCCACTGGCCACAATCCTCCAGCCCCATAGAGTCTGAAGGATAGTAAACTGGCCCTTTGTTTAGAGAATTTGGTGACCCCTGTATTATATAATGGATCAAGAGGAGAAAAAAAACACAGGGGTGGCCTGTACAGTGACTGATCACTGTGATAGCCAATCAGAGACTATCATAGCAATCAGGTGATCAGGAATCAGGCCTCCCAATTCCCAATCATTAGTACAAGACCCGGGAGCTTTCGGTGAGATTTTGTGATGGTAGCATGTAGTGAGCTCTCATCAAAAACATAGCCGCACATAGATACAGCCTCACGGAAGAAGACCCACTTCCATGAGGCCACATATATATGCATATGTTTGCTTGGAAGGGGTTGAAGAGGATCTTCCCACACCCCCTTCCTACTCTATAAACCTAGTAATAATGTATAGAGGGAAATAAACAATCATACTTACCTATATCCTTGTAACCTTTTCTTCATATTTATCTATTTACCCTGCCTCTGTGTTGCCTGGGTCCCATGCCGCCATTTTGAAACTTTACTTGATACTGCATATGTCCAAGATGAAGCTCAAAAGCTCAAAAAAAAAAAAGAAAAAACCTTGATTTAGCCTCGGCCACACAGATGTCCACTGGGAAGGCAATGTCACCATTGCCTTCAGGGAAATCTAGTACACAAGATCTCAGGGAGAAGATTTTTCCCCAGTAAATAAATATAATTTCTTATTGTACATGCATGAAATGAGGCTCACGATGTTATGTGCTGCATTTTGTGCATGTGCAGAATGATAATTCTGTGGGATCTCGCAGTTTAGGTCTGAGATTTCCCTGAAGGCAATGCTGATGTTGCTTTCCCCAGGGGCATCTGTGCAGCCATTGCTCCATCAACACTAGCTTGAGGCCAGGTTCATACAATAGCTTACTGCTACCAGTGTGATTTTTTCGCTCCGGCAACTGTCTGTTCCCAGCTGCAGTACGGGGCAGTTTGGTGCACGATTTGGTGCATCACACAGCTCCCGTTTTTTTTCTTTTGTACAAACTTTATTTGAAGTGTACAAAATATACACTTAAAGCGGAGCTTCACCCAAAAGGGGATGTTTTTTCTTTAAGTACTCCTCCCCCAGCCCCTGCCACTTTTGGCATGTCATTTTGTTTTTGGGGTGCATGCATCTAATTTTGACAGGTACCTGCTCCCTAGGCAGTCTGAGCGAAAGTTTTCCTCTCCCCCTCCCTGCAGTCATCTGGGAAGTGTCACATGTCCCAGATGACTGCCGAACCATTGAGGACTCGCCGCGAGACTCGCAAATGCACAGTGCTCACCCAGCTGTAAAGCCACAAGCTGTCACAGCTGGGTGCCCACCATTGAAATGCTGGCACCGGTGAGAGAAGAGGGAGACAAGCGATAGCTTGGGTGAGCAATTCGCTGGACAGTTGAGTGTGTGTTTATTAAAAGTTAGCAGCTACACTTTTTGCAGGTGCAGACTTTTAATAAACATAGAAACGACAGGAGCTCCGGCTCATTGCGCTGTATAGCATAGTTATAGCATGCGATTCTGTGAGGTGTGCTGCGATAAAAAACAGCATGCCTGCATTTTATCGCAGCACCCTGCTGCGCAGCTCTGACCTGCATTGCAGTGTAAATGGGACACACAGGAAACAATTGTTTTCTGTGTGTCCATGCATTGACCCACGTTTTAACAGTGTGCTAAAATGCAGGTCAATGCAGTGGTGTGAATAGGCACTTGGGGAATCAAAAAAGCTAAGAAAAGTGCAAAAACAAAGTGTTGATTTTGCATCAGCATGCAGAGATACATGCTGATGATAATTTTAGAGAAAGGGGAAAAGGTCGGCCCTAAAGGGGTTGTAAACCGTTGTGTTTTTTCACCCTAATGCATCCTATGCATTAAGGTGAAAAAACACCGGACAGTGACCTGCCCCCCAGCTCCCCGTTTTAATTAAATGAGCCCTGAAATTTCTCACAGCGAAGACACGCTCTTCCTCTCTGCCTGGGGTTCTTGGCTCCTGATTGGATAGATTGATAGCAGCACAGCCATTGGCTCCCGCTGCTGTCAATCAAATCCAATGACGTGTGCGTCGGGGGGCGAATCCTACATTTGGTGTCTATGGACGCCAAACGATGGACTCGAGAGAACGCCCGCAAGGTAACCCCCTGGGAGAGCACTTCTCCTAGGGGGTTATATGATGCAGGAAGGAGCCGCGAGAGCCGCCAGGGGACCCCAGAAGTTGAGAATCGGAGCCACTCTGTGCAAAACGAACTGCACAGTGGAGGTAAGTATGACATGTTTGTTATTTTAAAAAAAAAACTCGAGGCTTTACAATCACTTTAACTGATACATATAAATGGTAACTAATATAAAAGCATATAAGATGAAGTATAAAAAAAACACATAAAAGTGAAGGTAAAAAAAAAAAAACTGCAAAAGGGCAGATTTTTTCTGAAAGTGACATTGAGGCAAAGTACACTACTACCAACTGATGAAATAAATACATCAATAAATAATGATGATGGTAGGAGCACTAACCTGCAGAGGAGATCAATAGACACAGATAGTTTATCAGGACACAGTAGAGGAGATCCATCTTAAGGAGCCGTAATTTCAATAACTATTCTCAATAAGTTTGTTTCCAGTTACTTATTATGGGGATTCCCTGCTGCTCACTGATTTGATAATGCAGATCAGCCCACATTTCTGTACTACAGTAACCTCTGTCTCTAAACAAAAGCCAGGAAAAGGAAATGTGACTTGAGAACTGTGAAACCGCAGAGCCTGTATGTCACACAAACTAGTTTTATAGATTGAAAATTACAAATGTGTGTTTATTACTGTACATGAAATAATAAAAGTACTTGAATTGCTACACCGATTCAGAAAACTTTTCGTACAACCCAATACACTGTGCACATTCCTCTATGTATATCATTTGCACACAATTTTCCATGCAGACTACACTGTGTGCACCCACTTTTGAATGTTTAAATGCCAGCAAGTGTTACAAGTAAAGAGGGAGAAGAGTGTTCCCAGTAGGGTGACCACGTGTCCCGGATTGGCCGGGACAGTCCCGCATTTTTCAGGTCTGTCCCGGGTACATTCATTCCAGGACAATACAGTGTCCCGGAATGAAACTGACACAGCTACCCCCCAGGCCAATCAGATGCCCCCAAAAAATGCGGCCACATCACCGCTTTACTCACTGACAGTACTTGTCCTGTCCGGGAATGCCTGGAGGAGCACAATCCCCGCCCCCTGCTTGTGATTGGAGAAATCATAAATCCCACCTCTTGTGTCCAATCACTGTGCTGTGATTCGTTACAGCAAAAGCTGATTTTTGGGAAGGGGGGGTGTCCCTGAATAGTAGTTTGGAAATGTGGTCACCCTAGTTCCCAGGGTTGGGGTGGGGGGTGATTGATGGTCTTTAGCCCAGGTTCACACTGGACTGCGGGAGTGAAGCTGTGCGAGTTCGGCTGAACTCGCACGGTTTCACTCTCGCTGGCATTCCCGATTTAAGCCGCGATTATAAAGACATCTGTGCAGGTTTCTGCACAGATGTCAATGTAAATCGCGGGCCGAAATCGCAGAAACTTTTTTTTGAAATCGGTGCAGCGCCACAGATGCGGCGTCGCACCGATTAGGATGGTTCCATTGCCGGCAATTTGCGGCAAATACCGCCGTTTTGACACGCGATTTGCATGTCAAAACGCACCAGTGTGAACCAGGGCACAAAGAAGTTTAAAGCCCCACACACACACTAACTACAGATAGAAAACATGTTTTATTTAAAAAAAACTTTGAACACCCCAAAAATTACCCGAAATTACCCAAAATAATTCTTTACAACATAACTTTTACAATTTTATTACGGTATATTGAAAAAGTATCCTCTATGATGGACCCGTTACATCAATGATCCCCCTTGCTTCATAGTCCCCCATTACCTTAGAATCCCCTCTGATATCAGTGTCCCCACCTTACATCAGTGTCCCTCATTACTTTAGAATCCCCCAAACATCAGAGTCCCTCCTATCATCAGAATCCCCTTTTACATCAGAGTTCCACCTTACACCTGCCCCCCCCCCTTTATATCAATGCCCTACCTTACATTAGTATCCCCCTTTACATCAGTGTCCTTCCTTACATTAGTGTCCCCCATTACATCAGTGTCCCCTCTTACATCAGAGTTCCCCTTACATTAGTGCCCCCCCTTTACATCAGAGTCCTTCCTTACATCAGTGTGCCCCCTTACATCAGAGTCCTACCTTACTTCAGAGCCTCTCCTTGTATCAGTTCCCCCTTTATATCAATATCCATTCTTACATAATTTTCCCTCTTACATCAGTGTCCCCCCTTACATCAGTGTCCCCCCTTACATCTGTGTCCCCCCTTACATCTGTGTCCCTTATTACTTTAGATACCCCACTAACATCAGCGTCCCTCCTATCATCAGAATTCCCTTTTACATCAGAGTCCCACCTTACACCTGCCCCCCCTTACATCAATGCCCCACCTTACATTCGTATCCCCCTTTACATCAGTGTCCTTCCTTACATTAGTGACCCCCCTTACATCAGTGCCTCCATTACATTAGAGCCCCCCTCTTTACAGCACATCAGTGTGTCCCCTTACATCACAGTCCACCCCTACTTCTGTTCCCTTTTTATATCAATGTCCCCTCTTACATCAATGCCCCCTTACATCAGTGCCCCCCCTTACAATAGTGACTCCCTCACATCAGTTCCCCCTTTACACCAGAGTTCTTCATTACATCAGTGTGCCCCCTTACATCAGTGTCCCCCTTTATATCAATTTCCTCTTTTATATCAAATTCCCCTTACATAAGTCCCCCCCCCCTTACAATAGTGTATTTTTTGCATCAGAGTCCCCCCCCCCCTTACATCAGTGTTCCATCTTACTTCAGTGCCCCTGTTACATCAGTTCCCCCCTTTATATCAGTACCCCCTCTTATATCAATTCCCAATCTTACATTAGTGCCCCCTTACAATAGTGCCTTCCTTGCATCAGAGCTTCCCCCTTACATAAGCACCCCCTACACCAATGTGTCCCCTTTACATCAGAGTATCCCCCCTTACATCAATATCCTCCCTCTTACATCAGCGTGCCCTCCTTACACCTTACCCTGTTCACATCAATGTGCCCCCACCTCCTTTCCATCAATGTGCCCCCCTACCTTAACCAGCATGGTTGCAGCAGCACACCAGGAGCTGGGGGTGGAGCAAACAAGTAATGTAATTGGTTGCTAGGATGCCGGCGGTCCTAGCAACCAAGGAATGGGCGGTGCAGAGTTTTAGAGCCCTCTCTTAGGCAGTGCAGTAGTTAGAACACAGAAGGGATCTGCTGCTCTTGTCACTGTTGGCTGCAGCCTGCAACTGAAAGATCAGATCTGTGCAGTGAGAGCTCAGTGAAGGATCATCTGGCCTCCACGTTACTAGTCCTGATCCTAGAAGAAAACGAGCCGTGCCCATCCGGGGAAAGGCTTACCTGGCTCTCTCCTTCCTCCTACATGCACAGACTTTCCCGGAAAGGCTGCACAGAGCACACCGAGGACCCATCCTCCACTGCTCACACTTAGACCTTGTTCACACTGGCATTAAAAGCAGGAGTTTGGGGTGCATTTTTAACTCTCCTCAAACACCTAGTAAAGCAGTCTGTAATTATTACTATGGACAGCACACAGTGCTGCTCATATTATCAAAACAGGAAGGGTTTGCATTGTGTCCAGCGTTGGCCCATCCATAAGGAGCGCAGGGGCGCCACCCCCCCTAATCTCTATGCACCCGGCCCCTTATCTCCATGCAAGGCACCGGATGCATAGACTTCTACAGGGTTTTTTTTTGTGAAGCACGTGATTAGAGCAGGAGGCTGCGCCCAGAGCACACCCACTTCTGACAATAGCGAATCAACATTCCCTATTGTCTTCCTGCTTCTCCTCACGGCCAATCAGGACAGGAAGCGTGTCCTGAGACCAGATTGGCCAGAAGGAGAAGCAACTGGATTGACCGGGAGGAGAAGCTGGGGAAGTCGCCGAAGCCACCTGCGACCTGGATGGGTTAAGTGCCAAGCAGGCTTCCAGGCGAGCAGGGCTGCGAAGCTGGCAAGTGGGGCTTTGGGGGGGGGGGGAGGTTGCTTGCCCTCCCCAAAAAATGGAGCACCAGCCACCACTGATTGTGTCACGTTGCTGCTTTTCAAAAAGCTTCATGTAGAGTTTGGAAGGAGATGAAGATTCTCTATTTTCTGTGGTTACGCACCATAAACACACCAGGATGTGTGTGCAACAAGATTGTGATGTGTTTGTGGCACGTTTGCAGGAAGTTAGGCCTTGTTTTCAGCAGCCAAGAAAAAAACCTTGGCATTTTGTGTCAAACGCATTAACCACTTAACGACCGCCCACTGTAAATATACGTCAGCAGAATGGCACCGACAGGCAGAATCACGTACATATACGTGATTGCCTTTGTATAGTTGGGGGGTCCGATCGGACCCCCCTTCTTTACAGTGGGTGGTCGTTTTACCTTCGGGAGCGATCCGGCATGAGGGGACGGCCGTTCGATTCTGGCCACCCCCACTCGATCGCTCCCGGCGAATGAGAGAGCTTCCCCTGCCTGCCAGGAAGGAGGAAGTGATGTCATCTCTCCTGGGGCGCTCACATATACCGAGCGCCGTACAGGAGAAGATGCAGGTTAGTGCACAAAACACTACACTGACACCAGGACACATAGGCACATAAATCGCCCCCCCAGACACCCCCCAGCCCCCAGTCACAGTGTCACTGATTGCAGTGACCATTTATTTAGTGATCACTGCAATCAGTGACATTTGTGACTGTAAAAGTGTCACTACATTTAGTTTTAGGTCCAGTGTAGCCCCCTAACCCCCCCCTAATAAAGGTTTAACCCCCTGATCACCCCCCAGATAACCCTTTCACCCCCTAGCACCGCCGTCACTAAGCAATCATTTTTCTGATCGATGTCTTAGCGTCGGTGATGCTGATCGGTAGCCAGTAATTTTTTTTAGGTTCGCCGCAGGTTTTTATAGCGTCGGGTACCCCCATATATTACCTAATGAAGGTTTAACCCCCTTGATCACCCCCCAGGTAACCCTTTCACCCCCTATCACCACTGTCACTAAGTTATCATTTTTCTGATCGATGTCTTAGCGTCGGCGATGCTGATCGGTAGCCAGTAATTTTTTTTAGGTTCGCCGCAGGTTTTTATAGCGTCGGGTACCCCCATATATTACCTAATAAAGATTTAACCCCCTTGATCACCCCCCAGGTAACCCTTTCACCCCCTAGCACCGCCGTCGCTATGCGATCATTTTTCTGATCGATGTCTTAGCGTCGGTGATGCTGATCGGTAGCCAGTAATTTTTTTTAGGTTCGCCGCAGGTTTTTATAGCGTCGGGTACCCCCATATATTACCTAATAAAGGTTTAACCCCCTTGATCGCCCCCCCCAGGTAACCCTTTCACCCCCTATCACCACTGTCACTAAGCGATAATTTTTCTGATCGATGTCTTAGCGTCGGTGATGCTGATCGGTAGCCAGTAATTTTTTTTAGGTTCGCCGCAGGTTTTTATAGCGTCAGGTACCCCCATATATTATCTAATAAAGGTTTAACCCCCTGATCGCCCCCCAGGTAACCCTTTCACCCCCTATCACCACTGTCGCTAAGCAATCGTTTTTATGATCGTTGTCTTAGTGTCGGTGATGCCGATAGGTAGCCAGTAATTTTTTTTTAGGTTCGCCGTCAGGTTTTTATATAGCGTCAGGTACCCCCATATATTACCTAATAAAGGTTTTAACCCCCTAATTGCCCCTAGTTAACCCTTTCACCAGTGATCATCATATAAGTGTTACGGGTGACGCTGGTTAGTTAGTTTGCTTTTTATAGTGTCAGGGCACCCGCCGTATATAACCCAATAAAGGTTTAACCCCCTGATCGCCCGGCGGGTGATATCAATTAGGTTTTAGCGTCAGAGAGGGTCTGCGTCACACCCCAGGCAGCGTCAGGTTAGTGCCAGTAGCGCTAACACCCACACGTGAAGCATACACCCCCCTTAGTGGTATAGTATCTGATCAGCTCAATATCTGATCTGATCAGATCTATACTAGCGTCCCCAGCAGTTTAGGGTTCCCAAAAACGCACTGTTAGTGGGATCAGCCCAGATACCTGCTAGCACCTGCGTTTTGCCCCTCCGTCCAGCCCAGGCCACCGAAGTGCAGTATCGATCGATCACTGTCACTTGCAAAACACAACACACATAACTGCAGCGTTCGCACAGACAGGCCTGATCCCTGCGACTCCAGTGCTGTAGGAGGTGATTTCACCACCACAGTTAAAAAAAAAAAGCATATATGCCGAAGCATTGGGGCAGCAGGAGCGGAGGAGCGATTTTGCTCCTAATGCCGCGTACATACGGTCGAAATTCCGACGGAGGCTTGCCCGTGGAAAAGTCTGACCATGTGTACGCGGCATAACTTTTGCGAGAAGATGCCCCCATGCTTCGGCATATATAAATGGTGCATGTATGCCCATCATTAGAAGTGGGTGGATGAAGGGCGGTATTCTAATGGTGGGCATACCCACCGATCAATCCTTTTTTTTCGTTCAGCCAACAGGCTGCATGAAAAAAAAGATTACAATACATGTCCAACAAGGACCAGCAACGTACTGGTATGTTGCTGGACTTTGAATGTTTATACCAGAATGATGCCTGCGGGTTTAGGTATCATCTTGGTATCATTCTTTTCAGCCAGCGGCCGGCTTTCATGTAAAAGCAATCCTAGTGGCTAATTAGCCTCTGGACTGTTTTTACAAGCAGTGGGAGGGAATGTCCCCCCCCGGATATAAAAAGCGCCATTGGGAAATTGGGAAAGCATTTTATCACACCGATCTTGGTGTGGTCAGATGCTTTGAGGGCAGAGGAAAGATCTAGGGTCCAATAGACCCCAGTTTTTTCAAAAAAGAGTACCTGTCATTACCTATTGCTATCATAGGGGATATTTACATTCCCTGAGATAACAATAAAAGTGATAAAAATAAATAAATATGGAAGCAACAGTTTAAAAATAAAATAAAAAAGCAAAATTAATAATAAAAAAAAAAGCACCCCTGTCCTGCCCTGCTCTTGCCCAATGGCGAACGCAAGCGTCGGTCTGGCGTCATATGTAAACAGCAATTGCACCATGCATGTGAGGTATCACCGCGAAGGTCAGATCGAGGGCAGTAATTTTAGCAGTAGACCTCCTCTGTAAATCTAACGGGGTAACCTGTAAATGCTTTTAAAGGCTTTTAAAAATGTATGTAGTTTGTCGCCAATGCGCGTTTGTGCGAAATTTTAAAGCATGTCGTGTTTGGTATCTATGTACTCGGCCTAAGATCATCTTTTTTATTTCATCAAACATTTGGGCAATATAGTGTGTTTTAGTGCATTAAAATTAAAAAAAGTGTATTTTTTCCCAAAAAAATGCGTTTGAAAAATCGCTGCGCAAATACTGTGTAGAAAAAAAAATGCAACACCCACCATTTTATTCTGTAGGGCCTTTGCTTTAAATATATATATAATGTTTGGGGGTTCAACATAATTTTCTTGCAAAAAAAATATGTTTTCATGTAAACAAAAAGTGTCAAAAAGGGCTTTGTCTTCAAGTGGTTAGAAGAGTGGATGTAAGCTTCCTAATGTTGTGTATAAAATGCCAGAACAGTTCAAAACCCCCCCAAATGACCCCATTTTGGAAAGTAGACACCCCAAGCTATATACTGAGAGGCATGTCGAGTCCATGGAATATTTTATATGTTGACACAAGTTGCGGAAAAAATAAAAAAATGTTTTGTTTTTTTTGCACAAAGTTGTCACTAAATGATATATTGCTCAAACATGCCATGGGCATATGTGGAATTACACCCCAAAATACATTCTGCTGCTTCTCCTGAGTACGGGGATACCACATGTGTGAGACTTTTTGGGAGCCTAGCCGCGTACGGGACCCCAAAAACCAAGCAACGCCTTCAGGCTTTCTAAGGGTGTCAATTTTTGATTTCACTTCTCACTGCCTATCACAGTTTCGGAGGCCATGGAATGCCCAGATGGCACAAAACCCCCCAAATGACCCCATTTTGGAAAGTAGACACCCCAAGCTATTTGCTGAGAGGTATTGTGAGTATTTTGCAGATCTCGCTTTTTGTCACAAAGTTTTGAAAATTGAAAAAAAAAAAGAAAAAAAAAAAATGTTCTTTCTTCATTTTCAAAAACAAATGAGAGCTGTAAAATACTCACCATGCCTCTCAGCAAACAGCTTGGGGTGTCTACTTTCCAAAATGGGGTCATTTGGGGGGGTTTTGTGCTATTTTGGCATTTTATGGCCTTCAAAACTGTGATAGGTAGTGAGGAGTGAAATCAAAAATTTGCGCCCTTAGAAATCCTGGAGGCGGTGCTTGGTTTCCGGGGTCCCGTACGTGGCTAGGCTCCTAAAAAGTCCCACACATGTGGTATCCCCGTACTCAGGAGAAGCAGCAGAATGTATTTTGGGGTGCAATTCCACATATAACCATGGCATGTGTGAGCAATATATCATTTAGTGACAACTTTTTGTAATTTTTTTTTTTTTTGTCATTATTCAATCACTTGGGACAAAAAAAAAATATTCAATGGGCTCAACATGCCTCTCAGCAATTTCCTTGGGGTGTCTACTTTCTAAAATGGGGTCATTTGGGGGGGTTTTGTACTGCCCTGTCATTTTAGCACCTCAAGAAATGAGATAGGCAGTCATAAATTAAAAGCTGTGTAAATTCCAGAAAATGTACCCTAGTTTGTAAACGCTATAACTTTTGCGCAAACGGATAAATATACGCTTATTGACATTTTTTTTGCTAAAGACATGTGGCTGAATAAATTTTGGCCTAAATGTATGACTAAAATTGAGTTTATTCGATTTTTCTTATAACAAAAAGTAGAAAATATCATTTTTTTTCAAAATTTTCGTTTTTTTTTCCGTTTATATCGCAAAAAATAAAAATCGCAGAGGCAATCAAATACCATTAAAAGAAAGCTCTATTTGTGGGAAGAAAAGGACGCAAATTTCGTTTGGGTACAACATTGCATGTCCGCACAATTTACAGTTAAAGCAGCGCAGTGCAAAATTCTGAATTCACCTCTGGTCCTTTAGCTACCAAATGGTCCGGGGCTTAAGTGGTTAAACACAACGCAAATGCAACAAACCACTCGCATTAACACTATGGAAGTGTTTATTAACCACTTCAATACTGGACACTTTCACCCCCTTCCTGCCCAGGCCAATTTTCATCTTTCAGCGCTTTCACATTTTGAATGACAATTGCGCGGTCATGCAACACTGGACCCAAATGACATTTTTTATCATTTTTTTGAGACACATATGCCTCGTACACACGACCGAGTTTCTCGGCAAGAACCAGCAAGAAACTTGCTGGCAGAGATTTCTTGCCGAGAAATTCGTTCGTGTGTATGGTTTCTCGTCAAGAAAAGCGACAAGAATCTCGACGAGAAAATAGAGATCCTGCTCTCTATTTTCTCATCGAGATTCTCGTCAGGCTGTTTCTCGAAGAGAAAATGGTGTGTGTGTACACTTACCTTTTCGCCGGGAAGCCCGCGCATGCTCGAAATGACTTTGACGCATGCGCGGTAGCTTCCTAGGCATAGGATAGGGTGAACCAAGATGGCGGCGACGGCATCGAATGTGACGAGCGCATGCTCGTCGTATTCGATGACGTCACCGCGTTCGCTCCATTCAAAGAACCGCGGGTTCTTTGAATGGAGCGTGTGTACCCTCGGCCGGGACAAGTTTCTTGTCCAAGAATCTCGTCGAAAAAAACGACATGTTTTTTTCGACGAGAATCTCGGCCGTGTGTACGAGGCTTTAGAGCTTTCATTTGGTGGTATTTATTTACCACTGAGTTTTCTATTTTTTGCTAAACAAACCAAAAAAAAAAACTAAAAACTTTGAAAAAAGTAATAAAGTTTTCAAAATTTCTGTTATAAAATTTTGTAAATAAGTAATTTTTCTCCTTCACTGATGTGTGCTGAAAAGGCAGCACTGATGGGCAGGGCTGCTGATAGAAATTGTGGGGCCCCTTACAGACTACCAGACAGGGCCCCCCAAGAAAATATTATAGCTATATTTCGCTAAATATACAATAACATCCTTATTAGCAGACACAAATACAACATAACTCACAGAATTCCTGCAAAATCTAAAAGACAAAACTGAGTTAATAAATAAAAATGAAGATGAGATGAAAAAAATATACAGGCTCCGGGATCAGAGAAACAGAGAGAGAGAGAAAAAGTTACAGAGATAAACTCAGGAGCAGAGCTAACATTAGAGCCAGGGCTGGGAGGGGGATTAGTGAGGACGACTTTCTTATGCCGCGTACACACGATCGTTTTTAATGTCATTTAAAAAAAACACGTTTTTCTCGACGTGATTTTTCATGTTTCCTCTCAAGCCTGCCTTGCATACACACGTTCATTAAAAAAAACGCTTGAGCAAAGCGCAGTGACGTACAACACATACGACGGCACTATAAAGGGGAACTTCCGTTCGGATGGCGCCACCCTTCATGTGAGTAAAGTTTGTTGAGCGACGATTCGCGCTTTTCAGCCTCGTGCTTTTCAGTCCTTTACAGCGTGACGAATGTGCTATCTCCATTACAAACGCTAGTTTTACCAGAACAAGCGCTCCCGTCTCATACTTGATTCTGAGCATGCGCGTTTTTTTTCCCCTCGTAAAAGCTTACACACTACCGTTTTTCACAACGTTAAAAAAAAACGACGTGAAAAAATAGAGCAGGTTCTAATTTTTTTAGGCCATTTTTCACGTCGTTAAAAATGCTCTGGAGCCTACACACGATCGTTTTTAATGCCCATTTTTAAAAATGGCAATTTTAACATCATGAAAAACGATCGTGTGTACGCGGCATTAGGAGATAAAAGCTGGCAGCAGGGAGAGGGGGAGAGACCAGCTTTTAGCTGCTGGAGGAAGAGTTCTGCAATTGTCATGCATCACTAATCCCCCCCCCCCGTGTGCTCGGGCCCCTACAAGAGGACCGGTGGTCCTCCCTATCAGCGGCCCTGCTAATGGGCACTGATGAGGAGGCACTAATATGCAGCACTAATAGGCACTGATAGGCAGCATTGATATGGAGCACTGATGGAGACTGATAAGTGTCACTGATGGACACTGACAGGCATCACTGAGGGGCACTGAAATGCAGCACTGATGGGCACTGATTGGCATGACTGATGGGTACTGATTGGCGTCACTGGTGGGCATCGCTGATGGAGCTGCACTGATAATCATTGCACTGATTATCAGTGCAGATCTTACCTGTAAGGAAAGCTGCTTATCAGCTCTCCTCTCCTCAGGCACTGTCAGCGAGAGTAGAGGAATGCAGATAACTGGCACTTCCTAGTTACACTGTGATCAGCTGTGATTGGACACAGCTGATCACATTGTAAAGAGCCTACACTGCACCACCAATCGACATGCACGAGAGGCTTGTTCTAAAGGACGTCATATCCATTCAGAACAATGAAACCCCTGCCCGGCTGTCATTTTGCTATAGGCCAGGTGGGAAGTGGTTAAGCCTCAGTATTTTGAGCAAGCATGAACAATGCCTTACCCACTCAGCAGCTCCCTCATGGCTGCAAGAAGTGGGGGGCCGCTGGGAGATAAAGTTCCAAACTGCCACTCATTGGAAGAACAGTACAGGCAACAGGAGCTGTAGTGCCAGGAAGGAGAAAAGGGGAGAGAGAACACAGCCTGCACTGCCACCTAGCTCTCTCCCCCGAGCTCCCATCACTGGGCTAACAGTCAGCTGTGGCACCCCTCTCAATGTCCCCCCCCCCTCTCCAGTTTTGGTCCAGATCACATGACCCTCTTTTGTTCTACTTATGGAAGTTGAGAAAATAAATCAGAAGCAGCAGACTTGACCGTCTCACCAACCAGTCTTTTTGTGTGATTTTACCACGTCACTGTTGGAAGACTTTAGAACCTCATGTGAACTCTTTGAGCACACTGCAAGGACCATATGGTGGATACTTCTGGCTAGTGATGAGCCGAACACCCCCGGGTTCGGTTCGCACCAGAACCCGCGAACGGACCGAAAGTTCGAACGAACATTAGAACCCTATTAAATACAATGGATGCGAACGTTCGAATTCTAAAGTGCTAATTATAACAACTATTATGCATGTTATTGTCCTAAAAAGGGTTTGGGAACCCGGGTTCTGCACCAGGGGACATGTATCAATGCAAAAAGAAGTTTTAAAAACGGTCGTTTTTCGGGAGCAGTCATTTTAATGATGCATAAAGTGAAAAAAAAAAAGTCAAATATTCCTTTAAATATCGTACCTGGGGGGTGTCTAAAGTATGCCTGTGAAGTGCCACGTGTTTCCCGTGTTTAGAACTGTCCCTGCACAAAATGACACTTCTAAAGGAAAAAAAAGCCATTTAAAACTGCTTGCGGCTTTAATGTAATGTCTGGTCCCGGTAATATGGATGAAATTCTTTAAGAAAAATGGCATAGCTACCCCATGACCCCCCCCCTACCCCAGC
Organism: Rana muscosa; assembly: GCA_029206835.1. Lineage (NCBI taxonomy): Eukaryota > Metazoa > Chordata > Amphibia > Anura > Ranidae > Rana > Rana muscosa. Next base: position 10,829,447 of record CM055125.1, on the reverse strand, counting down.
CCATTACCAGCCCCTTAGGGTCTTGTATGGATATTAAGGGGAACCCCGCACATAAAATAAAAAAGGCCCTATATACTCTGAACAGCCCTATACAGGCGGTGCATACAAGACAGGGACTGTAGGTTTGTTCTTATGTAGAGTCTGTTTGTAATTTTGAACAGGTACATTGTTGAAGTGTAGCTCCAGACCAAAAATCTATTTTTAAACTTTTTGGAAAACATAGGTAAGGGTTATCACCCCTGTAACATTTGTTTTGCTGTCTGTGCCCCTGTTCAGAACATTTCACCTCACTTTCCGTCCCAATGACAACTGTTTTTGAAATGTGGTGTTTTTCTTGAAACAAGGATTGCTGATAAAGCATCAGTACAGAGGAGACACCTTTCTCCCATATTTATTCTTACAGGAGAGAATTTTCCTTCCTAGTGGTAGATTTCCTCTCACTTCCTGTTGTCTTCTTGCGTTTGCAAGTAGGAGTCGTTTGTAAGTTGGATGTTTGAAAGTAGGGACCTGCCGTATATACTCTGCAGAAATAGGCCCCTTAGTTGTTGGTGTTGGCACAACACTGTAAGCACTCACAGTTACTCTTGGTTGGTGCTGGAACGCCCTGCTGTCAACTATTATATCAGGAATTTTAATTACATATAATTGTTGAACAGTGGTAGTAAAAATTGGGCCTTTGATGGTGGTGCTGGTGCCACAACACTGTAAGCCCTGACAGTTACTCTTGGTGGGTGCAGCAATGGGCCCTGCTGTGAATTATTAGATCAAGAATTGTAATTACATGCCCCTGTTGAACAGGGGCTGAAAAATTGGGCCTTAGGCACTGGTGGCACAACACTGCAACCCCTCACAGATACTGTACTTGGAGCACAGCAATGAGCCCTGTTGCAAAGTATTGCTTCAAAAATTGTAATGACACGCCCCTGTTAAACAGGGGCTGAAAAATTGGGCCTTAGGCACTGGTGGCACAACACTGCAACTCCTCACAGATACTGTACTTGGAGCACACCAATGAGCCCTGTTGCAAAGTATTGCTTCAAAAATTGTAATGACACGCCCCTGTTAAACAGGGGCTGAAAAATTGGGCCTTAGGCACTGGTGGCACAACACTGCAACTCCTCACAGATACTGTACTTGGAGCACAGCAATGAGCCCTGTTGCAAAGTATTGCTTCAAAAATTGTAATTACACGCCCCTGTTAAACAGGGGCTGAAAAATTGGGCGTTAGGCACTGGTGGCGGCACCCATAAACAAAAATGATCTTACAAGCTATCATCATCAATCGTATCATTGAGGACTCGGAGGAGGAGGATAGCCAGTCAACATAACAGCACAGGCACTCAGCATCAGCATCAGTCTTGAAGGGATGTGACATGTTAAAATCAATTAGTCTGTTATATCAGCATCAGGTGTGTGGTAGCTGGTGGTGATCCAAGACTGGTTCATCTTGATGAAAGTCAGTCGATCAACCGAGTCGGTGGACAGGCGCACCCTGTGATCCGTGACAAATCCTCCAGCAGCACTGAATGTGCGTTCCGAAAGAACGCTGGATGCAGGACAGGCCAGTAGCTCAATTGCATACTGTGCAAGCTCTGGCCAGTGATCCATCCTCAAGACCCAGTAAGCCAGAGGATTTTCGGTGGGGAAGGTGTCCAAGTCTGACCTTGCCCCTAGATATTCCTGCACCATGTTTATCAGACGCTGGCGATGGTTGCTGGAACCGATCATACTTTGGGGCTGCGGACTAAAGAATTGTCTGAACGCATCGGTCAGACGGCCACCTTCCCCACCGCTCCTTCTTTGACTGGCCGAAGCCTCAGCAACTCGTTGTCCAGGACCAGGAGTTTGCAACCTCCCAGTCTCTGGGAACGCGTTGCACAGACCTTTCTGCAAGGCCTCCCGGAGTTGTCTCATCCTCTGCTCCCTCAGCGACGGTAACATAAGGTCCGCAACCTTACCCTTGTACCGTGGATCAAGGAGAGTGGCCAGCCAGTAATGGTCCCTCTCCTTGATCCGAAGAATACGAGGATCCTTCCGCAGACTTTGCAGGATCAGGGAGGCCATGCAGCGTAGGTTTGCTGAGGCATTCGCTCCGGAGTCCTCTGGGTCACTAAGGACGACATGATCCGCAGCCACCTCCTCCCAGCCACGTACAAGTCCACTGGTTTCTTGGGACTGTAAATCATCCCTAAAAGACTGCTGCTGATGATGCTGAGTGCCAGCCTCCACCTCCATGCTGACACAATCCTCCTCCTCCTCCTCCTCCTCCTCCTCCTCTTCCTGTGCGATGGGTGGGACAGAAGGAACACTGTCTGGGTAAAGGGGGCCTTGAGAGGCAAGGAAGTCCTCCTCTTCCTGCCTCTGTTCTGCCTCAAGTGCCCTGTCCATTATTCCACGCAGCGTGTGCTCCAACAGGTGGACAAGAGGTACAGTGTCACTGATGCATGCACTGTCACTGCTCACCATCCTCGTGGCCTCCTCAAATGGTGCCAGGACAGTGCATGCATCCCTGATCATGCCCCACTGGCGTGGAGAAAAAAAACCAAGCTCCCCTGACCCTGTCCTGGTGCCGTAGTCGCACAGGTACTCATTGATGGCCCTCTGCTGCGTGTGCAGCCACTGCAGCATGGCCAACGTTGAGTTCCACCTGGTGGGCATGTCACATATAAGGCGGTTCTTGGGCAGGTTCAACTCCTTTTGCAGCTCAGCCAGGCGAGCACTGGCATTATAAGATCTGCGGAAATGCACACAGACTTTCCTGGCCTGCCTCAGGACATCCTGTAAGCCCGGGTACCTGCCCAAGAAGCGCTGCACCACCAGGTTAAGGACGTGAGCCACACAGGGCACATGGGTCAGTTGTCCCTGTCGGAGGGCGGAGAGGAGGTTGGTGCCATTGTCGCAAACCACCATTCCTGGCTTAAGCTGGCGTGGCGTCAACCACCTCTCGGCCTGGCCCTGCAGAGCAGACAGGACCTCTGCCCCAGTGTGGCTTCTGTCCCCCAAACACACCAGCGCAAGCACGGCATGGCATCTTTTTGCCTGCGTACTTGCGTAGCCCCGTGAACGGCTACGGAGCACCGCTGGTTCATAGGACAAACCACAGGAAGAGGCCATGGAGGAAGAAGAAGAGGAGGGGGTGGAGGAGAGAGGTGTGTCACAACCAGTAGTAGCATTTTGGAGGCGTGGCGGTGGGACAACCTCCAACACTACTGCACCTTGTCCTGAATCCTTCCCAGCTGCCAAAAGAGTGACCCAATGGGCCGTGAAAGAAAGGTAACGTCCCTGTCCATGCCTGCTGGACCATGAGTCAGCGGTAATATGCACCTTACCGCTGACCGCCCTGTCCAGCGAGGCCAAGACATTGCCTTCCACATGCCGGTAGAGAGCCGGAATAGCCTTCCGTGAGAAAAAGTGGCGTTTGGGAACCTGCCACTGAGGAACTGCACATTGCACAAACTCACGGAAGGGGGCCGAGTCTACCAACTGAAAAGGCAGCAGTTGAAGCGCTAGCAATTTAGCCAAGCTAGCATTCAACCGCTGGGCATGTGGATGGCTGGGAGTGAACTTCTTTCGACGGTCCAGCAGCTGGGGCAGGGAAATTTGCCTGCTAGAATCGGACGTCGGTGTACTGCTAGCAGAGTGGGCGCAAGTACTTGGCTGTGACACACCTAATTCTACACCTTCATTCCTCTCAGTGCATGTTTCAGAGAGGACTGAAGTTATAGTGGGGTTGGAGATCCCAGCTGATGCGGTGCAAGGAGAGGTCCGCTTTGTTCTTTGGTGTGGGTCTTTGAGGTAGGCTTGCCAACGAGCTGCATGGCAGGTCAACATATGTCTGGTCAGGCATGTGGTACCCAAGCGGCTGATGTTTTGGCCACGCGATATACGCTTGAGACATATGTTGCAAACAGCAGCTGTGCGATCTGATGCACTAGCCTCAAAAAAGGCCCACACCAAAGAACTTTTTGAATGACGGGCAGAGGCAGCGCCCTGCACAGGCGGAGCTCTGCGGTGTGATTCCGTCGGTGTACTGCCCTTACGCTGGCCACCAAAGGGCATCCTGCCTCGTTGGAGATGTGCCTCCTCCTCATCCTCCTCCTCCTCCTCTCTCCTATTAGGCACCCACGTGGAGTCAGTGACCTCATCATCCCCTCCCTCCTCATCACTGGAGCCAATCTGGCAGTATGCTGCAGCTGCTGGAACATGACTGCCAGATTGGTGTCCTTCTTGAGCATCCCCTCTGTCTGCTCTCACGCTACTGCCTTCCTCTAGCTGGGTTTCATCATCAGACCCTTCGAAACGCTGGGCATCCTCCTGGAGCATGTACCCAACACTGTGCTGAAACAGTTCGGGGGACTCCTCAGGAGGAGGACATGGTGGGTCTAGGGAAGGAGTGACTGATGATTTGTCTGACATTGATACCAGGGAAGACGACGCTTTGGCAGCTGCTTTTCCAGTACCCTGAGCCTGGGTGAGAGAGGATGAGGAGGAGGAGGAGGGCTTGGTCATCCACTCTACCAAGTCTTCGGCATGATGTGGCTCAACATGTCCAGCTGCCGAAAAGAAGGACAAGCGTGTCCCATGGCCATGTGCTGATGACAATGCACCGCGTCCACGACCAGCACTGTTGCCCCCAGACACAGAGCCTGCTTGCCCTCTTTTATTGCCTCCTGACTGTCTGCCTCTCCTTGTTTGCCTTCCAGACATTCTAATAGATGGCCTGCAGGGAGATGGGAAAAAAGCAATAAGGGCTACCTTCAGGTGTCCTTCTCTGTCCCTTGAAACAAGGACTTTCACAGTGAAAGAAACTGACACTCTCCCTACCTACAGTTTTCTGTCCCTAGAAAAAATGTTTTTTTTAATCACAATATAGCACAAGGACAATTCACTCACTGTCCTTACAGGTCCCTGGAAACAAGGACTTGCAGAGTGAAAGAAAAAAAACACTCTCCCTACCTACAGTTTTCTGTCCCTAGAAAAAATGTTTTTTTTAATCACAATATAACACAAGGACAATTCACTCACTGTCCTTCCAGGTCCCTGGAAACAAGGACTTGCAGAGTGAAATAAACTGACACTCTCCCTACCTACAGTTTTCTGTCCCTAGAAAAAATGTTTTTTTTAATCACAATATAGCACAAGGACAATTCACTCACTGTCCTTACAGGTCCCTGGAAACAAGGACTTGCAGAGTGAAATAAACTGACACTCTCCCTACCTACAGTTTTCTGTCCCTAGAATAAATGTTTTTTTTAATCACAATATAGCACAAGGACAATTCAGTCACTGTCCTTCCAGGTCCCTGGAAACAAGGACTTGCAGAGTGAAATAAACTGACACTCTCCCTACCTACAGTTTTCTGTCCCTAGAATAAATGTTTTTTTTAATCACAATATAGCACAAGGACAATTCAGTCACTGTCCTTCCAGGTCCCTGGAAACAAGGACTTGCAGAGTGAAATAAACTGACACTCTCCCTACCTACAGTTTTCTGTCCCTAGAATAAATGTTTTTTTTAATCACAATATAGCACAAGGACAATTCAGTCACTGTCCTTCCAGGTCCCTGGAAACAAGGACTTGCAGAGTGAAATAAACTGACACTCTCCCTACCTACAGTTTTCTGTCCCTAGAATAAATGTTTTTTTTAATCACAATATAGCACAAGGACAATTCAGTCACTGTCCTTCCAGGTCCCTGGAAACAAGGACTTGCAGAGTGAAAGAAACTGACACTCTCCCTACCTACAGTTTTCTGTCCCTAGAATAAATGTTTTTTTTAATCACAATATAGCACAAGGACAATTCAGTCACTGTCCTTCCAGGTCCCTGGAAACAAGGACTTGCAGAGTGAAATAAACTGACACTCTCCCTACCTACAGTTTTCTGTCCCTAGAATAAATGTTTTTTTTAATCACAATATAGCACAAGGACAATTCAGTCACTGTCCTTCCAGGTCCCTGGAAACAAGGACTTGCAGAGTGAAAGAAACTGACACTCTCCCTACCTACAGTTTTCTGTCCCTAGAATAAATGTTTTTTTAAGCACAATATAGCACAAGGACAATTCACTCACTGTCCTTCCAGGTCCCTGGAAACAAGGACTTGCAGAGTGAAAGAAACTGACACTGTCCCTACCTACAGTTTTCTGTCCCTAGAATAAATGTTTTTTTTAAGCACACTATAGCACAAGGACAATTCAGTCACTGTCCTTCCAGGTCCCTGGAAACAAGGACTTGCAGAGTGAAATAAACTGACACTCTCCCTACCTACAGTTTTCTGTCCCTAGAATAAATGTTTTTTTAAGCACAATATAGCACAAGGACAATTCACTCACTGTCCTTCCAGGTCCCTGGAAACAAGGACTTGCAGAGTGAAAGAAACTGACACTGTCCCTACCTACAGTTTTCTGTCCCTAGAATAAATGTTTTTTTTAAGCACACTATAGCACAAGGACAATTCAGTCACTGTCCTTCCAGGTCCCTGGAAACAAGGACTTGCAGAGTGAAATAAACTGACACTCTCCCTACCTACAGTTTTCTGTCCCTAGAAAAAATGTTTTTTTTAATCACAATATAGCACAAGGACAATTCAGTCACTGTCCTTCCAGGTCCCTGGAAACAAGGACTTGCAGAGTGAAATAAACTGACACTCTCCCTACCTACAGTTTTCTGTCCCTAGAAAAAATGTTTTTTTTAATCACAATATAGCACAAGGACAATTCACTCACTGTCCTTACAGGTCCCTGGAAACAAGGACTTGCAGAGTGAAATAAACTGACACTCTCCCTACCTACAGTTTTCTGTCCCTAGAATAAATGTTTTTTTTAATCACAATATAGCACAAGGACAATTCAGTCACTGTCCTTCCAGGTCCCTGGAAACAAGGACTTGCAGAGTGAAAGAAACTGACACTGTCCCTACCTACAGTTTTCTGTCCCTAGAATAAATGTTTTTTTTAAGCACACTATAGCACAAGCACAAAACACACTGACACTCTCCCTACCTATCCTTCTCTTTCCCTAAACTAAAGGAATCCAGGTTAAGCAAGAAAGAAATAACAGTCACTGTCCCTGCCTATGCTGCTCTATCCCTGCTCCGGAACACACTACACTAGGCCGCCGTGCTGGCGGCCTTTTATAGTGTGGGGCGTGTACTAAACACCCTCAGCAATAATTGGCCACAGGCATCCTGCCTGTGGCCAATCATTGCTCTCCTCGCTGCCGGCGCTGTGATTGGCCAAGCATGCGGGGTCACAGTGCATGCTTGGCCAATCACAGCGCCTGGATGACACTGCGATGGCGTAGTGCATTGTGGGCCGTTCGCGTCACTCGAATTTGGCGCGAACGGCCCAAATCGTTCGATCTTCGTCGAACGATCGAACAGCCGATGTTCGAGTCGAACGTATGTTCGACTCGAACACGAAGCTCATCCCTACTTCTGGCAACCAATTCTTCTGATGACGTCACCCTTGATGACGAAACGTGTAAGACTGGAACTCACGTGTCATGTCTTGGTGGAACCCACGCTGACTCTGTTTTGGGTCTAGTGGCTTCCATTACCTTCGTTGTCTACTGCGGTTGCTTGCATAGGAGGTTTCATTGTCTTATTGCTTTACTTGTTATATTGCTGCAGCCTTTTTGAGGATTTTAAATAAAATTACCCTTCGGTATTATGCTACTAGGAGTCCGTCCCCTTTTATTTCTTTCCTGCACTGCTGTTGACATCCCGTTGGAGCCATGTTCCATCTTGACGAGGAGGACATTGAAGGATTCGTTCAAAGACCCAGGGAGGTCGGGAAGACCCCCATAAGCCATTATGATCCTTTCTGCCATAAGGTAGTAGGGTCCACACCATCTGGTGAGTAAAACTACACACTTTATTTGTTTGCACAATCCATATAGGAGGTTTTTCATCTAGATCATTCAAGGAACTGTTTGGGATTTTGTCTCTTCACAATTAAATATATTGGACTATTGTTCATTTATTTATTTATCTACCAATTGGTTTACTCATGCTTGCCACGTTTTAGAGATTTTCACTATCATCAGTTATAATTTTTCACATTTGTTGCATTTATTTGCATCTAGGTATACATATTTATTTTTATCCACGATTGTTATATCCATTTTGGGGGTTTGGTAAGCGGTGTTTGCACAACAGGTCCTGTGCGCGGCTTTAACCAATTAGCATCACCCACGTCAGTACAAGGGAAGGTGATCACTGTAGGCAGGACCCTCCCATAATACAGGCAGAGAAGAAAGAAAATTTAGGAAGCTGCCTCCATTGAAAATATGAAAGAACATCAGACGCATTCTGCTTAGCTCCCCGTAGGGGACTTCCTCTAACTTTGTGAGCAAACGCGGCAAGATAGGTTGGATCCTTTGGAGACATTGCTGTATGCAGTCAATTCATTGACTATTAAATCATTTGGTAAGAGGAGCTAAGCAGAGTGTGGCTGATATTCTTTTATATTTTCAATGGAGTGTGGAGACAGACTATAGAGGCCATCACTCACATTGTCTATGGAACTATGTGTGTCAGGGCCCAGCCTGTCACATGACTGCAATTTCAAGTGGCTAAACCAAGCCTTCTTTTCCTTTTTAATTCGTTTTTTGATTATTGGTGGGAAGGGAAAGAATAGTTGAACAGTTTTACTTTTTTAATTTTTAAGTTATGTATGAAAGACCTACATCATGTAACTCTAAATATACTGTAGCAGGCAGAGCTACCTTTTTTAACCACTAGCCTACCGGGCACTTTCACCCCCTTCCTGCCCAGGCCAATTTTTAGCTTTCAGCGCTGTTGCACTTTAAATGACTTAGCGGGGGTCTAAATTTAGGGGGTACACCTGGGTGGTAGTATGATCCAGGATGTGCTAATTGTGAAAGGATTTACACCATTCAAATTGTGGAGGACTTGGTGGTGTGATATTCTCCTTGACCTGTGGGTGGCGATGTTCCCGCGGGTCAAGGTAGAATCATTGCCACAGTGCTGTCTCCTTTTTGTCCCATTCCGGCGGTGGTACAGCGGGGCGGGGAACCTGCTGTGGCGTTAGGGGAGGATATAAAGGGGAGAGACGCCCTCGCCACAAGGTCTTCTTTTTCTACATCCAGCGCCCAGGCACCTTAGGCCTGGGTGCTGGCGGTTCAGAGTTCCGGCCTAGGTGCCCATGGCCTGGCCGGAGCGGTGTTGGAGTCCATCCCAGGCACCTTAAGCCTGGGGTGAGGTACTACATCGGAGGCCTGGGGCTCAGTGACTTTGGCTGGGTCCCGCAAGGGCGGGATTGTCCGAGGGTCCCTGAGGTGGATGGGGCTCGTATCTGAGGCGAGGAGGCCGGAGAGGTCACCCTTCTGAAGAAACGGAGCAGCATCAACCCGGTGACAGAGGGGCCTCTGGTAACTCTCTTGGAGGGACATCTTCCCCCTGATAGGGGCCACAAAGCAGCGAAAGTACTCCTGTTTCTGTTCTCTGGGGTCGCTGGTAGAGACCCTGAAGGTTTAAGTTCTTTTACAAGCCATGGGCTTTAGCAACCGCTGGTGAATCCACAGTGGTTTAGTTTACTTATCAGTACAGTGCCTCGACCTGCTCACCCCACCGTATTGAACTGTTTATTGGGTCTCAACCAGTCGGCTGGAAAAGGACTGTTTATTAGAGTGTGTTAATAAACAAGAGTTGGACCCTCTATCGGTGTGTGGAACTCTGGTTAATGGGAGCAAAGGGGAGTGTCAGTACAGCAGGACTTGGTTCTTAAAGAGACACACAGGCCCGAGGAGAATAATAGGTACTGGCCTTCACCTCACCCACAGAAATGGGGAGGACATGGGCCATAGCGCATCTCACCCTCATGTACAACATACCCCTAGACCAGAAAGAGGGGGTGAGGCCGCTACACGTGGAGGCTCGTAAGTCCGGGATAATGTGTGTTTTGACTATGGAACTGAGAACGTCTGTGTTTGAACTTTGCTGCCCGGAGGAGTTCCGAGTGGGTCGACCATATTACTGGCCAAAGTGCATCCCTGCTCGAAGTCGTGGACATGACCCTAAGACGGGAAAGGCCCATGAAGAAGAGCGAGAAGAGGGAGAAGTCCAGCCATGTGACGTACTACATGTGGAGGCTTTTACTGCAGTGCGCCATGAGGCACCCCATAGCTGCGCAGTTCGTGGGCGGAGACTGGTGGAAGCCCGCGAAAACGTGCAAGTTGTGGGAGGAGTCTGGCCATGTGAGGAGATACACGTGGAAACTCCGGCGCGTGGTCAGTGCGTGATGGAGCAGCAGATAGTCGGGATGACCTCAAGTTCCCCGTGGATTCCGGTTCCCTACCCCACGAAGATGACTGCTTTTGCTGCTCCCCTTACAGACACGGGGATAAGACTTAGGCCCCGAGGGCAGTTGGCTCTGTACACCTGCAGAGACACGGAGGCTTGGGACTGTCCCGGATGCTCGGGACTGGTGGTCAACCTGAAGCCATTCGGGCGTTGTGAGGCATGCAAGGAGTTTCTATTCGAGGTGGAGCCATCCACAGCAAGGCCCTGGGCCCTTCACCTCAACTGCCTCACAGGTACCGCTACTCCGGAAGGGGAGATCCAGGCCTTTGCGGAGGTTCCCGTACGCACTGACCAGGGCGACGTGACTGCCCAACCAGAGACTGAGAGAGAAAAATCTGAGGATGCTGCTTCGGTCGCCACAAGCTTCCTGCTACCACCACCTCTGAAGAGGAAAGTCGGCCTGGTACAGGCCTCCTGTGGTCGTAGTCGAGCTTCACCCCGCCGCTTGCCTGGCCTGGATGGCGCCAGTAGAGAGAAAAGTCCTGGACATCCTGCTTCTTCAAAAGGTCCAGGTGAGCCAGGGGCTGGGACTGTGGTGGTGGTTGGAGGTGTCGGGAGTCCACAGTTGGTGGAGCCCGTAAGGGAGGGTGATTCTGTGTCAACTGGGAATTACCTACCCGCAGAGATGTATGACACTTCCGACCTGGAATCGCTGTCGGACTGTGGAGATGATGGTGAAATTGACGAACTCTTTCACCGCAAGGGCTGGGACAAAAAGCCATTGCCCGTGCTACGTGCATCTTGGGATCTGCCTATGTCCACAGGAGACAGTATGCCCCGGGCGGAAGCCCCTGGGCTCACGAGGAAGCCTAGTCCTCCGCTTGTTCTTCCCCCACCCGCAGCATCACTCGTTCTGGTAGCGGGAACACAGCGCGCATCACTGCGGGCACCGAGATTCAACCCATCAGAGGTAGTTAAAGTACCTCGGCATCCAGAAGCCATCGTGCCGCCCGGAGAAGGAGAGCGTGCCACGATGCCACCTTTGGCCCGACTGCAGAGGCTCTTCAGTCAGAGGGTTGCCCGTGAGTATGGATGGGTGTATCCTTACTTGCCTCGGGACTTGCTTTTTGAGGTCGAAGTCCTGCGGCAGCGATGGTATGACGAGTTTGTCTGGGAGAAGCTTAAAGTGCCTCATGCCCGCCGGTACTTGTCCTGTTCACCATCAGTGTCTAAACAATTCAAGGACTGCAGAGCGGAATGGATGTTGGGCCGTCATATCCATGCAGACAAGGTGCTTAACTACCGGAAGGATGGAGATGCCATTGACTATACTGTTGAAACATTTGATAAGCATCTGAAGCTCCTGTTCTTACCGCATCCTAAGTTCTATTTGTAGGAGAAAAGACTCCTGTATGTTCTCTTGTTGCTGGACTTTCTGGAAGTGTTTTCCAAGAATACAAGAACTGTGCCCTGTTTTTTTTTTTTTTCACTCTTTGGAGAAATGGGAGCCATTTGTTTTGTTCTCCCTCTTTCTTCCTGCATTAAAGGCAAAGACATTGGGGTAGAATCAGAGTAGGGACACAGTCAGAAGAAGGAGGGTTGTCTGGAAGATTCAACCAAGTGTCATCACCGCGACACTGTCACCAGGGGGCAGTGTTGTGCAACGACTGTTTTTTTTTTTTACACTTGCACCACCTTGCTCATTGGAGCGAATGGGTCTCTCGGCTGAAAGACCCATTCATTCCAAGTTACACCAATGTGTTAGGATGTTTTGTTTTTTTTCTTTCCCCTCTGCAGGTGATACATCTGTCAAGGCTACTGAGTATGGGGTGGTTCTTAGACAGTAATGGGAGGGATTGTAATTTTGTATATGTTCAAATGGTTTTATTGCAAAGTTCTATTATTTTATGTTCCCCTTCCCTTGAGCAGGTCTTGGCAAAAATTGGGATTTCAACTTTGAGGGATGACCTCTGGGGTCAGGCCTATGTTACCACTCTTTGGGAGACATGGGTTTGCACCAGACGCTGGGGGACCAGCGTCAAATCACTAGGGGGAGAGTGTAGCGGGGGTCTAAATTTAGGGGGTACACCTGGGTGGTAGTATGATCCAGGATGTGCTAATTGTGAAAGGATTTACACCATTCAAATTGTGGAGGACTTGGTGGTGTGCTATTCTCCTTGACCTGTGGGTGGCGATGTTCCCGCGGGTCAAGGTAGAATCATTGCCACAGTGCTGTCTCCTTTTTGTCCCATTCCGGCGGTGGTACAGCGGGGCGGGGAACCTGCTGTGGCGTCACGGGAGGATATAAAGGGGAGAGACGCCCTCGCCACGAGGTCTTCTTTTTCTGCATCCAGCGCCCAGGGTGCTGGCGGTTCGGAGTTCCAGCCTAGGTGCCCATGGCCTGGCCGGAGCGGTGTTGGAGTCCATCCCAGGCACCTTAAGCCTGGGGTGAGGTACTACATCGGAGGCCTGGGGCTCAGTGACTTTGACTGGGTCCCGCAAGGGCGGGATTGTCCGAGGGTCCCTGAGGTGGATGGGGCTCGTATCTGAGGCGAGGAGGCCGGAGAGGTCACCCTTCTGAAGAAACGGAGCAGCATCAACCCGGTGACAGAGGGGCCTCTGGTAACTCTCTTGGAGGGACATCTTCCCCCTGATAGGGGCCACAACGCAGCGAAGGTACTCCTGTTTCTGTTCTCTGGGGTCGCTGGTAGAGACCCTGAAGGTTTAAGTTCTTTCACAAGCCATGGGCTTTAGCAACCGCTGGTGAATCCACAGTGGTTTCGTTTACTTATCAGGACAGTGCCTCGACCTGCTCACCCCACTGTATTGAACTGTTTATTGGGTCTCAACCAGTCGGCTGGAAAAGGACTGTTTATTAGAGTGTGTTAATAAACAAGAGTTGGACCCTCTATCGGTGTGTGTAACTCTGGTTAATGGAAGCAAAGGGGAGTGTCAGTACAGCAGGACTTGGTTCTTAAAGAGACACACAGGCCCGAGGAGAATAACAGGTACTGGCCTTCACCTCACCCACAGCAATGGGGAGGACATGGGCCGTAGCGCATCTCACCCTCATGTACAACATACCCCTAGACCAGAAAGAGGGGGTGAGGCCGCTACATGACAATTATGTGGTCATGCAATACTCCCCAAATTACATTTTAATCATTTTTTGGAGACAGATAGAGCTTTCTTTCGTGGTATTTAATCACCACTGGGTTTTTTATTTTTTGCTAAATAAATGAAAAAAATACCAATTTTGTAAACTTTTGTTTTTGTTTTTGTTTTTGTTATAAAAAAATTTTTAATAATTTTTCTCTTGCACTGATGGAGAGACACTGATAGGATGGCGCTAATGAGCACTGATAGGCGGAACTTATGGGCATTGATAGACTGTACTGATGAAGAGGCACTGATGAGGCTGCACTGATAAGGTGGCACTGATGGGAATTGATATGCTGCACTGATCATCGGGGCATTGATTATCAGTGTAAATGTCTGCTGTCACAGGAATGCCAGTTATTGGCTTTCCATTCCTCACATAGTGACAGCGCTGAGGAAAGAAAATGCTGTTAACCAGCATTTGTTTACATGGGATTAGCTGTGATTGGACACAGCTAATCACATGGTAAAGAGTCAATGCCATTGGCACTTTACCCTGATCGGTGATGTGCTGTGTGCGAGGGACACAGCTCACCACTGATCACTGACTGGAGACATGCACGAGTAGCATGACTGGGACAACATTGTATGACGTCAACCCAGAAGGAGGAGAGCCCTCAATCTGCTATTATATGTATTTTTATGAATTAATAATTTGGATTCCTGTAAAATCCACATATTTATTCTCTAAACATAAGATTTACCATTAGGTAGGGCTTTAAAGAAAATTACACTTTGAATTCCAGCAAGAATGATGCATTTAATTTCTATTTTTCACCTTTTATTCATTCATGTAAAATCCCCAAAAAAAAAACTGTTTCTGTAATTGCAGTGTTATTTGGAATTTGGCATAAATTTGTTAGTGTACCTAAATCTGCTGGTACATTTAATACTCCCCTCCCCGAAATTGACAATGCTGCTGTCCAAAGGCATCTCTGTTGCTCCTTCATGCACTTCACGCTCTAATACAGGAGGTGTGTTACTTGCCAGATTACCAGGTGAGAACGAAAGCAGCCATCACATCTAATAAATCAGAGGTCGGCAACGTACGGCCCAAAGGGCCGCACTCGGCCCGCCACCGCTAACTCTCTGGTCTGTCAGTGCCCATGATTAATTCACGGGCACCTGGCCCGCAGACATTTTCGCCGCTGTCCTCTTCATTGGACAGCGGCGAGTGGCTGGTATCACAGGGCTGGATGGGGGCGGGAACTTCTGGTGTATACTTTTCAGTAAGTGCCACATATAGTATTAATTAACTTCAGCAGTTCCTGCCCCCATCATGCCCTGTGATGTTGATCTCTGCTCTGCTGTGTAAGGTAGGAGAGTTCTGTGTTTGTGTGTGGGGTGGGGTTCAGAGGACACTGCTTTGGGGGGAAACAGAAAACTGCTATGGGGGGGGGCAGAGGACACTATGGGAGTGATGTAAAGGGGGACAGATGACACTGCTATGGGGGGGGGGGCCTATAGCTCCCAACTGTCCCTGATTTGGAGCAATGTCCCTCTGTCCCTCTTTCCTCCTCATTTGTCCCTCATTTTGGTCTGATCTATATAGATGTATATACAATGCACTTTTTATCTTTCAAAAAGTGATTGCCAGTGCTAAACCTTTCATCCAAATTTCTAAATTGCTGCATTTGTAAATTCTAAAAGCCAATATAAAGGAATAGTAGGGGTAAAAAAACACTTGTGGATTTTCTTTGGGGGGTTAATGCTCCTTTAAGGGTGTGTGGCAGGGGGCGTGTCCTATGCCTATGTAGCGCCCCTTTACTTTTCAGGGGTGCTATGTGCCTAAACTTAGGGGTTGGTCTGAGTCAGTAGTCAGGCTCAGACCGCTTTGATTGTTAGGTTTCTTTGCTTCTGCCTATGTGGTGTTGCCTGGTGTGTAGTTCCCTGTGGCCTGTAGGTAGCGCTGCCATATCAGGTCAGGGTTGAACCATGGGTAATATTGCTACGTCTTAAGGTGTCCTCTCTCGGCGGTTGTGCGGTGGGCATGGTTGGCCCGCTGTGCATGCTGGGAGAGGGTACATAAGGGGCAGACGCGATCTTTCGGGGTCCTTCCGTCTGTCCATTCTGCTCTTCTCACCGGAGCAGTGCGCTCCTCATGGCCCTCCTGGCCAGGGGAGTGCCCACAGGTGTATCAGTCTCAGGCACCTTTAGTCTGGGGCTGCAGCTCTGCAAGTAGGCCCAGCACCTTTAGCTAGGGCCTACCCCCGAAAGAAGAATCCTAGGGTGCCCGGGAGTGGGTGACCCGTTCTAGACGAGAGGAAACCAGGGATTTCGGTGAGAGCAGTCGCCGTCTCGGAAGAGGCCTGGTTACCTACTAGAAGGATTCAAAGATCTGCCACAGGCCTTGTAACGTGCTTTAGTTTGCACCTTGGTTCTAGTGTTACAAGCGCTGGGAAGTTCGGGACTTGGAACTGTTCCTGATCGTATCCTAAGGAAACTCAAGTAGATGTTCGGGCTCCACACCGGCTGCTAGGACCACTCTCATAGGGACTATCCGGGTGAGCTAAACCCACTCGGGATCGAGTGGCAACGATAAGTTGGAAGTCTTGTGCCTGGACCTACCTCCTAATTTTTCTATCCTTTACTCTCATCAACTCTTTCCTGTTCCCTAAGCAAAAGATAAAATAAACTCTTTGTTGGAGTTGAAGTGGTGTGGACATTGACCTTCTTGGGGAGAAATCTAGACTTGTCCCTACACACTGGGGATGAGAACCAATGGAAGGAGGTAACTCGCTGCAGGACCCAAATTTGTGAACACCGCCTGACCTCTGATGCAGAGGACATGGGCTTGTGGCATGGTGTGCCTTACTCTGCAGGTGGAGGTAAGCGGAGAAAAGGGTCTGTGTGCTACATTTGCTAGAAGGTGTCCCTCATTCCCATCTCAAAATGTTGAGAGGTATGGGACCCTATTAGGGACACCTTCTCCCCTGGGTAGAAAGGGATATCACCGCTCCAGGAAGTTCAAGCAAAAGTAAAAGCCTTTCCTCCAGATTAGAAGCCCCAGGTGCTGGCAAGGCATGTAACAATGCAAAAATGGGAAGAAATTCTGGACAGCCGCACTCCCAAAAAAGTTTTTGCCTTTTATTCAAAAATGGACATCAAAAATACATGCCACAGCAGAACAGAACAGACAGAAGAGCTGACGCGTTTCACACTAACAAACAGTGCTTAGTCATAGCTGGGGACAGTGACCCCATCACCCCTGGAGACAAGGACCTCTTCTCACTTGGATACAGGGGCCCCATCTTCCCTAAGGGCAGGAACCCCAATCTCCAGACCATGCTGACGGGCAGGGCTGGCGTCAGCCACCCTTGAGTGCCAGGATGGGGGAGGGGGCAGTAAAATCTGAATCCCCAGCCACATGCTCCCTCAGGGTGAACTGGCTTTGTATTAGTGAAGCACCTTAAATTGAGGTAAACCTGTACTGTTATTATTACTATGTCAGGATTACTATTATCTTCATTTATATGCATTCACATACATTGAATCCGGTCCTTAAGTGGAAAAAGGTTTTTGACCCCTGGAATAAATGATTACATAGTTAGTCAGGTTGAAAAAAGACAAAAGTCCATCTAGTTCAACCAAAAAAATAATAATACATTCTCATATACACAATCCTATACCCACAGTTGATCCAGAGGAAGGCGAAAAACCCCATCAAAGCATAATCCAATTTGCTACAGCAGGAAAAAAAATATTTCCTGATCCCCAGAGAGGCAATCAGATTTTCCCTGGATTAACTTTTACCTGTAAATGTTAGTACCCAGTTGTATTCTGTACATTAAGGCTCTGTGTACACTGGAGCTCATAAACGGCAGTTTTTTGGAGTTTTGGCGTTTTTTTTAAAAGCCCATAAACTCCACTCTATGTTATCCTATGTGGGCTCTTTTCTGAACGCCCTAAAATCACGTTCAGGAGTCGTTTTTCTGACCACCAAAAACGGCAAACGCTCATAAACGTAGATAAACGCTAAAAAAACATGGTTTACCAGCGTTTAACGTTTCCGATCCATTGAAAAAAAAATATGTTTAAAAAAAAAAGAAAGCGCTTACATGGAAAAACGCTAAAAAAACGCAACTAAACACTATTGCAAAAACGGTAAAAAAACGTTGAAAGACTCACTGCAAAGATACTGGCGTTTTTATAACATTATTTTAACGTCCAGTGTGCATGGAGCCAGAGAAAGGGAGCCACTCAGTTGTGGGAATCCTTCAAATCACCTCCTCCCAGCAGACAAAGGTGCAAGCATTGCTATTGACAGCAAACAGGAACGAAAAAGTCTTCTGGACTGCAGCACTCAAAAATAAAAGCCTTTATTTTAAAATAAGGAATCCAAAATACACACTGTACAACGGTACACAGGTCAAAAAAATTTGGCTGACATGTTTCACACAGTGCTAGTGCTTATTCATAGCAGCTATGAATAAGCACTAGCACAGTGCGAAACATGTCAGCCAAATTTTTTTGACCTGTGTACCGTTGTACAGTGTGTATTTTGGATTCCTTATTTTAAAATAAAGGCTTTTATTTTTGAGTGCTGCAGTCCAGAAGACTTTTTCGTTCCTGTTTGCAGTGTGCATGGAGCCTTAGGAAAGAAATTTTTGGGTTTTGAGTTTAAAACCGCTTTAAGGAATACAGTAGCATCATTTACCCACTCCCTTCCTCCTGGCTGTAAAGTGAAAAAGTGACAAGAGACTGATGGGCTCATCTCTCTGATCTCTCCTCCTGTCCGCAAACCCTAATATTCTGCCAGACTGAGTGAAATCTTGAAGCTTTATTAAAGTGTTACTAAACCCACAACAGTAAAATCAGTCTGTATATATGCAGTAAAGCATGCTTGTTATACTCACTGTGGAACCTAAGGGGTTAATGCTGTGCATTGAGTAAAAAGGCTGCTTGATCCTGCCCTACTTCCACAGTCCCCAATCCATCTTCTGATAAGATGGAGCCTTTGGAGTCACTCTGCACATGCTCAGTCTGGTGTGTATTGCTAGAGAGTTTTTTATTTTTTGGTAGAGTGCATGTGATCAATACAGGGCCAATCAGCACTGTCCAGACAGAGGGTCAGGGGTCCTGCAGCCTTATAGGACAATCAGAGGAGTATGAAAACTCCTCCTACAAGCTTTACCCAGACACTGATAGAAGTTACAAGACTATTTAGCAGTTTATATTTACTAAAATAATTACATTTTCATGTTCTGTGGGATAATAGGATTTTAAAACAGCTTACCTGTAAAATCCTTTTCTTGGAGTACATCACGGGACACAGAGCGGCATAGTCATTACTATGTGGGTTATATAGAATTACCTTCAGGTGCTGGCACTGGCAACTTCCAAACAGGAAGTACCCTCCCCTATATAAGCCCCTCCCATCCGGGAGTACCTCAGTTTTGTAGCAAAGCAATACGTGTCCCCAAAAGAGGGGTGGGAGCTATGTGTCCCGTGATGTACTCCAAGAAAAGGATTTTACAGGTAAGCTGTTTTAAAAATCCTATTTTCTTGTTCATACATCACGGGACACAGAGCGGCATAGTCATTACTATGTGGGACGTCCCAAAGCAATGCCAAATGAGGGGGGGGATACACCATACATAAGCTGGGCGCCATCAGGCATGAGGATCTTTTGCGGCCTGCAACACACTGCGCCCAAAGGCGACATCCTCCTGACTTCTAACGTCCACCTGGTAGAACCTAGTGAACGTGTGTACTGAAGACCATGTTGCGGCCTTACAAATTTGAGCCAGGGAGGCCTGGTGATGCACTGCCCATGAAGTTCCAACTGCTCTCGTGGAATGCGCCCTAACTTTGAACGGAGGCGGTCTACTTCTCAAGCCATAGGCTTGTATTATGACCTGTCGAATCCACTTGGCTAAAGTAGATTTTGATGCTGCCTGACCCTTTCTGGGGCCTTCCGGCAGAACAAACAAAGAATCCGTTCTACGAATCTGAGCAGTGGCTTTTAGATAAGTTTTAACTGCTCTTACTACATCCAAAGAATGCAATAACTTTTCCTCTACCGAGCTTGGTTTGGGGAAAAAAGAAGGAAGAACCACATCCTGGTTCAAGTGAAACCTCGATACCACCTTAGGAAGAAAGGCTGGGTGAGGGCGTAATACTACTCTGTCCTTATGAATAACCAGATATGGCTCCTTACAGGACATGGCGGCTAATTCCGACACTCTTCTAGCCGAGCATATGGCTACTAAAAATATCAATTTTCTGGTGAGTAGAACCAAGGAAATGTGCCGCAAAGGTTCAAACGGCTGCTTCTGCAGAACCGACAGAACCAAATTTAGATCCCATGGGCATATGGGAGCTTTAATCGGTGGAATAATACGAGTCACCCCTTGCATAAAGGATTTGACAAGTGAATGCATAGCCAGGGGCCTTTGAAATAGTATTGATAAGGCCGAAACCTGGCCCTTGATAGTACTTAAGGCAAACTTCCTGTCTACAGCCCACTGTAGGAAGTCCAGAATTCTGCCTATAACGTACTTACATGGATGCCATTTTCTGGCCTCGCACCAAGTGATGTACGCCTTCCAAACTCTATAGTAGATCTGCCTGGATACAGGCTTCCTGGCATTGATTATAGTTGATACCACAGAGTTAGAGAGACCTCTCTTCTTTAGGATGTGGGATTCAATAGCCAGGCCGTTAAACTTAGAGTTAGTAAGGAAGGGTGGTATATCGGTCCTTTGCGAAAGCAGGTCCGGACAACGTGGAAGGGTCCAAGGACTCCCCACAGACATTTTGATGATCTCCGCGTACCAGGCCCTTCGGGGCCACGCTGGAGCCACCAGGATCACCGGCTTCTTTTCCAACCTGACTCTGCGAAGGAGTCGAGGCAACAATTGTAGCGGAGGGAATGCATATATCAGTCTGAACTGATCCCAAGGGAACACCAGAGCATCCGAGCCGCAAGCGAGGGGATCCCTTGTCCGGGAGACAAATCTGTCCACCTTTGCGTTGAATCTGGATGCTAGCAGATCTACATCCGGTGTTCCCCACCGCTGACATATTGCTCGGAAGACCTCGGGATGAAGGGACCATTCCCCTGGGCATAACTGTTGGCGACTCAGAAAGTCCGCCTTCCAATTCTCCACCCCTGGAATGAAGACAGCTGATATACATGGGACATGCTTTTCTGCCCATTCCAGGATGTGACTTACTTCCCTCTGGGCTGCACGACTCCTGGTGCCTCCCTGATGATTGATATATGCCACTGCTGTGGCATTGTCTGATTGAATTCTGACAGGGGACCCTTGGAGTCTGGATGTCCAGGCTACTAGGGCAAACCGGGCTGCTCGTATCTCTAAGAGATTTATGGGCAGGGTTTTTACTACATTTGACCATCTGCCCTGGAGAGACCATTGCTCCAGTACTGCCCCCCAGCCTATAAGGCTGGCATCTGTAGTGACCACCTTCCAGGATATCGGACTGAAGGGTTTTCCCTTCTGGAGATTCTGGGGGATCAACCACCAGCAGAGACTCTTCTGAACGGAAGGGGACAAAGCCATCGGGAAGTCTAGAGCTACCAGGTTTTTCACTGGCTGTAGGGCTGACTTGTCCAGGTTGATGACCCAACCGTGAGATTCTAGATACTTGATTGTATCGACAATTACCACTTCTAGCTTGGCAACTGAGTGGTCCATCAACAACAGGTCGTCTAGGTATGCCATTATCGTTACACCTTGTGTTCTTAGATCGGCCAACAGTGGGGCCAGAATTTTTGTGAACACTCGTGGTGCTGTGGCCAGACCGAATGGTAAGGCTCTGAACTGAAAATGGTGCCCTTCTACTGCAAAGCGTAGAAATTTTTGATGACCTGGAAAGATGGGAACATGCAAGTAAGCATCTTTGATGTCGATCGAGGCTAACCATTCCTCCCCCTGTAGGGCAGCGGTGACCGATCGGATCGACTCCATCCGGAAAGACCGGACGTTTAGAAATTTGTTTAGACTCTTTAGGTCCAATATGGGTCTTATGTCCCCGTTTGGTTTCGGGACTGTGAAAAGGTTTGAGTAGAAACCCAACCCCCACTCTTCCATAGGAACCTCCATAATTACTCCTTGGAGCAATAGTTGTTCTAACGCCATTAGGAGAGACCCTCTTTTCAGAGGGTCTCTTGGCATGCCTGACCACATAAAATGGGAAGGAGGAGACTCTTTTAACTCCAACTTGTATCCCAGAGTTACTGCGGAGAGCACCCATCTGTCTTTGATCGTCTCCCGCCAGGTCTCTGCGAACAACTGAAGTCTTCCCCCCACCCGTTTGAGTGGGGGCAGCCCTTCATAGGCTTGACTTGGAGGCTGGTTTAGTACCCCTTCGGATCCAGGGTTTCTTATTACCCTGTGACTGTCCCTGATTTTTACCCCCTGAGTTTGACCGAGGAGGCCGTCGGAACTGCTTAGTAGCAGACGTCGCAGGGATAGGAGAGGTAGTCCTCTTAAAAGATGGACCCCTAGACCTCTTCTTACTCGGTAAGAGAGTACTTTTACCACTGGAAATCTTCTGGATATACTTATCCAGGTCTTCGCCAAAAAGGCGTTCCCCATGAAATGGGAAGCTAACTAAGAGCTTCTTACAGGGAGCTTCAGCAGACCAGTTCTTGAGCCACAGAAGCCTACGCATATGTACCAAAGACAGCGTGAGGCGGGAGGCCTGATGGATAGAATCCTTGATGGCGTCAACCGCAAAGCATAATGCTCTAGGCAGATCAGCCAGAGCCTGGGCCTGCTGGTCTGGCAAATCCCTCAGGACCATTTTCATCTGATCCTTTAAAGCTTGGCAGACCCCAATAGCTGCCACTGCTGGCTGTGTAACAGCCCCTGCTGTGGAAAAAGCAAATTTTAATAAAGATTCCAATTTTTTATCTACTGGATCTTTGAACATTTGAACATTATCTACTGGGCATGTCAGTGATTTGTTCACAGAAGAGATGGCTGCATCCACCGTAGGAACATTCCATCTCTGGGTGAACTTTTCCTCCATGGGATAGATCACCGGAAATTTCTTAGGCGGAACAAATAGTTTATCAGGATGTTCCCAGTCCTGGTATATAAGTCCTTCCAATAATGGATGTATTGGAAAGGAGCAATTAACCTGGGGAGCTTTTAGCGACCCCAATGAGGAGACAGCAGTAGTTGATGGTTCAACAAGAGGCATTTTAAATGCAGATCGAACCATGTCAGTTAGGGTCTGGACCCACAATCTTTCAGTCTGTGATGCTGAAAATGGTTCATCTACTGTCGATTCCTCAAAAACAGAGTTAACCTCCTCCTGATCCCCTTCAGGTAGGTCTGTCCCTTCCTGGGACTGTTGCTCTGCCAACAGGCACTCTAATGGAGGTGATGGAGAACTGGCGCACTTTCTTTCCTGTAGAGAAGAAGCGATCAATGCTGCCAATCTCTGCTCCAATCCCTCCAGAGTTGAGGCAAAAACCTCCTCTGTTATATATGCAGGAGCAGGTGGACTGAGGACAGCCGCAGTACCTGGCACTCCCGGGGGTTCCTTATGGGTATTAACCTCTGATTTCTCAGGGGAGGAGGGTGCAGATGACTGCTCCAGATCCTCAGAGCCCGATGGAGACCCCCTACACTTCCTGAGAGGTATATCTCGGAGTTTTTTTGGCGGCATATTCCTTAGTTCAAAGCTGAGGTATTCCAGCCGCAATACACCCCTTTACTGAAATAGTCTAATGCAATTTGCTGCTATGTACATCAGTGGGCGTCTACTAATGCGTCTTTCTGGGGATGCCTGTATCAACCGCCCGCTGTAAGCCCCTATACCATGCTACCAGCTCCTTTTCATGCTCTGTGTCCATAGCAAGCAGCGTGGACTGAGTCCTTTTATCTTGCTGGGACGCCCGCACATGCGCAGAAGCGCTGGGCGCACAGAGCGCGTCATCCGCCAGGCTCCGCCCCCTTTTTTGAAGCTAAATCTATAAAAAGAAAGCGTGTGTGCGCGTGCGCGCGTGCACGTGTGCGCTCTTGGCGCCCTGTAGGGAGAGGAGCCAGGGTCCCTGTTTCACCAGGACTCGGGGATGGAAGGAAACTACTTGGCAGCATGACAGAGGAATGCAGCTTCCCTGATAGAGAGCTCACTCATCTGCCTGGACTTTCACCATGGAGGGAATAGTCCCAAGAAAAAAAGACGTTCCACAGCGGCCTCTAGTGGACAAACACAGGTACCGCACTTTTGTCTTTTTTTTTTTTTTTTTTTTTTTTTTTTTTAAAACCTCCTTTATGAAAAACATTTCCAGGTTTACAGTTTTTAAAACTTCCTTTATGAAAAGACATTTCTAGGATTTCTTAGGCATATACAGCTATTAGCGGGAATACCTTTAGGTAACAGGCAGAAAGACATATTAGGCTTGGGGGTCCCCTCAATAGAACCAAGTTCCTGAGGGGCCCCCACTTACCTTTTCCCCGCCGCAGGACTTTGTTTGGTCCACAGAAGCCCAAACTTCACCTCTCACGGCAGGCATTGTACTAGACCTTCAGGGACCGGGTTCCCAAGGATTCCACTCCTCTGGACCTGTATAGCACCCTGCACAGATAAGCCTCTTGGTTTTGGGTATGACCAGAGCTCTGGATCCCAGGGTCCAGCCCTCCTAAGAGAGGCATTACAGGCAAAACCCTGCTCTTCTCTGCAAGGCCCGGTTACCGACCGTTTAGCTATGAAGCTTTTTTGGTCGGATCCGGAATAGCTTGCTAAGGCCCAGAGAACCTGTACACAAGCCCAGATGAATACATGTTAACCTTGGCCAACACCTTAGACACTGGCAAAAAACTGAGGTACTCCCGGATGGGAGGGGCTTATATAGGGGAGGGTACTTCCTGTTTTGGAAGTTGCCAGTGCCAGCACCTGAAGGTAATTCTATATAACCCACATAGTAATGACTATGCCGCTCTGTGTCCCCTGATGTATGAACAAGAAATAGTGACTGCAGGCTCCAGGGTGGGGTGAAACTATTGAGAAAAACAAGTACATACATTCAATGTAAGAAATATCTAAAAAAAAAAGACAATGAAATAACTAGGCTGCAGATAAGTTTAGTCCATGACATGTGCTGCAAATATGATAGCTGGTTTCCTCTCCCTCACTTCTTTATATGGAGTCTGAGCTCCCAGGATGCACCTGTTTCCTTTTCTGAGAATGAAAGATGATGGGAATTTATTTTTTAATCATTTTTATTGCCAGACAATAAAGTATCAAATTGCATACATGGCTCATAACAGAGCTATAGAGAACATATAACAAGGGACCACAAGTAAATGTACAGACTCAACATTGACCATTGTAGAAAGACTTACAATATATTGTAAAAATAAACCAGGTATCATTATTTAATCCAAGTCTAGCATAGAAGTTTACATTTCCAAAAATAAAAGAAAAAGGAAAAAAACACAGAAGAAAGAAAACAAAAAATAAATAGATAAATAAAAGCATCAGTGCAAACATTACTGTCCATCAGGACCATTGGAGTGTGATATAACGCTATACAGGCAGCTAACGGAGAGACCACTAAAACAATAATAAGAAGGGGAAACTCCTCCATAGTTGCCGGAGAATCCTTCCATCATAACCATATCTTCATACAAAAATGTGGGAATCCGCGGGCCTCATACTTCATTCTATAGGGTGGAAGAGCAACAATAACCAGTTTCTTCCACATAACCAGAGTAAAGCCGAGTACACAATAGTGGTTTTTTTTCATTCAACCCAGCAAAAAAAAAAACTGAAGATCTCAGGAGGAGCCGCTGTACTAACAATCTGATATTAGTACAGAGATCTCCCCTGCTGAGCTATTGTGTTCTGACAGGGGGCGCTGCCCCCCCCCCTACGCCAGAACACATCGGTCAGCGCTTTTAGTCATTGGCTGAGAGCGCTGATTGGGTGCCGATTGGCAAACCTTTTTCAGCCATGCCCCTTCGACAGAAGCTGGCCGGACAGCTTTTTTGTTTTTAGTAATGCCCGCCTCCAGCATGAAGAAACAATGCTGGAGGCAATTTACAGCACACACTTTTTTTGTTAGCATAATTATTCATGTGGAATGTATGTTCTTTGCTAAAGAACGTTATTTTTTCTCAACTTGTTATGAGTAAAGTTCCACTTTAAGGTAGTTGTGTGTTGTTGTTTTTTTGGTTATTCAGGCGTAGCAATGGGAACCTGAAGTCTGCTGCAGACATGCACACCTCTAGGTACCAGTACTTTATACCCAATAGCAGCTTTCTTTTTTGTTTTGGTACTTTGAACAGGAATGAATTTTTGCATACAAGATTAAACATATCAAACAGCATAAAAGTGATATAAATAGGTAATAAAGATGACATGTATATATGAAAGAAAAAGAATTGCAGCGGGGCTAGTCAACTATCGCTTTCCTCCATCCCCTCTTCTTCTGTTTTTACAGCCTGTCCACGTCCTATAAAGAAAAGCAGAAATAAGGTCATCATTTACAGTCATTTCCTTCTTCTATACCACAGGTGTCAAACACAAGGCCAATGGGCCGAATCCGGCCCTCCAGATCATTTCATGTGGCCCTCACACCTCCCTCGTCTCTGCCCCCACCTGGTCTCAGCAGTCAGCAGCAGAGAGAACCGGACTCCTCCACCAGATCCTGCACTTCTCTGTCCAGCCCTTCTAGCAGCAACACAAGGCAAGGGGGTGCACTGATGGTGGGGGGGATGCTCGACTTCTGATGGTGGGGGGCTCTTGACATCTGATGCAAGGGGGGTGGGGTGCTGATACAACTGGCCCTTTGAAGGCAACCATAATGCTGATGTGGCCAACAAACAAATTGAGCTTGACACCCCTGTTCTACACCTTTAACCGTGATTTTAATATGTATTTTAGATACACGTGTGAGTTTGATAAGCTCGAAGTTTAGGGCTTGGGTCACACTAAGGCGATGCAACTTTCTTGTGGTTTCCAGTGCGACTATGTACTGTTTAGACATAGTTGGTAAGGTTGAATAAAGATACTAGTCCATCCAGTTCAACCTGTGTAAAAACTTGTGGTGCGGCTTGCTTGCAACTTATTTGCGACTTTGATCCTACGTCAATGCAAATTTACTCACAGAGGTCACATCAGCATTAGTAGCAATTAGAAGAAGCAATTCAGATAAGATTCTGATTAACCATTTGCCGACCTTTAACAGCTAAAGCGCGCAGGGGGAGCCGATGCGCATAGACCGACGGCCGCGATATCTGCCAGTCACCCACGATCACTCCTCAGAGATCCAGAACGGGATCTGTCAATGTAAACAAACAGATCCCTGCTCTGACAGGGGAGTACAGTGAGATCGTCTGTTCCTAGTGTACTTCCAGTCAGTCCCATCCCCCACAGTTAGAAACACCTCCCCAGGGAACACATTTAACACCTTGATCACCCCCCTAGTGTTAACCCCTTCCCTGCCAGTGACATTTTTACTGTAATCAGTGCATTTTTATAACACTGATCGCTGTATAAATGTCAATGGTCCCAAAAAAGTGTCAAAAGTATTGATCTGTCTGCCGCAATGTTGCAGTCCCACTAAAAATCGCTGATCACCGCCATTACTAGTAAAAAAAAAAAAATGCCATAATTCTATTCCCTATTTTGTAGACACGATAACTTTTGCGCAAACCAAACAAGATACGCTTATTGCGATTTTTTTTTACCAAAAATATGTAGAAGAATACATAATGGCCCAAACTGATGAAGAAATTCTTTTTTTTTTTTTTACATTTTTTTGGGGATATTTATTATAGAAAAAAGTAAAAAAATATATATATATTTTTTCAAAAGTGTTTTTTTGTTTATAGCGCAAAAAATAAAAACCGCAGAGGTGGGAAAAAAAGGACATTAATTTTGTTTGGGTACATCGTCACATGACCGCACAATTGTCAGTTAAAGCGATGCAGTGCCGTATCGCACAAAATGGCCTGGTCATTAAGAGGGAAAATCTTCCGGTCCTTAAATGGTTAAAGAACTACAGCCAAAGCTTGTTTGGCTGTGCGTCTCCTGTGGATCACAGGAGTGCAGTTTGCTCTCCATTCCTGTGACCCATTTTCAGCAGCTGTCCTGCTGTTGGCTCACATCACAGAGCTGGTCCAAGCTAGAGAAGGATCGCAACCATATGGTCAGGATCCACCCACATGCCTGGACCAACACCCAGCTCAGCCTTTCAGTGAGATGCTGAGAGCCTGAGCCAGCCGCTTGACGGTCAGCAGCTCTCTGCTCACGGAGCTTTGAGAAGCAAGCGATCACCGGTGTTTGGGCTAGTGGTGGACAGGTGCAGCATCCACCTAGGTAAGTATAATAAAAAAATAAAGAAAACCCATACTTCTTTGTGTTCATACTTCAGTTTTTTTTTTTTTACTCTCACCTCTCCTCCCAGGTCACCCTTGCTGCCTAAAAATGTTCCCCTCAAGAACATTCCATTCACACCGAGTGCAGTGGAAATGTGCATATCTGCTGGTTTTTTTTATTTTTCGCATTTTTCGAATTTTTTTGAGCATGCATAGGGCAGCACATTCACTTGAGAAGAGGTGAAAAAAAAAAAAAAGGTGTGGAAACATGTGTTTCCACTATGCCCAGGTGGGAATGGCATGTGCTTGGGGAGAAGTTTTTAGACAGCAAGGATGACCAGGGAGGAGAGGTGACATTGCTGCTCACAGTGGGAGGATTTCAGCTCTGCCAATCCAGAAATCAGTGGGCAGAACTAGGTGTGGCCAGCTGCTGATTGACAAGCTACAACAGGGGTCCACAAACTATGGCCCGCGGGCCACATGCGGCCCGCCGAGAACATTTACCCGGCCCTCCTCCCTACTTGTCATGCACAGAGGGAAACCACTGTGGCTGTGTCACGGAGCTTTGTGTGAAAAGTTTGGCAGCGCTGTGATAAAAGTCCCGCCTTCCTCTTAGACCAGCTCGTGTGATAGACGCAGTGTTCTGTCTATCACACAAGCTAGTCTAGGAGGAGGGCAGGACTTTTATCACAGCACGGCCAAATTTTTTACACAAAGCTCCGTGACACACAGTGGGAGGTGCCCACTGTGCATAATGCACACATTGACTGGTAAGGCTGCAATGATTGCGGGGGAGGCTGCAATGATGGAGGGGGAGGCTGCAATTAGGGCACAGTAAGGCTGCAATGATGGCGGGGGAGGCTGCAATGAGGGCACGGTCAGTAAGGCTGCAATGAGGGCACGGTAAGGCTGCAATGAGGGCACTTATGTCTGTGAACAAACTTATTCCAGAATGAAACATCTGAAATCTCCAACCAGATCTAGACTAACTGATGCAACACTTGCATCACTTGTTACGACTAGCAGTGACAAATATGGAACCGGACATTGACCATCTCATTAGCCAAAAGCAGGCCCATAGTTCCCATTGAAATACTGGTATGTTTGTTGATTTAACTTTACTTCATTTTAAATATTGTATTTGTTCCCGTTTTGTTTTTTCACTTCAAGATAAGATATGTGCATAAGAATTTGTTCATAGTTTTTTTTATTTTTTTTTTAACTATAGTCCGGCCCTATAACTGTTTGAGGGACAGTGAACTGGCCCCCTGTTTAAAACGTTTGAGGACCCCTGAGCTACAGGCTTATAAATCATAGATAATGTGGATAGCCACACCCCCTGCTACACCTTCTCATCCCACTGTAGTGCAAGCAGCCCCAGCCTAGATCAGCCTTTTTCCTAAAAATTGCCCCAAAATTATATACAAGCCGGTGGGTGAATGAAATCTGTCTTTTAATTGCACAAAGCCACAGGTTTTAATTGTACACCATCACAATTACTTCTAGCTCCAACCTCCTAATGACATCATCAATTGATCAGGAGGATACCAATTGCCTGCATATCATCCTTGTTTAACCCTTCCTTGCCTCTCTCCATCAGCTCATTAGCTGGAAGTCAGTGCCAGTTTGCAAAAGCGTATTTGCTATGGAAGAATAAATCACCTCTAATGTTGGGTGTCCTTCGTGTATTGATAATGCTGCCTAACGCCCCGGGGGATCAGGGTAAGGTCCTTCCTAGTGGAGGACTAGTGTTACACCCGTTGCACGTTTTGTGTTTCACTCTTTATGTGTGTGCACTTTTTTTGGCACCGGGTGGAGTTTTTGGGTGTGTTTCACACGCCATGGGCTTTTCAAAAAAAAAAAAAATTGATAATGCTGCATTATGTAAAGCTATTAGAAGAGTTATTACATTTTAGAATGGGGTACCTTGATGTTGTCCATAATTTTAAACGGTGCCTTGACTGAAAAATAAAGGTTGAGAAATGCTGGCTGATGGTGACAACGCTGCTTTGAAATCAGTAGCAGTGCAGCAGTGCTGTACACCCAGTCACTGGAAGCTGAGATGAAAGAGGGAAAGAAAGAAGGAGAAGGGAAAGAAAGAAGGATGTAAGGACAGCGGGCCCAGATCCTACACCACAATAGCAATATGTGTATTCCAGAAAGTTTAAAGAGGAAGTAAACCCGGATGGGTTTTACTTCCTCTTCATTTCCCTGCAAAAGTAAAGCATAATGGGCTACTATGCATCGCATAGTAGCCCATTATGTGTCACTTACCTGAAACCGAAGCCTGCGATGTCACCGCTGTCCCCTGTACAGGAAGTGTCCATTCTTCACCCCTCTTCCTTCCGGGGCCGCGGACTCTGGCTCTGTGACTGGCTGGAGCCACGTGACATCACTCCCGCGTGGGCGCGGGAGCCGCCAGTGACTGCATGACCCCTCTAGAAATGGCAGAGCGTGCCGTTTCTATAGAACACCGAATACATTGGCGCATGTGCAGAAGAAATCAGAGTACAGTGACATTGTAAATATCTCCTAAACCATTTAAGAGATATTTCCAGCACCTACAGATAAGCCTTAATCTAGGCTTACCTGTAGGTGAACGTGGTTGTATAGGGGTGTATCAGCAGACAGGGCTGGCATCAGGGGGGTACAGGCAGTACACCTGTAAGGGGCCCGGAGGTCCCCAGGGGCCCGGGTGGCAACCCCCGCTTTTTTTTTTTTGTAAGGGCCCCGGATGGCAACCACTCTGGCACAGCTAGTCTAGGGGTTATATTTGTATCACATTCAAATATTATTGCAAGGAATAACCTCCTAACAGTAAGACAACACACTGAGGCAAGAGATTAAAAGAACAGTTTACTCTTATATTAAATGTAGCATAAGCAGAACACAACACATGCAATTGGCTAGCAGAGCCCTGCAGAATTTAATACAGCATACAATAATGGCGCTGCGCGGTACTTCACCACATGTAGCTATTATGGTATGCGCGCCCTATGGGTCACTAAACAATATCCTAACTTCCCACCCCGGTCAGGCCTGACATGGAGTAAATCTCAGTCACCTCCTATATGGAGTTCTTCGCATGCCAGCTTTCGGTGGTGCACTTGATGAATAGTAATTTGTAATCCACAATCAGGCAATACTTGAAACACTATACTGGGGGGGATACTTCAACTCTGTCTTGCTACCGGTCCCCCCCCCCCGGGGAACAGCGGATAAACAAAACTGTGGGCCTATGCAGTCTATAGGCCTGAACACGGCACAGTCTATTGGTCTGGGCAGGTGCCCGCTCACCACTCTGGACGCGATCCCAATCCGGAACGTCCACCCTGCTGTGTATCCGCACACAGCATCTGCACCGATCGGGTCCCCGATCCAACTGATGTCCTCCCTCGACAAGTCAGATGCCACCCAGCTTCCGCAGTGGGGTGGAAGGCTCTTTGGAAGTTGCGCAAGGCCCAGGCTTCAGGCCTTGCACTGCAGCAGATCCGCACAGGAAGAAAGTCTTGCTTGCAGCGCGGTGTCCAAAGAGGCCGACCTTCGCCTCGCCTCCTCCTTAAATAACCCCTCCCATGAGTCCCTGCGATGGCTAACTGCACTCTGGGTGCCGAACGGGGTTCTGGGTAACGTAGTCCCGGGGCCTTAAAGGAGACCCCGCTACATTTCTTTTTTTTTTTATTCTTTTTTTATTTTTTTTATTTTTTATTTTTTTTTGTAAGGGGCCCAGAAGCCCTGAGGTCCCCAGGCCCCCCGGATGGCAACCCCCCTTTTTAAAAAAATTTTATAAAAAAAAATGTATTTATTTTTTATTTTATTTTTTGTTTTATTTATTTATTTATATATTTTTTGTAAGGGGCCCAGAGGTCCCGAAGGGCCCTGTTGGCAACCCCCCGACCTCAATAATTTGTGGCACGCCCCCCCCCCCCCCCCGCTTCTCAATTTTTTGTTCTCTGCTCCAGGGGGCCCATGCCTGAAGCTGTGTAAGGGGCCACAAAATTCCTGATGGCGGCCCTGTCAGCAGATAAGGATACTCCAAATAGCACATCCCCCATCAAACAGAGATAGTTAGAGAGTATGCAGACATGGTGCAGGAGACAGTCAGAGACTGCAGACATGATACAAGAGATCAGAGACTGCAGACATGATACAAGAGATCAGAGACTGCAGACATGATACAAGAGATCAGAGACTACAGTTTCTGTCTTATTAACAGTCCATTTGCCAAGCATAGTTAGTAAAACAATAAATGGTTAATAAGTCTGAAGATCCAAGTCTGACCAGCCTAAATAATGAAAGGCAATATAAAAAGCAAATCATGCAGAGCACACAGGACTTTGGCACCAAGAGCTCTTTAGAAGCATCATGAACACTGTGTCACACTCTTGCAGCATCTTCCAGAAGTCTAATCATATTCAGTGTGCTCACCTGTCCTGTGTGCAGTGTAAATAAATAAATAAATAAATAGGAGAGCAGTGGCGTACTAAGGGGGTGGTGGGGGAGACAGCGCTGCGGGTTTAATAGCAGATTGCGCAGTGACAGAACATGTCTGTTCTGTCACCGCGCGATCTGCTGTTAAACCCGTGGCGCTGTCTCCTTTCAGTCACGGAGGGGGGGCGAGCAGGTAGTGGCTTTGCAGGGGGGGTGCAAGCACATCTGGGACCGGCGCAACGATCCCCTTCTCTCAAGGCTCTGATCAGTCTCGGGCAGCGGCTGTCGGCCGAGCAGTATGAAGCCGCCTCCCCCTCCTCCTTTATGTCTATACAGTGCTGTGCATGCAGGAGGAGGGGGAGGCGGCTTCATACTTGTCGGCTGACAGCCGCTGCCGAGACTGATCAAAGCCTTGAGAGAAGGGGATCGTTGCGCAGATCCCAGATGTGCCGGCTGGCTCGGGTGTGGTTCGCACCCCCCTTCCCTGCAAAGCCACTACCTCGGGCTCTCTGTCAGTTCGGAGGTACATTATGGGACTGTAGGGGGGGGTCTGTATTGTTAGGGGGTCTGTGCACTGTAGGGGGGTCTGTATTGTTAGGGGCCTGTGCACTGTAGGGGGTCTGTGCACTGTAGGGGGTCTGCACTGTAGGGGGGTCTGCACTGTAGGGGGGCCCAGTGGCGTACTAAGGGGGTGGCGGGGGCGTGCCGCACCAGGTACCACACACTGGGGGGTGTCAGGCCGGCGCCCCTCCCTGCGCCATCCGTGACTGAAAGGAGACAGCGCCGCGGGTTTAACAGCAGATCGCGCGGTGACAGAACATGTCTGTTCTGTCACCGCGCGATCTGCTGTTAAACCCGCGGCACTGTCTCCTTTCAGTCACATGGGGGGGGAGGCGAGCAGGTAGTGGCTTTGCAGGGGGGGTGCGAGCACATCTGGGACCGGCGCAACTATCCCCTTCTCTCAAGGCTCTGATCAGTCTCGGGCAGCGGATGTCAGCCGAGCAGTATGAAGCCGCCTCCCCCTCCTCCTTTATGTCTATACAGTGCTGTGCATGCAGGAGGAGGGGGAGGCGGCTTCATACTTGCCGGCTGACAGCCGCTGCCGAGACTGATCAAAGCCTTGAGAGAAGGGAATCGTTGCGCCGGTCCCAGATGTGCCGACTGGCTCGGGTGTGGTTCGCACCCCCCTCCCTCCCTGCAAAGCCACTACCTTGGGCTCTCTGTCAGTTCTGAGGTACATGGGACTGTAGGGGGGTCTGTATTGTTAGGGGATCTGTGCACTGTAGGGGGGTCTGTATTGTTAGGGGGTCTGCACTGTAGGGGGTCTGCACTGTAGGGGGGTCTGCACTGTAGCTTGGGTCTTAACTGTAGGGGGGTCTTAACTGTAGGGGGCCTGTACTGTAGCGGGGGTCTGCACTGTAGGGGGGTCGGCACTGTAGCGGGGGCCTGTACTGTAGGGGGGTCTGCATTGTAGAGGGGGTCTGCACTGTAGGGGGGTCTGCACTGTAGGGGGGTCTGTGTAACATGCAGGGGGTCCAGAACTGTTGAGGGGGGTGTCTGTGTAACATACAGGCATCTAGAGGTGCAGGGTACTGTGTAATGTAAAGGGGTCCAGAGCTGTGGGGGGGCTGTGTAATGTAAAGGGGTCTAGAGGTGCAGGGTGCCGTGTAATGTAAAGGGGTCCAGAGGTGCAAGGGCTGTGTAATGTAAAGGGGTGCATGGTGCTATGTAATGTAAAGGGGTCCAGAGGTGCAGGGTGCAGTGTAATGTAAAGGGGTCCAGAGGTGCAGGGTGCAGTGTAATGTAAAGGGGTCCAGAGGTGCAGGGTGCAGTGTAATGTAAAGGGGTCTAGAGGTACAAGGGCTGTGTAATGTGAAGGGATCCAGAGGTGCAGGGTGCAGTGTAATGTAAAGGGGTCCAGAGGTACAAGGGCTGTGTAATGTGAAGGGGTCCAAAGGTGCAGGGTGCAGTGTAATGTAAAGGGGTCCAGAGGTGCAGGGTGCAGTGTAATGTAAAGGGGTCCAAAGGTGCAGGGTAATGTAAAGGGGTCCAGAGTGCTGTGTAATGTAAAGGGGTCCAGAGGTACAAGGGCTGTGTAATGTAAAGGGGTGCAGGGTGCAGTGTAATGGAAAGGGGTCCAGAGGTGCAGGGTGCAGTGTAATGTAAAGGGGTCCAAAAGTGCAGGGTGCAGTGTAATGTAAAGGGGTCCAGAGGTGCAGGGTGCAGTGTAATGTAAAGGGGTGCAGGGTGCAGTGTAATGTAAAGGGGTCCAGATGTACAAGGGTTGTGAAATGTAAAGGGGTGCAGGGTGCAGTGTAATGTAAAGGGGTCCAAAGGTGCAGGGTGCAGTGTAATGTAAAGGGGTCCAGAGTGCTGTGTAATGTAAAGGGGTCCAGAGGTACAAGGGTTGTGAAATGTAAAGGGGTCCAGAGGTACAAGGGTTGTGAAATGTAAAGGGGTCCAGAGGTGCAGGGTGCAGTGTAATGTAAAGGGGTCCAGAGGTGCAGTTGTGGAGAGGGGATACACAGTAGTGACAAAAAGATATTGAAAGATGCAGAGGTATGCAGGGGGCACAGAGGGGTGTTTTTACATTTTAAGGTGGGGGGGTGCCAGATATAGGATCCGCCCCGGGTGCCAAATGCTCTAGGTACGCCCCTGGAGGAGAGTGAGAGGAATCATTGGTTGATCTGCATACAGGATGGGTGAGCTGCTGCTGCTTAGATGTCTGCAGCTGGCATTACGTGTGTGTGTGACACAGTGTGAGACAGAGAGAGATTCATCTCCTGGTATCTCCTTAGCTAGGAGCACTCCTCCACCCTCTTTAGGTTTGTCACATAAACAAGGGAACTCCTCCTCATATCAGCTCTGTAATGAGCTCCCACCTTCTCCTGCCATCACGTTATCTAACAGAGCTCCATCCCTGGCACCACCTCTATGATCTCCCTCCCTCCCCCTGTCAGCCTGTACTGCTAACCTGTTCTTCTGCTCGATGGTGTTCTTCAGGGCAGGCAGCCCAGGTCACGGCATCCCCCCTCCTCCCGGGCACGGTGCTGAGGCTCCCGGAGAGCAGATTCCAGATGAGGGACACAGCAGCATGCAGCAGGCGGCGGCCATATCTCTTGTCATGTGACTGCAGTCAGCTGACACCTGTGAGGGCGGGGCCTTCTGTACCACAGACACTGGTTGGCTAGGACACTGTGCAGCCCCTGCTATCTCTTTAGCTGGCTGTTACATCCCTCTCAGCATACTGTGTGGGCGGCGCCGGAACGGTTCATCTTTTGTAAGGGGAAGGGGGGGAAATCAGACAACTCAGTCCAGTCCATCCCTGCCTAGGACAAAAACGTTTTTTCGGGAAAATACTCAGGACGGCCATAGCCTGGGAATGTCCGAGCAAAATTGTGACTGTTGGCAAGTATGCCCTGGTAAGTGCTTTGCTGCCCAGCCACTCATGAGCGCCCCCTTCAGATTGTGCCCATGGCACGAGCCATATCTGCCATACCCTAGATACGCCACTGCCCCCACCCTGCCTGGTTTGTTTAGTTTGAAGTTTCAATCAGATAGAAACAGTCAGAAGGCAAACAGCTTCTCTGTAATTAAAACATAATGCTCTGCAATCTTGTGTTATCACTATGTTTGGTGCAAGACTTTTATAACAAGATAAAAATATAAACTTTAGCTGCAAGCCTATTTCCACCCAGCTCCGGCAGATTGGGGAGACTGAAATGGAATCTCTATTTTAATAACATTTATTTAATTTCTTATATAAAGAAAATCACTAGAGACTTCTGAAACACTTGGAAAATGTAGAGTAATCTAAAATTATACAAATACTCATATACAGAGGACAAAGAACGTCCCAGCATCTTGCTTAGTCATATGCAGATTACCTTTCTCTGGCTGGTTCTCTTATTGGCAGTGGCAGCTGGTGCTCAATATTTTTTGGGGGGGGACGGCAAGCTAACGACCCCCCCCCACATGAGACGCACAGGAAGATGGCGATCCCCCCATCCCCCGCCCCTGTGGGAGACGTATGGGAAGGTGGGGATCCCTAAACATTAAAGAGGAGTTCCACCCAGAAATGGAACTTCCGCGGATCGGATTCCCCTCCCACCCCCCTCCGGTGGCACCTTTGGAGGGGGAAGGTATCTGCTCCCACTTCCGGGGCAAAGATCGCCACACTTTGTGCGGCGAACTACCCAATGTCCAGCCCTCACCCGCTGCCTTCTGGGAGACACACAGGTCCCAGAAGACAGCAGAGACCATTCAGAACGTGCAGCGCGACTCATGCATGCGCAGTAGGAAACAGGCTGTGAAGCTGCAAGGCTTCACTTCCTGTTTCCCTTAGTAAGGATGCTGGCGCCTGCACCCAGAGCCGAGGGAGGGGTCTACTTCGGGTGCCGACATTGCAGGCTCCCTGGACAGAGAAGTGTCCTTATATTAAAAGTCAGCAGCTACAGTATTTGTAGCTGCTGACTTAAAAAAAAAAAAAATTCCCAGGCGGAACTCCACTTTAAATCACTCAAAACCATTATAAAGTAGCTTCCCTTTAAAACATACAAATTAACCCAAAATACACTGTACCCATATACAGATCTTTCCAGCCCAAGCCGCCATACTTACTTGAATAGAATTTCTTTACAATGATCACAAAACCACAAATCGCCGAAAGAATTAAAACGATAATGACAATATACAATCCTGTGAGCCCAGAGGACTGTTTTCTCGTTTTTGATTCTGTTCAGGGAAAATAAGAAAAGACAATGAATAGGTTTGCTGCATTTTATTTTATTTAGAGGTACAGATGATATTTTTCAAAGGCAGTTGAAAATAAGCCACATTAGCCATCACAAGTGGCAGTTGATGAAAGGACCCATCTCCATCTCTGCTTTCATACCTGATTCAATTGCCACATCTTGGCATTTGATAGTGGATGTACACACTGGCATCAACTGCTTTCTGATGAGAAGTATATTTTTATTCTGTTTTGTGAAGCATTCTTAAAATGAATATATAGGTTGCAGTAAGCCTCTATAGACAATTTAGACATGTGCATTCGTTTTCGTCCGACAGCATTTTTATCCGAATTTCAGGTATTTTCGTTATCGTTTTAACAAACGAAAACGAAAATGCAGAATCCGAAAACCAAAAGATCCGACATAAACAAATGCTTAATTTTCGTTGCAACAACAGTTCGATATAGATAGGAGATTCGACAAGAGGCTGACAATAACAATCTGTGTCCATCGAACCTGTGGTCAAATGTGCCTAACCTTAACTCTATTAGTCCAAGATTATTCTACATAGCGAGAAAAGATTCAACATTATAGAGAGAAAAGATTCAACATAATAGAGAGAAAAGATTTGACATAGAGAGAAATGATCGCTGCTGGAATTAGGTGGGGGAAGTAAAATAAAAATGATGATGATGATGAATGTTATTGGCTGATTGTAACCAAAGAGGAGGAGCAGTAAAATAGCTAGAACTAACTTGACAATTCAACGTGAACGACAAAGATTCAACAAAGCATCGAAAAACATACAAACGTCGAATCGGTCATTGAAGGCTTATGGTGTCTGTTGAAAATTCTAAGAAGATTCGACGGAGCAGATAAACTGTACGACGCTGCAATCGTACATTTCCAGTCAAATACTCTGCCCATAGGCCATAGAAAAATTCTAATGTTGGTTGACTAGTAATAATAATTAATAAATAAAATTATTACTAGTCATACAACATTATAATTCTACTATAGCTAGCTTGTAGGCGGAACATTCGACGGGAAATGTACGATTGCGGCGTTGTACAGTTTTGCTGCTCCGTCGAAACTTCTTTGAACATTCGACAGACACCAAAAGCCTTCAATGACAGATTTGACCTTAATTAATTCAGATTTGCGGACGAATGCAATTTCTAACGAACAACAAAATAAATAAAAATGAATTTCAGGAGTAACTAAAACAATTTATTTTTCGAACGAAAACGAAATTCCGAAACAAAATATTTTAGTGTGCACATGTTTAATAGACATGTCTCCTAAGTCACACGATTTCCAGTGTGACTTTGGACTAAAGTCATACTAAAGAAGTGCAGGTGCTGTTTCAAAACAGCACACCATAAATACACATACAGTATATATTAGCAAGATTATTACTTCAAACATAATTATTAATAAATCTACTTATTCTGTTTTTGACAATTAATGTGGTGGCTCCTGTATACAGTACAAGAACCTTCTAGACAAATAGCACAAAAAGCTGCAATACACTTGCCTAGGGTATTGTCCAAGTCTCGGCTGTTGTGCCACTTACCCACCTACTACCTTACCTTAACTAAATAACTCAGACCAGACATATATTTTGTGTTTAAATGGCCATAGCAGCCCCTTTATTACATAACCAACCATAAAAATCTTTATTACATCATATACAAAATGGTGATAAACCGGAAAACATGTCATAACCTCTCTGACTGAACATAACTGCCTGTTTTATGTCTTAGAAATTTTGAAGGCACCCATTGACTGACCAACTAGCTGTATCTTGCACCACCTTGCCTTTCCATGGCCCCCAGCCGTAACTTACACCAGCTCGGGGACAATTGTTTGGCCAATTCACCAGCCGATACAGCCAACTGCACCACCACGTGTTACTTCCCCCTTTATTAGGGCAGGTACACCCATCTCCAAAGAGCGTAACCATCCCCGCCTTCAAAAACCCTACGACCTCTGCCATAGACGCCCAGCGTGAAACCTAACGCCTGGGCGGTCCGCCACACCCGCAGGGCACGCTGGATACCATCCTGCAGGCCAAAAGACCACAGATCGATCCCAACCGCACTCAAATGAACCCTCTCAAGAACAGCCAAGGTTCCCCTTCCAAGTCTCGATGGCGGATCGCCAAACCTCCGTTACGGACAAAGAATGATGCCACCGCTTTATTCACCTTGATCCTGGCTCTATTAACTCGGTCCACCGACACCGCCAAGCGCCAGGATGCCCTAGCAACCATGTCGGACCACACCAAAACGATGTCGGGGAACAGAGACCTCAAGCGCAGGAAGTCAAATTTTATGTCCCTGCACAATTCCCGGGAGGCCCGGAGCCCCAGATCGTTTCCCCCCACATGCAGCAGGAGCACATCCGGGGGCCTATCAAGCCTGGAGTAATGATGTACATCCGGAAGAACCCTGGACCATAACATACCCGGGACCCCGATCCACCAGATCCTGACCTGGCCCCTGGGAAAACCTAATTGCCTGCCCTTGGGCCTAACTTCAGCCCTCTTAGCCCCCCAGAACACATACGAATGGCCCAGGATCTAGACCAAGCACTCCGAACCTAAAAAACAAGACAGAAGCAGAAACTAACCACGAAACACAACAAACATAGAACCAACAATCTCACACTTGACAGACGACACCACACACAGCCGCACAGGAAACAGAATAAAGCTGACCCCGCTGACACAATCCTACCAGGACCCCGGCAACCCTACAACAGGTGGGGCCTGACATACAACCTGAAATGCTGGAACTCCCAGCGCCGGAGCTGCCATACCAGCCTGTCCTCCAGCCCCCATCGTGCCTCCTCAGTGGCCGCTCTGATCCTGAACGAATGTGAGGAATAATCCTGCGCGGGAAAGCCCGCGGCCAGGAGACTTTTCCGGAAAACCGACCCAAATTGGAACCTGGACAAAGCAGACCCATCCAGGTGTTGTAGGAAAGGCCCAGGCTCGGTCCCCCTGATTGCAAACCAGTCCCGAACCGCCCGTACCGGGCAGGCAGTGGAGCCCTGGACCCCACCTAAAGTAATCCAAGCACCCTTCCCTCGCTGGTCAGTCTTTGACCTGATGATGAAAAGAGAAACTACCCCGTCCTGTAGCACCACATTGCCCACGTCCAAACCTCCACCACCACGCTTGGACTTGCACACCAGCTCACCGACCCTCAAAGCCCCAAAGAAGGCCAAAATAAAAGCCGTCCTAAAAAGCGCTGCTTCGTGAGCCGATGTGCAAACCCTATCCAAACAACACAAAAGGGCGCCCAGCATGTCAAAGGAGACCGGCCAACGCCTGTCCGGCGCGGCCTTGCCCCTACGGTAGCCCCTCAGAACCCTTTTTACCAACGCATGCTTAATAACATCCCTTACTCCTGACACCTGAAACAAAAAGGCTAAGCCGGACATTTTTTGACCCAACTTAGAAACAGAGACCCTCTCCTCAACATTCCTGCCAATAAAATCCAGAACCAAGCACAAACGACTTTCATCACCATGACATCCGCCTACCTCATGCGCGAGTGCATGCCACTCACCCCACACCTTCTCGTATGCGCTCCAAGTGGCTGGACATACCGAACCCCAAAGTAGCCCAGCTACCGAGCGAAGGCGACGTCCAACAAGCGATCCGGGGAAGGCCTCTCGTGCTGCTCAGCTCCCGGCGCCAAGCCACGGAATCTGTCCCACTGCAAGCGAGACAACGCATCAGCCACATTGTTCTGGACACCCGGCACATGCACCGCACACACAAAACAATTAAGACACAAACACTGAAGCACCAGATGCCTAAGGAAACGCACCCCCGTAGAAGAATACGCAGAAACTTTGTTAATGACCAGCATAACCCCCAGATTATCGCAATGAAAACGCACCTGCTTGTTCTTGAACTCATGTTGCCAAATATCAACAGCCAGCACTATGGGAAATAATTCCAATAGCACCAGGTTGCCCAGCAAGCCAGCCTCACGCCAGGAGTCCGGCCATCTGCCCGCACTCCACTGATCCCCAAAAAATCGCCCCGTACCCCACTGCGCCAGCCGCATCCTTAAACAGTTCCAAATCGCAATCCGACACCATCTCCTCCATCCACAAGGACCGCCCGTTGTACTGCTCTAGAAACAACTGCCATACCAGCAAGTCATCTCTGTGCTCTGCAGTCAAGCAAACGTAATGGTGAGGAGCCCTGACCCCAGACGTGGCAGTCGCCAACCGTCTGCAAAAAATCCTACCCATTGGCATGATACGGCATGCAAAATTCAGCTTGACCAGCCATGACTGCAGGGAACGCAACTGAATTTTCTTGCTGCCGAGGGCGACGGACACCACCGCTCGCAGATCCTCCACCTTATCACTTGGGAGCCTGCATTCCATCAACTCCGAGTCGATCCCAATCCCTAGGAACTTTAGCGTGGTGACCGGTCCTTCTGTCTTCTCGGTCGCCAACGGCACCCCGAACAACTCAAAGACATGCTGCAAAGTGGCCAACAGCGTATGGCACACCCTGCCCACCGAAGTGCCGATCACCAAAAAATCATCCAGGTAGTGAATAATGGATTGTAAACCCGACACGTCCCTCACCACCCATTCCAAGAATGAGCTGAAAGCTTCAAACAAAGAACAGGAAACGGCACAGCCCATGGGCAAGCAGAGATCCACGAAGTAATGTCCCTCCCAGATACAGCCCAACAAGCGGAAGCTGCTAGGATGCACCGGCAGAAGGCGGAAAGCCGACTCAATGTCAGTCTTCACCAGCAGAACCCCCTTGCCGAACTTTCGCACCCATGCCACCGCCTTGTCAAAGGACGCATACGAGACAGCACAAAACTCGCGGTCAATGGCATCATTGACCGAATCGCCCTTTGGATGGGACAAATGATGGATCAGCCTAATAGAATTGGGCTCCTTCTTAGGGACCCCCCCCCAACGGAGAGATAACCAGTCCGGCCAAGGGGGGCGTCGTAAAAGGGCCCGCCATCCTCCCCAAGGCCACCTCCTTAGCCAGCTTAGCTGACACCACCAAAGGGTGGAGCCT
Source organism: Rana muscosa (assembly GCA_029206835.1). Lineage (NCBI taxonomy): Eukaryota > Metazoa > Chordata > Amphibia > Anura > Ranidae > Rana > Rana muscosa. Next base: position 10,787,483 of record CM055125.1, on the reverse strand, counting down.
GGCGGACTGCAAGTTAGTGGGGATGGGAGGAACACTGGCCAACGCACAGGGGATCAAGAAACCCACAGAAAAACCCTGGAATAGAAGACGAGCCGCCGCCCGGTCGGGATACCTACTTAGGAATGGAGCCAACTTTTCCACTCTCACCGGAGTCCTCCCTCTTGCCAGCCTCACCGGACTTACCTTTGTTATTCATGAAGCACTTCGAGAGCGGATGTGTACCCCTGCATCCGGAACACTCATGGCGAAAACGACAGGATCCCCGAATCTGCAGTTCCCCTCATTGTACTGCCAGCAGAATCCCTTACGTTTACCGGGAGATAGCGATAAGGTTCCGGTTCCACCACCAGCCCCCCCCCCCTTGAAAGGGAGCATTGGTGGCCCGCGCCTGAGTCATCAGTTTCATCCACAAATTTATATCTTTGTGTGTGGTCCCACCGAATCGCGGGCCAGAGAGCCTTCCGCTGCCGGAACTGCTCATCGTATCTCAGCCAGGCCACACCCCCATAGACGCGCTGAGCCTCGGCAATAGAATCCGCATAGCCAAAAAGTGCAGAGCACTGCTTGGGAGACTTTTCGCCGATCACGCTAGCCAGAATATTAAACGCTTGGAGCCAATTACCAAACGTCCTTGGAATAAGTCGGTAACGCCGTTTTTCCTCCTCTTCCTTTTCACTCTCGTCCGGTTTGACCTTATCCAGGTTAAATTTTTCTAGGGGCAAAAGGGAGAATATCTCCACATACTCCCCAAATACTGTCATGCACCTCCTATTTCAAATGAGCGCCTAGCAGTCCCTCCAAGCACACATATACCTCACATTTTGCCGCATCTGCCAAACGTACTCCATCCACTTCCCCCGTCATCTTCTTGCCCTCGCCTGCCGACTTGTCCTGCGCTGGTGTCGGAGCCTTCACTGAAGTAACTGCCACCACCTGCTGCTCCGCCCCTGCCGTAGATGACTGGTCCCCATCACCCCACCCTGCGACCCCTGACTAACCGTAGCCCCGGATTGCACCGTAGGAGCACGCGCAGCCGTCCATGCTGCCACCGGGGAAACAACCCCAGCAGACCCCGCCGTGTCACAGCGAGCTAGCACCTCACTGAACCCGGCCAGAAATGCTTGCAGGATGCTGGTCAAACTACCCCCCGTGGCTGCCGTCACCGCCACCACCTGCTTAGGCACCCCTGGAACAGAGCCTGCCCCCAGAGACTGACACTGTACCCCACAGCTACCCGCCACAACTACCTGCTGAGGCACCCCTGCCACAGAGCCTCCCCCCAATGCCTGACTCTGACCTCCGACCCCCAGCCTGCCACCAGACACCACACACCGTACATTAGACAATACAGAGGACAGACACTGCGTGTACTCACCAGGCTACCCAGTCCCCGGATCCCAGCAGTCCAGCATCAGACCCCCGCACGGGGCCGTCTGCAGCGTCCATCTCTCCCTCCTCCGACGAAGACAGCTCCCCTTCTGAACGCTCGACCTCCTCCAGCAGCCCGCGGTCTCGCGATCCTCCACCCGGCAACTGGCGCGGGCTGATGACGTCACTCGCGGCCGCCATACCGTTCCTCCTCCCCCGCTGCGCTCTCTGCCTTGATGCAGATGACCCCCGCTTACCCCCAGGGGCACGCCTCTGAAGGGACTTCCTCCCAGCCCCGCCAGCCAGACGAGAAGGCATTCTCTTTGCTGCGGTAGCTGAATGGTCCATGATTGGGCTCCCAGTGTGGCGACCACCCCTCGGGGTCCATTCAGGGCTCAAACGCACAGGAGGCTGTGACCTCCTAGCGCAGGGATATGCAATTAGCGGACCTCCAGCTGTTGCCAAACTACAAGTCCCATGAGGCATAGCGAGACTCTGACAGCCACAAGCATGACACCCAGAGGCAGAGGCATGATGGGACTTGTAGTTTGGCAACAGCTGGAGGTCCGCTAATTGCATATCACTGTCCTAGCGCATGGAAGTTCAGGGGCAGGTGCAGGAGGCACTTGCCCCGACCCCGGCAATAGTCCAGAAAGCTGCGAACGCAGCCATTGCGGCCCCTATGAAAACCACCTGCCTCAAATGTCAGCCAGCATGCTCTCAAGGTCCTCCATTATGCCAAGCAAACCACTGCAGGACGAGGAGAATCTAGTCCGTTGCTGTCCTCTGGTCAGACTGATACTAGAGGACCGACACCCACCTAGTAACCCCTTAGGACCACCCTGTCCACACCCTGCCCCACCCTACTATCCTCCAATAAGGTGATTTTTGCAAATTATAACTCCTACTACTAATTTCTTATTAACCCCTACCTTACCTTGGCCTTCCTTATAAAACCCCATCATGTTTTTTTTTTTTTTTTTGAAAAGCCCATGGCGTGTGAAACACACCCAAAAACTCCACCCGGTGCCCAAAAAAGTGCACACACATAAAGAGTGACACAAAACGTGCAACGGGTGTTATACTTGTCCTCCACAAGGAAGGACCTTACCCTGATCCCCAGGGCGTTAGGCTCCAGACGGGGACTGAGGTACTTCACATGGTCCATCTGGCCGAAACCAGACGGACCCTGTTCTCTGGAGGGTCTGCTGAAACAGACCCATCCAAGTACTTGGTGGGGCTCCCCCGAAGGGAGACCCCATAAGAGCAGGCGAACTAAGCCAGAAGGCCATGTCCACCCACTCCCAAGTCGTTCAGGGCAGGCCCGAGGACCTACACCCTATTAAACACACTGTGACAAATGTGAGAC